>VONZ01000030.1:0-600000 GCA_012976165.1 Labeo catla | reverse complement strand
TTACAAAGTCTTTGTAAACAGCACAACATTCACACCAGGACAAACCATCACTGGTAAGGTTGTTTCTAACTGCTGCTGCTGCCTTATGGATTTTTAGATAGTGGGTTTTAATTAAAGCTTACTGGTAATGCATTGCTTATGGAACAGTTCATGCAAAAATGTAAATTTGCTGAAAATTCCCTCACCCTCAGGCCATCCAAGAGATAGATAAGTTTGTTTCTTCATCAGAAAAGATTTGGAGAAACGGAGCAAACATCACTTGCTCACCACGGGGTCCTCTGTAGTGAAAGGATGCCGTCAGAATGAGTTCAAACAGCTGTTAAAAACAACATAATCTACAACATGATTGTAGTACATCAGTTATTGTCTTGTGAATTCAAAAGCTCCATGTTTGTAATAAACAATGTGATCATTAAGGCATTTTTAACTTCAAATTGTTGCTTCCAGCTAAAATATAAATAATATTACTTTCTCCACCAAAAAAGGTCATATAGTCTGAATCAGAAGAGAAATGCTCCAGTTCAAGCTCCGGTTTAAAGCAAAAACAGTCCAAAACAGTTATTTTTTTTTGTGTGTGGATTTTGATATGAGTGGACAACTGGCGATAATGGTTTCTTTTTACTGAAAGGAAAGGACGTGACATGTTGCCAAGTATGGTGACCATACTCAGAATTTGTGCTTTGCATTTCACCCATCCAACTGCACACACACAGCAGTGAGAAGTGAACACACACCCAGAGCAGTGGGCAGCCAATGCTGCGGCGCCCGGGGAGCAGTTGGGGGTTCAGTGCCTTGTTCAAGGGTCTCACCTTAGTGCAGCAATTGAGGGTGGAGAGAGTGCTGGATATTCACTCCCCCCACCTACAATCCCTGCCGAACCTGAGACTCGAACCCGCAACCTTACAAGTTACAAGTCCGACTATCTAACCTTTACAGTTTACAGTCCTTACTTACTGTGTTAAGGACTGGTATTTTGGCCAGAAACAACAGTTTAAAGTTAAAATGATAAAGCTGTGTGGATTACTGTGATGCTTTTATCAACATTTGGACTGTCATTCACTGGTGAGCAATGATGGACTGCTGGTGAGTAAATTTTCAGCGAATTTTCATTTTGGGATGAACTATTCTTTTGAGATTGACAAGCACTTTTCTTCCTATCCTGATGTATTAGATTAGACTATCGCTACACCACAACAAGAGCCTGAACAGATGCTACATGCTAATCAGATGCAGATGGTATTGGGGGAGGGAGCATTTGATTGGACAAAAATCTGTGCAGTACAGGATGAGTCATCATTATTTTATTTTCCAGAAAATGAAAGACTATAATTTTAAATGCATATATCGATTCAAAGTTTTTTAATTTTGGCATACACTAACATACAGTGCACAGCATAAATGAGTACACCCCCTCTGAATAAATATAAAAGATGTATTTTCTTAATGATCACTAATATAATTCATGGAAAGATGGCAAAATTGAAATTAATCATATACTTATTTAAATATATATATATATATATATGTATATATATGCCAATATTTTCTGTAAAATAAGTTTAAATGAAGGATTGCAGAAATGAGTACACCCTAGATTTAATTCAGCAAATGTATAATAATCTAATACTTTGTATGACCTTATCCCTGCTCAGTGTTAAGACTGGGTGAAATACATGTGACGGATTATCACCTTGGGAGAATGAATCTTCATTGTTATGTTGAAAAAATGTCCAACAATGTAGGGAATGAGGAGAGGGTAGCATCTTCATTTTCAAGTTTTTGTATTACATCACACAGTGGTGTGTAAACTGATGACAGCATTGATAAAGCACAACTCCCTCACACCTTCAGCACTTATATATCCCAATATAAGAGCTTTACTACCACTGAACCTCACTGTGGGAACCAGGCACTTCTCACTGTACTCCTCCTCTAGCAACACCAGAACGTTTTGGATGCTTTTGGATCTGAAATGATTCACTTGGTCTATTAAGAGTATGGATTCCCAGAAGTCTATATTTTGTAAATATATATTGTGCTTTAGCTACAATAGGTAATTCTAGTGGTGACAACAACTGTCCATGTCTCTTCTGCAAGCTGTGTCATACTCTGTGAGAGAAAGTGTCACTCGTTTCATTTCATGGTATTCATACCATTGCATGGTATTTTTCCAACTCTTTTTTCTAGCAAAAACTCACTCAACACTAAATGAAAACTTAAAGTGAAGACCTCAATATTTCAGGAGCATTATCACAAGTTCATCGTTTTTGAATGTCAGTAGTACTTCTATATTTTCACACTTAAAACAAAAGTTTGGTATTCCTCTTGTACCATTGTCCTCTTTTATGATAAGAAATAAATCTCCTGGTAGTTTTCTTTCCAGCATTAAGTCTAAGTATGATTCAGTAGGCTATATAACACTTTCAAATGTCAGGAAATTACTTGTCTTTAAAATATAATATACATCAATATACATCAATATACCTGTTGACCAAAAATTGCCTTAAACTGACACTGAAGTTTTTATTTATTTTTAATCACTATAAGATTTATTTATTTTTTTGTTTTTTTTTAGTAACTTTCAGTAGAGTGTACTCATTTTTGCAGAGCAATATTTTATCACTTTGATAAGAAAATCTTATTTTCCTAAATAATTTTGATATTCTTTTTTGGTAATTGATCAAGCTGGCTTGTTGGAACAATGTATCTCCAAAAAACTGTAATATGTCTTCTAAGTAAAGAGTAATTAGTGAATTGTTGAATAATCCTCTAAGCAACCTGTTATTTCCAACACAATCTCATAGCAATTTGTAGCTATTTTACACTTGGGGGAATTGGTGGCTATTTGTATTCATACAAATTTGCACTGTAGCTAATTTAATAGTTATAGTAGAATATAATGAAATGGTTTGCATTACAGCTGTATGAATTCATACAAATTTGATTTCATTCATGTTTTCATTCAATCTGCTTAAAAAAGTGAGCATTATAGGTGTTGATAGCTTTGTGGGCAGCCCGCCAATGGTCGTCGAATTCAAATCTTGGTCGTCTCGAAATCAAATCCTGGTTACCTTTCCCGATCCCGTCCTCCTCGCTTTCCCATTTCTCTTCCTGTCAGCTCTACACTGTCCTATCATAATAAAGGCAAAAACGCCAAAAATAAATGTAAATAAAAAAAGTGTTAAGAGTAACATTTAGGTGCAATTTGTACATTTTATGGGTCTGGCTTCCAGTCCCCTCTGCGTTCTAGTTGTACAAAACAGCTAGTTTTGCTGCTTGATATTACAATAATATTGCCATATTATTTTAATGTATTATCTTTATCTTAATGATTGTTACTGCACATTTCCGCATAGCAGCTAATTACCTGGAAATCTCGCTTATGGGCTTACTTCTGCGATGGAAGTTCTCACAATGACGCGTCATCAATCGACCATATTGGTGACACAGAACACAAACAATGGCACTGAACCAAACTCGCAAATTTATGGTCAATTATTGTCATGTTTTGGGCTGTACTAATTGGTCGGACCAGGAAAAACATTTGGAGTACTATAGACTTTACAACAAATCAAGGATGCAAAAATATAATATTGATATATCAAGTGCAAAAAGACATTAGTGGTTGGCCAAACTGAACCAGGATGTCCAGGGCAAGAATCTTGGCAACATTCATGTTTGTCCTTATCATTTCCAGTCAGGCAGGTGAAATATTAGGCTAGTATCTTAACTGTTACTGCTCGTATCTTTACCACCTATTACCTGTAGCTTTTCAAAATATTGTGCCCTTTTCTGCTTACTAAGTCGTTCTCTATATGATTTTGCAACGTACACATTTTTTTCTGTGGTTTAGACAGCATAAATTAGCAGAACAACATATTCAGTAGTACATTCATCGTGCAATCAATGCTGTTGCTTACATATGAGTATCGCCAGTATGGCCGGGCATCCAGGTAACTGACCAAACGGTGACGTAAGTGCAAACTCTCTTTTCATACGAAACCGCCACCTCGTAAAATAGCTATGTGAGATAAACTTGGTAATTTCATGGTCTCATATTACTACCACTGTAGTTTCCTCAGTGATGAAAAGCTCACGATTATGTAAGCAGCAGGGGTCAACTCGAGTTACTCTGACAGATCTGAAGAGGTCAACACACATCTCTGTTTAACTCTCAGTAACCCTGCAGGCGGCGGAGAACGCCTCCGAATTCCAAGGCTTCATGTTACAGGCTCGAGAGGTGCATGGAAAAACTGCAGTGGGACGCTTTACATTAATAAACACCAACCAATCCCGTGCCCTGAACTGCTTCAACATAGAGGTGCTTTATTGTTATTTTTAGATGTTAATGTTAAAGTTAATGCATTACATTTCTCATTCCTATTCAATCCAGACATTTAAATATTAGCTGCAATATTTGCTTTAACGCTAAAATGAGGAATGAGTCATGGAAACGCTCCGATTTTGGCCCTCAGAACTCAACTCTCAGCCAAGCATCTGCAGACAAGAAATCCCAGTTCGAGGCTACATGGGAAGCACCAGCAAACTCCTCTTTGGATGATATTCAGTTCTTGTACGTGTTGTACTCTTGTTTATAGAGTCTAATTATACACATTATTTTTTAAATGAAACACTTGATCATAATTCTCTGCAATTTCTATGATGCCCTTACAGTGTGACATTTGTCAGAGACTATACAGATTTTTGGACCATGGTTAACAGCTCTACAGTTCGGTCAATTGGGAATCAGTCCGCTCCGAGCACATCACCATCTCCTAACAAAACTACATCTATAACAATAAAACCACCAGCTGCTTCTCAGCAAACTAGTTCTTCACCAGTGAGTATTCTAATACACATACTCCTATTTTCTCACGATCAGGTACTTGAATATTGTTTTATATTTATTCTTTCAACAGAATTCCAGCCATAAACACACAAATTTGAGTGCGATGTGGCTGGGCGTGACTCTCCATGCACTGATTTTGCATTCGCTTTTTATTTTGAGCAACCTTTGATCAGTATAAATAGTTTTACAGAAAAACACCCTTGTTGTTTTAGATTAAAAGTAATAAAACGTCATAATAAAAGTTTTTATATAGCATTTATAGAATATAGCCACGCAATAAATGTAAATTCTTGAAATATGTAATAAAAAATAATTGGCAACAAAATGTCTGCACTTTCTGAATTAAAAACAAAAAGTTATAAAGATTAAAAATAATATTTTCCAGATACCCAGTCTTTAAACATTCTTTTTATTTCACATTTAGTTTTGCTAATTATTCAGTCGAAAACATGCAAACAAAAACATTTCGAGAGTGGCTTCTTAACCTTACAGCATCGTGAAGGATGTTTGTGTGCAAAGAAGTAGGACAAACACTACACTAACTAACGATGAGTTGATTCTAAGTTACACTAGACACGTTCTGAATATTCGGATAGAATAACGACAACATTCAAATGACGTACCTCAAGTCACCAAAGGCAAACTCACAGTCTCTAGTAGTCTAGTAAAAGCAGGAGGAAGTGAGGGGGAGATGAGGAACAAGGAAATCTCATACTAAAGTATGGGATGTTGTGTTGTACTTTACAATATAACAGCTATGAGCTCTGGGATGTAACCTTTCCTCAGACCTATTTAGGTAAACCGCACACAATCAAGGTTGCACAGGAACACTTGTGGAAGACGAGGGTGAGTGGTTTCTGCTCAGAGATCATGAAGAACCTCAAGCACAGTGGCAAGAGACCATGCCTGAGTTTCACAGCTAAAAGAGCAGTACTGGCCATTCTCATTAGTGAGCTCTGGCAGTCCCTTCCAGGATGACCTGAGGAGCAAACAACATTTATCAGATCCTGATTACATGTTTCTGCAGGTCACATTATGCAGATCTGATCTTTAAATTTACCTTTCCATGTGGACATAATGGCGAGAGAGGACATTCTTCACCAAATACACTGTTTTGTCATAAGTGTCTTTTCCAAGCTTCTTTGCAAAGTAGAGTTTTGCACGGAGGAAGTAACCGATAGGCCAGAGCCATTCCTGATGAGGGTAAATGAATAGAAAGGTTAGGAATCCTAAAAAAAAGATTACATTTTGCTGATGAAGCTGTAGTTATGGATCTTACAGGGCCTTGATGGTAGTTGAACCCCTTTGCAAGGTTGTAGTTGTCATTGTCCAGAGAATTGTCATAAACGCCACAGTAAACCATGTCACTATTCAAACAAATCATTAAATCACACAGAGAAAGCAGGCAAATGTTACAGGTAATGCAGTATAATTCATATTTAAGGACTCTCACTCTGGGTCCAAGGTCTTCATTCCAAGAGGTCCAAGCAGTTTCTCTTCTACAATGTTCAGGGCTTCCCAAGCATGCTCCACGGTAAACAGCTCTGGAGCCTGGGAAGGAAAACCACTGGAAATTTACTACGAACTATTACGTTTTTACTCACTTAAATCCTCACCTATGAAAACCCGCTTCTGCCGCTAAATAAAAAATAAAAATAGGTTATTGTGAAACTTTTATCTCACAATTTTGACTTTTTTTCCTCGGAACTTTAAATATACAGTGGGTACGGAAAGTATTCAGACCCCATTAAATTTTTCATTCTTTGTTATATTGCAGCCATTTGCTAAAATCATTTAAGTTCAGTTTTTTTTTGGAATGGCCAAGCCAGAGCCCTGACTTAAACCCAATTGAGCATCTCTGGAGAGACCTAAAAATGGCTGTCCACCAACGTTTACCATCCAACCTGACAGAACTGGGAGGATCTGCAAAGAGGAATGGCAGAGGATCCCCAAATCCAGGTGTGAAAAACTTGTTGCATCTTTCCCAAAAAGACTCATGGCTGTATTAGATCAAAAGGGTGCTTCTACTAAATACTGAGCAAAGGGTCTGAATACTTAGGACCATGTGATATTTCAGTTTTTCTTTTTTAATAAATCTGCAAAAATGTCAACAATTCTGTGTTTTTCTGTCAATATGGGGTGCTGTGTGTACATTAATGAGGAAAAAAAAAAAACATGAACTTAAATGATTTTAGCAAATGGCTGCAATATAACAAAGAGTAAAAAATTTAAGGGGGTCTGAATACTTTCCGTACCCACTGTATAACATAACTACAGATAAAAACTCATAATTGCGAGTTATAAAGTCAGAATTATGAGTTTATATCATTGCAAGATTTTTTCTCACAAATTGTGACTTCTCGCAATTGCGGGTTTATATTTTGCAACTCTGACTTTTTTCCCAGAATTCTGAGATACAAAGTCACAATTGCGAGTTTTTATGATTGTGAGTTTTTCTCACTAATTCGAGTTCATATCTCACAATTCAGATTTTCCCCAGAATTGTGAGACATAAACTTGCAATTGTGAGTTATGAAGTCAGAACTGCATGATATATCAAAATTGCGAGATACGAACTTGAATTTGGGAGAAAAAAACGTACAACGATATAAAGTAGTAATTGTGACTTTGTAACTCGCAGTTCTGACTTTTTTCTCACAATAGCGAGATATAAAATCAGAATTTATATGAGTTTTTTGCAAATTCAAGTTTCTATCTCGCAATTCTGAATTTTTCTTGCCATTGCAAGTTTATATCTCACAATTCTGACTTTTTTCCCCAGAATTGCGAGATATAAAATCAGAATTAAGTTTATATGACTGCAAATTTTTTCTCACTATTTAGAGTTTCTCGCAATTTGGACTTTCTCGAAATTAAAACTTTTTTCTCGCAATTGTGAGTTATAAAGCCAGAATTGTGAGTTTTTATCATTGTGAGTTTTTTCTCACAAATTTGAGTTTGTACGTTCAATTTTAAGGGGGAAAAAAGACTTATGTTCTCGGTTTATATCTCACAATTCTGACTCAACTCACAAAAAAAGTCAGATTTGCGAGTTTATATTTTACAATTCTGAATTAATTTTTTATGTTTATATGATTGTGAGTTTTTCTCACTAATTCAAGTTTCTCGCAATTCTGATTTTTGTTCTTGCAAATTCAAGTTTGTGTCTTGCAATTTGGACTTTTTTCTCGCAATTGTGAGTTATAAAGCCAGAATTGTGTGATATAAACTCGCAATTGTGAGTTATAAAGCCAGAATTGTGTGATATAAACTCGCAATTGTGAGTTATGAAGTCAGAATTGCAAGATATAAACTCGCAACTGCGAGTTAAGTCAGAATTGCGAGTTTATACCATTACAAGTTTTTTCTCACAAATTCTGAATTTTGAGCAAGCAAAGTCAGAATTGTGAGATGTAAACTCCCAATTGCAAGAAAAAAAAAAAGTAACAATTGTGAGATAAAAAGTCGCAATTACCTTTTTCTATTTTTTATTCAGTGGCAGAAACGGTCTTCCATACTCACCAATTTAGGAAGCAGAAACAATAATTTGCTCCCTAAAACTGATTATAACTGATATTTTTGAACATTGCGATTACATATTTTTCCTACCCACATAAAAACATAGAATGTCACCAATTTACATGAAAGACTTGATGTGAATGCACCATTTTAAATAAACTGTCGATTTGAGTAATTATGTTTGCTAATTATAAAATTTAATGAATATAAAACACCAAACAGCTGTAAATAATTCTAAATTATGCTGAAAATCATGATAATTACATGCAAATAAATAATACATAAATAGACTACTAAAACACAAACAAACAAATAAATAAGCAAGCAAATGAATACATAAGCAAACATGCATATAAACAGTAACCAATTAAATAAATGCAAATAAATAAATAAATAAGCAAATAAAACACATAAATATAAATATATTGGCTTTTTTTGCATGAGATCTTTTTGTAATCTGTTAGTTTTAGAAAGAATCCTTACCACCACCATGGCAACGGGAAAGTTGGGTCTGAGCTGGTAGTCACACCAGGGGCTGGAGGCTCCGTAGCTGTCTTTGTAAATGCCCCGCTTATGAACCAACTCAGGATGCTTCTCGTTGGGGTCATTTGGGTTTTGGGACACATAGAACATCTTCTCAAAGTTCTGCTGGATTTTTCTATCCCATTCTTCGTAGGACATAGTGAGTGGTTTGCCTACAGGTATAACAAATGTTTGTGATTCAGAGATATTAGATTTGATCCAAAGCATAGGCAGATGTCTTTTAAGGCAGCATCCCTACTGTATGATTTGAAATGAAACCTCAGTAAGTGATTTAAAATGCTCACAAACAATACACACATAAATGATTGGGAGAAATTCTAAATTATTAGTTCCACAGATTATTTATGCTTTTACTATGCTTGTCTGGCATCATGGATGCATTTTTTTTTTCACTTAACTTGCTGAACAAAGTATAATTAGGCAGCATTACTTTGCTTTCCACCATTTAAAACAGCCTGCACATTGGGAGAGTGCCTGATGATGCCTTAAAATGCTGTGTACATGGGCAGCTCACTAAGTTTTGGAACAAACTAATGTTATGAGCACTAGTAAGGCCATTTGAGCTCACCATCTTTATGTAGGGCCACACTATTGTAAGGAAAGAGCCCTTGTTTATGTAGCTCCACCAGCCAACGCGACGTAGATTTGCACAGACCCACTATTTCCACCGCTGATCCGTCTCTGCAATAGGAACATAAGAGTCATACTGAATGATGGCAACAGACATAGAGACTGAGAACGAGAAAAGAGATCCACTTATAAATGGCATCTTATAAATAGAATATATATATGGCTTTAAGAATTATCAATGCATGCCTGGGTGTAGCTGGTATCCCTTTATTGCGGGCCCTCTCACTCTCTCCCATTTTGTCCATCCAGGTCCCACAGTTGAACCGATTTCCGCCATACACAAAGCCAGTGTCGGGGTTCACCTTGGCCACAATGTTGAAGCCTGAGAAGGTCCAGATAACAACAGATTCAACATTTTCTCAAAGGACTCTTAAAAAAAAAAGGAATCTTAAAGGGCACATATAACAAAAAATTGACTTTTTCCATGTTTAAGTGCTATAATCGGGTCCCCAGTGCATCTACCAACCCAGAAAATGTGAAAAAGCACAACACAGTAACTTTGTTTTGGTAAGCCTTTCGCTGCAACCCTTTCCAACCCTTAATCTGCACATTTCCACCCACAGCCCCAACATTTTGTTTTCGCAAATGACAATGGTGTACCAGTTCTAACGCCATGGCAAAGTTCGAGCAAAGCATACTAACTATTCTGTCATTGCCTGTACAGAGGAGCACAGAAAACTATATGAGTCCCAGCCTCAAAGGAGACAAAAGAGCAGTGGATTTATTGATTTATTTACTGTATATTACATTGCTGCCACACAGATCTAATATAAACATGCAATTTCTTTCCCAGCTGTTCACATTCACAGACATAACCGACTGTTTTTGTAACTCATGTGCATTTTTAATACAAACTTCTGTGTATTTGACAGTTTAAGCGCAATAAGACACGGAAGTTTAGTACTCGCATGCCCTCATGTGCACTCAGAAAACCACATATGTGACCCTGGACCACAAAACCAGTCTTAAGTAGCACAGGCATATTTGTAGCAATAGCCAAAAATATATTGTATGGGTCAAAATTATCGATTTTTCTTTTATGAATGAAAAATCACTAGGATATTAAGTAAAGATCATGTTTCAAGAAGATGTTTTGTGAATTTCCTATCATAAATATATCAAAACTTAATTTTTCATTTGGACAAATTTAACGGTGATTTTCTCAATATTTTGATTTTTTTTGCACCCTCAGATTCCAGATTTTCAAATAGTTGTATCTCAGCCAAATATCGTTCTATCCTGACTTATTTATTCAGCTTTCATATGATGTATAAATCTCAAAAAAATTGACTCTGGTTTTGTGGTCCAGTCACATATCAGAAGTGTAAACTAATATGACTTTAAAACGCATGATTTCAACATGACAGATATGATAATCGCAACCAAACAGATGTTTTTTTTAGCAGAGTATCTGAGATACGAGCGGAAATGGCACAGCCATGTTCTGGAAAAAGGCAGCGGGGAGCAGCAGCTCATTTGCATTTAAAGATACAGGCACGAAGCACGTTTCTACTTCTACTCAAAATAGGCATTTTCAAAATGATACAATAAATGACCTGTTTTTTTAGCTGAAATTTCACAGACACATTCTGGGGACACCTGAGACTTATATTATATGTTGTGAAAAGGGGCATAAAAGATCTCCTTTACAACTATTTAAAAAAGGCTTTACCTTCATCTCTCATGTTGCGGTCAATCTGTGGCCCAGCGTTCCTCTCTCTGAACTCTATACCCTGCATGTGGCGCTCCATGGCCTCATGAATGACCTCATACAGCAGCTGATCCTGTGGCATCACAGAACCAAAACAATACTAGTGATATCTGGGTGTCAAAAAGTGAACAGTGGAACTAAAATATGAATTTATAATGCATATAGTCTATGATTGAACATATAAATTAACACTTTTAGTCAACAAAGACACAAAATTAAACAAAAGTGTCAGCAAAGACAAACTAAATCAATGTTGTTTTTAACTTTCTATTCAAGTATTCTAAAAAAGGTTTTTACAGAAATACTAAGCAGCATTTTTGTTTTTGTGGTGCGCTTACCACAGTGCCAGCAGTCAGGGGTTTTGAGTCGTCTGTGGGGTACATCCTAGACACGGGGCATTGGAGGATGTCCGTGCCATTGGGTACCATAGTACAGTAGTCTTGAATGCACTGCAGCCACCACCACACCGCGTCACGGCAATTAAAACGAGCCCCTACACCCTCTCCCAGCAGGTTAGGAATCAGTCCATGTCTTAATGTGCCAGCAAAGGCCAGGATTATGTTCCTGTAAAGCAGGGTGAAGAGGAAAGAAAAGAACTGAGAGGGAGACATTTTCTCTCTAAACACTCAAGAATAAACTTATTTGATGTTTTCTTAAATCTAAGCTCACAAAGGAGGTCAAATGATGGATCACAAATTTCTCAAAATATTCTGGATGGATTGAGATCGATATTTTAGACTAATAAATCAAGCATATGCTGAATTTACACCTAAACTTGCCATAAATGTGTCAATCTGCACTGTTGCTAAAAAAATGACAAGCTAGACAATTCACTGAATCGAAATCAAACTAAGAACAGGCTAAAGATTCTATACCACATTGGTCTTGGTTAATTACTGTAGTAATGAACTGAACTGATATGAGTACCTTGCCTCCAAGTGACGCCCTGTGACCAACATGAGTCCTCGCAGGGCGATGAACGTGTCCCTGCCCCAACATCGGAAGATTCCAGCAGAGAAATGAGGTAGGCCTGTGGAAGGAGGAAGTCATTAAGACCAAAAATAATAACAGATCACTGTAGCAGGTCATTGTTAAATCTAATCCTACAATCTAGCCCAGATACTTTGGCTTTTCAGCTAGCAACACTTTACTTTGGTGACCTCTGGAACTACATTCTGACATATTTAGGTTTTCTGTGGGTTACTATGGAGTCACCTGCAGCCAAAGAAACACAGCACTGCTCCTTCTGCTTTGTGATCTCATTGACACGGTAAGGCACATCGTTCAGGGCTGGTGAGAGAGGTGGAAGAGCTGGAAAACGTCCAACGGCACACATTTGGACTGATCCCAGAGCCAACAGCTTCACAAAAGATGAGCCGTTCTGTACAAAACTAACACAAGCAGATGCACACAATAAGGTTAATCTAATAACAGCCCAAAGAAACCTCTTGAATTGAGAAACTTAAGCATTAGATTTCATATTTTCAATCATGACAACTTAAATAGATTTTACTGGTATTTTACTGAAGAGAACAGAGTGTAGTCTTGGCTTGAACTTAGATATGCTACACTGCTGGCATGTGTGCAGGCTTACTGCTGAAACACGCTAATAATTACAGGGATTAAGATTTGTTCTGCTAGTGCAAATTAAAGGAAATAGAACCTGGTAGCAGATCTAGACAGGTGGTGCTGGGGAGGAGGAGGGCTGAAGAAAACAGACACGGCACACGGTACTGAGATGGACAAGGTTCAAAGTAAGTAAAAAAGGCTGCTAAATAAGAGATCGACTGGCTGTGTCGACAGCTAATTGTAAGAACCAATTACCATCTCAGAACAGTTATAAGAGAAAATAGCTGTTTTTGAGGGATTCATAATAGAAGAGTTGAAGACAGGATAGGATAGAAAAAACACAAACACTGGGATGATCTGTCACCATTTGAGACACTGACCTTGACATCTGTTTGAAGGTCACATCAAGTGCAGTAGTGTAGGCCCCTACCAGGATGGCATCAAAGTAACAGGGAATGAGGTAGCGAGGGATGTGCTTCAGGTAGGCAAACATAGCCTGGAACCACTGACCCACCTAAGGACACATTAGTGACAAAATTAACTATTGGACTTAAAAATAGGAGTGGCAATGGATCTTTCCAAAGACTTTAACCGCAGCTAAACACCCTGAGATTAACAGCTACATACAGTATTTATTTTAATCGCTTGACTCATTTACCTCGGCCTGAGTGCCCCCGCGTGATATCAGTCTATTGCTTACGTAGTCGATCATCCAATCCCCTTGCCTTAGGTTGTCACAGAATGGGTGGCCAAGATCATTTTTGGGTCGAATGTCTGCCATCACTGACAACAGACCTGTGAGAATGAAATGACAACATTTTTTGCCAGTTACTGTGACACCTGTAAAGCACTGCACAAAATACAAACCTAATGTATATTGTCCTATTAAAGGAGTAGTTTACTTCCAGAACAAAAGTTAACAGATAATGTACTAACCCGAGATGTTGTTCATCCCTTTAGTTCTTCAGTCGTAAAGAAATTACGTTTTTTGAGGCAAACATTTCAGGAATTATCTCCATATAGAGGACTTCAATGGTGCGTGTGAGTTTGAAGATCCAAAATGCAGTTTATATGCAGCTTCAAAGGGCTCTAAACGATCTTATCTAGCAAAACTATCTGTCTTTTTCTAAAAAATGTATTACTTTTTGTTTTATTTTAATTTATATACTTTTTAACCTTAAATGCTCGTCTTGTCTAGCTCTGCCATGTGCATGTGTACTCTGTGTAATTCAGGTCAATACAGTTATGTCAAAAAACTCCCATCTGATTTTCTTCTTCAACTTTAAAATCATCCTACAGTGCTGCAGAAGTACCGACCCAGTGTTTACAAAGTGAACAGCGATATAGGACTATTTTGAAGTTGGAGCTGTATTGACCCGGATTACACAGAGTATGCATGTGCATCGCAGAGCTAGACAAGACGAGCATTTGAGGTTAAAAAATATATACATTTTTATTTTTTAGAAAATGAAAAATTGTTTCACTAGATAAATCTCTTACTCCTTGGCTGGGATCATTTAGAGCCCTCTGAAGCTGCATTTAAACTGCGCTTTGGACGTTCAAATTGCGGGCAACTGAATTGAAGTCCAATATATGGAGATAATTCCTGAAATGTTTTCCTCAAAAAACATAATTTCTTTATGACTGAAGAAAGAAAGGCATGAACATCTTGGATGACAATGGGGTGAGTACATTATCTGTATATTTTTGTTCTGGAAGTGAACTACTCCTTTAAATACAGGTTTCATCAGTACCTTGCAGACCACCATATTTCAGAGGCTTCCAGCCTGGGATGTTGTAACAGCCTCCTCCATCTTCCTTCTCCTCAGCATCACAGCGAAACAGAAGCATGTTCATATCAGCCAGAGTCATCTTAGACATAATCCTGGTGTGGAGAAGAAACACAAAAAACAAACAAAAATGAACAAAGGCATAAATGTTCAGTTCTTTGTTGCTATTTTGACCGCAACAAAACTCAATACACAGCTCAGAAAAATACTGATGCGATGACCACAGCTACTGAATAAGCTTACAGGTGGCGATGAATACAAGCGTAGGCTTAAACCAAATGCTGTACCATCTATTTTCCCC
Organism: Labeo catla; assembly: GCA_012976165.1. Taxonomy (NCBI): domain Eukaryota; kingdom Metazoa; phylum Chordata; class Actinopteri; order Cypriniformes; family Cyprinidae; genus Labeo; species Labeo catla. The sequence continues at coordinate 585,088 of VONZ01000030.1, read as the reverse complement.
ACAAGGAGTCTAAACGCTCTGGATATCGAGTGAAATCCGCGCTGAGAAACTCCTTTTGGTGACCATGGCGTCATGATAAGCATGTTTACATCCTGCCAGGATGGCATCTAGCGTTTCTTGTCTCTGCTGATTGTAAGCTTTTTCAGTAGCTGTGGTCGACTAAAAGCCTCAAAGGCATCAGGGCTAAAGTGAAGAGAACAAAGGTGTGGGTCTTCAGGAAGTTTTATTCATCCACAGGCATCTTCCCATTCTTTTCTCCTCTTCTTATCGCTAGGAAAGCAGTAAAGACTTATATCGCTTCTCTTGTTGCCCTTCGACTGAAAATTACAACCAAAAGCTGCACAATGTGGCATTGTATTAGTATTTTATTAGAGTTGTGTTGCACTAAAAATAGCAACAGGTAGCGGCAGTAGCTCACCGAGTGCAACCATTTCATGTCATCGAAATAATGGCGCCCCCCATAGTCCAAAATATGTATGAAACGATGTGGATTTTTTAAATAATGTAAATCTTTCATGGGATTTCTACTATATATTTCAATAAGAGACAAGATTTACGTTATACACTCCTGAACAAAATCTTAAGACCAGGGGAAACATTACAAGTATTCACATTTTGTGCTGGTGGATCGTAACCAGGTTGTAAGTACTGCTTCGAAATGGCAAAAGAAGAAACAGGAGCAAGAGCCAAAAAATAGAGAGTAGGCAATTCATAGAAAACTGAAGAAAACTCAAACAGGCTGTTCATCAGCTGATCAAAAGTTTAAGACCATCGCCCAAAAAAACCCACAACAGAGCTAAAAGTGTCAAAAAAGGACTCAATAGTGAGCAGCCCCACCACTTTTGCTGATTACTTAAAGCATTCATTTTGGTATGCTTGATGCGACTGTTTCCAGGAGGCTGGTGGGAATGTGTGTCCATGTGGTGAAGATGGCTTCACGAAGGGCATCCACAGTCTGGAACTGATGTATTTTTTTGTAAACTTCCCTTGCCATCCATCCCCAAACATTCTCAATGCAATTTAGATCAAGGGAACACACAGAAAGGTCCAAAAGAGTGACGTTATTCACCTTCGTCAGGTGGGCGTCGTGTACTGCAGCGCTGTCCTGTTGAAAGACCCAGTCATTACCTCACAGACGAGGGCCCTCAGTCAAGAGGGATGCCCACTGCAACATGTCTACAAAGCCAGCGGCCATTTGACGCCCCTACACAACCTGAAGCTTCATTTTCCCATTGAAGGAAAAAGCATCCCAGATCATGATGGAGCCTCCTCCACTGTGCCACGTAGAAAACATCTCTAGTGGGATCTCCATGTCATGCCAGTAACATTAGAAGCCATTAGGACCATCCAGGTTACATTTTTTCTCGTCAGAGAATAAAACTTTCTTCCATCTTTCAGTGTCCCATGTTTGGTGCTCCCTTGCAAATTCCAAACGGGCAAGTTTGTGGCATGGGAGGAGATGTGGCCTTTGAAGATGTTTTTTGTTCTTGAAGCCCTTCTCTTGCAGATGCTGTCTTGTGGTTTTTGGGCTGCAGTCAGCATCAGTAAGGGCCTCAATTTGGGTCGAGGATCAGTCTGTGTCTTCACGGACAGCCCGTCAGATCCTCCGGCTCAATACAGGTGAATTTTCTTTGGGTCTACCACTTGACTTTTTTGTCTCATAACTCTCAGGATCTTTTGAGAAATGTGAAATGGCTGTCTTATTGTGTCCAATCTCGGCAGCGATGGTGCGTTGTGCGAGGCGTTGCGCGTGCAGCTCAACAATCCTGCCACATTCAAAGACAGAAAGCCTTTTTGCCTGTGCCATCAGGAGGTCATGACAGTGTGACTGCCTGAAGAACAATGACATCAAAGCCATATTTTCGGCAGATTTTAACTTTTTAAGGCTATGGTCTTAAACTTTTGATCAGCTGATGAACAGCCTGTTTGAGTTTTCCTAAGTTTTCTATGAATTGCCTACTCTCTATTTTTTGGCTCCTGCTCCAGGTTCTTCTTTTGCCATTTCGAAGCAGTACTTACAACTTGGTTACGATCCACCAGCACAAAATGTGAATACTTGTAATGTTTCCCCTGGTCTTAAGATTTTGTTCAGGAGTGTATTTAGCCATACAAGTCTTAGTACCCGAAGTTCCCTTTAAGCACAACAAAAACAGGACTGGGATGTCCATTAGCTTCAGTGGAAACGTGCGGAAAGGATCTAGACTGGGCACCACCACCACGATGGTGGAAAAGCGTAAATGTGGATGAAATGTGAACTCACTGTGTCAGTGGACTCTTCAGTATGTCGGGTGTGTTCGGATCAGGCAGACTTCCTGCTTTATACAGTGGATTGAACTGAATGAGATGGTTCCTTAACACACCAACCAGCTCCTGAGATTTGGGGTCCAGACTCACCCTGAGAAAGAAAGACACCTCACCCTTAAAACTAATAATAATAAAAAACAAAAGATTAGTTCACTCCAGAATTACAGTTTCCTGATAATTTACTCACCCCTATGTCCTCCAAGATATTCATGTTTTTCTTTCTTTAGTTGAAAAAAAAATTAAGGTTTTTGAAGAAAACATTTCAGGATTTTTCTCCTTATAGTGGACTTCAATGGGGAATTGAGTGGGGATTAGGGAGCTAGTGCAAGACAAGCATTTCATTTTTTGTTAAAAAAAAAATACTAATTGTTTCACTAGAAAAGATCCTTATTCCTCAGCTGGGATCCTGTAGAGCACTTTAAAGCTGCGCTGAAACTGCAATTTGGACCTTCAACTCATTCGCTCCCATTGAAGTCCCCTATATGTAGAAAAATCATGTTCATGTCTTTCTTTCTTCAGGCGTAAAGAAATTATGTTTTGTGAGGAAAACATTTCAGGATTTTTCTCCATATAATAGACTTCTATGGTGCCCCGAAAACTTCCAAAATGCAGTTTAAATGCGGCTTCAAATGATCCCAAATGCGGTTGTAAACGATCCCAGCCGAGGAAGAAGGGTCTTATCTTACAATCGGTTATTTTAATAAAAAGAATACAATTTATATACGTTTTAATGCCAAACACTCGTCTTGTCTTACTTTGCCTGGACTGTTTTTGTTCTGGTTCATGACAGTTAGGGTATCGCTGTTTTACCTTTTTTGTTAAGGGTGTTTGATCATTTTTGCATGTTCACGTTGCAAAGACTGGGTCAGAACTTCTGCAGTGATGTAAGATGATTTTGAAATGATTTGTGAAATTAAGGGAGAAAATACCATTGGAGTTTTTCAACAAACCCTAACCGATCGTTTCGCTAGATAAGACCCTTCTTCCTCGGCTGGGATAATTTACAACCGCATCTGGGATTGTTTGAAGCTGCATTTAAACTGCATTTTGGAAGTTCAATATTGGGGCACCACACCAGTCCGTTATATGGAGAAAAATGCAGAAATGTTTTCCTCAAAAAACGTTAACGTTAGTTCTTTACGACTGAAGAAAGAAAGACATGAACATCTTGGATGACACAGGGGTGAGTAAATGGATCAGGAAATCAGGAAATTTTAATTCAGGAGTGAACTCAACCATTTTGTTAAACATTTTGCTGTCAGTACGTTTTTTTTTAAAAGAAATTAAAACGTTCAGTCAGCAAAGACACATAAAATCACCTATTCACTGCAAAATCTAGGTAAAATCCTGATTCGGTTAAGGGACAGTTAAAGCTTTTGAAGTCTAACCTGAAAGCAATAACGCTTCCAGGCGTCAGCTGCTCAAACAAGATCTCCTGCACATATTCACTGCGCCCTCGAGACGTCACTCCAGCCTGCCGCACCACCTTACTGTCCTTCAGCTGAGAAAAGACAGAGATGCAAACAAAGGAATCTCTGAGACCAAAAGATAAGATTGACTCGTGCAGTGTTGACAGTACAGGCAATCAAAAGGGCCATGCAAGTCCGGGCGGCAGACATTTACAACCAGGCAGGAAAGGGGAGGTTTACCAAAACAAGTACTTGAGATGAAACCAGAGCTCTTTGAGGGCTGTGGTGTTTAAACTGCGGGGTAGGGGTTGTGCTTTTGCCGTTTTGTAAATGAGTGTTCTCAGCGGAGGCCATTGTGTCGGTTTAGGACAGTTATAATTAGAGCGGTCTCACAGCACTCAGGTTACCTGGATGTGCTCTTTAATCTCCACCGTGTACCCAGGCATGCCATTAATGCTCCTCTCATCTTTTTTGTAGGAGCCCGCCTGCCTCTCCACGGTACGCGCCTCCAGCACCACCTCCTCTATCTTACCTGTGAGATTTCAGAGAGATTTCAGGGTTTGGCTTCCAGTCAGGCATTAAGTCCAAGGACACATTATCGAGACAGAATAAAACCAGATGCCAGAACAGAATTTCAATGAGGGCGAGTGAGAGAGGAAATCTCATCCAGTTGAACACAAAGAAGGTTCAGCCTCTCCGATAAGGAGCAGCGAGGCTTTGACACACCTGGGATGCACATCGGTGGAACCTCGTCTGTGTAGCGATGGTGTTTGGGGTTCTTGAAAGCAGTGCGGCACACAGCCACCACTGACTGGTGTGTACTGGGACAATGACGAGTGACCGCCACAATGTCCACATCCACTTGGTCCACAAACACCTAAGTAAACACATATTGATGAAGCTTGTTAAATATTATTATAGTTTTGAATACCCAATTTTATGTTTAATACTATTTACAAATTTACTAATGTTTTTAGATTATTTCTAGTTTATAATTCTATATATAGTATTTTACATTTTATATGCAATATATATAAAAATATACATCATATATAAAATCTTAAATACTATATATAAATTTTACAATTTATTTCTTGAGCTAGTTAGTTTGTTCCAGCAATGATTTATGTATTTAATTTATTACACTCGTCCAGGTTTATTACAGCGCATTTTCATCTGCATTTAAATTCTATTTATTACTAATTCTGTTTACTTATTAGTTTAGTTCTTAATATAGTTATTTTTAGTTTAAAATATTGGGTTTAGCTAGTTTCATTGATTGCATTTAACTGAAGCTTTTATTATAGTTCTGCATCTTCCATTATTATTTCTATAAAATGTAATATTAATGCACTCTTAGTTTCAGGTTATTATTAGCTTCTATTTAAAATGTAATAAAAGTATGAATTTATTTTTATTTTACTAATATTTACAAATGTACTTTTAATGTTTTTAGGTTATATCAAGCTTATAATTTTATACATAGTGTTTAACATTTTATATGTAATACATATATGTAATATAACATACATAAAATATTAAATACTATATATAAATTTTACTATTTTTTTCTTTATCTAGTTAGTTTAGTAACTCGTCCAGGTTTATTATAGCGTATTTTTATTTGCATTATTATTTGCAATGCTATTTATTAATAATTCTGTTTACATATTAGTTTAGTTCATAATATAGTTATTTTTAGTTTATAATACCGGGTTTATTATGAAACATGTGTATATTACAAATTTATAACAGGAATGGTTTTGTTAGTTTAACTGATTGCATTTAAGTTATTTGAAGCATTTAAAGTTTTTATTACAGCTCTGCATCTTCCATTAATATTTCTATAAAATGTAATATTATTGCACTCTTAATTTCAGGTTATTTCTAGCTATTATTTAAAATGTAATAAAAATATTAATTTATTTTATTTTAATACTATTTACAAATTTACTTATAATGCTTTTAGGTTATTTCTAGCTTACAATTTTTATTTATGTTTTATGTTTTATGTTTAGTATTTAACATTTTACATGTAAAATATACTATATATAAAATATATCAAATGTAAAATATTGAATACTATATATCAATTTTGAATTTCTTTCTTTATTTAGCTAGTTCCAGCAATTATATATTTATTTAATTGATTAAACTTGTTCAGATTTATTATAGTGTATTTTCATTAGCATTTTAACACTATTTATTACTAATTCTGTTTACTTATTAGTTTAGTTCTTAATATAATTATTTTTAGTTTATAATATTTGGTTTATTATGAAACATATACATATATTACATATTTATAACAGCAATAGTTTTGTTAGTTTATTTGATTGCATTTAATTAAACCAAGCTTTTATTACAGTTCTGCATCTTCCATTATTATTTCTATAAAAATTAATATTAATGTATTAATGCACTCTTAATTTCAGGTTATGTTTAGCTTCTATTTAAAATGTAATAAAACTATGAATTTATTTTACTCGTTACAAATGTACTTCTAATGTTTTAGGTTATTTCTAGCTTATAATTTTATATATAGAGTTTAACATTTTTAATGTTATATATAACATTAATTACTATGTATAAATTTAAACATTTATTTCTTTAGCTTTTAGTTTGTTCCAGCAATGATTTATTTAGTAAATTGTTTAAACTCGTCCAAGTTTATTTTATTGTATTTTAATACTATTTATTACTAACTGTGTTTACTTATTAGTTTAGTTTTTAATATAGTTATTTTTAGCTTATAATATTGGATTTATAATGAAACATACATGAAACATGTATATATACATATAGAAATACATAACAGCAATGGCTTTGTTAGTTTAATTGATTGCATTTAATTGAACCAAGTTTTTATTATAGTTCTGCATCATTCATTATTATTTCTATAAAATGTAATATTAACGCACTCTTAATTTCAGGTTATTTTTAGCTTCTAATTAAAGTATAATATTTAAATGCATGTGTTATTTTAATATGTTGGCAAAACCTACAATATGAACTTTTAACAAGTACTGGCAACCTTTCTGGTGTCAAATGGCATATCGCCACCTGCAGGTGTGATGTGCACCATGTGCAAATAGCTATTTACACAAACAGTTGTTTTTAACTTTGTTAATTTTTCAATCATTCTTTATCCAATTGCAGTTTCTTTTATTCATGTTAGTTGATTTCCATTATAAACAAGGTTTTGTTTTAATTCTTATTTTATTCATTTACACACTAGAGCAATTGTTGCAGCTGAATTGGTGCAGACTTCATGTGGCATACGTTAACTGTTATTGTGGACCCACAGGAGGACAGCAGACTCAAGGTCTCAAGGTTGCATATTTACCTGGTTGAAGCCTTTTGATGCCAGCTCCTGGTGTAGCCGGTTGAGGGCCAGCTTTCCGGCGTTGATTCCTGACTGCAGGTTGACCTCACCAGGGGACGACGGCTTAGCCTGAGGATTCCATTTGCTATAGAAACGCTCCTCTGTTACCACTGAGATCTTAAGGGCAGATATAAAAGAAGGACTTTTTAGATGCACTCAAAAAATGAACTCAGTCCATGTATTTGTGCGTGTGTGAGAAGTTAATATCTTGCCTGGTGGGGTACTAACTCGTCATAGCCTCTGGTGCTACCAGTGGCACAGCAGGCCATAGAAACAATAGCAGAGCTGGGCAGTGAATCATATACAGAGCGGATCTACGACACACAACATCAAAATAAGAACTCATTCAAGTAGCTCTGTCCACATACAGTAGTACATGTTTGAAATGCTATACCTGAATAGGGCACTCATTGTCATGTGTGACGTCTAGGAACATGGCGTGGGCAATGCTGGGCACCAGAGGCCTGAGACTGGGCTGAAGAAAAGCCCCCACAGGCTCTCCTCCGTACCGGTACACCAGCCTACCCTCCTCATGACTGTCTCCAGCACTCATTGCCTCTACAACAGCACAATGCAAAGTATGAACGCTGAATCATTTTAATATGTGCTACTTATTTCTCACAAAATGTTTTTTTAACTTTATCAGTATTCACTCACATTTAAGTCATTGCAAACCTGTATGACTTTAATTTTTTTAAATTTAACATACACAAAGAAATCATTTGCACCAGTTTTACTAACCAGATTAATTGGTTCATTCAAGATCTAAAGAAATAAAAAGGTGATCTTTCATGAATCTGACACTGCCACCTCTCACCTAAATGGCAAGATTTTCAATAAATTATTTCAAATTAGGCCCATTTCTTAACCAAATCTATTGTTTGACATTAGAAGACTTGACATATAGTGCACATGTCGACTACTTTTACATCTTTTGGTTAGTTTTATGGTGATTTTGCATCATTTTTTAAGTTTAAAAGCTTCAATCCAGAAGAAAAAAGCCATACTGGTTTGAGGTGAGTAAATGATGAAAAGCTAAAAAAACACTGACTTCAATTATTTTGTGGTTAAGCTGTCAAGCTAGGTAGAATCAGATTCAGTTTCTGCACATACTACCATTCAAAAGTTTGGGTTCATTAAGATTTTTATTATAAGAGAAATGATGTTTATCAGCAAGAATGCATTAAATGTATCAAAAGTGACAGTAAATATATTTATAATGTTACAAAAACCTTCTACTTCAAATAAATGCTGTACTTTTAAACTTACACTTTATCAAAAAATACTGAAAAAAAAAAAAAAATCACAAAAATATCAAGCATAAATAAGAATAAACACCAAATCATTATATTAAAATGATTTCTGAAAGATCATGTGATGCTGAAGACTGGAGTAATGATGCTGAAAATTCAGCTTTGCCATCACATGAATAAATTACATTTTAAAATATAGTAGTATAGAAAACTGTTATTTAAAGGAGAAGTTCACTTCCAGAACAAAAATTGACAGATAATGTACTCACCCCTTGTCATCCAATATGTTCATGTTTTCTTTCTTCAGCCATAAAGAAATTATGCTTTTTGAGGGAAACATTTTAGCATTTTTCCCCATATAAAGGACCGCTATGGTGCCCCGATTTTGAACTTCCAAAATGCAGTTTAAATGCGGCTTCAAACAATCCCAAATGCGGTTGTAAACGATCCCAGCTGAGGAAGAAGGGTCTTATCTAGCGAAACGATCTGTGATTTTCATTAAAATAATACAATTTATATACTATTTAATGTCAAATGCTCGTCTTGTCTCACTCTGCCTGAACTGTTTTTTCCAGTTCATGACAGTTAGGGTATGTTGAAAAATTCCCATTTCATGTTCTCTCTCAGCTTCAAAATCATCCTATATCGCTGTTTTACCATTTTTTGTTAAGGGTGTTTGATATTCTTTGCATGTTCACATAGTTCACAAAGACTGGGTCAGAACTTCTGCAGCGATTTAGGATGATTTTGAAATGATTTTTGAAGTTGAGGGAGAAAATACGATGGGAGTTTTTCGACCCTAACTGTCTTGAAGCAGAATACACAGAGTTCAGGGAGAGCAAGACAAGATAAGCGTTTGAGATTAAAAGTATTTCAATTGTATTTTTTAATGAAAATAACCGATCGTTTTGCTAGATAAGACCCTTCTTCAATGACTGGGATTGTTTACAAATGCATTTGGGATCGTTTGAAGCTCCATTTAAACTGCATTTTGGAAGTTCAAAATCGGGGCACTATAGCAGTCCATTATATTCAGAAAAATCCTGAAATGTTTAACTCAAAAAAAACAAAAAAAAAAATTCTTTACGGCTGAAAAAAAAACAAAAAAGAAAACACATGAACATCTTAGATGACAAGGGGGTGAGTACATAATCTGTCAATTTTTGTTCTGGAAGTGAGACTTCTCCTTTAAAATGTAGAAATATTTCACAATATTACTCTTTTTACAGTCTTTTTGATTTAAAAAAAAAATAATAATAATAATACAGCCTTGGTGGACATAAGAAATTTCTTTCAAAAACATTTAAAATATCTTACTGACCTCAAACTTTTGACTGGTGATGGTAGTTTAACAATTCAAAATGTTTAATGGAGTTATACACTAATGTAACAAAAACGATTTAACAAAACAGCCACAATGCAAGACCAGGCTATTAGAAGGCCATACCTCTGATGAGTGAAGAGATTCCTAATCTAGTCACAAAGACATTATCCAGCTCCTCGCTGCCTGTGAAGAGCTCAGCAACCACGTACAGGTCAGGCCTGAGGGTGCGGGCGGCATCCAGCATGAACTGCAGCAAGCAGGGTTAGGGCAAGACGAACAGCCAAGAGGAAACCAAACCACGGTTGTTAGTATGTCAGGTAGGGTGTGAAAAATGGGAAAGGGAGACAGTCATGCCTCAAATGAAGCCAAAATGAGACAATAAAATTAAGGTGAGAGATTTTGGACATATATATATTTAGGAGAGATAGTTCAGAGAGAAAATGACAGGTGATGCAATGCAAAAAAGAAAGACAAACAGATAAGACATTGTTAGTGTCATGCTAAAAGACTCTCCAATACCTCTGATAAGACTGGTTATTCCCAGCCGGTTAACAAACACATTGTCAATCAGCTCGCTGCCTGTAAAGAGCTCGGCTATCACATAGAGATTGGGTCTGACTGATCTGGCTGCTGCCAACATGGTCTGCAGAGCACAACATGTTAAAAGTGAGAGGTGCTGCTAGCTTAAAAAACTGTCAACTGATGCTAAAGTGTTTTGTTGGATGATACTTATGTCCTTTATATCCACCTTTTTCTTCAACATAAAAATAAGCCTATGGGTGAGACTTTCGGTTCATTATCCGCTATAGGGAAATAATGAGAAGAATAACCATGTGCAGTAAACGGTAAAACTGTGCTACAAACCAGTGTGTTCATATATAAGATAATGCAATAACATAATATGGTAAGACACACCAATTCGCAATATCAAGCAGCAAAACGAGCTGTTTTGTACAGCTAAAAATAGCTGGATGCAGATGAGACCGGAAGCCAAACCCATAAAATTTACAAATGGCTATGCCCACTCTTACGGGAAGAAAAAGGTGGGTAAATACGTGTTAAAATAACAATAAACAGCTGTTACTGATTTCTGAGATATATGGACATTACTTTGACACAGTCACCTCCAATAACAGGTCACTCTTGTTTTTCAAATTACATATGAATTAAGCATTTTTATAAACAGCATTATTTAAAATCACAGCATCTGTCTAAAGTAATAGTTTATCCAAAAATAACATTTTTTGAAAATGTACTCACTCTCAGGCCACTGAAGATGAGTTTCAGAAATTTAGATATACAGATTTGCAGAAATCTTGCCCTGGCTCACCACTGGATCCTTTGTAGCGAATGGGTGCCGTGAGAATGAGAGATCAAACAGCATCACAATAATCCACAAGTAATCCATACAACTTCAGTCCATAAATTAATGTCTTTTAAGGTAAAAAGCTGCATGTTTGTAATAAATTCATCATTAAGATGTTTTTAACTTCAATCTGTTGTTTCTGGCTAAAGAGCAAGCACCTTTTATAAGCAAAAAACATTCTAAACAAATATGTTGGTCAATCTTGATGTGAAAGGACAAGAAGGGATGGACTTTTTCACTGGATGAAACAATATTATGAATTTTGGATTGGTAAACATTTTAATGATGGATCTGTTTCTTACAAACACAGCTTTTCACTTCACAAGACTTTAATTGACGGACTGGAGTTAAGTGGATTACTAGTGAATTATTGTCATGTTTTCATCAGCTGTTTGGACTGACGGCACCCATTCACTACAGTGGATCCATTGGTGGGTAAGTGATGTAATGCTAAATTTCTACAAATCTATTCTGATGTAGAAACAAACTCATCTTCGATGGCCTGAGAGTACATTTTCAACTATTTTTTTTCTGAACTATTCCTTTAAAGAACTGAACTCTCAAAATCTCCTTTTTAAACACTTGGATTAAGAGATGATCTGTTACTATGATGTTGTATAGTAAACAGATAATGGAAAGTGGATATTTGTAGAAGCATCAGCTTTACTTTCTTTTTAAAGGAGAAGTTCCCTTTCAGAAGTTCCCTTTTCAGTTTAAATACAGCTTCACGAGGAAGAAGGGTCTTATCTAGTGAAATGATCGGTTATTTTAGAAAAAAACGGTACAATTTATATACCATTTAACTTTAATTTTCATCTTTCATCTTTTCATCGTCTAGCTCTGCGTGAACTCTGTGCACTTCGGTTCAAGACAGTTAGGGTATGTTGAAAAATCTAATTTGCTCCAACTTCAAAATCGTCGCTGTTTTACCTTTTTTTGTAAAACATTTTTTTGCATGTTCACTTTGTATACACTGGGTCGGTACTTCTGCAGCGATGTAGGACGATTTTGAAGTTGGAGGAGAAAATGAGATGGGAGTTTTTCGACATACCCTAACTGTCTTGCACCGGAAAAAATGCACAATAACATTTTTAAATGAGGTGTTTGAGGTTATATAAATTGTATTTTTTTTTTTTTTAGAAAATAACCGATCGTTTCACCAGATAAGACCCTTATTCCTCGGCTGGGATCGTTTAGAGCCCTTTAAGGCTACATTTAAACTGCATTTTGGAAGTTTAAACTCACAGACAGCATAGAAGTCCTCTATACAGAGAAAAATTCCTGAAATGTTTTCCTCAAAAAACATAATTTCTTTACGACTGAAGAAAGAAAGACATGAAATTTGCAGCTTTTTGTTTTGGAAGTGAACTTGTAGTTTGATGCTCTTGAGCACAACGTTTGTAATGTTAAATTGAACTGTAAAACTGTCAACCCTGCTACCCTTCTGAGGATATAACTAACATAGACCAGCTGGTTCAATGCATTTTATCAAGATTCAAATGACTAAAAGATTCAAAAGACTATTAAAATCATAAAATCATATTAAGCTTTTTATAATAAAAACACCATATTAAAATTGCACATAGCGTCAGGTTGCATAGCATGACCCTTATACCATCACTGGTTTATCAATAAGCAAAGAATGGGGAACAAGCCACACTTAATATATTTCAGTGTGAAGTACAGCCAATGACAGAGCAATTGGTGGATGGGGAACAATCCTTATCCAGAATGTACTAACCAAGACAGTAACTAATGAGCTTGTCATATGAAAATGTGGGGGGCAGTTCTTCCTGCCCCCCATGTCTAATATTCATCTTTACACATAGTTATTCTCAAACACGTAATTCATCTCTGATCTAGCCAAAAGTAATAATCCATCTTTTGACACTGTCACGGTACCTCAGCCACATGCAGCGGAGTTGAATGGCAGTTGTCCAGACGCACTCCCACAAAGTGCTTGGCCGTAATTTCTGTGTATTTCTGCATGTGGGCCCACAGGTAGGGGCAGTCCTCGGGCCCATTGCCATACCGCAGTTTAACGCTGTCACCCCAGCAGATCAGCTCCCTCCTGATGTAGACGTTGGACCCTAACCAGAATGAGGACAAGAAAAAGCAACTTTGATTCACCTTACTGCCAAAAAGGCTTGGCAAGTGTTGCAAACGATTAAGGTTTAGTAAATGTGTTGATATCACCACCTTGTGTTTACTATCAGAATTACATCACTGCTCTCATTGAAATCTACTGTGACATAATTAAATTTGACAAGCACGCATATAACCAGCACAGCTTTTAGTAAGCAAAAAAAATAAAAAAAAATGTAAAAAAATAAATAAACAAATACAATTTAAATACAACAAAACCTGGCTCTGCAAAGTTCCTCAGGGGATCGTCCCCCATGACCCAGCCATTATGGGCCAGAAAGTGACATGACTTTTCTGGTTGATTTATCAGCTCCAGATCCTCCTCCAAAGTTGCTTCCTCAAATGGGAAAGTGAAATATCTGCATACAGGCAAAAAAACATTAAAGGAGAAGTTCAAAAATTGACAGATAATTTACTCACCCCCTTGTCATCCAGGATGTTCATGTCTTTCTTACTTCAGTCGATAAGAAATTATGTTTCTTGAGGAAAAAATTTCAGGAATGTTATCCATATAGTGGACTTCTATGGTGCCCCCCAAGTTTGAACTTCCAAAATGCAGCTTCAAATGGCTCTAATCGATCCCAGCCGAGGAAGAATGGTCTTTTCGAGCAAAACGATCTGTCGTTTTTGAAAAAAATTGACAATTTATATACTTTTTAACCTCAAACGCTCGTCTTGTCTAAGTCTGCGTGAACTCTGTTTTTTTCTGATTTGATACAGTCAATACACTTAGGGTATGTCGAAAAACTCCCATCTCATTTTCTTCCCCAACTTCAAAATCGTCCTACATAGCTGCAGAAGTACCGACCCAGTGTTTACAAATTGAACATGCAAAGACCATCAAATGGCCTTTCCAAAAAAATGTAAAACACCAATGTAGGGTGATTTTGACGTTGAAGAAGAAAATGAGACAAGACTGTATTGACTGTATAACACAGACACAGACGAGACAAGACAAGCATTTGAGGCTAAAAAGCATATAAATTGTCAATTTGTTTCGAAAATGACCAAATGTTTCGCTAGATAAGACCATTCTTCCTTGGCTGGGATCGTTTAGAGCCTTTTGAAGCTGCATTTAAACTACATTTTGGAAGTTCAAACTTGGGGGCACCATAGAAGTCCACTATATGGAGAACATTCCTGAAAAGTTTTCCTCAAAAATCATAATTTATTTACGACTGAAGAAAGTAAGACATGAACATCTTGAATGACAAGGGGGTGAGTAAATTATTTGTGAATTGTTGTTCTGGAAGTGAACTTCTCCTTTAAATATCATAGCAAACATTTGCTAACTTTGAATATGATACTAAAATTTCAACAGAGGCTGATTGAATGAACTGTGCTACCTAGTAACCAGAGGATGTTTTCTGGTGACGGGGCCCAACTTGGGTCCGTGGTCAGCAAGTCTTTCATAGCTTACAGTTCCAGCAATGCAGTTGGTGGCCTGGAGGCAAAGAAATAAGATCACTAGATTGGATTCCAAAGAAATTAGAGTTAAATGTAAAGAGAAAGACTCACCTGTTCCTGATGGTGCTTAATTTCATGAAACTGTTCACCATTAATTTCTTCCAGTCTTCTTTTTAGCCAGTTACAGCAATCTTCAATGGCACCAGGGCTGTTCCTACAACAACATAAAACCGATGTGTAATTCAGCAACATAAAATCAACGTATAACAAGCACATTATAGTGAACACATGCTCAATGCATCAACATACGAACCCATGGGGCACAAAGGTTTCTAGAGCTGAGTTCATGTCCACTGTGTTACCAAAACGTCTATACTGAGGGTCCTGAATGATCTTCAGTTGCTGTTTGCCCTCAGTCTTGCTCCTATCAGGTTTGGCTCCTGTGAAGACAATTTAAAACAAACCACTAAACACATTACAATTTTAATTTCTCTTAGCCTCTGACAACCTTCCAGGATCTCACCGTTTTGGAGTAAGGTTCTGAACTGCTCTATCGTCGGTTCCACTTTGATTTGGAAAAACTCCCACAGTTTGACCTTGGGAAACACATCTTGCCAGAGAACTCCACGAATGGCCTAGTGAAAACACATTACGGTTTGTTTGGAAGGAAATAAGAGCATGCAAACTGAATTCTGTTTTAAGGTTTCCACAGATACTGATTCGCTCACATGGAGGTGTTCGTGATTCTGGATTAGGGCTGGGAGACCCTTGTCTTCATATTTGCCCTCAGCTATAGCACAGGTGACGTGCCACAGGGCTCTATCCAGCACCCAGGCCGGCTTCAGATGGGGAGAGTTCACAAGGTTATAACCACACTCGGGATGCTTCTTAATCCACTTGCTGTTAGCAGCTGAGAAAATTAAAAAAAAAACTGTGGTTATGACACTGTTAACCAAATAAACAAAAATGAACAAAGATGAAGAAACAGACATCACAAATAAATAAAGAAAGAAATGCTGTTCTTTTAAACTTTCTATTCATCAAAACATCCTGAAAGTTTTCTGAACAAAACAAAACACGGTTTTCACAAAAAAATTAAGCAGCACAACAGTTTAACTGTTATAATAAGAAGACATGTTTATTGAGCACCAAATCAACATATTAGAATGATTTCTGAGAGATCATGTGACACTGATAACTGGAGTAATGACTGCTGAAAATTCAGCTTTGCCAGGACAGGAATAAAATTTACTTAAAAAATATTAAAATAGAAAAAGTTAATTTTAAACTGTAATAATATTTCAATATTACAGATTTTACTGTACGTTTGATCAAATAAATGCAGCCTTAGTGAGAATAAGAGAACAATTGTGTATATTTTAACATCACAATATATATATACATACACACACACACACGCACAAAATTTGGGATCAGTAAAATTTTAATGTTTTTTTTAAAGAAGTTTCTTATTTTCTTACTGATCCTCATTAAGGCTGCATTTTTAATCTAAAAATACAGAAAAAAACAGTAATATTGTAAAATATTATTTCAGTGTAAACGGTTTTCTATGAATAATATTTTAAAATGTAATTTATTATTTCTGTGATCCAAAGCTGAATTTTCAGCATCATTACACCAGTCTTCAGTGTCACAAAAATCATTTTAATATGCTGATTTATGATACTTTTTTTTAGGATTCTTCAATACATAAAAAGTTTAAAAGAACAATATAAAGTACCACGTAAAAGTTTGTGGTCAGTAAATTTTTATTTTCTTTTTTTAGATTAAATTTATTTTTTACTCACCAGACATGTGTTAAATTGATAAGAAAGTGACAACAAAGACATATTGTTTAAAAAATATATTTCTATTTTGAATAAATGCTGTTGTTTTTAACTTTTTAATTCATCAAAGAATCCTGAAAAGTATCACAGGCTCCAAAAAAAAAAAAAAATTATATATATATATATATATATATTAAACAGCACAACTGTTTCCAACATTAATAATAAAAGAAATAAATCAGCATATTAGAATAATTTCTGAAGAATCATGTGACACTGAAGACTGGAGTAATGATGCTGAAAATTCAGCTTTGCTTCACAGGAATAAATTATATTTTAAATATATATTAGATAGAAACGATTATTTTAAACCGTAAAATATTTCACAATATTACTGCTTTTTCTGTATTTTTGATCAAGTAAATGCAGCCTTGATGACCATAAGAAAATTCTTTAAAAACATTCAAAATCTTACTGATCTTAAACGTTTGAACAGCAGTGTGTGTATAAATGCACATACGGCACACAGCACTGGACTTCCCCTTGTTTAAATGTGTGGCATTTGCACCCAGCTTCAGATAAGGTATCATACACTCCTTGACCTTTAACTCTGCTGAGCTCTGGTAGAAGCAATGAACTATGAACTTTGCTTTCTATTAAGCCTGATTACTCTAACATATCAATGAACAGTGTAACTCAAGGAAAAAGTTCAAGAGTTCAAGGAAAAAGAAACACGATCTTACAGTGACATCCTTAGTGATGTCAAACAGAACCTAAAGAAGCTCTAACAAAACTAAGCAAAGCAAGTTCATTCAAATTCCCCTGCAGTAAGTCACCAATAAACGCTCTCCACTATAAACCTCCACAATCAGTCAGGATATCTGAATGAAAGTTTTAAAGTTTCTCTTTAGTATTCTGTGCACATACTGGGACTCTTGAGCAGCTCTGTGCAACAGCTGACCTGCAGCATAGTACAGATCAGACAGGCCAAATGTTGCACCAACAGCTCCTGTTCTCTGTAAATAAACTATTTTTAGAATTGAAGTCAATGGAGAGGCTTTTAGTGGGGGCTTACAGGAGATTACAGTCAATCAGTTTGAAACTGTGGCTTTTTCAATCAGAATAAGATAACCCACTATAGCTGGACCCCGCAGACAGATAATTGGCATGCAACACTTTTGGGAAGTCCTGTGACATGTTATACTCAATCTAAAATTATTTCTCAACAGTTTGCCAATTCTTTTATATTTATTGTGCATGTACAGTATCTTTTATGATTTATTTGGATAAACGTGTCTGCCAAGTGAAAAAAAGTTATGCATAAAGCAATGTAGAAAAAGTGTACACACACACCCGTATGATTGTAAACCACATCGGTGATGCAAAGCATATTCCACTCATTCTTCATTTTCTCCACAAGGTTGCCAGCATCAGTCCAAGTGTACGTTTGTCCGGGAGGGGAGAAGTCTGGGTTGAGCTCCAGCTGATCGGCCAGAGAGTAACAGGAGCGCGACTCACCCAGCGTCTGCAATGGCGTGAAGTGAATCATATTATACCCTAAAAAGATGCATAGGAAACATGAAATCAGTTACTTTGAAACAGGATTACTCACTGAATGTTAGAAAATGTTTCAGTTTATGTACCAACGTGATAAAACCACATACTGTAAATGCAGTTCATAGCATACCGTGGCATAAAAACTCATCAAACTTCATAAATTAATCTGAAAGCATTGTTCATGTGAAACATTAACCATTTAAAGGATTAGTTGACTTCCAGAATAAAAATTTCCTGATAATTTACTCACCCCATGTCATCCAAGATTCTTTAGTCAAAAAGAAATTAAGGTTTTAAGTAAGTTTAAATTTAATTTAAAAATTAAAAGGTTTAAATTAAGGTTCAGGAAAACATCCAGGATTTTTCTCCATATCGTGGGCTTCAACAGGTTGAAGGTCCAAACTGCAGTTTCAATGTAGCTTCAAAGGGCTCTACACGATCCCAGCTGTGGAATAAGGGTCTTATATATCAAAACGATAATTGATTAAATTTTTTTTTTTTTAAATATCTATACTTTTTAACCACAAATGCTCATCTTGCACTAGCTCTGCAACGCACATTACGTAAGTCACACACGGTTAGTCCTTCGTCTGTGTACTTTGGATAAAAAGGTAGGATAGGGCAAAAACACTTCATCTCATTTTCTCCTCCAACTTCAAAATCGTCCAACAATGTTATT
The DNA here is from genome assembly GCA_012976165.1 of Labeo catla. Classification (NCBI taxonomy): domain Eukaryota; kingdom Metazoa; phylum Chordata; class Actinopteri; order Cypriniformes; family Cyprinidae; genus Labeo; species Labeo catla. Next base: position 566,472 of record VONZ01000030.1, on the reverse strand, counting down.
TTACCCTTTTTTTAAAGGGCGTGTGACTTTACTTGCTCTGGGTCAGTCTACTGTACGTCACGTGTGTGTGATTACGTAATGCGTGAGGTTGAGCTAGAACAAGATGAGCATTTGTGCTTAAAAAGTACACTGCCCTCCAAAAGTTTGGAAACACCCCTGGCAAAGTGTGGTTTTGGATGATATCAGCATAAATCCTTATCATTTTTTGGTGCAAATACATTAAAGTAACTTGACATCATCATTGAAGACCAGCAATAATAATTTTCATTTTGATTACATAATAATGGCAATATGTACATGTCAAAGTCAGACATGCCCCTTTGCCAGCTGTGATGCCTGGTTACTGGTTTAAACTTGGCCCAGGTTTTTGAAAGAGTTTTTGGTCCGCACACCTTAATAGCTTCAACAATTGATTGCCAATTAAGTTTAGAATACAATGAATTTAGGCCCAGATTATGCAGAGCTGTAATAGCTGCTAATGGTGGATATTTTGATGAATCTGTTCTTGTAATAAAATATGTTTTCGAAGTTTGTGTTGTCCCTTATCAGTGCAAAATTATCACAAATTAAAAAGGATTCAGGCCAATATTGTCCAAAACCCCACTTTTCTATAGTGTTTCCAAACTTTTGGAGGGCAGTGTATATACATTTAATTTTTTTTAGAAAATGATCGATCATTTCGCTAGATAAGACCCTTATTCCTCTCATGGGATCGTGTAGAGCCCTTTGAAGCTGCATTAAAACTGCAATTTGGACCTTCAACCTGTTGGCCTCCACTGAAGTCCACTATATGGAGAAAAATCCTGGAATGTTTCCTCAAAAACCTTAATGTCTTTCCTTAAGAACGAAAGACATGAACATCTTGGATGACATGGGGGTGAGTAAATAATCAGGAAATTTTTATTCTGGAAGTCAACTAATCCTTTAATGTAGAGAATTACTGAACTACTTAGATTTCATTGATAGGACTTACTGTTAAAAATGCAAAGTAACACATGACTATTCTGAAATAAATAAACTGTTCACTTCAAAAAACTACAGGCATTTCAGCTGTTTTAGGCCTACGAACTTAACCTCTTTAAATTTATTTGCTGAGTTTCTCCATGGTTATTTGTTGGTTATTGATTTGTACATATAATCAAATAGACTGTAGAGAAGGAGATAAGAAAAGTTCAAATGCAGTTAAAGATGACATTTTTGGTAAACAATTGGTAAAAGTTTAACTAATATAATAACACCAGCTGTCTTTTTACCTGTCTCTTTGGAGACTTGTAACCTGTCCAGCCACTCATCCAGGGGCCCGAGGCATTTGGACAGGTATGTCTGGATACTGATGCAATCTAAGGGCAAGACGTGGTTGTCCGCTCCTACTCGGAGCACTGGGTCCACCACAATATACCCACCACCAGACTTCTCCTTATCTCTGAAGAGTTAGAAATAAATTATATGATGTACTGTTTTAACAAAATATAGATGTAGAACTGACAGTATAGGCAAACATTTAGACATCTAACTGACCCATGGCCAAAGTAATACTGGTATGAGCCTGAAATCTTGAGGTCAAGGGTGCAGAACTTGTCCGAATCATCCTCTCTTCCAGTAGGGTTAATCCAGTCTAAGACGCGGAACTTGTGGCGCTCAAATCGCTCCCCTTCTGCAGGGTAGTTGGTGTGAACATGCACGTTTTTGCCCTGAAGAGTGGGGCCCAGACGAAACTGGAGCTCAAACCCTAAGCAGAAACACAGAAAGCTTTACAACTCATGTTTTGCCATTTTTGGGTTACAATAAATAAACAATAACTTACTTTACAAAAGTAATGGCGGAAATTGGCACAAAACTGTTCATGACATACACACACCAGTCATTTTGTTAGTTACACCTGTTCAACTGCTTGTTAATGCAAATATAAGCCAATCGTGTGGTAGCAACTTGATGAATTTAGGCATGTAGACATGATTACAATGATCTGTTTAAGTTTAAACCAAGCACCAGAATGGTGAAGAAAGGTGGTTTAAGTGACTTTGAATGTGGCATAGTTGATGATGCCAGAAAGCCTTGTCTGAGTATTTCATAAACTACTGATCTACTGGGATCTTTACGCACTTCCATCTTCCATCTTACAGAGAATGGTCTGAAAAAGAGAAAATATCCAGTGAGAATGCCTTGTTGATGAATGGTCAGGCTGGTTGAGGCTGACAGAAAGGCAACAGTAACTCAAATAATCACTTGTTGTAACCAAAGTATGCAGAAGAGCATCTCTGAACACACAGAATGTTAAAGGAGAAGTTCACTTCCAGAACAAAAATTTACAGATAATGTACTCACCTCCTTGTCATCCAAGATGCATGTGTCTTTTTTTTTTTCAGTCGTAAAGAAATGATGTTTTTTGAGGAAAACATTTCAGGATTTTTCTCTATATAATGGACTGATATGGTGCACCGAGTTCAAACGTCCAAAATGTTTAAATGTGGCTTCAAACGATCCCAAATACAGTTGTAAATGATCCCAGCCGAGGAAGAAGGGTCTTATCTAGCGAAACGATTGGTTATTTTCATTAGAAAAATGCAATTTAAATACTTTTTAATCTCAAACGCTCGTCTTGTCTTTCTCTCCCTGAACTCTGTGTATTCTGGCTCAAGACAGTTAGAGTATGTTGAAAAACTCTGATCGTATTTTCTCCCTCAACTTCAAAAATCATTTCAAAATCATCCTACATCACTGCAGCAGTGCTGACCCAGTCTTTGCAAAGTGAACATGCAAAGAAGACCAAACACCCGTAACAAAAAAGTTAAAACAGAGATATAGGATGATTTTAAAGTTGAGGGAGAACATGAGATGGAAGTTTTTTGACATACCCTATCTGTCATGAACTGGAAAAAAACAGTTCAGGGAGAGCAAGGATGAGCGTTTGACATTAAAATGTATATAAATTGTATTATTCTTATGAAAATAACCCATCGTTTCGCTAGATAATACCCTTCTTTCATGGCTTACAACCGCATTTGGGATCGTTTGAAGCCGCATTTAAACTGCATTTTGGAAGTTCAAACTCTGGGCACCATAGACATCCACTATATGGAAGAAAAACATGAATGAAAGAAAGACATGAACATCTTGGATGACAAGGGGGTGAGTACATTATCTGTAAATATTTGCTCTGGAAGTGGACTTCTCCTTTAAACCTTGATACAGATGGGCTACAGCAGTATAAGACCACACTGGGTGCCACTCTTGTCAGCGAACAACGGGAAACTAACGATACAATTTACCCCAGGCTCACCAAAATTGGAAACAGTTGCCTGGACTAATGAGTCTTATTTTCTGTTTCGACTTTCAGATGGTGGGGTCAGAATTTGGTGTAAATAATATGAAAGCATGGATCCATCTTGCCTTGTATCAGTGCTTCAGGCTTCTGGTGGTATAACGAAGTGGGGATATTTTCTTGGCTCACTTTAGGCCCTTTTAGTACCAACTGAGCATTGTTTAAACACCACAACTTACCTGAGTATTGTTGTTGACTTTGTCCATCCCTTTATGAACACAGTGGCTAATTCCAACAGGATAACACTGATGTCACAAATCTCAAATCATCTCAAGCTGTTTTCTTGAACATGACAATGAGTTCACTGTACTCAAACAGACTCCACAGTCACTAGATCTCAATCCAATAGAGCACATTTGGAATGTGGTGGAATGGGAGATTTGTATCATAAATGTAGATTTGCAACCGATAAAAAAAAATAAAAAAATTCTGTGGCAACCATGTGATTGCAAAAGGGGTCGAACCCAGTACTAGCAAGGTGTATCTAACAGTGGCCAGTGAGTGTATGTATTTATTAAACAGTTTCATGGAATTTTCCAATATGAATAGATTAAATTTCTCATATGTGACCCTGGACCACAAAACCAGTCATAAGGGTCAATTTTTGAAATTTGAAAGCTGAATAAATAAGCTTTCCATTGATGTATGGTTTGTTAGGACAGGACAATAGTTGGCTGAGATTCAACTATTTGAAACTATCTGGAACCTGAGGGTGCAAAAACATCCAAATATTGAGAAAGTCACTATTAAAGTTGTCCAAATTAAGTTTTTGGGAATGCACATACTAATAAAAAATTAAGCTTTGGTACATTTACGATAAGAAATGTACAAAATATCTTAATGGAACATTATTTTAACTTAATATCCTAATGATTTTTGGCATAAAAGAAAACTGTATAATTTTAACCCATACGATGTATTTTTGGCTATTGCTACAATTATACCCGTGCACCTTATGACTGGTTTTGTGGTACAGGTCACATTTGGAAGCATGATAGTATTCTTTTTATATAGTCAGTGCCAAACTTTTCTGCTATATTTACTATTTATTAGTACATGAATGAAAAGGTATTGACCCATGAGGTTGGCTCCTGAGAACACAACACCGTCTATAAATAACCACAAACGCTCCCCACGTAACACAAACTACTGGTCATTATTACAGTACAATAAACTATCATATTATACGCCGACGCAAAGTGATAAACGTGAGCTTTAACTTGCCTTGTTCCAGACGGAAGAGGGTCCTGTCGAGTTTCTCCATGTCATTGAGGACCATCACTCTCACTTGTTTTGCTGTCATGATTGCCCTCCTTATTTTAGAACGTCCTTAATGCAGCGAAGAGCAGGAAATCAACAGGACCCCCTTTACTGAAATGTGAACCAAAATATATGCAAATCATCACACTGTAGCAATTAATAAATGACATTTAAATTAACTTAACAGACGCCCGACTGTAGCTTCAGAATAATCACAGAACTGCAACTATTTCCTGTACAAGGGCAAATTATTGCAACATTTCAATGTCTGACAGAATGCAAGAGCCACATAACATGACATAACGAGTGAGCACATCAACAACCCAAAATGCTAGAGAGTTCTGCAGGAATACATGAATATACCTCCGTCAAGAACTGTATCCGTATGTTAGTACCTAAGACCAATGCACCATCACCACCTCTGGTAGTTTATTTAACATTAGCGTTCTCCGATTCGTGAACAAATCATTCGTTTGAGTCGGATCTTTTCAATCGGTTGAACTGGTTCACTGTAATGAGTCGAGAAAGAGTGAGTGAACTGATAACAAGAGCGACTTACGTGAACTAAAAGTTAGCCGAAAATAATTTGTAGAAATTACTACACCCAAGAGAGTAACTTTAATCTTTGTTTGGTTTAACAAATGCAAATTATATTTTTATTATAGTTTTTAAAAGACTTATTTAGACGTTATTTATCAAGGCTGTAAAACACTACACTGACACATAGAATTACAATAAACATTACTGTTAAAATGAATATAAACATCCATAATAAACAGCAATGTGTGTACGTGCCAAGGAGAAAAATGAATCACTGAATCGTTTTTACGAACGGTTCCATGAAACGAACTGTTCGAATGAACCGATTAGCGAAAATGAGTCGGACTCCCATCACTACAGTAAACATGACTGGCATTTAAAAGCACGGCCAGCAAAGTATCCCCTAACTCAGACTGGTCGAGGTTAAGAATCTAGCGGATAAAGGCCAAGCAAGTCTATTTTAAATGAATAATCAGGGCAGCTGTAACATTTGCCAAGCCAAAACAGCATATTGCAACATCCATACTATCCTCTTCTGATGCACGACAGTCTGAAGTCTACACTGATATAAACATTTAGATCATTTTTGCACAAAAACATTGTGTTAAACAGCAGTAGGGTTAAATGACACACCAATGTATTTTCCTGTTTTCGGCTTAAGGACGTCCTGACGCTGGTGAAGGAGGCGTGCACGGCTGCAATTCTCTGCTTCCCTCTACCGTAAATACACTAGTAGATGACACATTTTCTATTTGAATGAAACGTTTTAGTCAAAGTGTATGTTAATGTAAATAATTAAATGATTAGATAGAAAAACAGTGTAGGCCAGTCACGTGTTGACATTAAATTCACTTTATGAGTAAAACAAGCAAGCAAATAATGAAACAGATAAAAAAACAAACAAACGACTGCAGGATTTGTTTCAGATTTTGTCTCCATCTTGTGGTTGTAGGTCCTAAAATGTGACAGCAGGTCCTAAAATGTGACATAACCCGCCCATTTATGTTCAAACCATAAAATTATTATCTACCAGCATTACCTGAGCAGACAGGTTGCTGACAAGGTAAGAGCAGTGCTTACTTTTCAACCTCTAAAACCTGCATGAACTTTTTCCAACATCTTTACACATACTATATAACATCTTTACACTTACTATTGTCATTGTTTTCACTGTATTGTCATGCCTATTTAAATGATTTATCAAGCTGAAAATGTTACTGTTTTGTTGTTGTTTTTGTTTTATAAAAGAAAGTAAATGCAGAGACTAAATAAATCGTAATGAGCAAGAATAAACTATAACATCAGTGGGAAAAAGTCATAATTTTACACACGCTTTTGTTCTCTTAGGATTTTCCACAGAGGTGGATCATATTGCTTGGAAAATGCAAAATCTACAAACTGCTCTGGCAATCCTTGGGACTTTGTGTTTGACCTCTATAAGTGGATACAAAAATGGAAAAGTGGAGGAATCTTGTGAAACCATGATGCCGATTCATCACAGCCAACCCAACACTACTGCCAGTCCATACACACTGACTGTGAATGCCAGTAAATTCAGCCCAGGGGACAATATCAGAGGTAAGGGGATAAAACCTTACTGATTATCATTTTTGAATACTGTTGAACAATAAATGCTTCTCAGTCTTACCTTTATTTATTACCCCTTCCAATGTCCATAGTCACTGTCTCTGGAAGTGGCCACTTTGAGGGCTTTCTAATTGAGGCCAGAGATGCTTCAAACCCTGATGGACCAGCTGTTGGCTCATTCACATTGGTAGATCATGAGGTTTCTCAACGTTTGACATGCAACAGCATAGAGGTAAGTATAATAATGGCCACTTTTGGTATAAACTGCAATATTCAACAATGATGCATAACATTGATCAATACTGACATTAAAGACCTATAAATTGTTACCATAAATGTATTTTTTTAAGTAAACGCTGTTCTTTTGAACTTTCTATTCATCAAAGTATACTAAAGAAAAGGTGTTTTTGCAGAAATATTAAGCAGCACAATTGTTTTTAGGATTGATAATGATAAGAAATGTTTTTTGAGCACCAAATCAATATGTTAGACTGATTTCTTAAAGATCATGTGACACTGAAGACTAGAGTAATGGCTGCTGAAAATCAGCTATGCCATCACGGAAATAAATTACAATTGAAAATATATTAAAAATAGACAACAGTTTATTTAAATTGTAAAAATATTTCACAATATTACTGATTTTATTGTAACTTTTATTAAATAAATGCAGTCTTGGTGAGCATAAAAAACTTTTTTGGTTGTGTATGTAAGCACTATCACATAAGCAAGAGTGCTTTTGTACTAAACATCATTTCTGTAATGTTCTATAAATTAAAATTGGCATGGATTATTTTGTTTGCAAACTATTTTGCATGAAAAATGTGGTTTGAAATCTGCTTTTAATGTTAAAGAGTTTCTATACAAAGAAAGTGTGTTATGTTTTAAAGGGTTCTGCAGTTAGTCACACCAGTAATGCCAAAAAGACTGAAATTCAGGTGATATGGAAAGCCCCGTCCAATGCTCCTCCCACTGTACAGTTTCTGTGAGTGTGATTATGCTCTGACTTTATCTTTTAATATTGAAAATATTCATAAACCAAGCACACTGGCTCTTTTCAGTCTCTTTTGTTATGTTCAATTCTCTCTTTTTTCCACATCAAGTGCCACAGTTCTTGCCCACTACAAGATTTTCTGGCTGAAAGTCCCTAGTCCTGTCATATCTCAGGGTGACGTGACTCCCGCTCCACCTCGATCAACCACTGAAATGTCTACGAACTCTGCAAGCACATCTATATTGCCTCAGCCGGTACGTGCCAAAATGCTAATTATAAACGTATCTGCTCCTATAAGCGGCATTACATAGGTTTTATTGTATTCTCTTACAGTTCACCTCAGAGGGATGTGGCAAGTCGAAGTCTTGTCTCATTGACCCTGTTGGCTGTAACCCTTCTGTGGACACAAACTGCTTCTTCCTGTCTTATTCTACTTTGGGCCAGACAGTTTCGTTTGAGCTCAGCGGCCCTGCGCAGGGATATGTTTCCTTTGCTCTGTCCAAGGATAAATGGATGGTGAGCATAATTTCCAGTCCTAGAAATATGTTTAGTGCATTATAATGAATTGACTAGATATATTCATGTTTAACAGGGAGATGATGATACGTACTTGTGCATAAATGATGAGGGCCGTGTAAGTGTGGAGCCTGCATATACAACAGGCCGGAAATATCCAGTGATATCATCCAAGGTGTGAACACTTTTTGGCTGTTACAACTTAATTTTAAGACCTATAAAAGCATTATAGTCCAAAAGATGTCAGCGTGTCCTCTAAGTTTTATGCAGTCGTAAATGTAATAATTCACTTCCCCTGCAGTCTGTGCTGACTGATGTAGGCTGGAGAGTTTCTGATGGGGTCATTCAGTGCAAGTTCTCAAGGTCCATCTACACCCCTCAGGACCCGGTCCGATTCAGCCTTAACAACAGTTATTACCTGTTTTTGGCAGATGGGGCTGCGGAATATGGTGAGATTTTAACTGCATCAGTGCCATACATGGTTACTGTTAACTAAAACTGTTAAATAAAACTTTTGCTAATTGAAATACAGCTGAAATAAAATATAAATATTAGATGAAAAACCTTTAGAAATGTTGCCTGAGAAACTAACAGAAATATAATCATTTTAAAAGGATAGTTCACCCAAAAATGAAAACTTTGTTATTATTTCCCTCACGTTCCAAACCAAACTTCTGCTGAATGCAAAAGAGGATATTTTAAAGAATGTTGGTAACCAAACAGTTGCTGGTAGCCATTAATCAATTCGTTTTTTTCCATAGAAATATGAAATAGAAAGCTGAATAGAAAATAAATAAATAAACCAAAAAAAAAAAAGTCAAAAACACATAACAAAATGACTAAAATGAAAGCTGAAAATATAAAACAAATTCAAAATAATAATGAATACTATAATAGTATATAAGGAATACTAAAATAATGCTGATGACATGTTACTGAATTATGGAAGCCTGTTTCCGCCCTTGAATAAAAAATAAAAAAGGTTATTGTAACTTTTTATCGCCCCAATTTTCTCAGAATTGTGTGATACAAACTCACAATTCTGACTTTTTTCTCAGAATTCTGAGATATAAACTTACGATTATCTGTCAAAATTGTGTGATTTAAACTAGTGCTGGGCAGTGATTAATCGTGAGTAATCACTTCCAAAATAAAAGTTTTTGTGTACGTAATATATGTGTGTGTACTGTATATATGTAAAGACAGACACATACAGTATATATTTTGTGTACAGTATGTATTTATATTCATATAATCTATATTATATATAAAAATATTTAATATATAAACATAACATATTATTCTTAAATATATACGTGCATGTGTGCAGCGTTGGGTAAGTTACTCTAAAAAAGTAAATTACTAGTTACTAATTACATCTTCAACAGTGTTATTAGATTACTGTACAATTCACTCTCTCCAAAAAGTATTTATTTACTTATTACTAATTACTGTCTAAATGCTATTTCAAAGTTAATATATGTTACAAGGATAGACCTGAAACAGTTCTTTTAATTCTCACAAATAAATAATAAATAACTACATAAATTATTCTGGTTACATATTAGATTAGGGTCCAATTCTCACTATTGACTAACAATTAACTTATATAGTTCTAACTAACAAAAGTATATAGTCAATATATGCTTATAATTTAATAAGTACTGTTTATTAATACTTAGTAAAGCAGTTGTTGACATTTAAGTTTAAGAATTGGGTAGGGTTAAGGATTCAGAATAAAGTCTTGCAGAAGTAATAATTAACATCCAATATCCCAGTAATATTCATGCTAATAACCAACTAGTTAATAGTGAGAATTGGACACTAACGAGCTGCCAGTATTGTTATTAACTCACTAAAGTATTTTAAAGTGAGATGGTTACATAAAAAACATTCGTTTTAAGGTTAGAATTAAAATTTTGAGGTTAAATCCACTATTGTATTGTATTGTATGTCAATATTCTACGGTCTGTACACAGTATTAAGTTCAATTGCATATGAAGTAACTGTAATTGAATTACATAAAAAATAAGAGTAATCCCTTACTTTACTTTTTCAAGGGAAAAGTAATTAAATTACAGTAAGACTGCATGTGTGTGTACTCATACATAAATAATAAATATACACAGTACATACACATATTATGTACACAAAAACTTTTATTTTGGATGTGATTAATTGCGATTAATTGTTGTCCTCAGCACAAACGTAATCTCACAATTGCAAGAAATAAAGTTGGAATTTAAAACTTGTTACTATTTCTGTGCAATTCTGACTTTTTTTCTCAGAATTGCGAGATATAAACTCACAATTCTGAGAAAAAAAGTCACAATTGAAAGATATAAACTAATTGAATTAAACTCAAAATAGCAAGTTATAAAGTCAGAACTAACAAATCAAACGAGAGCAAATTAACTTCGATTAACTTAAACTTGAAAAATTGTGTATTGACGTCTTTCCGCGGTTGAAATAAAATGTTCTGATGTTCATTCATGTTTTTTTTCACACTATAATTAAAGAAGAAAAGACGATCAGTTCACGTGTCATTGATCTAACAAGGCAATACAGTGATCTGTCATGACACATTAAAAAGCCACAAAACATTATTTATAGTTAGAATTAAAAAAAAAAAACGTTAACATTTTAAAGCTGAGACCTTGTATCATACCAGAAGTAACCTGCTCTGTCTTGTCTGCTTGTTGTTAGCTTCCGCTTTGCTCCGTGATGTTTTACTACGTGAGAACATGTGTAGTGTAAGAGCGGCTTTGTTTGTCGGACATAGCAACAGTAAGTAAAGAGGCTGTTTTTTTGCAAAGGGTCAATTGCAACTTTTACGAATTTATAGGCCTGTCACACAATTTTAACTATAACTTGCTGTTTTGAGTTTATATATCACAATTCTGAGAAAAAAAATCAGAATTGCGAGATGTAAACTTGCAATTGCGATAAAAAAGTCAGCATTGGTCAGTAAAATAAGAGGTCGCAATTACCTTGGTGGAAACGGGCTTCCATACTTAATAGATAAGCTACTGTAGATTAAATGTTCTGATTTGTCTTGTGTGTAAAATGTTGGCTTTAAACCACTGGCTTTTTTTTTCTAACTTCTAGGTTTAAAGCATGATGAATAAGCAATTGTCTTTCCTGTCATCACATCCTCCATTTTCCAAAAGGGCTGTATTTCTCCTTCTTGGAACAAGTTTTGGCAAATGATTATGTGTCTCGTCAGATACAATGTTTGCATGCAACTTGTGTGTTTATGGCCTCCACACTGCGTGTTACCCCACAGATCCGGATTTCTGACTTTACTGATTAACATGTGTCTGTGATGCCCTGAGCAATCAGTACTGGTTTCCTGTCATTTGCTTTATGACAGGGTTGCTGGGTACACAGGGAATAAAATAGTTACAGCTAAAGCCTGAATTCAACTTTTACAAGTAAACAAGCACAAGTAAAAAAAATTGTAAACACTGTCATACTGAACGATAGCATGGGTTTACAGCAATTGTCTTGCATTTTGGAGGAACTTTGGATACTATTTTTTTTTACATGCTATCTTTATGGTACAACGGGAATGATGTGTGACATTAAGTTATCTCATAAGTTTTATTGTTGTGTTTGTTGTTCTGCAGGTATGATCCACAGACACAAGCGACAGCCACTGATATCGTCCCATTATCAGATCATTACCGGTCCTCCTAAGATACTCACAGGTTCTCGATCTCCACTGCTCATGAAATATCACGGTAGGTGTTCTGCTGTAATTAAGTTTACTGCAGGATACTGAGATCTCTTTGAATGGCTGGATGTATGGTCAGGAAACGGAAATGTTGCATGTTTAAACCCTGCAATGGACAATCCATGAATTATCACCTCTGTGCCCTTGAAAAGTGTGTAGTAGTTGTTGTGGATAAAGCATCAGTTAAATGACGAATTGGTTATTTGATAAACTACTACATGTTTCAAAGAAACTGTTGTAAATTGCTAAATACTGTCATTTGCAAGTTTCCAAATATTATATCAAATATGTCATTTAAATGCAGGAGCTCTAATGCTGATTGCCTGGATGCTAGCAGAATGCACTGGAAATGTAATGGCTGCCTTTTTTAAACCTGACTGGCCAGAACAAACATTGTTTGGGCAAAAAATATGGTTTCAGGTACTTTTATACAGTACACTTATGCTTGTATTGTCATAAAATCTATGAAACCAGAATCTATGTTTTTGTGGTTGCTTGCATATTCTGTACTTTTTTTAAACTTAGTGTTCATACTTTTTAACTTTTTTTGTTTACAGGTGCATCGCATGTTGATGTCTCTTACAGTTTTGCTGACAGTTGTGGGCTTCGTTTTTCCCTTTGTTTACAGAGGAAAATGGAGCACAGTGAGTAAAGCGTGTTTTCTACCTATGAGACTATGCTTTGTAATACAATGTAATTCATCTTTAAAACAGTGAGAGTATTAAAGGGGTGCTATTATGCTTTTTCACTTTTTGAACTTTAGTCAGTGTGTGGTGTGTATCTTTGGGCATAAAAAAGATCTACAAAGTTATAAATCTCAAAGTCCACTCCAAAAGGAGATATTTTGTTTTTAAAAAATCCCTTTTCAAGAACTACAACGAATGGCTCTTTTGGACTACAACGTTTGTTTTCCGCATGCAATAATGTCACAATGCGGTCTATTAGAATATCATTAAATTAAATCCTGCCCATAGAAATTCGAAATGTTGGCGGGAGGGTAGGGACGAGGTGGGGGATTAGTCTAACTTTAGCGATGCAGCGCGGAGAACCACTTCAAGGAGCCGCAGCGCGGCGGGCAAAAACGCAAGCATTGACTAGATTGGCCTCTTCAGAGCTGTAACGCACCGCAGACGTGCGCAGTACAGGGAGTTGAAACACATGCCAAAGCCGCGATCTACTCCGGTTGCCGCGTCGGAGCTGTAACGGGCTGCAGACGTGTGCAGTGTGTGTTAAGAGATTTATTCATCATACAGTGTAGATAGCTTCACTTATAACACAAGTGTTTTTTTAAATGCATAAACTTGCACTAGACTAGGCAAGGCTAATCAGTGATGATGTTCTTTGATAATGTTAATGTTAGGCTGCTTTTAGCTTTATGCTGGAGCTGGTTTCGGGCAATGAAACTAAGTATGTAAATAATTAAATACATTAGCATGATAATATCATGAAATGGCAATCTCGTAGGCTGATAATAGGACCCAACACTGCTGTAGCATATTATTTACTCACCCTCCATGCATCCTAGGTGTATATGACTTCCTTCTTTCAGACTAATGCAATCAGAGTTATATTAAAATTTATCCTGGCACTCTCAACTTTTAGAAAGGCATAGATGGGTGTTTCTCCTCATCAGTCCAAAACAAGTCCAATAATATGCATCCATCCATAATAAAAAGTGCCTCACAGGGCTCCTGTAGCGAATCGATGCGTTTTTCTAAGAAAAATATCCATATTTAAAACGTAAGAATCACTTTAATCTAGCTTGCGCTAACAGTTGTACACAGAACTTGCTTCTTTGACAAGGGGCGTGGCAGTACTGAAACTCCGTCAAAGCTGTTCGCCAATCGCAACACAGTGGGACAGCTAACTAATCACAACACATTTAGTTTTTCGGAAGGCGGGCCTTCATTTAAGCCGGAACTAATCGAACCATATGTGCCAGGCTGGAGAAATGTATTGTAATAATGTAAATTATGTTAAAAATAATGCGTTTTTCGAACCACCAAGCATGAAAGCATGTTCTAGTACACCCCAAAACAAAGTCAAGACTTTGTAAAAGAGGATAATAGGACTTCTTTAAATAGATTAAATATTACAGTTTCACTCCTTGCCATTTGGGGGCCCCGTTTCATTTAAGACCAATGTCAGGATCAGAGAGTGTTTGTTATTGTGGTGTTACATTGTAGCTTGTGTTGAATATTCCGTAATATATTCTGTGTTTATATACTGGTTCTGTGCAGAAATTTTAGCATTATTTATATAATATATTAGTATTTATTTATTTAATATTTTATTTAATATTTTAAATTAGTCTTTAATTTCAGTATTTTAATTTTAGTCACACAATTTTAGTCAGTTTTTTTTTTTTTTTGTTAAATATTTCTATATAGCTTTAGTACATTTTAGTACATTTTTAGTAAATTTTATTCATTTTAGTACTTAAACGTATTTAAGTTACTTGCCAAGGCAACATTTCTAATTTTTGTGCAATTAATTTTTTTATTTCAGCTTTATTTCAATTAACAAAAAAAGTTCTGTAATAGTTTTAAGTTTAGATAATACTGTAAGACTGGTTCTGTGCAGAGAGCTGGTGCTCATCTATGCCTTGGCTTCACTGTTATGATTCTCGCCTTCTGTCAGCCTATAATGGCTGCATTCAGACCAGCTCCAGATTCCTCACAGTAAGGACTTAAATTCAATTAACTTGAATGGTCAACTTGGTAGTTTTAACCTTTTTTGTATGAAACTTTTGTATGTGACCTTTTAATCCCACAATTCTGACTTTTTTTCCCCGCAATTATGAGTTTACATTTTGCGATTCTGGCTTTTTTTTTTCTCAGAATTGTTTCATATAAACTCGTAATTCTGACTTCTCACAGTTGCGAGTTATAAAGTCAGAACTGCAGGATATAAACTCAAAATTGAGATAAATAAAGTCAGAATTGCAAGATATAAACTCGCAATTCTGACTTTTTTTCTTGCAATTGCGAGTTTTATCTCGCAATTCTGACTTTTTTCAGTCAGAATTGCGAGTTTGTATTACACAATTCTTAAAAAAGTCAGAATTGTGAGATAAAAAGTCGAAACGGGCTTCCATACTTTTGGTTACATATCTGAAACTGAATAGCTTAATGACATAACATAACAGAAGACAATCATTTCTTTTTCTCAGGCGATGGATATTCAATTGGTTGCACTGGGGTTTTGGAAACGCTGCTGAAATAGTTGCCGGTAAATTTGCTTTTTGTAATGTTGCTGTTTAGGAGGTTATCTCATTATCTCATTTCTATCAGTAATATAAAATTCAGAACCTTTTTAAAAAATATCAAGTTACTTCTTTATTATTATTATTTCAGTGGTTTCCATGTTTACTGGAATAAGGCAACAGTCGCTTTTGCTGCCTTACCCTTGGACCACAGGGGTTCTTGCTGCTTTTGTGGTTTGGACTATTGTGTTAAGGCTGGTGTTAAAACTTCATAAGCATGGTGTTATTAAAAAAGGTTTGTATATGTAGCTCATTTTCCCATTTAACACATTTGACCTCATTTAACTGTATGCTAATTTTAATTAGTTTAAAAGATTTAGGTGCATAAGTGACAAGTCCCGCTGCCTGTGGTTCAGACATAAATTTCAAGATGATTCAAACTGAGAGTGAAATGAAGCAAAATATGTTGTTCAAAGTAATGTATTTGTATATGTTTAGCAATTTCTCTTGTTTCAGCAGGGAGTGGAAAGGATGATGAACTTCCAGTTCTCTCAAACAATTCAGTAGATGTAAACTGGGTAAGTTTACACTTTACTCAAACATAATGGTGGAGATGAAAACACGAAAGAAATAGTTCACCTGAAAAGTTGGCTAAAACTTACACACCCTCAAGCCATCCAAGATGTAGATGAGTTTGCTTTTTCATCTGAACAGATTTGGAGAAATTTTGCATTACATCACTTGCTCACCAATGGATCCTCTGCAGTGAATGTGTGTCATCAGAATTAGAGTCAGCTGATAAAAGTCCATAAATGATAAGAAAGAAATCCATCAAGTTTTTTTAAACAACTTCAAACTGTCGTTTCTGGCCAAAATTCAAGTCCATAATAAGTCCAAAGCTTCTTCCAGTGTAAAAGTCCATCCCCTGTTGTTTTCTCACACCAAAATCCACCAACATATTTGTTTTGAACTGTTTTTGCTTGTAAATGGTGCTTCATTTGTGCATCTTTCTCTCCTTATTGAGACAAGGCAACTTTTTCACTGAAGAAAACAATATTATGGATAAAAGACTCATATTTTACCCGAAAGCAAAGCAAACTTCGAACGTTTTTTGAAGTTTAAAAACATCTTATTGATAATTTTGTTTCTTACAAACAGCTTTCCGTTCACAAAATGTTAATTGGTGGACTGGAGTTGTGTGGATTACCTGTGGGTTATTGTTCTTATTCTGACGGCACCCATTCACTGCAGGGGATTCATTGGTGTGCAAGTGATGTAATGCTACTCCAAATTTCTTCGAAATTTCAAATTTCTTCGGTGAACAAACTCACCCACATTTTGTATAGCTTAAATTTTCAGTACATTTTTGGGTAAACTATTTCTTTAATATTAATCATAAAATAAATCAGGTATGCAAAACATAAACCTACCATCAAGGCTTACCATAAGGTTAAAAAACAACCATATACATAATGTTCTTCTAACCAAATTCTCATATTTCTGTTTCCACAGGATACTAAGTTTAGAGTGGCTGTCCTTGCTGTTTTTGTGCTTGGAAACTCAGCATTCTGTATCTCGCTGCTCGCCACCATAGGGAATGTATAACCAACATATGAGTCATATGGCAATACAGAAATTGGAATGAAGACCTAATTAGGAGCAAGACAAGTCATTATCAGTTTCATTTTATTCAAGGTTTGAACAGTATTTTGCATTGAAAACATCCTGCAAGGAAGAAACATATCTATTAAGACATTTCAAACATGAATATAATGAAGTAAAATTCACACATCTTTAAATTATTTTCACAGAAGAATAAATGTTCACATTATATGCAGACAATCAAAGCATAAAATATTTGAAAGGCTCACGATGTAATTATTGTACAGAAGCCAGCTACTTGTCTTGTAACACCTCTGGAAGCTACATCCACAATATATTCTGTTAGACATTCCAAGCAGTGAACTTCTCTTGTCTTAAATTGCACTTTTGATCAGATTAAATCAAAGATGAATATATTTTATATTTTATATAATATATTTTAGCTTCTGCTTTTCACTGTGTGGTTATGTGAAATTAGAATAATAAATTTCTCAATGTTTGGCTAATTTTTGTACATAGTGCAATTTAGGAATACATTACGGTATAAATTCTTCATCTGCAATAATATAAAAGTATATCCAGGATTGAAAATACTAACATCCAAAAAATGTAAAAAGGTATGACGTCCGTCTTGAATATTTTTACTCACCTATTTAGTTCCAGGTTTGTACTAGTAATGAATGTTTTACTCTAAAACTATTTGCACATGCTTATACTTTAATGAAAACTTGATTTGTGCTTCGATGCTTCATTTAGGCAAATCATTCAGTCTTGTTGCTGATGATTGGCAAAGATACCTGCTTCCCACCTCTGGGCCAGGGCACTTTTCCGTCGGACTCGAGGGTACGGTGCCTCAGGGAACTAAAGGAGAAAGCTTCACCTGTAAAACTGCATGCAGTTTCCAGTTTCAAGGTGAAATGGGCACAGATCAATGAGATGTCAAAGACGTGCGAATGAAAAACAGAAAGATAAACTGCAATGGAATTCATGATAGTTATATATGATACATGAGAGGACAAACAGAAAAATACGTACAGTTCAAAAATCTGAAGCTTTGAATTATAGCATGCCTAAATTTAATGTACCTTGTGGTCGCAGGACAAAGCGGAGCGATCCATTTTGCGTGTCTTTGATGGAGATGAGGGGGACGACTTAGATTTTGCTGGCACCTCTCCTGTAAAATGTCCAAATCAGAGAAAGGACATTTACTGAACTACCTCTTTATGTAATGACATCAGTTAAAGGGATAGTGCATCCAAAAATGAAAATTACCCCATGATTTACTCACCCATCCTAGGTGTATATGACTTATGTATATGGTATATGACTACTTTTAGATGAATACAATCGGAGTTAAGTTAAAAAAATGTCCTGGCTCTATCAGACTTTATAATGGCAGTGAATGGGTGTTGAGATTTTGAAGTCCAATAAAGTGCATCCATCCATCATAAAAAGTACTCCACATGGCTCTGGGGGGATAATAAAAGCCTTCTAAGACAAGACGATGCTTTTGTGTAAGAAAAGTATTTATATTTAAAACTTTATAAACCACAATCTCTAGCTTCCGTTAACCATCATACGGCGGATGGCGTACAGGATGTAGGCATAGCTTAATCTCCGGTGAGAAGTGACGAGCGCAGAAATGCAGAAATTAGAAGTACAAAACATGTACTTGTGAAGAAAAACGTTGGAGGATTTTGATATAAGCCAAGAGGTCTTCATGGCTTACCTTGGCTAAACAAAGGAAACGTTGCTTCCTTTGCTCCTGTAAACAAAGCTTGGTTTTTGTGAGACTAGCATATTCTTACTGGAGCTTACGCATGTCTACGTCATATGTATCCACTGCCACTCCGTTGTGAACACATGTACGACAGTTAGCCAGGGTTCATACAAGGTGCTTAAAGTGCTTGAAGTACTTGAATTTGACTTCAAATTTAAGGCCTGGAAAATCCTTGGAAACAGCAATATTCCTGAAGAGGTACTTGAAAAGTGCATTATTGAAATAGTGTTTTATTTTTAATAAGCACAAATCTTTTCACACAATAAAAAAAATCATACTTTCTTGCGTATTTCAGTTAATGTTATAAAACTATCAAGCAAAACCAGTAGTAGTACTATGTAAACATCGCTGAAGATGCAAAAAGAGGAACAGATAAGTAATTTAAGCTGGAACCGCTCTGATTGATTCAAACTCATGACTTCTTTTCATTTCAAGCGATTCAGTAGCAAAAACCAGATCAAACTAGAACAGCCATTAATTTTCGAATTTTGACATTGCTTGGAATGATTTTAAAATCTTTTTAAAAACCATTTTGTCGTAACATGATTCACTGTGTTGAAGCGGTCAAATCGCGTATCGCAAATCATTTGATTTAGATCAGAACATCAGAGTGGGTTTGCGAGTCATTTTATTCAGATCGTAACTTTGCGTATCGCAAATCAATTGATTTAGATCAGAACCTCAAGTTGCGTATCACGGATCATTTGATTAATATTGGGACTTCAGAGCGGATTCTTAAATCATTACATGAATTTTATGATTTGCGGTTCGATGCAGGTTTTTTTTTTCAATTCTTTTTGTAAACAGTAGAAAACATTAAACTATAAGTGAGATCTCTAAATTAAGTTATTATTAAAATACTGGAATTTTATTTTACAGTATCTGTATAAACCCTGTTTAGCGGAAGCTAGAGATTGCGCTTTTAAATATGGATTTTTTTTTATACAACTGCATCAATTATCTTCAGAAGGCAGAATGATGGATTGATGCACTTTATTGGACTTCTATTGGACTACTGAATCCAATAGAAGTCCAATATAAAGCTTGGAAGAGCCAGGACATTTTTTAATATAACTGCGACTGCATTCATTGAGAGAAGAAAGTCAGATACACCTTGGATGGAATTAGGGGGAGTAAATCATGAGGTAATTTTCATTTTCGGCTGAACTATCCCTTTAAGTAAATAGGCTAATGGTTGCCAAATGTGGTACCTGGTTTCTCATAAGTGAAATTTTGCAGTTGGTTGGGGGACACGAGGACTGTGTCGTATCTCTCCTTTACATATATTTGTGCTCTTTGCCTTCTAAGCTCCTCTTCTCTTTGCCTCACCATCTTGATCTCCTGATCAACCAGAGACTGGGTGCTGTGGGAGCGCAATTTGAAGAAAGGGTTGTTCTGAAAGGTGCTCTCTTGTGTCTCTTGACATGCAGTGCTCAGGCAGAATTCCGAGGCACTTCGAATGATGAGATTTGATGTCTCCAGGATAATGACATTATTCATGTCTGATGGCCATTCTTGGAAGCTGCTCGTCCCTGGAGAAAGCATCCCACCTTTTGCTCGGTTGCGAGGGCTGGTGGGGTACGAATCCGGCTCAAGTATAATGACATTGTTGGCGGTCATTTCATGGTATGTGGGATTTCTTCCAGATGAAGTGCTAATGGACAAAGTTGGATTTTTTGCACTAGGAGACCTCTGAGACCTGCATCTGTCTTGTGGTGTGTCAAACATCCGTCCTTTTTGTCCAGGCTCTGACCTGCTGTGGGGAAGACCACCAGGCCTGGGTTTAACTTGCATAGTGTCACCAGCAGACATCTTTGCCATTGCCCTCTCTCGTCTGAAATTCTCCTCTCGCTCGAGAGCTTCACGAATCTCCCGCTCCACTGGAGTTTCTGGTTCATCGTAAGGAGACCTGTAGCTTGTGTCATCTAGACCAGAGTCCTCAGAACAGGGGCTGAACTGAGTGTACTGGTAATCCCCCAGACCAAGACTCTCTATGTCAGGGTCTCTTCTAGGGCGATCAATGTTGCGGACAGGTGTGTACATGAAGCTATGTCCACCCTGGCAAGATGCCTGCCTCATCACTGGCCGGTGCACCAGACCCTTTGTTTGCTCTTCCATCTTCTGCCACTGTTTGCGAGTCACCCTGAAATCCAGATGCTCCGTGCTGACATTCTCACTCTTTATTTCCTGAACCACGCAGAAGTCTTTTGGCAACTTTTTGTCGAGCTCTGAAGTTGAACAGGACAGGCGCTGAAGGCTATGCTTAGAGGTTTTACCAAGCTCTTCCTCATCCTCTGCAATCTTGGTTAAACTGCAGTAATGGGCTGAAGAGTCCAAAGAAATATCTTGCAGCTCACATTCAGTGGGACACTCTGGTTGTTCTAGAATCTCACCTTCATTAATGCTCAAAGCCAGAACTTCATCTTCAAATTCAGCATTGCTCTCAATCACTTCATTGTCTTCCTGTCTTACCTCGGCCTCATCCATACCCAAGAGATCACCGTTGTCTTCAATCTCTTCGTTGTCGACAGCTGGTGGACCCAAAGTCCTCCATGGCTCCTCAGCATCACTGTCTGATGAAATGATAGCCATCTCCACAAGCAGACAGTCACTTAGGTCATCTCGATCCATATCCGGACAAGATTCAGTGGGGACTTCAGAAATCACCAGCTCATTCATTTGCGGCTCCAGCACAGATTCTTCTTGTGCTTCAAGCACTGAATCATCTTGTGCTTCAAGCACTGATTCTTCTTGTGCTTCCAGCACTGATTCTTGTGCCTCAAGCACTGATTCTTCTTGTGCCTCAAGCACTGATTCTTCTTGTACCTCAAGCACTGATTCTGCTTGTGCTTCCAGCACAGATTCTTCTTGAGGTTCAGGCACTGATTCTTCATGAGCTTCAGGCACTGATTCTTCTTGTGCTTCCAGCACAGATTCTTCTTGAGCTTCAAGCACTGATTCTTCTTGTGCTTCCAGCACAGATTCGTCTTGAGCTTCAGGCACTGATTCTTCTTGTGCTTCCAGCACAGATTCTTCTTGAGCTTCAAGCACTGATTCTTCTTGTGCTTCCAGCACAGATTCTTGTGCCTCAAGCGCAGATTCTTCTTGTGCTTCCAGCACAGATTCTTCTTGTGCCTCAAGCACTGATTTTGCTTGTGCTTCCAGCACAGATTCTTCTTGTGATTCCACCCTCTCCTCAGGTTTATCATGTTCTTCCTCCTGCGCATCATCCAAATTGTTGATTTCCATTTCTTCTTCTGGTTTGTCATTCACAAAAGGCTCTTCATGAGACTCAAAGGCCAAAGATTCTGTGCCAGGTGGCTTATCTTGTTCGTTGACCTTGGCCATAATGCCTTCTTGAGAGTCTTTGCTTTCATCAGATTCACCTGAGCTATCACATTCATTAGTTATGGCTTTGTTTTCTGGCCCGTCCAGATCTTCATGGGGCTTGCTCTGTGTGGTATCCAGGCACTCTGAGAAATATGTGACAAAACATTCATCCACCTCCTCAGTGAACTGGCATGTCTGGTCCTCTGTACACCCAGGATCCATTTTACAGTCTGTTAGATCAGCCATTTCTGAAAGCTGGCTGGTCTCCATGGTGACTGCTTCAGAGAGGTATTCCTGCTCTTTTTGTTGCTGATTTACAGGGGTGCTTTTGCCTTCATTTAGTTCACTTCCATATGACCTTCGCACACCAGCTGTGGCTCTCTATGAAAGTTACATCAAAAAGAGCTGTTTAGAATTAAAGAAACACCAAGCTTAGGAATACTAAAATCACTGCACAAAGACCAACAATTTTTCTTCTAGTCTTGCTCCTTGAAAAGTTCTGGACACAATTATAGACAACATTAAGCTAGAAGATCCAGTCTTGTGCTGTTTCTAACAGAACTGCACAGTGTTACTTTAGTTTGATCAAGCTATTCTTGTATTCATGCTGTGAGATATAAGTGGGTGGACCTCTTTGATAGCAAATGACCATGAGAAGTGGTTTTTAACAGCATGCAACTTCAAAGTGGGCTGAAATCTACATTAAAGTATGTTTTAGAAGCCACACAGAAAATTAGATCCACAAGATATGTGACTATAGAAAACAGAATTCTTCTTTAATTTTATCCCTCATTTAGGTGTTTTTGAAGGGTTAGTTCACCCAAAAATGAAAACTCTGTCATTAATTACTCACCCTCATGTCGTTCCAAACCCATAGCACCTTCATTCATCTTCGGAACACACATGAAAATATTTTTAATGACATCCAAGAGCTTTCTGACTGTGCATAGACAGCAACGCAACGGACACTTTCAAGACCCAGAAAGGTAGTAAGGACATTATTAAAATAGTCCATGTGACAATTTTATAAAGCTACAAGAAATAACAATTTTATTCAACAATTTCTTCTAGTGGCTCCTGTGTCAGCAGCACCACACTCATGCATCATGGTACTTTGTTTTCTTTGTGCACAAAAAGTATTCTTGTACCTTAATAAAATTAAGATTGAACCACTGACGTCACCACTGATAGACTATTTTATCGATATCCTTACTACCTTTCTGGCCTTTGACCGTGGTAGTTGACTTGCTGTCTATGCAGGGTCAGAAAGCTCTCAGATTTCATCAAAAATATCTTAATTTGCATTCAGCAGATGAACAAAGGTCTTACAGGTTTGAAACCACATGAGGGTAAGTAATTAATAGCAGAATTTTAAAACCTGATGAGTTAATTCAACTGGGGTTAATAAGGAAGACATGTACAAAAATCTCTAATATCTAACTTGAACATCTACGACAAGCTTTGATTACAAAACTTCCCAAACTTAAACAAAGCGAAGGGAAGCACTTATGAGGAAGTACACTTCATTCTTGAAAGTTCTATCAATCCAAAAGCTAATTAGATGACTGCACAAGAACTAGCTAAAATCATTTTTAAATGCTTGTTCCTCATTTATCACTTAGCAGCTTGCCATTCTCTTCTCTGTGCTGCTTCAGTGCTTTCACTCATAAAATATAAAGCTTAGAGATTGTGGATGTTCATAGTACCTTTTTATATAATACTGTCACAGTCATAATTTATTGGCAAGATATAATTTCATAGGGTCTGTTTTGCGTTTTTTCCCTGAAAAGTAGCGGTTGCTTGGCAACATGCTGGATTTGAGGAGGCTGTCCTGTTTATGAGCCATGTAGGAAGCGGCTCACTAGTCAGAGCCAACCTTATCAAAGTGCCATGCCGTAGGTTTATTATGGCTATCAGCCTGAGTTTATCCAGTAAGAGAGACAGAGAAACAAATCTATTGCTCATATCGAGCGGATGAGATGTTCTTTTATACATGCCTGCTGGTGTTGTGACCACCATTAACCCCAGACTAATCCTGCCTGTTTTGGAAAATACATTTCTGATGTCTGAACATTACATCCACTTTGCCAGAGGTGGAATTCTGCACAGCGCAAAATGATGTCATCTGATATGATCCAATAAGTGTGACTGTTAAGTTAAAGAGATAGTTCACCCCAAAATTAAAATGTGTTAGGGACTAACAGCTTAAGTCACCATTCACTGCATCTCAATTCAATGCATCTCGTTTCCATGCACAACCTAACATCCCCTTTTTATTTTGAACTGTTTTTTTTTAATGTGAAGGTGAATTGTCTCTTTACGTCTAACTTCTCTCTTGTAAATGATACTGAAGTGACTCTGATGAGTGAAAAGCATAGTGTTTATATTTTGTATCACTGCAGTGTTACTGCAAGCAGTTAAGAAATGTATTACCAATCAGTCACGAAATGTCGGATGGAGACAACGCAGCATCACAACTCTTTTTAAATACACTGTACACTCTGCCAAACACGACAGTACAAAAATGCAGCACACCGAATTCCTGCACCATTCCCTCTTCGTGCCTTGCGCATGCAGATGTTCGCCAAAGCAAATACGGATGCAACAGATGCACAAAGCTTCAGTATTTTCATACCTACCAGCAGCTTTAAAAACAGGAGCCAAACGGATATCATCTCCAATCTACCGCAATACGCACATGCCTGTATAATTTGTACAGATAACGCGAGTAACCAAATGGCGACGCGTCGGGAGTAATTCATATGGTTGAACTCGAAGAGGGGAAATCAAGCTCGCGACAAACTCCTGTTCAGACCTATCGATCCGCAGCGACTGTCAAAGGTGAAATAGAGCAGATAGAACAGATATTGACAGAAACGGCAGCAACTGAATGTCTGAGCCCCGCCAGCACTGGTTGCACTGAGCTACAGAGCCGCTCTGTCCCTCTGGGCGCCCACACTTTCTCAACCAACTATTGAACGCTTGGCTTTGCCCACGCGATTTTGAACATACAGTCCATAATTCTGACCAAGGTCATTCTCGCTGTGCAACATTATCCTCACGTTTATATACAGTATATGTGTGTACTAGAAAGGAGGAAAAAAAATCATTGTTATGCTATCTTTAATTTTTGATACTGATAGACTAATATTTTCATTCATTGTAATGTATTTTTGAATAATGACTGTTGCAACACGGTACGAATAATCACTCATCCGGGAAACCTATTGAGTAATCAGTTTATGTACAGTAAAACCAAAAATTATTCAGACACCAGATATAATTTTTGATATTTTTTTACTAGTGGGTGCAGAACACTATAGTTCATGTATGTAAGTGAGGATATCAAAATAAAGTAACCTTGTGACATATTATACTCAAAGATTCTTTATACAGTGGACTACCAGTAAAACTGATAAAAAATAAAAAGGGACCAAAAATTTGATTTGACATTTTGACCTGACCATGTTTTGTTACATATCTTTATCCTAACCAAAGTTATCTGACATTATCACGATGAAGTTCTGACACAAATTAACTTTTGAGATTTGTCATATTTTATTACCATTTTCTAAACTGTAGCGAATAAACAGAGATAATGTGAGAAATGTTGAAGGTTTCTGAATAATTTTTGGTTTGACTGTATATATATATATATATATATACCTAATGAATTTGCCTATACATTTAATGACCTAATGAAACCTAATAAACAATCAATTGTAGATATATTTATTACAATAAACGACTTTTTGATAGAAGGCAGAGCTTGTTCAAGTATTTTAATTTAGCAATATAACGTTAAATAAAGTGTGAATATGCATTTATATGTGCTTTTTCAGAAAATCAATGAAAAATCTCTCCAGAGAAATCCGCTTTTGTATTTATAAATCCTCTGGGGCTTTATTTTTAACTCTGAATCCTCTGACACAGACAAATCACTTCAATTTGGATTTGGAAAAAAAAGTTAGATATGATGTAGCGGTATGTTGGTTGGTTGATTGATTGATTGATTGATTGATTGATTGATTGATTGATTGATTGATAAAAACTTATTTTCCATTAATAACCACAAGGACTTAGACTCTAAACCAAATAAATCCTTATATCATCATGTTTTCCAGGAATAATCCAGAATTATGTATTACTCACTTGCCATGTGATATTGCTGTGTTTTCAGCTTTGATGCAAATTCTATTTATTGTGTAATTCCACATTCTAACTTCATATCCATATGTTTTCATGTCTTTTTAAAATAATGCCAAGATGAGCAAGGTTTAATGGTTCCAGTAATATAAAATAGTTTTGACAATGCATAAACTCCTGTGGCCAGTTGCATAAAAGGTTTAGACTAGTCTTAAAAAGTTCGTCAGCTATTTTTTCTTTAAGACTGGTAATAATTTATTTAAAAACAGTTAGAGAAAAATGTAAATTATTTTAAGCTGAATCCAAAAAATAATAATGATTATCCTTTGGTTAACTGCTAGTTAGTCAGACTAATAGTTAAGACACTGTCTTAACATCGAGGCTAAGTTTATGCAACTGGCCCCAGGTCCTTAGACTATGTTTACCTATTATTAATACCCATTTTGGGCGATCTGATTGTAAACTGATAAATGTAAAGATCCAGTGTATCTTGTAAATAAACTGAAATCATCTTTGGATGTGCTAGGGAATGAAGCAAATTCCAGGATATACAGTTCCAATCTGCTTGCTGAACAACATGGTAAAAATAACAACAGTAAGTTTGGTGAAGGATTTTCTGTCTGTTTGCTGCCTGTGTTACTGGCTCAGGCTCTGCATGTTTTTTCCCCCGTCTTCTGTGTTTTTGTAGCTACCATCCCACACGCTTGACAGAAAAGCAGCATGAATACACTCTAACAAATTGAAAATGTAACACCAAAAAAGGCATCGTCTTTCTCTCCTCCGTGCCTTTCCTCCTTAAGACCTTCCCACCACAATGCACATCATTTTCAAAACTCTTAAGTGTAAATCTGACCCCTTTTTAAACTCTGTTAAAGATGCATAAAAATCTCATCAGATGCAGGTGCACAATGACTCATCTCTTCGTCCAGAGACTGACAGATGTGTCACATGTTAAATAAACATCAATAGAAAAGTTTGGAATTTGCATACTTACTGTCAGTGATGGAGCTTTGAGGTCGGCTGGTTTAACAGTGAAGGTCTCGGTTCTTCCTCTGAGTGCATGTATGTGTGTTAGTGTGTGTGAATGTGTGAATGTGTGTGACACAAGCCACAGCTCTGATTGAATGCGTGGGAATCGACCAATGGCAGCACAGTCACTCCACTGACAGACATGACAAGCTCCCGCTCTCTCACACACACAGGCACATAGGGAAAGGAGACTATACCTAAAAATATATTTGCACACAATCCTCACTGCTCTGAAAAAAAAAAAAGCTCACATTAGACGTCTGTTATCAGACAGTTTGCTGTAAGTCGCCAGTGCACAGAATCAAATACAGAGGCTCAGTGTATTAAAGGATCAGCTTTAATCTGATTTATTTTATTATTTATTTTTTTCCTCACATCACTCCACCATCAGTTTTGCAAAACTAGAGTGACCAAAACAACATTATAGGGTGTTTATTCATCAAAAATATTTGTCTAATATTTCTGTTGTTGTAAAAGCCACAGCTTACCAAGAAAAGTGTAAATTCTGTCATCATTTACTCAGTTACGTTGTCACCAAACCCCTTTTTTTCTGTGAAACATAAAAGTAGATATTTAGCAGATTGTCCAAGCTGCTCTTTACCACGTAATGAGAATGAACGGTAACTACGACTATGCCTGGTCCCAATCTACTTTCATCGTACGACAAAGAAATGTTTTAAAATATCTAATTAAAATATCAGAAATTTCAAAATATTTAACGTTGAAATGTAATTACATAAACAAAAAACAACTAAAAATCATAGTCCATGTGACATCAGTGGTTCAACCTTAATTTTATGAAGCTACAAGAATAGTTTTTGTGAGCAAAAATAACAACTTTATTCAGCAATTTCTTCTCTTCTGTGTCAGTCAGGGTCAGAAAGCTCTTGGATTTAATCAAAAATATCTTCATTTTTGTTCTGAAGATGAACAAAGGTCTTACGGGTTTGGAATGACATGAGGGTGAGTAATTAATGACAAAATTTTCATTTTTGGGTGAACTAATTTAAAAAATATAAGCTAAAAAATTCTAATTTTGTGTTTCACAGAAGAGATAAAGTCATACGAGTTTAAAAAATGAGACTGGTAATAATTTTCATTTCAAGTGAAATATCTCTTTAATATTTGTTAGTTGAAGGCACCACTTACTATTTTATCTAATAATAATATTATCAAATAAGGACTCAAAAAGATGACCTTGACATGGACATCTGATAAAAAAAGAGCATCAAAACAAAAGACAGACCGATTCATTCATTAGCACAGATAATAGAGGTGTCTCAAACAGCTGTCAGCCACATACACACACATCATGAGGTTTTATTGTCATTCCTGGTTTTCCTCTACGAGTAGAGCACATCTGA
This sequence comes from Labeo catla, assembly GCA_012976165.1. Lineage (NCBI taxonomy): Eukaryota > Metazoa > Chordata > Actinopteri > Cypriniformes > Cyprinidae > Labeo > Labeo catla. The sequence continues at coordinate 538,061 of VONZ01000030.1, read as the reverse complement.
AAGGATGCTTCATACACTGTTTTGACATAAAACAGAAATATTTTTCTTTTTAGAGGTTCAGTCTTGGCTCTCATGTATAGCTTTCATAATATTTGCTGTCTCAATTCCAAAGCTGCGGCCTCCAGAGGTCGCATTTGTTGCCCAAATATGTCATCAGGGCCATCTCATTTAGGAAAAGTAACCATTAACTTGCAGAGTATGAAAGAACTTACAGTGATTTATGCCTCACAAGGAATAAGTCAACTTTATAATGGTTAATTTTTTTCGACGAGACATCCTTGATGTATTCAGCCGACAAACGCAACCTCGGAACACAAATTAAGATGTTTTTGATGATATCCAAGAGCTTTCTGAACCTGCATAGACAGCAATGCAACTACCACGTTCAAGGCCCAGAGAGGTAGTAAGATAGTCGTTATAATTCTATAAATATAATAAATGTTGCGCCCTGTTTTCGATCAGAGGAATGCATGCATCGTGACACTCTTGTGAACATGCATTGAAGACTGACACAGAAGAGAAGAAATTGTTGAATAAAGCCATTATTTTGGTTTTCTTGTGCACAAAAATAACATTACGGTTGAACCACTGATGTCACATGGACTATTTTCATGATTTCCTTACTACGTTTTGGGCCTTGAACATGTCAGTTGCGTCGCTGTCTACGCAGGGTCTCAAAGCTCTTAGATCTCATCAAAAATATCTTAATTTGTGTTCCAAAGATGAACGAAGGTCTTGAGGGTGAGTAATTAATGACAGAATTTTCATTTTTGGGTGAACTATGCCTTTAAGGCACAGCCTTCAAAATAAGATATAGCAATTGAGTTTATGTTCATCTAGAACATTAGTTAGTGTCATTGCTTTCAGCAGATACAGTTGAGGTCAAAAGTTTACATACACCTTGCAGAAACATGATGCATTAAGAGCCAGTAGGTGTAGTAGTAACTTTTTGAAGATCAGGGTAAATTTTACTTATTTTGTCTTCTGGGAAAGATGTGAGTATCTTCTGAAGGGCAGTAATAAATTAAAAATAAAAATAAGATATTTAGGCAAAATAAGAAAAATGTACACATCTTCATTCTGTTCAAAAGTTCACACCCCTAGCTCTTACTGCATCGATTTTCCTTTTGGAGCACCAGTGAGCATTTGAACCTTGTGTAATAGTTGCATATGAGTCCCTCAGTTGTCCTCGGTGTGAAAAAATGTATCTCAAAATCATATAGTCATTGTTGGAAACGGTTCAAAACGGTACACAAAAATGCTGAAAAACCAAAGAATTTGTGGGACATGAAGATCTTTTTTTTTTGAAGAGCAGCGGTCTGTTTAACTGTTCAGGACAAACAAGGGACTCATGAACAACGATCACAAAAAACAGCTGTGAATCATTCAAGGAACAACGCAGAATCAAGCGTATGTAAACTTTTGAACAGGGTAATTTTTATAAGTTCCACTATGGGGACTATATGTAAATGTTTTTAATGTGAAATACTGTATCTTATTCAAACACTATTGTCATTAAAATTGTACTTAAATTATGTGTAGAAATAAATTAAATTGACAACAGCATGAAATTATAAGTTGTAAAGAGTTAGAATTCAAATTCAACATATTTTTGTAAACTATTTTCTCGAAAAGTGTTAATAACACATCCTCGTTTTGCTTTCAGAAGGCTCCTCTGAGATGTTGATTCAAGATCCTCGATTCGCTGGCCGCTCTGGACAATCGTGCGAGAGTCTCAGAGTTCCCAAAGTGTGAGTGCCACAAAATGTGCGTGTTATGCCGTTTGACCCAGTTTTTCCATCTGTATCTGTAATGCTGTAGGGAGCATGAGAGAAAAAAAACATTGATTTAGCTGCTCAATTGTATTCTCCCAACCAAACACAAGTTAATGGACAGCACACACATGCTGATGCACACCAGATCCAACACCAGCAGCTTTTCACTGATAGCTCTCAGAAGCGTTCCATCTCCTCAACGATTAATCTTATGGTGCAGTTTAAGTAAAAGGGTAATCTTAACAAACTCCAGCTATAAGGACATTTGTCCTCAGAAACATGCTATCCCTATTTATATAATCCCCAAGATTGATTATATAAGAGTGTTTCAGCACACGACCCAGCCTTCTTAAAAGCCTCTTAAGGTTGAAACACATGCACAGCAAATTATCTGCCCACCACTGGAGTGTGTGTGTGTTTGTGTTTCTGAAGAAGATTGACAAGGCTTGATTGTGTATTTTACAATGAAGAGATGACAGAGAGGGGGTCATGTGTGGGATTGTGTCCCCCATTCTTTAGATAAAGCATACTGTTAAATGACTTTGTTCATACTGAGTCTATAACAGCAAAATATTGTCATAATGGCTTTAAGTTAGCGTGGTGTCAAAAGTGAGTCACTCATCTTTTCATGCAACATTTGTGTGGGTGGTGACGTCGTAATCAGACTGTTTTTTCTGCATTAAAGGAATAGATCACCTAAAATAATGAATATTCTGTCATTTACTCATGACTTCTAAAATCTGTGCTGTTACATTTCCTGTGGAAAAGAACTTTTCAAAAAACACAAAAGAACTTTTCAAAAAACCTTTGCAATATAACTTCCTCTGTGTTCCTTGGAATAAAAAAAACCAATGTGTTGATATTGTTAGCTAAAACTTTAAAAATGAATTTTGTTTATTGAAATAAAGTTGAATTAATTATAGATTATTTTAGTGGGGGGGAAAAGAAATGGCTCAATTCAAAATATTAATAAACACTATAATAGTTTATAAATAATAATAATAATAATAATAATAATAATAATAATATAACACCTATTAATAAATATATTTTGATTTTGGGTGAACTATACCTTTAAACAGAACTTGTCAGAATATTAAAAAAGAAGAAAAAAAAAAAAACAAGACTGATTCAGTCAATTTTATTAAAAAGGTTCATCGGTCATGCTTTTCACAAAACACCCATAAATAAAATCAAAGCAAAAGAAAGAGAACAAAAGACAAAAGAAGCACAATCCATGACAGAAAGCATGTCTGTACATGTCACAGCAGACTGCATGCCATCATGCTAATTATTAAAAGTGGCAAAAGCATAGTTAACATATGCAAAATGTCAAAAGAAATAGCATAGAAAGTTTGGCAGATGAAAATAAAGGAGAGTAGTTGCATATAACATGTATTGTTTTGAAAGAGATGTGAATTTCCATCCTTTTACCACTAGAGGGAGGTAAAGCTCTAAATCAGGGGTCTTCAACTTTTTTAGGGATGCCTTGGTGGATACAGACATGTTTTGTGTACAAATAGATGCATTCTAAGCCTGACCTTTAATAACATGCATGGGTTCTACAGAATGTATTTACATACGATACATTGCACATTCATTAAAAATCAGTTCGGATCATATGCCTACTTAAAGTGAAATTAAACTGTACAATAATATACGTCTTAAAGAGAACCTTGGGTGTTAAGACTCATATGGCTTAATATAATGTAAATTATGTCTCTTACTGAAATAAGTAGTAGAAAACCCATGAAAGATTTACACTATTTTATACAAACACATCGACTATGGGGGGTGCCATCATTTCGATGACAGGAAATGGCCTACCTGATTTCACGACGAAAATGTACTTGTGGGAACTTTATCGCAAGACCAATAAGTACATATCACTGCAGTTTTCAAAAGAAATTAACGCTAGAGGTGGTAAAACAGTCAATGATTATAGCTCAATATGTTTCGCTTTCCAGTGTTGACCCCCGCCAGATTACTACCCCCCTAGTATGGGTAGGTTTAGGGTTAGGCAATCATGTAACTATTTCAATTAGAGGGGGTAATCATTTGGCAGGGGGTTTGAAAATGGACACATCGGACATAACAAGCTGGCACAGAATTGGACTTAGGATGCAAAATCCTTGGGTACGAATCCAGTGAAAAACATGACTCGCGACGAAAGAGCTGAAAGATGAGAGATCAAAAACAAGCTAAAACTGTACGGCTGCAATTGCGTTTTTATGTCACATTCGCTTTTGTTCATACTTTCGGGTAGGTTTAGGTGTAGTGCAGATGGCACATTATTTTAAAACGTCACATAGCATTAGTTATAGCGCCACTCAGCGGACAAACATGTATGTTCATCTGTTCCAGGGGAAAAAAGCCGAACAGTCTTTTAGCGCCACTCAGTGGACAATTCACATTAAATGTCACAAAACGTACATCTTGCGAAAAAGCTCCCACAGGTACATTTTTGTCATGAGACCAGGTTGGAAATGGTTGCACTTTGTGAACTACTGGTGCTACCTGTTGCTATTTTTACTGCAGAACAACTTGGAAAATGAAATACATAGCTACTGAAAAAGGTAACAGGTGGCGATGGATATAAGTGTAGGCTTAAATCTAAATGCACCTGGACATCAAGAAACTCTTTCAGTGGCTGCAGCGTTATGTCAAACGTCAGCATGTTTACATCCTGCCAGGATGGCATCTAGCGTTTCTCGTCTCTGCCGTTTTAAAGCTATTTCAGTAGCTGTGGTCTACTAAAAGCCTCAAAGGCATCAGGGCTAAATGGGAGAGAACAAAGACGCAGAGCAAGTATTATTCGTTCACAGGCATCTTCCCATTCTTTTCTCCTCATATTATCACTAGGTAAGCGGTGAAGACTTGCATCACTTCTCTTGTTGCCTTTCGACTGAAAAATTACAACCAAAAGCCACACAATGTGGCATCTTATCAATATTTTATTTTCCGAGTTGCGATACGGTAAACATAGCAACATACATCGCCAGTAGCTCACTGAGTGCAGCCATTTAAAGTCATCGAAATAAATGCGCCCCACACAGGCCAAAGTATGTATAAAACAAAGTGGATAAATAACTTAAATCTTTCATGGGCTTTCTATTACAGTAAGAGACATCATTTACGTTATTAAGCCATACATGTCTTAACATCCCCGGAGTTGCCTTCAATATGGGATGTACAATAACATAGACTACTGCTCAAAAGATTTGTCAAAGATTTTCTTTTTGCTGAATAAGATGTACCACTTTTTCCACAAAATATTTAGCAGCACAACCATCTTCAAAACTGATAAAACTGATAGCACCATATTGGCATATTAGAATGATTCCTGAATGATCATGTGACTGGAGTAATGGGTGTGGAGAATTCCGAAAATACAGAAAAAAACAGAACATAGTTATTTCAATCACAATAATATTTTACAATATTACAGTTTTTACTGGGGTTTCTATTAAATATATGCAGCCTTGGTGAGTGAGATGAATTTTAGAAGTGTTTTTAGTTAACTTAATAAACATTTCCACAAAAGTTGATTTGAGATTAAATGCGATACCACTAGTTGAAGACCCCTGCTCTAAAGCTACGCATATACAGTACAACAATGTGTTTCTACACACACTGTCAAGCAACATAAGCAAATACCAACATGAAAGATAGAAAGCAGTTTGTTAAGACACTGAAAAACTGAAAACCACAATGTAAGACAGCAGTGTCCAGCATGCAGAGCAAGAGAAGCCAGTCTGGTGAGAAGCTGCATCATAGAAGAGCTGATAGAGTGTTAGTGAAACTACATCAACACACAGCAGGGCTTGTGTCTCCTTTTGACCTTTCTGATCTTTTGGGTACCTGTAGTGGAAGGTTCCTCCGTGCCATCTCTTTTGCCCTTCTGTCCAGCAGAGTAGGGAAAGGCGTTGTTGGCATTGGAGTTCTGATGGGGGTTGAGGCTCTTGCTGGCATCATCTTCACCATCCCCAATGACCACCAGCTCTGCCCGAACTGAGCCCTCATAAGTCTGACTGTCATCTTCAGCATTCTGGTAGCCCATGAAGATCATGGTGACAGGCTCGTCCGATGGCATGGCATTCAAGACGCTGAGTTTGGAGTTCTCAGAGTAGGCTGAACACGGGCTGTGCTTTCTGATGTCACTATCCAAATGGCGCATTCCCCGGTGGCTCTCTCTTTGGTTGTAATATGGTCCATGCACGTGTCTTTCCCCTCGGCTATTGTGGTAATATTCGTCTGGTCTGTCATTGTAATTAGGCATTGGCAGAAGAGGAACTCCATGACCTACATCCTCTGGATAGCAAACACCATCATCGTACACAAGCTCAGGCCATGCTGATAAGTCGTCGCTATAGGGATCTTGATATCCGTTGGACTCTAGGCTCTTTCTTTTGTCAGGGGCTGATTGTAGTTTATGGGAAAGGTTGTAGTGATATGAAGGGTCCATTTGAACCTGACTACACATCTTCTTTTTCTCAGACGCCTGTCTCAGCAATTCCTCGACTTCAATGGGACTGAGCTCATCCACTCCGTTCGCCCCAGGCTGGTGGCCGTCTGTACGCAGAGCATAGATGGACTTCCGTCCATCGTCATAGACTTTGATGCCTTTCTGCTGGAGCTCTTGGGGAGAAATGGTGGAAGTGGAAAGGACTTGGCTTTCACCAGTGCGCAAGTCCTTCTGAACATTAATTTCCATGGCAAACAAAGCTGTAGGAGACAAATGGAATGGGTGTAATATATTAGAATATATATACACTGACCAAAATTATAAATGCAACACTTTTGTTTTTGCCCCCATTTTTCAGGAGCTGAACTTAAAGATCTAAGACTTTTTCCATGTACACAAAAGGCCTATTTCTATAAAATACTGTTCACAAATCTGTCTAAATCTGTGTTAGTGAGCACTTCTCCTTTGCCGAGATAATCCATCCACCTCACAGGTGTGGCATATCAAGATGCTGATTAGACAGCATGATTATTGCACAGGTGTGCCTTAGGCTGGCTACAATAAAAGGCCACTGTAAAATGTGCAGTTTTATCACACAGCACAATGCCACAGATGTCACAAGTTTCAAGGGAGCATGCAGTTGGCACGCTGACTGCAGGAATGTCCACCAGAGCTGTTGCCTGTGAATTGAATGTTCATTTCTTTACCATAAGCTGTCTCCAAAGGTGTTTCAGAGAATTTGGCAGTAGATCCAACCGGACTCACAACCGCAGACCACGTGTAACCACACCAGCCCAGGACCTCCACATCTAGCATCTTCACCTCCAAGATCGCCTGAGACCAGCCACCTGGACAGCTGCTGCAACAATCGGTTTGCATGACCAAAGAATTTCTGTACAAACTGAAACCATCTCAGGGAAGCTCATCTGCATGCTCGCCGTCCTCAACGGGGTCTCGACCTGATTGCAGTTCGCCGCTCTAACTGACTTGAGTGGGCAAATGCTCACATTCAGTAGTGTCTGGCACTTTGGAGAGGTGTTCTCTTCACGGATGAATCTCGGTTTTCACTGTACAGGGCAGATGGCAGACAGCGTGTATGGCGTTGTGTGGGTGAGCGGTTTGCTGATGTCAACATTGTGGATCGAGTGGCCCATGGTGGCGGTGGGGTGCTGGTATGGGCAGGCGTATGTTATGGACAGCGAACACAGGTGCATTTTATTGATGGCATTTTGAATGCACACAGATACCGTGACGAGATCCTGAGGCCCACTGTTTTGCCATTCATCCATGACCATCACCTCATGTTGCAGCATGATAATGCACGGCCCCATGTTGCAAGGATCTGTACACAATTCCTAAAAGCTGAAAACATCCCAGTTCTTGCATGGCCAGGATACTCACCGGACATGTCACCCATTGAGCATGTTTGGGATGCAGTGTTTTCCAGTTCCTGCCAATATCCAGCAACTTCGCACAGTCATTGAAGAAGAGTGGACCAACATTCCACAGGCCACAATCAACAACCTGATCAACTCTATGCGAAGGAGATGTGTTGCACTGCGTGAGGCAAATGGTGGTCACACCAGATATTGACTGGTTTTCGGACCCCCCTAATAAAGTAAAACTGCACATTTTAGAGTGGCCTTTCATTGTGGTCAGCCTAAGGCACACCTGTGCAAAAATCATGCTGTCTAATCAGCATCTTGATATGCCACACCTGTGAGGTGGATGGATCATCTCGGCAAAGGAGAAGTGCTCACTAACACAGATTTAGACAGATTTGTGAACAATATTTGAGAGAAATAGGCCTTTTGTGTACATAGAAAAAGTCTTAGATCTTTGAGTTCAGCTCATGAAAAATGGGCTGAAACAACCAATATATAATGATAAAAATCCATTCCTAAAACCTAAATTGTCTCAATTATCAAGCCGTTTTGATTTTCAGGCCCCGCCTATAACTGCTAATGGACTTTCCCGTATTAGCAGATTTTCGCCCTCAGCCAGTTGTATGCCGTCCGCCATTTTCTCTGTGCTTGAGCAGCTGTGGTGACAATAATGTCTCATAAGCACTGCAGGTATTTTGTAGTTACATGTAAAAGTGAACATAAGAGTCTTAATTTCCTCCCAACATCCCTGGAAGAGGGGGCGGGGTGAGCAGTAGCTCATTATCATTTAAAGAGACATGCACCAAAACGGGTTGCTGTGAACAGAGCTGTTTTTGACAAGGCAAAAAGGTTGTTGTTTTACATGACCATTGAGGAATTTTAAACAAAGTATGTTGCAGACATTTCACGAAGACCCTAAAAAATCAACTTTGCGTTGAGGGTATGTGTTTGTCCCTTTAGATGCAAATGAGCTGGTGCACTCTTCACTCACTCAGGGCTGTGCCCATGCTAATAGGGCAGAGATCATCACAAATGGGCACGGATTTCTCCCCACAATGACGTGTTAGTAGGGAGAAATCTGTAACGGCTTGTTCAGAGAGACTGTTTATGATTTATTAGGATTATAAAAAAAAATGACTGGATGGATTTTTACCATCATAGGCTTGCTGTTTTCACATACTGCGGCCACACAACTGTTCAAACACCTTATAAAAGCAATTTTTGCATAATAAATCACAAAAATCCCTTGGATTCCCAAACTTTTTTGTCATCTAAATCTATTTGATCTAAAATATTTCCTCAAAGCACACCCAAAAAACATTTCAATTTAACACTACGTTTGCAAGATTACAAGCTTTTGGTTAATGGTCACATGACAATAAACAAAATGTTCGATTTTGGTTTAGTATGATCTTGGTTCATTTTGATTTTTTATCATAATCTGACACTTTTATAGTTTAATTCACTTTTTTAGTTAGCTTTACTAAACTAATGATTCCCTTGGGGTCTACCAAGGATTTGCTAACCCCCATTTGGAAAACCCTGTCAAAATCATTGATTTTGTTGTTCTACATTATAGAAACACTGTATGTTGAAAACAGTTTAAAGGCTTCTTTCAGTTTACCAGGTTTGGCTTGGTTGGTTTTTGCTTCAGTTTCCAGGTCTTGTTTCTTCCTCTGTTTTAATAGGGGTGTGCTGGGCTTTAGCATATTAGGAATCGTTGAATGAATACAGATCGGCTCTGCCAAAACAATGAAAAGATTCATAAACATGGCAAAATTTAACACAAAAATATTCTGGCAATTTGTTTATGGTCCATACAGCATTGTGATGGAGTTTTATAAGCACTTACCTGATGTGAAATCTGCATTCACTGCCTGTGGAGATACAAACACAATCATGTCTTAACATATAAAGTCTATGTAGTTCACTGAAACAAAATGCACAGTTTTTTTATCATTTTAATTTATTAACCACATCAAAAGCAGTGTACCTTAATGATGTCCTCTGGAGACCTTTCAATGGCTTTTAGCCTCTTTAGAATCAGTCCCTCATTTGTTGAGATGTTCATTTCCTCTCTCTCCAATGCTTCAATCTCTTTCTCTATCCTACAGAGCATGCGTTACAATAATTGTTTAAATAAGACTTTCTAAATATGCAGTCCTGGCACACACACTGAGATTGACCTGTATTACCGGGTCAAGTCACACAGGACTGCCATCCCTGATAAAGCACCCATCACTCCGTTTGCACTTTTTGTTGCATAGACATGGCTAGACCCAAGAAGCAATTATGAAAGCAATATAAACAAATATTTAATAACATACATTTGAATTTACTCTCTCATGTGACTGAATCAGAATCATCATCAGTCTGAATCATTTAACGCACGCTCTAAAAATGAAACATACAGCAATATTTGGGCCAGGGTGCGACCTGCATGTAGCAGCCTTTCAAGGACATGGAAACAGCTTTTTTTAGCATCCTTCTCTGACTTCATTGCTACTACAATGCAATGCAGTTACAAAGCATTGCACATCTCTTGCCTCATACTTCACTCTAATAGATTTCATTACGGCACCACAGGGCAAATGACAGAGAAACATCACAACCAGCCCTGACGTTCTTTGAGTTAAATACAAAAGACCTTTAAAGGACTGAACTCTTAACACAATGTTCAGATTGAAAATGATTTGTATTTATGAGATGTCAGTGAGCCTGATTTGCCATGACAATCTCAGTAAACTAACTGGCATTCTTTATCAAAAAGATAAATAAATAAAAATGCTCCAGTAATGAACCCATACAATAATGAAATATAACTTTATTCTTTCATCTTACCGATGTATGTTGCTCTTGAGGTGTTTAGTCTGTTGCGCATCTTCAAGAGCTTTTTGTGTTTCCTGTGCATTACTGCTGTTCATCCCATCCATGAGCCACAGATCTCTCATGGACCTTTTCTATAAAAGACATGTAGAGATGCTTTAAATCCTAGACCACACAATTCAGAAAAATGCTGATTAACAGGAAACTATACTTTCAACATCAAGAAGGTACCTTGACATGTTGAAGCTTTAGTTTCTCTCTGTCGATCTCAAGCCGTTTGAGAGCAATTTCCTCTTGGATTTTTTTCTTATTCTGTGGACAAAATGTTTATATAGAGATGCAATGTAAGTGGCCACAATACAGTTGTTGTAAATTCCAGAGCTTTGAAATAAGTAGACAATCCCATGTGGTTACCGTAATAGCTTGAAGGCGCTCCTTTAAGAGTTCTGCTTCTTCCATCCTGCCTCTGGAGAATAAAAAAGAAACATTTATCCTTTATATGATACTATAAAATCATCATCCATACCATTTTGACATCTGTCTAATGTCTCAAAAGGTTATTGGGTGATATGTAGGTCAAACTCCATATAGTGACACTGATATTTCACTGCATGAGTTAATGTCCATTCATCACCACATGCTTCCTGCTTTCTAAAGATCACTGCGGTTCCATGAATAGCAGCAGTGGTAAAACAGTCTCTGAGATGCACCATAAATAATCTGCCTGACAGGGTTTGGTTGCCCGTGTCTGAGTGGGTGACCCCTTGTAGACACTGCCTGGTTTCATAGACATCCAAGTAAGGCCTTAGGCTAGAACTTGCCCCTTGAAGTAGCTTCATGCTTCATTCACCCAATTTCCAGTTAAAGATCTCTTACAATAGGCCAGATGTGAACGCCTGTGATTGTCACATCAGTTGTAATGCAGGAATATAAACAATATTGTAAAGCTACAAGCAAAGCAATGAATAGATCAATGTTTCCTACAAAATTCTTTATCAGCATACAATTTGAACTGGGCACATAAAGGTGACATATCATGAAAATCTGACTTTTTTTCCATGTTTAAAGGAGAAGTCCACTTCCAAAACAAAGATTCATATATAATGTACTCACCCCCTTGTCATCCAAGATGTGCATGTCTTTCATATTTTCTCCCTCAACTTCAAAAATCATTTCAAAATCATCCTACATCGCTGCAGAAGTACCGACCCAGTCTTTGCAAAAGTGAACATGCAAAGAAGATCAAACACCCTTAACAAAAAAGGTAAAACAGCGATATAGGACGATTTTGAAGTTGAGGGAGAACATGAAATGGGAGTTTTTCAACATACCCTAAAAAACAGTTCAGGCAGAATAAGACAAGACGAGTGTTTGACATTAAAAAGTATATAAATTGTATTCTTTTTATTAAAATAACCGATCGTTTCGCTAGATATGACCCTTCTTCCTTTGATATTTGGGATCATTTGAGGCCGCATTTAAGCTGCATTTTGGAAGTTCAAAATCGGGGCACCATATCAGTCCATTATATGGAGAAAGAAAGACATGCACATCTTGGATGACAAGGGGTGAGTACATTATATGTGAATCTTTGTTTTGGAAGTGGACTTCTCCTTTAAGTGTTATAATTGGGTCCCCAGTGCATCTACCAACCCAAAAAATGTGAAAAATGACAACCCAGTAACTTCATTTTGATATGCCTTTTTCTGCAAGCATGTGAAAAAAAACAAGCCACTCAGATTTCACTCTCCCCATGATATAGGAAGAGTATCTTATTATAATATTACCGCTCCTCTATTTGCGTGTTTTCACCCATGGTGACGTTATTGCGTATTTGCAAGCGACAACGGTGTACCAATTTTAATGCCATGATGAAAGTTCAAGCAAAGCTTGCTAACTGTTCTGCCGTTGGCTGCACAGACGAGCAGAGAACACTATTTCCAGCATCAGAGGAGAAAAGAGAGCAGTGGATTTATTTATTTTTTTTTACTGTACATTACGCTGCTGCCACACAGATCTAACATAAAAAAAGCGATTTCTTTCCTAACCAACATAACTGTTTTTTTTTAAACTTGTGTGTTTTTAAGTTTAAATGCAATAAGACATGAAAGAGAACCTAGTTTAGTACTCACGTGCAGTGTGACAGCCGCTTTCTCTGCGCGTGAGTCAGATGTATATTAGATGTTTAAACTAATATGGTTTAAAACGCATGATTTCTGAACGATAGACTTGGTAAACAAAACCAAAACTGTCATTTTTTTAGCAGAATATCCAAGGTACGAGCTGTAAAAGCACAGTCCTATTCTGGAAAAAAGGGGGTGGGGAGCAGCAGCTCATTTGCATTTATGCATGAAAATAGCGCGTTTCTGCTTTCACTCAAAATATGCATTTTTAAAATGATGTAATAAATGATCTGTACGGTATTTTGAGCTGAAACTTTACAGACACGTTCTGGCGACACCTGAGACTTATCAGTTGGCCATATTGGTGGCACTGAATATAAACAATGCCACTGAACTGAACAAAATTCACATATTTTGCTGATTATTGCTGCTGAAAATGGTCAACTACTGTCATGTTTTGGGCTGTACTAATTGGTCGGACCAGGAAAAACATATCTAGTACTATAGACTGCCAAAAGTTAAAACAAATCGAGGACAAGAGTGCAAAAAACTGAGGAACAAAAGGCAGATTGTTGTGGATGGCCAAACTGAACCAGGATTTCCAAGGCAAGAATCTTGACAACATTAAGTTTGTTCTTATAATTTCCGGTCAGGTATGTGAAATAGGCTAATATCTTAGTTAATACTGCTCGTACATATGTATTAAGTTTAGTTTGTCAAAATATTGCGCCCTTGCCTGCTTACTAAGTCCTTCTCTATATGATTTAGCAGCTTCCACATGTTTTTTCCATGGTTTAGACAGCATAAATTAGCAGAACAACGTATTCAGTAGTACATTTACAGTGCAATCAATACTGTTGTTTACATCTGAGTATCTCCAATGTGGCCGTGCATCTGGGTAACTGACCAAACTGTGAAATAAGTGCAAACCCTCTACTGTAAAAGGGGGCATAACAGATGTACTTTCAATTATCATTGACATGAAATGGAAGTTTTGCTGACTTGTGATTAATTGTGAGTCTTTCTGACGTGATGAAGCTACATAAAAGCTGATAAAGCTGGTTGTTTATATGTTAATTTTTGCATGCAATCATTGAGTGACATTCTAAACTTTGTCGGCATATTTTTACTAAATATACTTGAGTTTTATTGTTTTTTACCAACACAAGTACTTGTCTTGAACACTAACACTGTCATGTTTTAGTGACAGCAGAGCCTGTGTCTGTGGGTCCCCAGGCTCACAGGAAATGTGAGACCGACTCCAGACTTCCTGTCTCTGTCCATGTTTCATACATAGACAGTATCCAGTGCTGACTCAACACAACCCGGCTCATCTGCTTTAGATATAAGGCTGCTTACAGACCTGTTAATTTCATTATCATACTAAAATACTGTCCAGGATACTTACTTAGCATTAGTTAACGAAATAAAATTCCGGTCCAAAAATGTTTCCAGGAGAGACAATTTAATCTAATTTCAGTTAATATCAACTTATCTGCAGATCTGTGGATGAGTTTGGTAACCCCTTACACTCCAGAATTCCACTAGACTCAGGCACAATCTAAAAATAACAAGGCCACCCAGGGGTACATTGCCTAATAAATCCGATAGGGTGGCACACCAAACCACTGGGTCTCTGTTCTCCCTGACACAAAAACCCACTAACTGTTCTGAAATAATGAATGCATATAAGGGCCAGATTAGAATACTGCAAAAAAAATAGTGAAGGGATAAAACGACTATTAACAAATGCCCTCTTTTTTAAATTGACATGGTGAGGGCAATATCTGAAACCCAGCAGAACTCATGCAAAGTTAACCAGATTGCACTGCATTATACTGTGTAAATAGTGGAAAAGGCACAGAAATTAATTCTTACCAACAAACAGACAGTTTTACGGCAGAGAAATATTTTAGCACAGATCCAACGCAAACGTAATAAGATGATTGGCAGATGTCATACTAGGTATATGATATATTATTTAAGTGTGTAAACACTGTACTCTTTGCAGGCCTGCACGGCACATGGTCGGTTTCCCTGTTAGTGTTATCCTAGAGGAAGTTTCTCTCTAATCTCCTCTAATCTGATCACCAGTCAGTTAAGATGTAAATCTCTTGTGGCATCTGCTCCCATAACAATATCTTGACTGAACAAACATCCAGGAATTGTACACTTATTATATTTGAATGCAGATATCGGACATCTTAAACTTTATCAAACTATTTAAAGTTGTATCCAAAATCAACGATATATGAAAAATAACTTTTTGTGAGCATGCAGGTGTTTAAAAATATAGAAAATTGGACCTGAGTTGCAATTACATTGGTTTTAAAATGTCACTGAATATTTTAATGACTACTTAAAATAGTAGGTGAAAGTTTAAACCCTCACTTTTCCCAACTAAATGTCACCCAATCCACAGTATCTGTGTAAGCGACTGCAGGTTTCTGCTGCCTCAATGACATTTGAAGATGAGCCGAGAACATCGATTCACGTGCAAATGAACTCTACAAAACTTTAGACAAATCTTCAGCAGGTTATGGGTTCAGTTAATTGACATTCACACTATGTTATCTTTGTATCCTTACTAAGAAAAGTAAAACGGCGGAAAACACACTTACCGGGCCGCTGAAGACGAACGGATATCCAGAAGGGTTTTCTGAGTTCACACGCAGTCGTCAAGCAGCGCTCATTTAATGGCTAAGGCGCGGGCAGGTGCTGTAGGCATGATTGACAGTCCTCCCTTGAGCCAATGAAATGCCAGTGAGCTTGTTCAGTTGTTGAGTCTCTGTAGTCTCATCAGTGAATGTCCGAAGTAAATGACGACAGCCCACACCCTTGTAAGCTTGTGACAATTTATGCCTCTGTGTTTGTTATGAGTGGAGGTAAATAAACTTTAGAAAACAGCGTTTTCTTGGAAAATGTTGTAATAAAAAAAGTATGTTCAATTACTTACCTTGTAATTATCTAATAAAAAGCTTATTTAGCAAATACAGACATTATAAATAATAAACTACATTTCGTCAAAATTAAGTTTTGACTAAAATCAAACTCTATGATATGTCTTGTGAAAACATAGCTTTGGTTCAAAGTTAGTTTTTTTTTGCGATAGGACTGTTAAGATATGACAGAAAGGGAGTGGAAGAGAGATAGAGGGACGGATCGGGAAAAGTCCACGAGGCAGGATTCGAACTCGGGACTAAGGTGACGCTTAAAACATAACTGCGCCATACGCCATGGCGCTGCTGACAAGGATATCGGCGCCGAGGGCTCAAAAATTCGTAGAATAAAAGAAAATGTGTGTAAACATTGATATCAAACAAACTGTGGCTATTTTTCTCAGTTTCGTACAGCAGAATAGATATAGTTGGATGGTTTTACTGGCAAGCTGTTCTTTTAATCTAATTTTAATTTGAAAACTTTTTACTGGGCTTAGGGTGTACAGCAATGTCTCCTCACTCAAAACACCATTAGGCTATACACTTAAGAGATGCTTTCAGAGCAGAAAAACAGTGTCACAAATCATTTTGACGTGAGGCGACTCACAAGCTGCAGTCGAGTGTCAGACATTCCAACATGCATACTTCTGTTTATTCACACTAGCCGTAGAAAATGAGACCCGCAGCAGGACGGGACATTCCTTCTGCTGCATCTAATGAGGAGAATGAAGAATGCTGAGATCTTTCATGAACTTTTCCACTCAAATGAATTGATATCCTTTATGGTCTGTGCATTTTAATCACTGACATGCATATTTTATTTGGATGTAGTTGATGATTTTTTTTCTCATTAAAGGGGTCAGGAAATGAGAAATCAAATTCACTTTGATCTTTTAGCATATAAGAGGTCTTTGTACCATTAAAACATCCTGCAAGTTTCATAGCTTAAAATGTCTTCCTGATTATGAACAAAGCATTTAATCAAGCTCGTTTGGATCCGAGGTGCCAGGTGACATAAACACTGCCTCCAGAGGAAGACATTGACAAATAATCATCTTCTCACCAAAGGCCCCACCCACTTGCGTGCAGTCACTTAACAGCTGACACTTGATTATGCTGAATGAGTGTTGCATCACATCAAAAGCAATCTTTTTTATCTTGTTTACACAGGATACAGTATACAGATGCACATTCGCTTTCTGACACACTTCACACACTTCAGTCTGTCGTCAATAGGACAAATGGAGTGAAAGAATGTTCGCTTTGATGCATTTGGTTTAAACAGCTCAATCGCGTCTTTATACAGATCGATCCTAGAGTAAGGAACAAGTGGATAGTTTATTTTTAATGTCATTCTGGATCATGTCTGAGGATTGTTCAGAGCATTTTGTTCTGTAAATGAGGCATAGTGTCATGGAGACTTCACAAAGAAACATTTGTCAGATCTGACTGCAGCTGCATCACAAACTGTAAGTAAATTATTTCATAATGCTTTGTCGGGAAATTACCATTTTATTTGATCATGTTGTCAAAACACTCACATGAAATAGTAAGGGGGGCGTTGAAACTGTTTTCTATGCAATGACATTAGCCAATTACTGACAAGCCTTAAAGGCCCCACCCTTAAAACAGCTTGTTTTAGACAAAGGGGCAGAACTGAATTTTGAAATATTAATTTTTCCACATATTTAGTGCAAAAAAACTTTATTAACATTTTAAGTAAACCTTCAGGAACATATTAAAATAATTTAAAAATCCATGTCATGACCCCTTTAAAACTTTGCCAATTCACCAAAACAGTCAAAGTATAAAACATAAGATTCAAGAACATGTACTTTTATGTTCAAGACAGACAGTGCAAATGTAAAACAAAATGACACAAGCCTCTCTGCAGTAGCATCTGTCATACTTTCTGCTTCCTGCTCAAATGACGCATGCTTTTAGATATTTAGGGTGTGTGAGGTGGGGCATTCACAGGCTTGTGCCCTACTGACAGCTGAGGTCACCCAGTGCTTTTACAGAGACCTCCGGAAAAACAGCAATGGTCATCAGACTGCAAGCTTAGCCTGCTTCGTGCAGCATATTGATAACAAGTGTCACCATTGTATTTGTTGTAGAAGTTAAAATAGAGACTCTTAACTCTAGACTTTGGTTAACTTGGTTACTTGGTCCTTAAACTTATTTTTATTTTTGAGGAGACCTGAAATATATGTAGTACAGTATTCTACCAATGTTGCTCTTATACTGTAAAACTTGATGTGCATGAACAAATCCTTTTTTTAAAATTAAATTATAATATGGTCAAATTAATAATATAATATAGTAATAACATACTACACTATAATATAATATTATATTTCTTGAAAATGAATGAATATTTGATGAATGCATATTTATTTAATTAGTGTGCATTTGATGTTCTAATACAAGATTCACTTTATCAGATCTGTTGTGGCAGACTTACAGGCCTATTCTTTACTGATGCCTAGAGACGAGACCTCTAGTTCATCACTATCATTTTTAACTCTTCTAAATTTTGACAGAATTCAAGGCCTTTTATTTCTTTTGTCCCTGTGACAGAATGCACCTTTACATCTGATGTATCTGTGGCATCTAAGAAGGCACTTAACCCACTTCTCTGTCCTAATCCAATAAGGCTGCCACTCTTCCCACAGGGCATTGATAAGACAAGTGTAGTGTGTTAGTGTGTGTTCAAAGGTGACGTGATCCTCATACTCAATTCAAGCCTTTATGAACTGTATTCCCCTGTGTATATGTGTATGTGTGTCGCTGTACTAATTTCACTGTACTCTGTATAGTGACAATAAAGGATCTTGAATCTTGTGTGTGTACCTGGAACTGTATGTCTCCACAAGGATAGTAATACCAATAAGTTTTGACCTTGTGGGGACATTTTTTTAAACAAGCTTATAAATCATACATAATGATTTTTTTTTTTAATCTAAAATAGCAGAAGGTTTTGTGTGAGGGGTAAGCCTAGGGTAAGGGGACAGAAAATACAGTTTGTACAGTAGAAAAACCTATGAACATTACATTACATTGTCCTCATACAACATGGAAACCAGTGTGTATGTGTGTGTGTTTTCAGATCATATTCAATTTATTTCGGTCCATTTGCCCATTTACTTTTTGTAATAACACAGTGTTTCTTATCTGCTATGACTATATTTATGGTAAGTGTAGAGTAACATTTTCCCACAACCTGTCATTTTTAACTCATAAATCTGCGGGTGCCACATGTCACACAGCAGAAAGGCATTTGTGGGGCTCTTGTGAGACAACCAAGGTCTGGTCATCCCCATAAAAATGGACATCTGATTTTCGAGCTCTGTTGTCAAGTCATACAAGATGACTTCAGTGAGACCTTCCTTCTCAAGAACATTTCGTGATGTAACACAGTGAGGGAACAGAACAGTGACAAGAATGTAATGAGAGGTGAGAAAGTGCTTTTTATTTATATAAATGGATATTCTGGGGCTGAACTTTTTCCTTATCAGTCATGACACATGGCACATGTGTTTAAATAAAAGAAATATTTCAGATTATTCTGAGCTCATACCCATATTCAACAGCAAATGAGAATAAGGCCAATCTGAAAGCTGTTGTTCATTGTTGTTTCTATTGCCATGGACACCACATTCTAGCATTCTAACAGCCTGACATTAGTCCCTCACAGTAAACTGGTCATTGACAAAACGTTCAGTACATTAAAGGCATCGTTCACCCAAAAATGAATTCTGTCTTTAATTACTTACCCTCATGTCATTCCAAACTCGTAAGACCTTTGTTTATCTTCAGAAAACAAATTAAGATATTTTGATTAAATAAACATGTTCAAGGACCAAAAAGTTAGTAAGGACATTGTTAAAATAGTCCATGTGACATCAGTGGTTCAATCTCAATTTTAAAAAGCTACGAGAATACTTTTTGTGCACGAAGAAAACAAAAAATAACATCTTTATTCAACATTTTCTTCTTTTCCGTGTCAGTCCACACGTGTTCATGTCAGTACCACGACGCATACATGTGGTGCTGCTGACGCAGTAGCCAGATTTGGGATAACATGAGGGTGAGTAATGACCGAATTTTCATTTTTGGGTGAACTTTGGCACTACTTTTAGTAGAAAATAAATGTGTTTAAATGTATTAATATATACGGCTTCAATTTTATTGTTTTTATTATTGCGCAGTGATTACTACGATTCATCTCCAACGTTATCCACAAGTTTCCTACGCCCCATGAGGCCTTGTGTCAAAAGTGGGAGCGTCTTCCGGTTCAAAGTAAACAAGCGGGACGTGACACTCATTCACTCAACAGTTTACAGGAGTGACGGGCAAATAAAGCCTCGTGAAGCACCGAGACTTTCCTCTGACTGTTTCGGGACAAGATTCAAAGCTTCGAGAGTGTCGAAAACAGCGCCATCTGGTGGTTAGTTAAAAATAAAGCAGCCAAGCTCCGTCGGAATAAGCACTCACCACAATTTCCATAGATCATAGATCGATAGATCCATGTTATATGCACAAATAAAAGCCTAACTGTGTGTGTGTTTGTTTGTTGATTTTCTGACTCTGATAAATTAATTTACCTATTGAAGAGTGCCATTAAATGCCAGTACGAATATCAATATGATGCAATATAAGAATAATGTACACATATATTAATTGCATAGGGCATATATTTAATTTTCCTGAAATAATTTGTATTCTAAATATTACTTGTATGACTGGGTATTTAAAAATGAAATAATGAAAATGTACTCGCAAAGTAAGATCTGGGGGTCGAACATTAGGACAGGCAAAGTGAATCGCGCACATGACTGGACAGAAAGTGAGGCTTCTACGAAAGTGATTTCTACGTTAACAAGCCTCGAATCGAGGCTTCATCTGGCATGCCCTTTAACACAAGCTCTTAAGTCTCGGTTCAAATGTCATTTCACTAGTTGACAGTCATTCAATATTTAGCGATCCAAACTTGCTAATAACTAGGGATGAGCGAGTACAGCATTATCTGTATCTGTATCTGTATCTGTTAACCATATGAATTATCTGTATCTGTATCTGTACTCGGAGTGGGCGGGGCCTAACCCGGAAGTGGGTGGGATTTAACCTGGAAGTGGGTCATGTTGTCTTGAAATGGGCGGGGCTTTAACCGGTATGTTATTTTAAGCATGCAATTGATATGGGTTGATCAGAAATTGTTATATTTATTGCTGATTAGAAAACTATTTACATGACAGCATCATCACTGAGCTTCAGATCAGTGGTTTTGATCATGATAACAAACGAACTATATACAGAACAAGTTTTGCAACAATGAATACAACACATGCGGTTGCAATTATGAAGTAAAATGTAATGAACAAGAGTTTTCATTTCAACATAACTTTATTTTTTTAACCTTGAGCAGTGTGATTTTTTATTTATTTATTTATTTTTTTGGTTCTTTTTTATTTTTTTTATTTCCACACCAGGTATGTGTGTGTGTGTGTGTGTGTGTGTGTGTAACTAATTAATTTGTAATACTACTACTTCCTTTTTTATTTATTTATTTATTTATGAAATACAGAAAGAAAGTGTCAGACACTCAGTGCGTGAAGTAAAAAAAACTGGTCAGAGCCAGCTGACGGTTTAAAAAAGAAAAAAAATTCTCCGACAGGCAGAGACGCGAGTCGCTTTTACCAAGCACCACGTCTGAACAAACCCCACGTTTACCAAAACTCTACTGGTTAAAAAGTAAGTACTACAAACAAACCAAAGTAAAAAACAAACCTGAAGCTGAAGAAACCCTAAACGTTAACGGAAAAAAACCCGCAAACCTGAGTGACTGAGGGAGAGAACAGGTCGTTCTTGAACGATTCGTTCATTTTGAACGAATCTTTAATGTGACTCGGGACGAACGAGTCGTCTCGGGGAGTGATTCGTTTAGTCGCGCATGCGCAACATCCTATTAGGTTCTGTACTGGAATTAGTTCACCTGTTTTAGAGTCGTTCGTTCACCTTATGGGGCTGTCACGTGATGAACGAACGACTCAAACCCGAAAACTTGTCAGATAAGAGGCGAGGTGAGCGAATCATAGACTAAAGACCCAGGTAAACAATGAATAAATCTTTTCTGTTTCTTATAGCATTATAGTTTTGTTTTGTTTGTAGTGTGATCAACGTTTGTGTAAGCAGTAGATGTGTTAGGGAGGTAAAACGTAACATTTTAATTATATTTTGCTAAAATGAACGAAATGAACGAAATGACTCGAAAAAAGATTCGTTCATTTTGCTGAACGAGACTCAAAGGACCGAGTCGGTAAAATGATCCGAACTTCCCATCACTATTCTGTGTGTGTGTGTGAGCAGAGCGGGACACAGCAACCCAATAAATCTGTACGTGTGTAGGGGAGGGGCGCTGTGACTAGCCTATCACAGAACGCAGACACAGTAAACTACCCAATGAGAATTTTTATTCAATCCGAGCACAGATATTGACTCGTATTACTCGTATGATACTCGTACTCGGCAAAAGTGCTTTATCCGTGCCGGATACTCGTTTCAGCCGAGTATCCGGCTCAACTCTACTAATAACACAAATTCGAAAAGCATATGTTGTCCATAAGAACATAATGACATCTCTCATAAAGGTGTGCATCTTTACAAAGTAAACAATGGTCTAAAAACACTTAGCCTCTTCGCTAATTAGCACACAAAATACCATTGGTATACTACGTCCGCCACCTCACCGGAAGTTGTACCCACGTTCTTTTTTACAGTAGCGCCCCCCGGAAACTTGGGGATAAAGGGTATGCATGTGACGTCACCGCCAGCCGGAGAGGCTGCGGCTCCGCCCACTGAGTGGTAAAAAGACTGAGTAGCATTGGTTTCAACGCGAATGCTGCGACAGAACACACAAAACACTTCTAAAACCAGAGCGAGCTTTGCGATTAACTCTACAAAGATATTTGACAAGAAACCTGAGGTATATTTTACCGACTGCTAAAAGCTACTGAAAAGAGAAGCAAATTAATCGCTGCAATTCAAAGAAACAAATGGTTTTTCAGCTGGACGGTAGGACGATATATATAACATTAATATACGTGATCACCGGGGTTTAGACCAACCTATTTTGTATTTACAAAATGAGTTCACAGGCAAATATGCTTTATTTATTTTTTCCAGCGTCAAAATCACATACATAAGAGTTAGAAAACACGATTCCTGGCTGCATCAATATCCATTGACCACTGGATATTTAGTTGTTAGGGACATTATATCAAGTTCAGCAACCTTTAGTTTAAACTGATTATCGTTTGTTTTACTCGCGTTTTCCCATCTTCCCTATTAAATCCATTCACGCTGAAGGCTCTTTTGCCACTCAGTCAATGCATCTATCTACAGTATAACGCTATTCAATCACTGCGCTCAAATCTGGAGGATATGTCACGTTTAAGATGGCAGTTATCTTAGAATAACTCTTGGATGAAAAATATAAATTTATTTGAACAACTTCAATTTGATCTAATACGTGACGACTGTATGGGAAAGTAAAGTAAGTGCACGAAAGTAATGCTAACATTATTTCGGTTTAATCTGTACAGTCTAGTCATGCTTAATGTTTTATGAGATAAGCTTGTCCGATTTTGTTACTCTTTAATGTGATGTTTGTATAATATTCTTGCATTTTTTAAATTAAAGCTGGTTGTCTCTTAAGTATTGTGCAGGCAGCTTGTTTGCTCCCATTTTAATAATTAAATGTGCGTCGGAATATCAACATTTTCCTTGTTTCGTCATACCCGATTAATGATTGGAAACTGTTTTTAGTACGTTTTGATGAAACATCTATGATGAATTGTTAATTAATAAAGTCACAACCGTCCCGTGCTATGGGCATTGCCATCAAAGAGTCAATATAAGTTCTTTGTTGCCATTCATACAGGCTACAGCGGAAGTTATTTTACACAACTATTCGACGCTTCCGGTTTCCAAACGCGGACCGTGAAAAAGGCCTATCACTCATATATCTATATTGCAGCGATGCGATAGAAATATACAGAGCTAACGCACAAACGGAACACAGAACGTTCCCCTAACGTTCCCCTATGGTTCCCGTTTGGTTATTTTTTTGGGAACCAAATGAGAACGTTCTAGGAACGTTCCCTGTAGGTTCTCTTTTTAATAACCTGCAGGGAACGTTCCCAGAACGTTCCCTGCAGGTTATTTTTTGGTTTAAATTTATAACCTAAAAAGAACCTTCCCAGAACGTTCCCTAAAGGTAATTTTTAGGTTTTATTTTTAGAACCTACAGAGAACGTTCCCGGAACGTTCCCTGTAGGTTATTTTTTGATATAATTTTATAACCTAAAAACAACCTTCCCAGAACGTTCCCTGCAGGTTATTTTTAGTTGTCATATCAGTGTAAACTAATAAAAACTTGGCAGATCTTTCTGATCATTCTAATGTTAAAATGTATTCTTTTTCATCATAAACAAACTACTTTTTTTTGCAGAATTTCATGTCTGAAATAAGCGTTTAATAAAGTGTAGACATAAAAGTGGTCAAATCGAATTATAATTATAATATAATTTAGAGATGCACCATATTGGATTTTTGCCGATATCCGATATGCCGATATTTTTCATCTCGTTTTGGCCGATACCGATACCGATACCGATATATATATATATATATTTTTTTTTGGAAAGTTAGTTTTTAACAATAACTTGTTTGTTAGGATTAAATAAATAGTAATGAGTGGTTTACATTCAATCCCTTCTTTTTCATCAGCAGGCTAGCGTTATTTATGATCTGAATTTTGTGAATTAAGTTCACTTTTGCTATGTTTCATGCTGAACTTCGGATGCTTTCACTTTCGAATTCCCAATCTGAAAACAACATTTCAAAACAAAAACAAAAAGAAAAGTAGAACTAAACTGGGTGACTGTGAGGGTGCTTTGCGGGACATGAACAGGACATAATTCAATGCGACAACTTCTTAATTCGTTCCTACGATCTATTAATTTATTAGTTTGTAAAATGAGGGAACGAATTAATTTGTAGAATTTATTATTAACGAATTTATTCCCACGAAATATTTTATTTCCCACCCGCAATTTATCACAGTAAGAGATACGAAAACATGGATTAAAAGTGAATGACAAGAAAATAAACCTAAGAAATGAAAGGGTGAGGATTTGGGTAAATAAAAATATTATTAAGTTATGTCGCAATTCGTGACCAACTGGCAAAACAGTACACTTTTTTTGCACAAGAATGCCACCATGTTTACCTTCTCTGGTTTAACAAGTGGTCTTTTACCCTAGTCGAAAACCAAATCCTCCGTCCGCCATCGTTTCCAGAATAGTCGCGTCATTTTTGCCGTCACCACCGGACTCGTGCTGACACTACAAATACAAACCAGGCTCTACACCCGAAGCGTGTAAACTACCCTTCGCGTGATCAGTGAAATCCTGAATATGCCACGGCTTGGTAACTCTGTAACTCCCGCTGTATGGAGCAGACGCTTCAGCACTGCAGATCAGGCACTCGCACAAATGCGACCACGTCAAATTTTAACTTGCACATTTAAAAAAAAAATTTTAAAATGTAGTCACTAAGTCATGTTTAATTATAATTTCTAATATTTTTTTACCGTGCACTGTGCTTTGACAGGGCTGCGGAACACGAAAAGGACATAATTATTTCCTACAACTTGTTAATTAGTTCCTACGATTTATTAATTTGTAAAATAAGGGAACGAATTAAAAAGTCGTATTAACGAATTCTTAATTTATTGCCACGAAATATTTTATTTCCCACCCGCAGTTTACCACCATAAAAGATACGACAACATGGATTAAAAGTAAATGACAAAAAAATAAACCTGCGAAATTACAGGGTGAGACGAGGATGATATGTGAAAAGAAACTATAAATATTATTAAGTTTGTGGCAATTCGTGACCAACCGGGAAAACAGAACACATAGCCGCTTATGGTTTTAAATGTATGGGGTCGAACGGCATGAATCCAAAAGCATGGTCGCTACTAACATTTGCCTGCTAACCTATTATTTAACTTAGAAAGAATGCTTTGTACCTCACTTGTGTCATAATATTTACGAAAAATGTTTCATATGAGCAACAGTGTGTTTTGCCGTTGCGCCGCCGGAGAAAGAGAATTCACTGACCGCGCGCCGTAATTATTTTTTATTTTAAATGCAGATCATGTCATGTGCAAACATAGCCATTGGGTGTCAAATTACAACAAAGAGCACCATAAAACCATTTAAATGTGCATTTAGCAATCTAGTGACTGGATATGAAACAGGCAACAGTAAATGATCCCAAATGGAACAACGGCGCGCTTTCTCCTATAGCCGCTGCTGCCACTGCACGCGCTATTGCTATGCATCATTCTGTATGTGCGTTCTCAGTTTAAATGCAGCGATCCAAAACAGTGAATCTACTCCTCATTCAGTCAAAACTTTGCTTCAAGAATGAGCTATACTGCTGACATGATCTAGCACACCCTCAGCACATGCGAGTTAACATATTCATCTTATCGGCAAGACATATCGGCATAATTTTTCATATCGGGCCGATGCCGATATTTACATTTTAAGTCATTATCGGCCGATTCCGATATCAGTCCGATAATATCGTGCATCCCTAATATAATTCCAATTAAGCCAAGGTTAAGCGTAGTCAGAAAATCATATCATTAACACTGGGTTTGTTTGTATATTTCTTTTCTGCGCGCCTCTGATCTGCACGCGCTTCTCTAGCATGTGCTCAATCCTGCCTTCCACAGAAAGCCGCGCACCCGCGTAATTTAAAAATTAACGGTCATTTCGTTTTACTGACTGACTAACATTCGTTGATTGATCGCTTTAATGAATAATTACTTATAATTAATATATATATATACGAGAGTAAATATTGTGATTTCAGGGAAATTTGACACGTCCAATTGAAGAGAACATGATGTTAACGGAGAAGTTTTTGTGTACTGACCAAAAGAGAGAAGCACATCGTCGTGAATTCAGTGGTAAGAAACGAATGTAATATTATTCTAAGTAAAGTAAAATAAATGTTATTCGTTTTCAATGTCTGTAAAAATAAAATTCACATTTTTAAAATCCAATATTTTGTTGAAGTCAGTGTTATTTGGTGCTTTAATAAACAAAATCTGGGTTATGGTACTTCTAATCTTATATATTAACGAATAAAACAAATCTAGGATATTAAAGGATAATTTAATGTCATTTTATGGTGGCTAAATGTGCTCTAAATATCTGTAAGGATTAAACAATAGTTTAAAACAAGATATGGTTTGTAGTAGTGATTATTGAGGTCCACATCCGTCCGTCTTCCATGCTGCTTACTACGGGACGCGGGAGTGCTGACATACGGCAGCGGTATCGGAGTGAAGAGGTTAGGAGAACGTTCTGGGAACCTTCAGAGAACTTTCAGGGAACCTTCTAGGAACATAAATAGAACGTTCCCTATTGGTTAGCCAGGAAAGTTTTCTTAACGTAAATAGAACGTTCCCTGCAGGTTAGGGGAACGTCCTGGGAACCTACAGGGAACGTTCTGGGAACGTTCTCAGAACGTTGCGTTCCCGGAACGTTCCCGATAGGTTCCCAGAACGTTCCCCTAACCTGCAGGGAACGTTCTATTTACGTTAAGAAAACTTTCCTGGCTAACCAATAGGGAACGTTCTTGGTAACGTTCTGGGAACCAAAACCTAACGTTCCCAGAACGTTCTGGGAACCAAAAATTGTTAGCTGAAGATGCGTATGTTGCTCTGGAGAATAAGGCCAATAGAATAAGCAACGGTTTGAAGTTAAAACATGCAGCTTTTCACTTCACAAGACTTTAAATTATGGACTGGATTACTTGTGGATTATTTTGATGTTAGTATTAGCTGTTTGGACTCTCATTCTGATGGAACCCATTCACTGCAAATGATCTATTGGTAAGAAAGTGATGTCAAGTTGAATTGTTCCGAATCTGTTCTGATGAAGAAACAACCTCGTCTGCTTCTTAGATGACCTGGGGATAAGTACGTTTCAGGAGATTTTCATTTTTGGCCAAACTATTACTTTAACACAGTGTATCTCAAATAAGCGCACCATCGCTCATCTTCAGAACACAAAGTAAGATATTTTTGATAAAGCCTGAGAGCTTTCTGACTCTGTTTCATGAATTGTACTTTATACATAGTTCCAGTAGATGGCACTGCTCTGCATCAGATCCTCAAATTAGCTGGATTGCTCAAAAGATAAAGAAAAATCAGCGGCATATCTACTATCCAGTATCTTGACACTGACAGTGCTCTCGATAATACTCTGATGACTCAGTTGTGCAATAGCATCATGGAAATAAAACATCCCACATACTGAAAGTGTGTTGGCCTTGCAAAATGTAATATATGAGCTTGTAGTTTTGAATAGCTGCTTCACTTCAGTGATGTATCAAGAGCTGTTCTTTCAAACGTTTTCATGCCGTGCATATAGGACAACACGCACGACTACAATACAGTCACGTGATTTATTCTATTACATTATGGCACCTTCAAAAGAAGGTCCTCACCTTGTCTGTCCAGACTCATTTGAGCTTAAAAATAACTATGGATTTGCTTCATCACCAGAACATACTTTTTAAATATGCTAATGCCTCTGATGTAGCCTTAATCACACACTCCAGTTTGCTTTAACAAAGGTTTTGGGGCAGCGCCAAATAACACTTCAGTGTTCTTTGATAGGGATTGTGATAATAACACACCTACGCTTGCCTACCTTCACATATGCACACTTACACACTCAGACAAACACCAAAAACACATAATACATGCCAATACGTGCATGCTAATCTGTATGTTTGAATTGAATGCATAATGAATTGATTTATTAATAATGCAAAAGGTATACTGTTCATATTAAAAGATTAATCTGCAATATGCAGGGATGCGAGTGTATTTGGGCTGTGCTGTGTCAAGCTGAGTCGTCTGTTGCAGTGAATGATGCTCTAGTTGCTTCAGTGGCATGGTTGCTATGGTGAATTTTCACATGGGCAACGGTGGATTGCATGTTCTCTAGTGCCCTCCACAGTATGTCATGCAGCAAACTATGAAAATGCTTTGGAAAGAAAAAAAGGATGGGAAAAAAACTGAGGTCTTTTATGCCTCTCGGTGTAAACATGATGCCAGCACCTTGGATGTCTCTGCTCCTGAATCTCAATTATAAAGACCGTTTTCTTCGATTGTATGAACATTATTCATGATCAAACAAGACTAGAGAGCTGTAATTGCAAAAGGAAATATAACTGATTTATTTTTATGGATACTGTATGGATGTTATAGTGTGTCACACTAATTGGTAAGTATTGGGATGTACTGATTGAAAACCTGTGTGCAATGACCTGTGAAATGTCATATCTGTAAAGTCACATTTATGGCATCCTTACTCACATATTTCCGTCCGTGTGTCAATATAAGATTTTAAATAATTTTGATGTGAAAAATTAATTTAGATTTCCATCAGTAAACTATCAAACCAGAAACCCATTAAAGGTTTATTTATATATAAACATTGATATAGAAGTGCATTTGCATATTGCATAAAACTGTTGGATTTTAAGTGTGGAACATTGATAGGAAGCAATATATATGCATGTACATGCTTTACATTAAAATAGTGATTATTAATTACAGTCACTACAACTAATTACACTAATAACTAATTTTTAAGATTTATTTATTTATTTTATATTTATTTATTTTATTTTTTTCCATTTATTTAAAAAAAAATACATTAAACACTCTACAACTATAAAATATTATTACAATTTTAAATAAAATATATTTTTAGATGCCTTTTGTTTAATGCCCCTTTGACTGTCAGCATTGTTGCCAAATCCACTGTTTTCCCGCAGAATTGGGTTACTTTAACACTGTTGCAGCAGGTTGTTTTTCATGTCCGTAGGTTAAAGTGACCCTAAAAACCTTTACCCCCTGGAACACTTTAATGGGGGACCCCCCTCAAAATGCATTTGGGCTACTTTTGGGCAGGTTTGTTGTAAAACCTGGCAACCCTTACTGTCAGGTAGAAGTCTGCCGCGGAGCTCACGTCAGTGAGGCAGTGTTGCCAAGTCCGCAGTTTTCCTGTGGAATTGGACTACTTTAACACTGCTGCCATGGGTTGTTTTTCATGTCTGCGTATTGAAGCGACTCAATTACGTAATATTTAGCCCTTTGAATGCTATTTTACCAGGGGAACCCCCCCAAAACGTGACTGGCTACTTTTGGGCTATTTTTGAGTAGCAGTTGGGTGGGTTTTGTTGTGAAAACCTGGCAACCTTGACTGTTGGGTAGAAGTCTGCTGTGGAGCTCACGTCAGTGCATCACTGTTGCCAAGTCCGTGGTTTTCCTGCGGAATTGGGCTACTTTAACACTGGTGCCGTGGGTTTTCTTTCATGCCTGTGTGTTTTAGCGACCCCAATTACGTAATATTTAGCCCCTGGAATGCTAATTTTACCAGGGGAATCCCTTCAAAATATCCCTTCAAATTATCCCCTGGAACATGATTTTTAATGGGGGACCCCTCCTCAAAACATGACTGGCTATTTCTGGGCTAGTTTTGAGTAGCAATTGGGCAGGATTTGTTGTAAATATCTGGCAACCCTGACTGTCGGGAGCTCACGGCAGTGCGGCAGTGTTGCCAAGTCCATGGTTTTCCCGTGCAATTGGGCTACTTTAACACTGTTGCAACCGGTTGTTTTACATGTCCGCAAGATGAAGCAACCCCAATAACATAATATATAGCCCCTGGAATGCTAATTTTACTATGGGCACCGCACCAAAAAATGTGTATTTTACCACCCGGAATGCACTTTTTAATGGTGGAATCCCCTCAAAACACAGTTGGGCTAATTTTGTGTAGCAATTGGGTGGGTTTTATTGTGAAAACCTGGCAAGTCTGCATTCTTGGCAGAAGTGCGTATTGAGGGCGTATAATCTCAAACTTAGTTTGAGATCAAACAATAATTGGGGGACTCCCTGCAGTACCACCATGGACCCCCTGTGAAGACCACTGGATTATTCAACCATACAACCATGCATGCTTGCAGAAGCACAGACTGTTTTAGCCAAGCACACACACAAGCACACAGTGTAAGTTCTTCAAAGTTTCTGTCGCTGTCAGGACAGTGCTTAATGAGTGTCATTCATGGATGAGCTGAAGATGATTGGGGGTCTCAGCAGGCCATGTCCTGTCTCATCAGTCTCCTGCAGTCTCAGGGTATCATGCCACTTCATCCACTTTCTGTCTATTATACAAGAGGGTCATTAAGTTTACAAAGTTGGAAAAATCTGAATGTACTTAGATGAACTTATATTGCACAAATTAAATTTTTGTGTCCCCACATTTATTTATAATAATGATGCATGTAATAAATTATATGCTGTAGATTGTGACTGACTGTATATGCATTACAAGATAATTCTTTCATCATTTACTCACCTTCACGTCACTCCATATGATTTGATCCATGCTGATTTGCTTTATTATCAGTGTTAAAACAGTTGCTTATTATTTGTGGAAATATTGTGATGCGTGTTGTCTCAGAATTTTTGGATGAATAGAAATTTATAATATATATAACATGATACAATATAACATTTAACATCGTACAATATAACATCTAATAATATTCACTGAATAAAAGTAATCATTTTGAATGGTAATACAAATCCAATTGTATGGAAAACAAGAGCTCTCCTTTTGTGTTTCACAAAGGAGTACAAATAATACAACACTGAAATGACAGAACAATAAAAAATGTTTTATATAACTGAACGATTTATATCCTTTTTTTTTCCTCGTGGGTATTTCAGCACTTGTGGGTTTGAAATGTTCCATTACAGCGTGTAACACACACTTACTTTACCACTCAATCCAAACTCTTCTGACTCTCATCTAGGCCAAGGCGTAACTTCCTACATACAGGCTTCTGCCAGTTCTGCGCTGTTCTGCGTGTGTGCTGCCCAGCAGGGGGGAGGCTAAGAAATGTTTTTTGTTGTTGTTGTTGCAAAAAGGCTGCTGCATGTTCACATGCATGAGAACAGTTTCTTCCCCTGCACGCAATGAAACTGTCTGCTGATCATTCCAAGCAAACACTATACTGTACACACTTCTCTTTAACATTACGAAGGTCTGTGCAGAAACAAAACATGACATATAAACCAATAATTAGAGGATTTTTTTTTTTTTGATAAACGGATTTATCAATACTCTGATAAAAACAGAAGCTTAAATATGCAAGTACCGCAATGAAGTAAATAATAGCTCAATACTTTCCACCTTTAGCTAACAATAAGTCTATAGTGCTCTTAGCTCTTTTTAACATATTTACAAAGTTAACATGCACGGAATTCCCCTCAACATCAGTGTGGAAATGTGAAAACAAGCCACATATTCCATCGTAGCCTATAATATGCCAAATTTTAGTAAAATAGTTCATTTAAAATGACCATTTGTGGACATTTTACTCAGCCTCAGGCCGTCCAAGATATAGCTGAGTTTTTG
The DNA here is from genome assembly GCA_012976165.1 of Labeo catla. Lineage (NCBI taxonomy): Eukaryota > Metazoa > Chordata > Actinopteri > Cypriniformes > Cyprinidae > Labeo > Labeo catla. The sequence continues at coordinate 505,959 of VONZ01000030.1, read as the reverse complement.
TTAATTGGAACAGATCTGAAGAAATTAGCATTATATCACTTGTTCATCAGTGGATCCTCTGAAGTGAATGGGTGCCATCAGAATGAGAGTCCAAACTGCTAATAAAAACATCACAATAACCCACAAGAAATCCACATGACTCCATCAATTAACGTCTTGTGAAAAGCTAAGTTTTTTTGTAATAAACAAATCCATCATTAAGGCATTTCATCAAACCATCAATTCTGGCCAAAACATGAGTCTGTTATGATTGGGCAGATTGCCTGTCAGTCAATCCTACGAAGGGTCAGTTGTGATACATTAGGTCATATTGATATATATTACAGTTTTTCACATTTAAAACCGTAAACCTTAAACAAGTTTAGGCAGTTTAGACACTGTTTTTAAATCTAATGCAGTCTTTTTGCAAAACTCATTTTCACTCACTGAGACACAATATGCTCTGTGATGAACTTGTGATGCAAAACCCTAAACACAAGAAAGCAAAAGTTAAGCACAGCTGCAACACGGCTGTCATCGTTTACACACAATAATTCAAAATTCTTCACACTTGTTTCGAAATATTTAAATTCAAAATACAAGCCAGTTGAAAGTGCACAGAAGGCATGGGTGCATCTGCCAATCTGAGAGGTACAGAAGAGTGTGAATACAAGTGTGGAAAACAAATATATATATATATATATATATATATATTAAATATATGATATACTGTAAGATGATTTTACTGTGCAGTATATAGCAATCACACCTAAGAAAGAAATCATACCTAAGTTTGGTGAATATACCACAAAAAAGGAAAAACACACATTTATGTATGAGTGTATATATAGATAGATAGATAGATAGATAGATAGATACATCCAAATGGCCTTGGCCCATTGTAGAGCCTTACCCGTGAGGAGGGATGTGAGAAAAGCTACCTTCGACTTCTCAGAGGGAAACTGTTGTGGTTGCATCTGGATGTAGAGATTGACTTGCAGGAGAAAACCGCTACACTCAGTCGCCTCACCCGCGAATTTAGCGGGTACAGCCATGGGAGATCCTGAGGCAGGTGGCGGCGTCGGAGTGGGAGTTAACGCCGCCTTGATGGCATTCACCAATTCTAAGAATGGATCCGTTGCGGCTGGTGCTTCGGTGCTCATCTTTGTGCGGCCGGGTCTTCTGTCACACACATACACACAGGAGGAGACGAGAGGTAAGTAACAGCTGATTGTAAGATTTATTTCACAGTTAAGGATGAACAGAGCGGTAGTTTGAAATGCAGAGAAATAGCTTAGCTGACTGTCCTGGTAGTGATGAGCAGATATAAGTCCGATATTGAGCCACAATAAGTCCAGCCGGAACACGGAGAGCAGAGTCCAAGGGGAAAGCATAAGAAGCCAGGAGCTTACGTAGGAGGTGTAAACGGTAGACCCGACAAATTGAGAATGAAACCAGTGCTCTATATAAAGGGTGGAGTTAATCAGCTGCAGGTGTGCGTGATCAAAACTCCGGTGATGAGGAACGAGTGGGCGGTGCTCCGGGTGGTGTGGCAGGTGAAGGTGGCTGTGGTGAATGCCTGACAGTATTATGGATGGAGGACTCGTATTTTAGCTGGAAGCAACAGTTAAAAATGTTATAACGACGTATTTATTCATTACAAACACAGCTTTTCACTTTGCACTTGTATTCACTCACTTGTTTATTGTGATGCTTTTATCAGCTGTTTTATCAGCTCTCGTTCTGACGGCACCCATTCACTGCAGAGGATCCACTGCTGAGCAAGTGATTTAATGCTAAATTTCTCCAAATCTGCTTTAATGAAGAAACAAACTTGTTTACATCTTGGATGGCCTGAGGGTGAGTAAGTTTTCAGCAAATTTCAGAAACAGTTTTTCAACAAACTAATCCTTTAACAATGTGGATTAGCACGCTTTAGTAAACAGAGTTGGGCTACTTGGACTCGGACTGCAGTTATGAACGATTTTGGACTCTGACGGACTCGAGTGGACTTGGATTCATGGACTTGGATTCATTTCAGAGTACAAATGAATCCATGAAAGATAAAAAAATTTGTAACAGTATAAAATTATTTTTAATAAACATCTCTTACTTAAACTCGTCTAGTTAAAGAATAGGACTCGACAAGGTAGACTCAGACCCAACACTAGTAAACAGCTAGATTTTATTTTTGCATTCTCAAAGCCTCTGTGAATCCTTGTAACAGGATTTGGGGGTCTCAAATGGCATGACTTACACTTTCCACAATCACTAGTTTCAGGTGTTTCAGCCGAAATGACACACTGCTATGACCTTTCAGCTATAAAGTTACGTTTGAAAGCCTGAGGATAACAGACAAAACAACAAAAACAAATGCCCAGGGTGAAAAGTGTAAATGGACTGTTGATCTTTTTGAAAAAAGGTGAAAAGCAAACAAAACTCTGTGACGTGAATGAACTTGTGTCTGTTTTGAGAACATGGAGTTCTCTACATGCTGCACGCTGAGGTGAGAAGCATATAAAGCAGCAGGATTGATCTATCTACTGAGGAAGGGGAAGAAAACAGCCCTGCAGCAGAATGAATGAGACTGAATGATGATGTCTACTACTTCATTACCAGCACATTTGCTTTTGGATGGGCTCTACAAATTCACAGGCAGACAGCAGCCAGACTAGAGTCGGGGGAGGTGTTTGGAAGCCCTCCTGCTGTATTTCAGCTGGTAAACCGGTGTCATTAGCTGTTTTCACACATTCAACTCTGTAAATTGCTGTAAAATTATCTGATTGATTTTTTTTTGCAGTTCAGCAGTAATGTGTCAACCACGTTCACGTTATCATAAAAAATTCAGGTCTGCTGTTCACTCATGCAAGAACATTGTCTTTTTAAAGAACTTTATGGCTGCATTACACTTCATTTTCCCACTGTGAAAAAAGTCAAAATGATTAAAAATAAAGCTGCAATTGTGAGATATAAAGTCATACTGTAAGATATACATTTAAAATGAGGAGAAATCAAGTTATAATTGTGAGATATAAAATCAAAATTAGAATGAATAAAGTTACAGTTATGAGATATAAAGCCATAATTATGAGAAATAAAGTTGCAATTTTGAGATATAAGGTTACATTGTGAGATATGGAAATATAACGTCAAAATTATGAGAACTAAAGTTGCAACTGTAAGATATAAGGTCACATTATGAGATATAAAGTCAAAGTTATTCACAATAAAGCAGCAGTTATAAGATATAAAGTCGTACATTCAAAATTAGGAGAAATAAAGTTGCAACTGTGAGATATAAAGCCATAATTAAAAAAAGTTGCAATTTTAAGATATAAGGTCACATTGTGATATAACAAAAAATAAAGTTGCAATTATGAGATAAGGTCACATTATGAGATATAAAGTCAAGATTATGAGAAATAAAGTTGCAGATGTAAGATATAAAGTGTTCTTGTGAAATATAAAGTCAAAATTGTAAAATACAGTTGAGGTCAAAAGTTTACATACACCTTGTAGAATCTGCAAAAGGTTAATTATTTTTACCAAAATAAGAGCGATCATACAAAATGCATGTTATTTTTATTTAAAACTGACTTGAATAAGATATTTCACATAAAAAGACGTTTATATATAGTCCACAATTGAAAATAGTAGCTGAATTTATAAAAATGACCCTGTTCAAAAGTTTACATTCACTTGATTCTTGTGTTGTTACCTGAATGATCCACAGCAGGAAACAAAATGCATTATGTGCTGGGGGGGTGAAAACTTTTTGGATTTGAAGATCAGGGTAAATTAAAATACAGAGTTCTGGCATGAAACTCTAGATGGCGCAGTTTCGATAGATCTAACTCAGTCTGACCTAATGACATCATTATCACATGGCACAGCTGATCGGTTCTCTCCTGTATCAGTATCCAATGAGCTCACTGCTCAATGACTAGTACTTGCTCTAGCAGTTTTCCAGCATGCTTCAGAAACCCTCCACCTTCCCCAGCTCCACCTGCATAGATCTACTACGAGGTGATTTATGTATGCTAGGGGGGTTATTCATATGTGTTATATGTGCAGCAGCAGCATGTTGTGGATGTATTGGCAGTAGCAAGTCTCGGTATGTGCTCTGCCGCAGCAGCAGCGTAGCAGATATATTCCGCCAAGACCAAATGCATTAACACTGTCATGTACATTACCATGCCAATCCCTCCGAGAGTTGTCAAGACAGAACTTATTTTGTCTTCTGTGAAACATGTAAGTATCTTCAGTATCTTCTGAAGGGCAGTACTAAATGAAAAAATAGTATATTTAAGCAAAATAAGAAAAATGTACACATCATTCTGTTCAAAACTTTACACCACTGGCCCTTAATGCATCGTTTTTCCTCCTGAAGGATCATTGAGTGTTTGAACCTTCTGTAATAGTTGCATATGAGTCCCTCAGTTGTCCTTAGTGTGAAAAGATGGATCTCAAAATCATACAGTCATTGTGGGAAAGGGTTCAAATACACAAAAATGCTGAAAAAACAAATAATTAGTAGGACCTGAAGGAACAGCGGGCAGTTTAACTGTTCAGGACAAAACACCAAACAAATAAACAGCTGTGGATCATGCAGTTAACAACACAGTATTAAGAATCAAGCGTATGTAAACTTTTGAACAGGGTCATTTTTTATAAATTTAACTTTTTCTCTTGTGGACTATGTGTAAGCGTCTTTTATGTGAAATATCTTATTCAAGTCAGTACTAAATAAATAACATGCATTTTGTATGAACTCTCTTATTTTGGTAAAATAAGTAACATTTTGCAGATTCTACAAGGTGTATGTAAACTTTTGACCTCAACTGTATGAAGCCAAAATTATGTGAAATAAGGTTGCAAATGTGAGATACAAGGTCATATTGTGAGATATCAATTCAAAATAATAAAGTTGCAAATTTAAGACATACCTGTAAAGCCAAAACTATGAGAAATATAAGATAAAGGATTGCATTGTTGATTTAAAGTCAAAATAATCAGAAATAAAGTTGAAATTGTAAGATAGAAAGTCACACCGTGAGATTAGAGGCAGAAACAGGATTTCATAAGCAAACAACCCATCAGCTCATGCCATATTTTGCACAAAGAATTTTGTTATTAATAGAAAAACAACTTGCTGTTTCTTCAGCTCATGCTGTGAGGAACCATAAAGATTATAACAAATAGGAGAGATAAATTAATGCAGCATCCTAGGGGAAATATCTAGACTGATAATACTTCTACATCATCATCCACAGTATCTCCTAGATTCACAGAGGAAAGAATAATATCATAATAGCCAAACGACTTCATTTACATGCCAGGTTGTGCATGAATACAGTCTTACAACTTATTTACGCATCACTATTCCCAAGTAGCTCTTTGTGCCTCCCAAGGCGATCCCATTAAATTAGGAAAAACTCTGCAGGAAACAGAAATACAATTTCCTCATTCAGCTCGTGAGAGAGTTTTCATTTCGCGGTTAAACCCCAGGCTCACCATAATGGGCTGGCTTCCATTAAAAGTTCAGTTTTATTTGCCTGCCTCTATTGCCTCGCACTATAACGTGATGCTGTAAGAGAAGGCATATACTACAGACATGCAAATATTCACTGGCTTGAGCTACAGTGTGTAAAATCCTCATATGAGGATAAGTGTAGGCGTCCTGTCCTTCTGCTAACCTCAAGATGTCTGCACAAGCTTTTTGCACCTTGCTTACAACGAGCATGAGGGTATGAATAGTGTCTAAAATACATGTTATTTTTCAGATTCTGAAGCGGCACCGCCAAGGCCATCGGCTACACAATGTGCTCTCTCACTCATCTTAGAGGGGAAAAAAAGCATTGATTGGAAACAATCTCGTTCTATCCAGAGTCTGCTGCGGAGTTGCCATGGCAACCTTGCAGAGATGGCAAACTTGCAGTTCTTTGCCTCACAGATTCATCGTCTGGTGCTGGTTAAATAGGACAGTGTGTTGTCCTGTTTTGATAGCACTGTGTGATGGACGGACCTGATGATGTTAGGTACATGTGCTTAATGTCTCTGAATATGTCTGTTTATGAAGGTACATATGTAGGTAGGAGAGCGTCAAAGCATCCGAATTCAGTGTTTACGTAACATCCTGTATACTAAGATGCCTTCGTATTGTTGTTTTTTTTAAGGAAGCAAGTGTAAAATCAGGGGCGTTTTCTCTAAGGAGGCAAAAGAGGAAGTGCCTCGTCAAAATATTGAATGAGAAAAAAATAAAACAATGCAAATATTACAAAATATGACATTAAAACGTGTACGAATCACACATTTTTTTAAGTTCTCCAACAGCGACACCAGTAGGTAAAGATACTCCTGCATCTTTTTCACCTCCCCTGAGCCCATTGAGTTTTAACAGACCCCCTAAAGCGTGCGGTGAGTTTGGTGGGGGGTAACTGAGAATCAATGGAGGAAAGTCATGATATGATCGGATATGACTGGCTATGACTGGCTGTGATTGGTTCATGCGATAAATCTCGCCTAGTGTTTTTGTCCGTTCTGAGTTCGTGAATCAGTCTGAATCAACAATATAATGGTTTTAATGGGAAGACTAATTAAAACAAGTAAGTAAACAACTCACACACTTAGATGTAACAATTTTTGTTACATCAAAATACGACTTAAAATGGCATGAAAACATGATCTGTGGGAGTTTTAATAAGTAATCTGCTTGGTGAAATTTAAAGTAAATCTCTGTCTGTGACCAGTATTTACAGAGCTTTGATGACTGATGATCATACATAAGCTGAACATAAGTTGACAAATAAAATATATTGTTTAAATTGTTACTGCCTTGAGTAATTATTTTGGAATAAATATAAAATACTTAAAAAAAAAAACTTGATAGCTTTACTGAACAGAATATTGATTACAATGTTAATTTAAAATTATAAAGTAGATTTTTTTTTCTTTTTCTGATAGTGTAAGTAATGTTTATTTAACCAAGAAAATCCGACTGGAACATGAATTTACATTTGAGTGCGAATGTGAATGGCTTCTGTTTCTCTACCACATTCCCTCCTAAACTTTAAGGGAATATGTAAATTTGGTGAGCTTGTATGAAATTCTGTGAAAAGGGCAGTTTGCTTTATGGTAACAACAAATGGACGTGTACAGCCAGAGATGGTCCTATTTTTGGGAGATACCAAGGTCTGTGGTTCTACTAGTGGGTCATTGGGTGCTTCTCAAACAGAAGGCCGCATCCTTGTAAGGCTGTATATCAAAACTGTAAGAAATGACTGTGAATTTAATGGTAAAAAACTGTAAAAATTCTACAGTAAAAACCTGTTAAATGATTAACGGTAAAAGACCATATTTGACCATATTAAAAGACCAATTTGCAGTGAATAACTGTAAATTGACATCCCCAGAATTCCCTGTGTTAATTTTTTTTTTTAAGTTTGATGATTTTTTTTTTGTTGAAATAACTTTCTTCATAGTTTTGTCTAGCAGTTTTGTACATTAGGGTTGTATGTTACATCTAATGTTGTTAAATGAATGTTTATTGCAATATTTCAGTTTTATGTGTGATGAGCTTTGGTTCATCAGGTGACTTTCTGGTTGTGGTGGTTTCTGGCTTCTGGTGGTTATCAGTGTATTAGAAAGGTACAAAACAGATTTCAGTACTTCAATAGGTTGGTACATTAACTTTATATCAGTTAATGAAATTACAGTATTTACCTGTAAATTTAAGTGAAACTGTAAAATGTAAAACAGCTGCCATTTTTTACCGTAAATTGTGTGGATTTTTTTTACAGTTAAGGCTGCCACATTGTAAAGGTCATGTCGAAGGATGTATTAATTTGAACAACCCTTAGTATGCAGTCTTAGTCTCACATCCTCAGAATGTTTTGAAGGATGCATCAATCTTTCTTGCCATTCAATTACCAATAATCCTAAATTAGCTGAAAATGAATTGACACTGGTCTTTATTTTGATATGTAAAATGGTTTTGTTTGTATGTTTTCTTTTGTTGTAAATAAATCACATAATGTGCGTAATATAAACCACTGGACAACCACAGATGGTTGTAGGGTCACGTAAAGCACCTGTTGAATTTCGGCCAGAATTGTGCGTCAGAATCCTAAAGCAAAAGTCTGTAACTTTTCTCATAAAATGCAGTTCCCTATCTGTCGTACACTCCGAGTTGTGTCGAGTAGTGTACGACACTAGGGGTCGCTCTTGAGAGCCCAAACACCTCTGACAGTTTTGAGAAAGGCCAATGAAAATTGGGTGTGCAGATTTGCACAGCTGGCCACGCCCCGGACATCCGGGTATAATAGGGCAGCGTGTGCATCTGCTCACTCGTTCTGTTCTTCGGAGCCGAATGCAGCGTCTCTGCGTGAGATGCAGCAACATTCACCTCTCTCGTCGTTGGATCTGCAGCACAGACAGCGGTCTCTCCCTCTCTAGCACAGCCTGTGTTGTGAGAGTCCCCTGGGTGCGTCGACGGCGATCTTGAAGAGCAATCTTCCTTCTATGGGTGATTCTCTGATAGAACTGGCACGGTAGGATTGTGTGTTGGTTAACATATCTTTCCCTCCGTGTCATCCTGGTTGCGGCTTACCTTCCCAAACGATCGACATGACCGTTGTGTTCAGTGTTGAGTTATGCTCACGCTGATGCAGCGCTTGTTGTTGACTCATGTTTTGCTTGCGAGAGCTCGATCATGGACGCGCTTGCTCGTCAGCCGCGTGCTTTACGTGAAGCCGCGGCTCACTCCGACTGCTTCCCGCTCCGGTCCTTCTACTTTCGGGTACGAGGCCGTTGCGATGTGCGTCGGTAACGAGCATTAGGAAGCAGGGAAGGCTCTGCCGGGTGAAAACCCCGCAAACCTCTCGCTCCTCGCGTCCCTCGATCCAAACGATCAACACGACCGTTGTATTCAGTGTTGAGATTCTCACGCCGATGCAGCGCTTGTTGTTGATTCATGTTTTGCCGGCGAAAACATGACCTGGGCGCACGAGCCGTATGCTTACGTTCCCGACTGCTACCCGCTCCGGTCCTTCTACTTCCGGGTACGAGGCCGTAGCGATGTGCGTTGGTGACGAGCATTACAAAGCAAGGAAGGTTTTGCCGGGTGAAAACCCCGCAAACCCCTCGCTTCGTGCGTCCCTCGATTGAGTTTCCGGACAAGTTTGTTAGTCTGTCTCAGTACAGCTGACTTTCTTATTCAGAACTCCTAATTGGGCGGAAATGGTTAGCGGCAGCATCGCTAAGGAAGGGCGTGAACTATTTGAAGCAGAAACTTCAGCTGAGCAAGCCTCTACGGGGGACTGATTCTCAGTTTGAGGTGGATGCAAAAAAATGGCGGCCGTGCCTGAAACGGGCAGCCAAGAAGGGGCTGGTTAATAGACATCTGGGTAACGACCTGTACGCTCGTTTCCAGTGTCTGTTTCCCGGTAGTGCACGAGAAGTTGGTGAAATCGCGGAAAGCCCATTTAAAAAAATGGTCAGAACGTGATAAACCAACTTCTCCTCCTTCACCACTCTCGATGGGGGTCCAGCGAGGGGGTTTCAGAGGTTCCCCCAGGCGGAGGGGGCGATTGCAGTGTACTCCCTGCTAATCGCCGCCGCTTGTGAGATTCCTTCCAGAACTCCCGTTCAGGGCCTGTAAGTTCTTCCGGGCAAGGCTTACATGGCTTCTGGACAGGCTGCGTCCGCCTTACATACCACGGCCATCCTCTGGGTGTTCAGGCCGTGGCGTTGCGAGCTCAGTACGAGGGTGGTTCCAACCTAGAGCTGTGAGTCGTGGCACACGCTCTAGGAAGGGCGATGTCTACTTGTTGGTCCAGGAACGCCACCTGTGGCTGCACCTGTCAGAAATGCGGGAAATTTGAAGTCCGCTTCTTACCCCCCATTTCCCAGGTTGGTCCTTCTGGCAACACCGTGATAGAATTTGCAGCGAAAGTCCTTCACGGTAGGAGCAGACAGAGCCGCGGGTCAGGGCTCCGGCCCTCTACCCCCGACTACTCCTGTCTGTTCGTCGCCACGGACGGTCCCCTATAGAACTCCTGAGGCCCCGCGACAGCCGGGCCTCCGGCCTGACCGCCCAGCGGTCAGAGATCTTGTGGGAAGGTGGCAACACAAGCTTGTCGGTAGGCTTGCTAGAACCCTCGTTAGGCTTCTAGTTTTTCTTCTGACAAGCAATCCAGAGCAGGCGGGCTAGCTGACCCGTCCAGATCCACTCTCGACCCGGGGATGAGAGATGGATTCGGCACAAACTCTGCATAATGGCAAAGACACACCGCGCTCTTGGGGCTTCATCTCCAAACACGGCGTTCTCTGCCTTATTCAGCCACGACATTCCCATTCCAGGTACGTCGGGTATAGTTCCCTGAGACCTGAAGCTTCTCAGAACTACCTGACTTGGCTATGCAACTCAGGTTGCAAGGCATCCGCTAAGGTCTACGGCATTCTCTTATAAATCGACTCAGGGCAAGAATGCTATGGTCCCTTAAGCGGAGATCGCAGCCCCCCTGGGAAGGGTGCGATAGATCCTATCCCCTCAGCCAAAATGAAGGAAAGGGTTTGCCGACCCCTACTTCATTGTACCAAGATGGGTGGTTGACTCATACCAATCTTAAAACAGAGGTTTTTGAATCGGGCCCTTTCTCAAGCTCCCGTTCAAACATTAGCCCTTGAACACACATTCCTTGTGTGTCAGGGCTTAAGATTGGTTGATGGCATTGGACCTGAGCGACACGTACTATCATGTCTTGATCCTCCAAGACTCTGTCTTCGAGATCAGGCTCATCAGTACAAGGTTCCCCCTGCGGCCTATCCCTGCCGCCCTGCGCCTTTACGAAGGTAGCGGGGGCTGCCCTTGCCCCCCTCAGGGAAGTGGGCATCCGCATTCTCAATTATCTTGACGACTGGCTATTCCTAGCTCACTCGTGGGATATGGGTTGCGTACACAGGGACATGGTTCTCAACCATTGGCCCAGTTGGGACCTCGGGTCAACTGGGAAAAGAGCAAACTCTCCCCGGCACAGAGGATCTCTTTTCTCGGCGTAGAGCTGGACTCGGTTAGTATGTCTGCGCGTCTCTCCCCAGAGCGTGCACAGTCAGTTCTGAGGTGTGTGGCAACACTCAGATGCGGGTCAGCGGTCCCCCTAAAACAGGTTCAGAGGCTCCTAGGGCACATGGCATCCTCAGCCGCGGTCACGCCGTTGGGTTTGATGCACATGAGACCGCTGCAGCACTGGCTTCATACTCGAGTCCCCAGGTGGGCGTGGCATCGAGGCACATTTCGAGTGAACATCACACCATCGTGTCGCCAGACACTCAGCCCTTGGACAGACATTATGTTCCTACGGTCAGGAGTTCCCCTGGAACAGGTGTCCAGACGCATCGTTGTCACCACAGATGCTTCCAAGACAGGCTGGGGTGCCACCTGCAACGGGCAGGCAGCTTCCGGGGTCTGGACAGGCCCCCGACTGTTTTGGCACATAAATTGTCTGGAGTTGTTGGCAGTGCTCCTGGCCCTGAGGAGGTTCCGACCTATGATTCAGGGCAAGCACGTGTTGGTCAGGTCCGACAACACTGCGGCTGTGGCCTACATCAACCACCAGGGCGGTGTACGCTCCTTTCGCATGTCACAACTAGCCCGCCACCTGCTGCTCTGGAGTCAACACAGACTCAAGTCTCTACGAGCCACTCACATTCCGGGCGAAGCCAATCGTATGGCCGATTCCCTGTCATGACAGGTTTCGCTCGGAGGCAAGTGGAGACTCCACCCCCAGTCGGTCCAACTGATTTGGGATCGATTCGGCCAGGCACAGGTAGATCTCTTTGCCTCACCGGAATCCACCCACTGCCAGCTGTGGTACGGTCTAACCGAGGCCCCCCTCGGTATAGACGCACTGGCACACAGTTGGCCGAGGGGCCGGCTCAAGTATGCGTTTCCCCCAGTGAGCCTCATCGCACAAACCTTGTGCAAAGTCAGGGAGGACAAGGAACAGATTCTCTTGGTGGCCCCCTTCTGGCCCAACAGAACCTGGTTCTCGGACCTGGTGCTCCTGGCATCAGCCCCTCCCTGGCGCATTCCTCTGAGGAAGGACCTCCTTTCTCAGGGGAAGGGCACAATTTGGCACCCGCGCCCTGATCTTTGGAACCTCCACCTATGGTCCCTGGACGCGACCAGGAGGACTTCAGAGACCTTTCACCTTCAGTGGTAAACACACTTCTACAGGCAAGAGCCCCCTCTACCAGACGGCTGTATGACCTAAGATGGCGCATCTTTGTGAACTGGTGTTCTTCCCACGGGAAGGACCCACGGAGTTGTGGCATCAAATCAGTGTTATCCTTCCTTCAAGAAGGCCTGGACAGGCACCTGTCTGCCTCAACACTCAAGGTTCATGTCGCAGCTATATCAGCTAATCATGACTTGGTGGGGGGCAGATCGGTGGGGAAACACGATTTGATAATCAGGTTTCTTAGAGGAGCCCGGAGGCTGAACCCTCCTCGGTCGCATCTCATCCCCTCTTGGGATCTTGCTGTGGTTCTCCAAGGTCTACAACAAGATCCATTCGAGCCCCTTCAGTCAGTCGAACTCGATGCTCTCTCCTTCAAGACGGCTCTTTTGACTGCGCTCACTTCCATCAAAAGAGTGGGAGACCTCCAAGCCCTCTCCGTGAACAGTTCGTGCCTGGAATTCGGACCAGCGGATTCTCACGTTGTCTTGAGACCCCGGCCTGGATATGTGCCCAAGGTCCCCACCACTCCTTTCAGAGATCAGGTAGTGACCTTGCAAGCTCTCTCTTCCCAGGAAGATGACCCCAACCTGACCTTGTTATGCCCAGTCCGTGCCCTGCGCATCTACATGGAACGAACGCAGCCCTTCAGACGTTCGGAGCAGCTCTTTGTTTGTTACGGAGGACAGCAGAAGGGGAAAGCTGTCTCCAAACAGAGGATCTCCCATTGGCTGGTAAACGCGATCCGTATGGCCTACCTGGCCAGAGGCCTACCCTGCCCTCTGGAGGTAAGAGCCCACTCAACCAGGGGCATCGCTGCCTCAGCAGCCCTGGCGAATGGGGCCTCATTAACAGACATCTGTAGAGCTGCGGGTTGGGCTACACCTAACACATTTGCCAGATTTTATAATTTGCGCACGGAACCAGTGTCAGCTAGAGTCTTGATTGCTAACTCTTGACTCAGCACACTGGTTGGTGTAGAGCTTGCATAAAGCGCTTCCCCTAATGGTGATTACGCTTCTGAGTTTCAGTAGGTTTCCTGATGCGAACCCTGGACACCATCTCCATCTTTGGCACTTCTGCACATGTCAGAGTTTAGCGGAGAAACCTTCACAAGGTATGAATACCCTTATTTTGATTGGATTGTGCCCCATATGTAGTGGCTCCTTATGTGGCCCCATATGTGTATTTCCACCTATAACTCTTGTGGTGCGGTGTTTTCCCCTGAGAACAGGTTCTCTAGGATCTGAGTCTGGCTGTCTTCCCGGGTGTGAGACCCACCTCAGGTCCCATGTCTAACTATGTCACTCTAACCCCCCCTGTCGGGCAGGTCGTGAACTCCGTAATGTCTTTCCTTCGGGAGCAGGCATTTTTCCCAACGATCTCAAGACACTCAGCCGCCCTTGAGGGAGGCCCGGCTGCAGGACCCCGCTGTACAGGTCAGTCCTTGGACGTTGGATGGTCACAGAGGAGGTGAGCTGCACTTACGTTAACACGTTGCCCTGTTACTTCTGCACTTGTCTCTCGTGACGCGGTCAGACATGTGGCGTGTTTTTACGGGGACCCCTAGTGTCGTACACTACTCGACACAACTCGAGTGTACGACAGATAGGGAACGTCTCGGTTACGTATGGTAACCCTCGTTCCCTGATGGAGGGAACGGAGACGTTGTGTCTCCCATGCCACATCTCTGGTCCGCCTCTGAGTGAGCTGAGACGCTCGGCTCCTCAGAATCAGAACGAGTGAGCAGATGCACACGCTGCCCTATTATACCCGGATGTCCGGGGCGTGGCCAGCTGTGCAAATCTGCACACCCAATTTTCATTGGCCTTTCTCAAAACTGTCAGAGGTGTTTGGGCTCTCAAGAGCGACCCCTAGTGTCGTACACTACTCGACACAACGTCTCGGTTCCCTCCATCAGGGAACGAGGGTTACCATACGTAACCGAGACGTTTTCTGATTAGCTGACATGATGCTGATTCATTAAATGATGTTGTTTTCTGAAAAAGTAGTTTATTCAGAATGCTGAAGTTTCCCCTCCTATGACACCCATTAAACATCTTAAATACATAGAGATGTTTTAAGATATGTTTAACTACAAAGAGATACAATAGCCTTAAATCTGTTCTACAAAGTCTTGCTGAATTCATCATATATAGCTTTCTTATTTATTCACATGGATTACACTTACTGATTCATTCGCTTGTACAGTATGTTTTGATTACCTGGACTTTTATTGAAGAGACAGAAACCTATGAGGTTTTATTAAAAATTTGTGTGTTCATAGATTATCTGAAGTCTTATGAGTCTGAAAAAACATGAGAATGAATAGATGATGAAGAATTTTCATTTCTGTATTTTGCTCTCATTTGAATTTGTTTCTAGATCATTAGACGTGACCTAATATTGCTTGGTAAACTGCTAACAAGTTACATTCTGTGTTATCAAAAGAACAAAGAATATTTTCATGCTGCTGTTGTTACCTGTGAATACAGACTAAAAGGAATGCAATACAAAACATAGTCCAGAAAATGCAAAGTATAAAATGATGTCTGCTGTGCAGTGACTTTTGTTGTTGTTGTTGTTGTTTTTGACAGTCATGTCTGTCCCTCTCTGTTGGAAGAACCACCTTGACATCACCCTGACAGGTCATGCCTGACAGCCATAAAATGAACTTGACATTATCGCTCCCCCTCGCAGCTAATTTGTGGATGCATTATCTTTGCCAGATGACCCCTCCATCTGTCTCCCTCAGCGGACTGTATTCAGCATGTGCTTGGATAAAAAAAATTGCTTAGAGCATCCATGCAAAGCAAGTGTACATACAGTTTTATGTGAAAGTTTGGGAATCCCTTGCAGAATCTGTGAAAATGTGAACAATTTTAACAAAATAATATAGCTGCAAGCAGCAATTATCGGGGTTCGAGCATTTTAAGGTCTTTAAGGTGGTATGCTTAGGGTCTAGGTCAACCTGGATTCATGGCTGACAGTAAAACACATCCAAAATGGAGAATATGCTCACAGAAATACACACACAGAAACGAAAAGTTTAAACTAATATATTAATACTGAATAAACATGTTTACACACACAGAGACATACATGCACACACATTTTCTTGTACAGATATTTGAAATAAATGATATGGGCCAACACTTTTACTTGCAAGTATTCTCTTTGTAACAGTTTGTGTCTTTTTCAGATTTCACTGTAATCATAATGTGGCATAATTGTAAAAAACTGATATGTCTGTATGAACAAAATTTTAAGCTTTGCCTAAATGTGATTTTAAATCTCATAACAGTGATTTTATGAAGTGTTAATCGATCATCAAACCTATTAAAAACAGTTCTGTTCAGCTGAATAAGCCCATTAGTGGTCTTCTACTGACATCTAGTAGTTATTATTGCAATTTCATGCAATGTCTCATACAAACACTGAGATTTTAAACATTATAACTATTATAGTGTTATTTTTGCCCAGTCTCTCTTAAATTTTGCATATTTGTTTAGAATGAGATTATTTGTCATTTTTGTCACAGTTTTGAGACGTTGCAAGCTTTCTTTTAAAAATTTTAGGCTTTTGGGTACAGTAGATTTAAAGAACATATTTAAAAAACAGTTGGATTGACAGCAGTGGTCTTAGACAAAAAATTGTTGAGAATGAGGAGATCTATCATATGGTATGAAGATCTACTGTTTGTGTGAAAAAATGAGCATTTGTTAGCAATTCGAGGCCAATTACAATAGAAATGTTGTGTTTTTGAAGCCTTTTTAACTGTTATAGCGCCACCTATGATCCGATGCTATGGTTGCTATGGTTTTAGGATGTAGTCCAACCCAAAATATATGGCTAACACTACAGCACATCTATGATGGACAATACAATCACAAACACAGAATATGAAATAGTTAAGCTATTATATTAAAGTTCATTAAGCATTATTACGCACACACACACACACACATTTTGTTGCACATAAGAGATTTCGGTCATAAATAGTAGGTGACAAAATGCTTACTGTAAGTCTTATGTTTTTAAGAGTTTATATATCATTTTCAGGTTTCACTGTAATCATAATCTTGCATAATTGTCAAATGTAATACATCTGTATAAATGAAGTGGTAAAGTTTTACTAAATGTGATTTGAAATGATATAACATTGATTTAGTATCATCTTTGTATGAAATTAAAGCTTGAAACCATGAAAATGCACTGTTCTAGTCATTTCAGTGACCCATTAGTGGTCTTCTACTGCCATCTAGTGGTTATAGTTGCAATTTCACGTTTTAAAGAGAGATCCATTACTTTTAAGCTTTATAACTGTTACATGGCCTTTTTTGCCTAATGTCTATGAAATGTATGTTTAAAATCGTATGATGATGATTTTACTTAGGTTTGTGAAATTTTGTTTTCTTTTAGGTTTTATAGACTTTTGGGTACAGTAGCTCATGATCATCTTATTAAGTGGCCACATCCATGATGGAGAATACACTCACAAACAGAAATTAAATAGTTAAACTGTTATATTAATGTTCATTAAGCATTACTGCACACACACACACACACACACACACACACAAACACACACATTTTGTTGCACATAAGAGATTTTAAATGGTAGGTGACAAAATGTTTAGTGCAAGTCTTTTTAAGATTTTATATATAATTTTCAGGTTTCACTGTAATCATAATCTTGTATTACTGTCAAATATGATATATGTGTTTAAATGAAGTGTTAAACTGACTAAATGTGATTTGAAATGTTATAACAGTGATTTAGTCTTTGCATGAAGTGAAATGAATGGAAAACAATCTGTGAATAGCACTGTTGTAGTCATTTCAATGAGCCATTAGTGGTCTCCTACTGCCATCTAGTGGTTATAGTTGTAATTTCATGACATTTTAAAGAGAGCATTGTTTTTAAGCTTTATAATTGTTACATTGCCTTTTTTTTGCCTGATGTCTTTAAAATGCAGGCTTGTTTAGAATCAAATGATGATGATTTGACTTAGGTTTGTGAAATTTTCTTTTCTTTTAGGTTTTATAGACTCGGGTACAGTAGATCATGATCTCATTATTAAGTGGCTATCTAAATGGTAGGGATGTGACAAGACCAGTCGGATTTCTCGGAGATCTCGTGACAGTATCCTCCCACAACATTTTGCCATGTTTACATTAGAGCTGCACTATTAATCCTTAAAATATTGAGGTGTCGATTCAAACACCCACGCGATCTTATTCCTAAATGACAATGAGTTATCTATGTCTATTAGGACTGTTTCACATCGCGAGTGTCAGTGGAGCGTGAGAAGCAGGTTTTGTCACTGCCCATATTAATGAATCAGAAGGTCGGAGTAAATGTGAACGCAGAAAGAGAAACACAAACAGTCTTTTCAACCACATTATAATCATTATTTCTGTGTTACAGATATTTAAATAATAGAAGTACTGGGATAAAAGTTTATAGTTTGGGTATAAACAGTTATTGTCTACAGTAGCGATCAAAACCAAAGTATTTTAACACGTGTATCTATTGTAACGCTTATCCTCTTCCGCCAGGAGGTGGCGACAACTGCCCGTTTAAAAAAAAAAAGTATGTCATTGAATCATTCATTCAGGAAATTTCAATAGTCAAACAAGTCTTAATGAAGTGAGACACTGTCTCCTTTATTGAATGCTTTTTTTTTTATTTTGTTTAAATGAATATATGTTTTTAAAAGACTTAAGCAATGAACAGTTTGTCAGAACCACTAGTAAATTGTTATTTTGTTTAGTTTTCTAATCTTTTTTCTCCAGAATCGTGAGAGAATCGTAATCTCCCATTTATAAAAAACAACTAGGATTGTCAATTTATCCAGAATCATGAAGCTCTTGTCTATTACTGCATATTATTAATTAAAATTGAAGTTTCATTTCATAAAGTTCAAAATGCACCTTAATTTTTTTGCATTTTGTGTTTTTCAGTTGAATAAAAGACTATTTTCCCTATATATTTCATCATTGAGGATTTCTTAAGAAAAGTTTAAAAATCTCGTCTCGTCTCGTTCTCGTGAACCCAATAGTTACACCCACTTAGTGTCTCGTCACACCCCTACTAAATGGCTATCTAAATGCAAATGTTTAACTTTTTTTTTTTGGATAAATGTTTATCTAGAGAGTCCAGGCAATTTTACTGCAGTGGTTTTATTGATTTTGAGTTAAACACCTAGAACTAGTTCCCAAAAGTAGGTTTTTTAAATAATATGAAATATTTAAAGAACAGTTGGATTGACATTAATTGTCCAAGAGTCAAAGTTGTTCATCATTAGGAGATCTATCAAATGATATGAAGATCTAGTGTTTGTGTGAATATATGTGCATTTATTTAGCCATTTGAAGCCATTTACGATACACAGCTTGTGTTTTTGAAGCCTTTTTAACTGTTATAGCGCCACCTATGCTCCGATCTCCATGAAACTTTGCATGCTTGTTAAGAATTATCAGACACATGTTTTCTCCAATTTTCGTAAAGTTTTGAGTTTTCGTTTTGGTTTTATAAGCTTTTGGGTATATGTGGCCACGCCCCTATTGTAAATGGCCCCATTACAGCTAACCGAAGGACAAAATTCAACATTTTTTTGATAATTATTGATCTAGAGAGTCCAGAGAATATGACTGCAGTGGTTTGATCGAGATTGAGCGAAAAACCTAGGACTAGTTCGCAAAAGTAGGGTTTTGACATATTTTTGAATAATTAATGAACGGTTTGATTGACAGCAATGGTTCTTGAGGCAAAGTTGTTCATCATGAGGAGATCTATCAAATGATATGCATATTGTGTGGATTTGTGAAACACCACGTGATTACAGAGCCATAAAACTCGTTAGCGCCAACTAGTGGCCGATTTGTTTCAAAATTCTTACAGACCTTTAGGGCCATGAGTCGAACATGCCCAGTGAGTTTCATTCCGATCGGCCTCCGTTAACCTTGTCTAATAGGTGCTCAAAATTCATTGGTCGATGGCGGCCATGTTTTTTGAGATACGCAAATGTTCTCATAGACCCTTATGACACATTGAACAGAGACACTGCATACCAATTTTCAGGTCGATTGGACTGACGGTTGCGAAGTTATAGCCATTTTTAAGTTTTTTCTCTATTATAGCGCCACCAAGTGGCGAATATTACTGCAGTGGTTTGATCGAGATTGACCAAAAAACCTAGGACTAGTTCGCAAAAGTAGGTTTTTCACATATTTGTGAATAATTAATGAATGATTTGATTGACAGCAATGGTTCTTGAGGCAAAGTTGCTCAGCATGTGGAGATCTATCAAATGATATGCATATTGTGTGGATGTGTGAAACACCACGTGAGTGAGGCACGTTAGAGAGGCAAAAAACTCGTTAGCGCCAACTAGTGGCCGATTTGTTTCAAAATTCTTACAGACCTTTAGGGCCATGAGTCGAATATGCCCAGTGAGTTTCGTTCCGATCGGCCTCTGTTAACCTTGTCTAATGGGTGCTCAAACTTCGTTGGCCGATGGCGGCCATGTTTTTTGAGATACGCAAATGTTCTTTCTGGCGCATCAGTGAACTTTTGAACCTTTTTTAATAGTTGTGTTTGAGTCCCTCAGTTGTCCTCAGTGTAAAAAGATGGATCTCAAAACCATACAGTCACTGCTGGAAAGGGTTCAGATATGCAAAAGATGTTGGAAAACTGAAGAATCTGCAGGACCTGCAGGATTTTTCTGAAGAACAGTGCTCAGTTTAACTGTTCAGAACAAACAAGGGACTCATGAAAAGTCATCACAAAACAAACAAACAAACAACAACAAAAACAGTCGTAGATCATCCAGGTAACCACACACAGTATTAAGAACCAATGATTCACATTTTCACAGATTTTGCAAAGGGTTCACAAACTTTTGCATAAAACTGTATTCTCGCATATATGATTGCAAAAGTTACTTCTATTAAGTACTTGTTGAAATCAGAGACATACAATGAGAGTTAACGGGCATTTGTATATATTGAGAGATATATGAGAGAACTGTAATTCAAAATGTGGCTACTAGACCCGCCTTACATAAAAAAAAGCCAATCACCTGCTTTTTCACTTATAATACAGGTCCTGTGTCAAAATATGCCTTCTTCCATTCAAAATAGTAGGTGGAAAGCTTTTGAGTCTATACATATAAAACGCTTTTTTAACAGTCGAAAACCAAGTGTAGTACAGTATTCATTTTAAACGCTTCAGGCTTTGTGTTGTTTTTCATTTTTCTGCAGCAATTAGGGCCTACTCTAGTCTTCAGTGTCATATGATCCTTCAGAAATCATTCTAATAGGCTGATTTGGTGCTCAAGAAACATTTTTTACTATTGAAACATGATATGTGATGTTTGATTTTTAGGACTCTTTTATAAACAAAAACTTCATAAGGAAGTTTTTTTGTAATCTAAATTTCAAAAGTATTTACTGTCACTTTGAACGACGGAGAGTCCCTTTTATAACAGCTTTTAAACAATCAATTACAAAAAATTATTCAAATAAATGGCTCCTTTTAGGAAAGCCAAATCTGTCTCTTTAAAGTCTTTCAGTAAAACAGTCATAATGTTCATAATGGCAAAAAATGAATACAGATGAAAATATTACATTAATACTGTGCAGTACTGAAATTAGTATTATTATAGGCAGTCTGATGTTACTGGTAAATAGGATAAACTCATATTCCTCGCTCATTTTGTCAAGTAATCTAGGGGACAGATGGTTTGGATGTATACTACATGAAATGTTTCCTTTCTGCCAAATGACATGCTGACACCACACAACACAGAATAAACACAATGTGTGTTTTACATTGTCAGTTTTCAGGTTTGAAAGACAGTTTCATGGAACAAATGAAAGAAGATTTTAAAAAATACACAACGTACTTTCCAGTGTTGGAATGATAAGGGACTCAATCATTGCCCATCTTCATTTTAACAGATGCCGTGCTGTTGTTTGCATTAGCCAGGTGACATGGCAATGTTTATATACTTATGTATTTTTTAGTGAGGAATGGCTCTTTGCTTTAGGGCAATAACATGATGTGCATCAGCCCAAAGATAAGCCTGAAAGTAACTGATCCGGCGTCTATCTGCAGCATTGTTATTCACTCGTTCTTTTTAGGTGTCTCTCTTTCCTTGTTGTCTTGGTCTCTGATATATTACAGGGCTGTTCACGCTCTACTCCCCTCTCAACACAATGCATTTGGTCTTCAGGGGATGCTGTGTAAAATGAAGGGGAGTAAGAATCTCTTCCTCAATTTAGGTCAGCTTTCTGACCTACTTAGGACCCACTGATTGGATTCAGCAATGCTAACCAGACCCACTTTCCTGGCTTTCAGCACTTCCTAGAGGAACGTGTTTAATCCAAAATGCCACGCATACAGTACGCAGAGTCAAACACTGAGCTTGGCAGAGCATATAAGTAAAAGGAGACCTTTGATTCCAGCTCTGAGCGTAATGTGAGGTCATTTGTTAGAGCTGGTCAGTTCGTTTACTTAAGATGTGCCCTAAGGAATGACAAAGACATGGATACTAAACCTCACTGCTTTTTTTTTTTTAGCACAAACAGACTGATGGAAGGCCATTTGTGCCACAGAATAAACAAATAAAAAAGGAAATAGGGACTTTTATCTCACAATTCTGACTTTTTTCCTTGCAATTCTATGTCTATCAATTCTGAGAAAAAAAACCCCTCAGAACTGAGAGCTACAAACTTGCAGCTCTGAGAAGAAAACAGCTATGCGAGATGTAAATTTAGTCTTTAGAAAGAAATAATATTTGCAAGACATTAACTGAGAATTCTGAGAAAAAAAGCCAGAATTGCGAAACGCACAATATACGTCAGAATTCAGAGTTTATTTCTTGGTAATTCTTACTTAAAATCTCATCACTGAATAAAGAAATTAAAAGAAACTGAAACTTTTTATCTTAGAATCCAGACTTTTTTCTCAGAATTGCAAGAAAAAAGTTGGAATACATAAAATAAAGTTCTGAGAAGATTGTATGAAAAAAATCCAAATTGTGAGGTAAGTTGTTGCAATTTAAATTTCCAAAAATGAAAATGAACTTGTGATTTACTCATCGGCCATCCTAGGTGTAAATGACTTTCTTCTTTCAGACAAATACAGTCGGAGTTATATTTAAAATGTCCTGGCTCTTCCAAGCTTTATAATGGCAGTGAATGGATTTTTTTTAAGATTTTTAAGCCCAATTAAAGTGCATCCATCCATCATAAAAGCCATCAGGCCTTCTGAAGCATTTATTTTATTATAAACCGCAAACTAAACACCCGTCATGAATTAGGATTGAGGATTTGTAAAGAAAAATGTCGGAGGATTTCGTTATAAGCCAAGAGGAGACTTTGCTGTAAACAAAACATGATTCTCACAACACTAGCATATTCTACTGAGTTTACGCTATGCCCACTCTCTCGTGAATGTGTACGACAGCTAGCGAAAGCTATAGATTACGGTTTATTGAGTTTTACATATTGATATACACAAATGCATCAGTTCACTTCAGAAGACCTTTATTACAGTTTTTCTCAATCGATTTGACACATTTCTCTAAACTCAGGTCACTGTTCTCAAAACAGTTAACACCGTGAGCTGAACACTTTGTAATTGTCCTAAACAGATTGTACGTTTTCATTAATTTCATTCAAATTACAAATCATTTAAATAATTTTCTCAAAACAACTCTCAAATGTTTTCACAATAGTTAATGCAACCAACCAATACTTTAAAGTATCTGAAAAAAGGTATAAATCAAATCACAAACATTTTATGTACCATTTGTCCAAACATAACAAACAAAATTCTGTCATTTGTCATTCTATCAAATGAACACGCTTTATTTATTATTGGCCCTAAACTGATAGCTATTAGGTTAATCAGACACTCAACACAGGAAATGCAGTTTTCCTAATCGTTTACACATTTTTGGTTCCACAAAGGACCATTCAGTCAAAGCTTCTTTAAAGAACATCTCTTTCTTATAATCTTAAGAACCTTCATTCGCCACAAAGAACCTTTTGTGAAACAGAAAGGTTCTTCAGATGTTAAAGGTTATTTACGGAATCATTTAGACAAAAAAGGTTCTTCTATGGCATCGTGAAGCACCTTTATTTTTAAGAGTGTTTTTACATTTTTTCTCCAATGATGCAAGCGCAGCAAATATGTAGTGTCGATAAAATGCAATGTAATTCTCTTTCAGATGTAAATGAAAGGCAAAATCAATAATTCAGAATAATTAATGTATACAGCAACACATCTGTATATACAGTGGTGACACACACACACACACACACACACACACATATATATATCCACCACTGTGCTGTAAAAGACCAATCTGTAATTATCAGAAAAGTTTGTTTGCAGTTCTTGCTGTTAAAGGTGGCACAAACTGATTTTAAGTTTAAAGGGGCAATTTGTTTTTTTCTCATGCGTAATAGCATTTGTTGGATAATTTTTATTTCATTTAGATTTGCACAATATATATATATATATATATATATATATATATATATATAAATAAAACAAAACTTCCTGTTGAAGAATTTCAATAAACATGTATTTTCATTAGCATATTTGTGCATCTACAGTTGAAAGTGTTTTATAATCAATAGAGAACACACCTATAGATTTGATGTTAAAATTTATTTTTAATAAATGCATTACTAGAAAAAAATTGCAGTGCTTCATTTTGCAGTAAAATTGAACTGTTTAGTTAAGAAAATTTTGTGTTTGGATGGCTGTGCTAATTGTTTGGAGAAAAAGTACACTGCATTAAAGAAAAGTGTCAAATGGATTGAGAAAAACTGTAACCCCCAGGAGCTGTGTGGAGCACTTTTTATGATGAAGGCACTTTATTGGACTTCAAAATCTCAACAGCCATTCACTGCCATTATAAAGTTCAGAAGAGCCAGGACATTTTTGATATAACTCGATTGTATTTGTCTGATAGAAGAAAGTCATATACACCTAGGATGGCTTGAGGGTGAGTACATCATGGAGTTAATTTTCATTTTCAGGTCAACTATCTCTTTGAAAGACACATACTAAACAAAGGGAAATACTTTCTGCTAAGCCATAACTAATCTGATGATAATTTTAACTTGAGTAAACATGTAGCAACTATCAAAACATCACTGCAACCACCTTGCAACATGCTAACAACCACTCAGAACACCTCTGAAAGCACATAGCAAGAAAGATTTGGCAACCATGCCAAACACCCTGGCAACATGGAAGAAGAGTTTAGCACACACCAACACAACTTACATTTTTTCGGTAGCTTATTCCGGGCAAGAACAATTCTCTTAGACAGAAAGAGACTGACATGTAAAGCAATCACTCACAGTTAGTTTTGTACATATGTGCCATCTGGGGGTAGTTTATATTACTGAGCTATAATATATCAAAACAATACAATAGGACAAAAACATTTGACAATGGCATGACTCTATGAGTGATTGTACAGAAAAATTAGCATAAAATGTGATAGCACAGTACAGTGTAGAAAATAAGCTTTCACAGACATCAGATATGTGTTTAACAAAAAAACAAAACAAAACAAAAAAAAAACTACAACTTTCATCTCTACAGAAATTGCCAAGCAAATCAGATTTGAACTAGATCAAGAAAGTGCTTACCAGTTTTGTGTGCACTATGCATCAGATGATTAGTGAACAGACTGTGGGTGGTCTGTGGGCATAGCTATTGTCACATATAGAAAGACTTTTTGGGAAAGAAACAGACGACTTGACAAAAGGCACATAGAACAAAATGTGATTATATGAAATAAAAAAATGCCCATTTTGGCTGTGATACCAAACATTTATTTCAATATATACTAAGACATATCATCCTCAGTTAAAATACATCGCTAAACAAAACCCCACAAGGCGAAACTTCCAAGTATCTGTCAACAGGTTCAACCGAAAAAGCCATTTCTTTGATGCACCATATCTGGTTTAGAACACTAACAAAGTATGTGTCTCTGTGACACTCAAATAATAACCCACTGATCTCTCTCACATTTCAACAGTTTGCTGGCAAAGTTACAAATACCTATTTACAGGGGTAAAAAAAACTAACGATTATTCGGTTGATTCTGCAGAATGAAATAGAGTATAAATCAAGGGACCAGCCATCACTATTAAAGGCATCATTTACAAAAGAAAAGCAAAACAAAACAAATCCTTTAGTTACAGTAAATACAGTATTAAGTCACCATGCATATGTAAAGACAGGTTAAAGCCATAATGTGGGGTACAATTATACTGTACAAGCATATATAAAACTTTAAAATGTGTTGGTTTGGATTCACTCTTTTAAAACAGACACATCAAAATATGTATATATCAATGAAATCTAAGTTCAGTTAAAAAAAAAAATAAAATAATAACCAACATCATATAAATGACACTGTACATGAATTAACTACATGTATCTGTCACCTTGTTTAACATACATTCTTATTTGGCAATATTTATGTATATATTACAATATGGTCCTAACAAGGATGTAAACAATGAGCTAGAAATACAAATACACAGTTTAGAACTGTTTAGAAATATACACGCCACACAGGACGAATCCTAACATTGTTTATTTTGTTAAAAATTAATAGTTTATGCAGCACTTGTCATTATGCAGTGACCGTGCCCATTTTTCACTGCCATTTGATGGCACAGTCAGTGGATGTTTAAAGCAAAGTCAGTCAATTCTGCACCGTAATCATTACAGCAGCAACATTTTTGTACAGTTACTGCAAGATGAAGCTAAGTTATCACTAGCTAATAGGCATATAATACTTTTTGAGGCACTCTATGAATATGATTATTAGTATTTTTTTTAGACGTTTACAAAAATAAGCAATGAATTCCCACTAGTACCTTTGGGGGCCTCCTATTGCTCTCATAAAGTGTATGCTTCTCTGTAATGTGCAGTAAAGTATGAGTCACTTGTTTATGCCCACACTCCTAAATATGATGAAAACGACGCACCTCAGTAGCTATATAACCCCATCCCGCCAGGCAAAATGGGGGGACAACTAAGAAAATGATGCACAATACATCACTGTAAACATACAGCAATGGGTAATAAAACACAATTATACCTGTGCTTAAAGCACACTATAAAGTACGGGGGCTTGCAAGTGCTCATTGGCCTATGGAACCAAATAAAATTTCTACTTAACACAAAGGCAGTATGACATTAATGTCTGAAGAATGTATTGTTCTCTGTATTACAATGCCAAAGGCTGAGTCTCTATAAATTCATTGTCTCTATGCCAGCAAAGAGCGCTTTCAGCTGTTTGAATGAAAATAGCTCATTCATGGTCACCAAAACACACAGTGCATATGTTTAAACAAGCCCCCTAAAGAAAACATCCATTTGGTTAATACACTGTAGCTAAAACCTTCTGTGAACTTCACAATAACATTCTCCTATTTGTCTAAAAGCTATGAGTCTGATTGAAAGCCCAGCTAAAATATTTGATAGCAACATAGTTATCCTTAAGCATGAAAAGATGTGATTGAGTGGTCCGGTATACGTACAAATATTTATATTGAGAAAATATATATAAATGTACAAAGTTTTTAAAAGCACCCACGTTGCCGTGAGACAACAGACAATTCCGATAAGACAATGGATTAGGCAAATCAAACAATCATCTTTACCAAACAGCCCCAAATTTCACATTTTGTGCTTATGTTATAGTAACGCGGCCTACAGAATGTAGATTGAAAATGCACATTGTTGCCTTACGTGTTCTGGAGAGTGCAGGTGTGACTAACGGTCAGGGAATGTAGATGTATCCAGAATGATACAGGCTCTACTCAGTTCCCTAAAAGAGCCTCCAGTCTTCAGAGTTCAGAGAGCAAGGCAACTCTTAGGATTGGTACAGAAAGTGGTTTCTTTTACTCCTTGAAAGTCAAAATGGGGGGAGGTGTAGGGGAGGGTTTGAAAAAGTGAGGCAGGTTCCTGGCATTATCAGGACTAGGTCCTCTGTCGGGCAGCAGGATGATGTTGCCTTTCCTGCGTAGTGTGGAGTCTCGACTGGAGGTGGTGGAGAGAGTTTCCGAGGTGGCTTCACTGCTGGCTTCCACCGGTGTGACTCGGATGGTGGTGATACTCTGTTGGTGGTGGTGATGGTGGAAATGGGGATGATGGGGGTTGCTCATGTCAGGTAGGCTCCGGTTGCCATCTATGGAGCCGTAGCCATCTTTCAATGACTCGCAGCTTTCGGAGTCCCGGTTCAGGTCGTTGAGCTCGAGGGATTGCCGGATACTCCCCCGTTCCTGGGGCTTCCACCTCCAGGATCCGCTGCCATCTGTAGATGGTGGTTTAACCACGGGCTTGTTCTCAGGGTGGGCCTCCACTCGAACAATCCCCGTGTTGGGTTCCTGATCCATGAGGGCTTTGTAACGGATGGATCCGGTACAACTCACGGTGCTGGCCTCACTTTTAGGACTGCCGTGCAACATGCCCTGCTGCTTGGACATTGCGATGACCTGCATGATACGTGGTTGGCTGTTAGTCCGACAGGCAGTGCTCTTCTCTGCCACCTTCAGCCATTTCGACCGTGCATTCCCTCCCCCACCATCATTCACCTCCCCATCATCCTCCTGAGGTGAGCAGCTCACATTCTCTTGGGTCTCCTCAGGGATGTGCACAAGTTGGGATGATCCTGGTCGCGACTGAATTGATACCCTGGCTCCACCAGTTAGGCCACCAGTGCTATTGTGATTTGCTAATGGCACAGCACTAGCAGCTAGCTTCATGTACTGCCCAGGAGGTCCACCACGGAGCTCACCATCTAAGCCCATGGCTGAGGGTTCAGAGCTGCAGCGGAGCTCCATGTTTCGCTGGGGAGACAGTTGACCAGCCTCAGCCTCCATCACCTGCAGAGACAGCTTGCGGTTCTCATTCTTGGTCTTCCATTGTGAGAGCAACTGCTTGGAACGTGTGGAGTCCATGGAGGCATGGATAGCAGCATGGCGGCGAGGCACTGGTTCTTCCATTCCAGTTGAGTGCACGCGAGGCAGTGTGTTACTGAATGTCACAAAGCTCTCCTTGCAGAGGGGACTGGGAGGCGTAATGCACTCTACCTCTGTGCTTGCCCTTTTCAAACTGGACATGGTCTCTCTGTGGGACGGGCCACGTAGCAGGATACTCTCGGAGCGAGCTGAGGTTGGACGTTCCCGCATGCTCAGGCTCTTAGGTGGCAGTAGGCGTGGTGGATCTGTGTTCAGGTTTGGTAGAGGTCTCAGAGGCTCCCGCATGGCAGGTGGAGGCACCACTGGCTGGGGCTGTGGTGGAGGTTGTGGTGGCGGTGGTTGCCGGAGAGGAGGATGTACATGTGTCTTCAGAGATGTGTCTTCACTAGGTTTAAAGTTTCCAACTGCATACAGACCCTAAAGTGCAAAAATGCAGAACATTTACAGAAGGGGTCTCCAACCCTGCTCCTGGAGAGCCACAGTCCTGCATATTTCAGCTCCAACCCCAATCAGACACACCTGAACCAGCTAATAAAGGTGTTCAGAGCTACTTGTCAATTACATGCAGGTGTATTGGAGCAAGGTTGGAACTGAAGTCTGCAGGAAAATAGCTCTCCAGAAGCAGGGTTGGAGATCCCTGATTTATAGCAATAAAAATCAGTAGATGTGATAAAGATAGTCAGGGTAGTGAGATACTGAGAGTCTTTGAGAGATACTTCCGTAGTCTATTTAAAAGGTTATATTCCCTGCTGAAAATCCTGCTAGCTGTTTTCTCTCAGCCCAACCGTCTGTAAAGTAACCAAACCCATCTAGAACCAGTTGACAGACCAGACTGATTAGAAGATTTTTTTCAACAGGATCCTACATCATGTTTCACAAGACGATTTCACCTTTTTTTCATGTTTTTTGTCACCAGTAATTGCGATGCCAAAATATATTTTTTAGAGGTCGACCGATGTATCGGTTTTGCCGATTAATCGGCACCGATAGTTGACTGGCAGAACTATCAGTTATCGGCAAAAATCCATGCCGATAGTTTTTTCCAGGTTGGGTCCGTTGCTGGAGCGGCTGAGAATGTCGTCATTATACAGAAAAGTCCCTATAGTCTTTGTTATACAGCACAAGAGCGGCCTCTAGTGGGGGAAATCACTGACAGCACGTGCTGTTTGTTTAGACGCGTGACACTGCGCGCTACACAGAGCGGGACACTTCAAAGGCGGATTTAAAACATCGACAACGAAACGGTGTGTACAGTATACTGTAGTGCATGTTTTCATGTCATTACTAAGCGATGAATTTGTTGACTAGATGCTGCATTAGTAGAGAAAAAACAGCAGTATACTTTTGCCCATTTGATGATCAAATGAAGTCTTGTAGACCGCCGCTTGAATTGAATGCGACGTGTCCAGTGTGTGTGATACCGGATAGCTGCGAGTTCTTCTAGACGCGGTGCTGTACTTTTGCCCGTTGTGTGACTAACATATTTTATATTTTGATTAGATAACCACAAATGTTCTAGAATAGAAGCAGTTAAATTGTGAAAGTACACAATATCCATATGTATGCAATTTCAGTACTGTGGCCTTTGTGTAGGTATTTAAAGATGGCCATCTTTAGCTTGATTGTTGATGTAATGGTAGCACTTACAATATGAGTCCATTTGTAACATTAAGACTGATAAAAGCTGTAGAATATAAGTATTGTTCCTTGTTAGAGTGTGTTAATTTCAGCATTCACTGATGTATTTTAAAAAAATTTGTTGCTTTTGTTAACATTAATGAACAATGAACTAACTGTAATGATCAATGTATAATTAATATTAATATTTGTATTCATTTACAAAGTATGGTTCAGTAGGCTACTTTTTTTTGTTTGTTTTGTTTTTAGTGGAGCACTATTTATTTTCCGTTCAGTATCCTTTTTTTAAAAACTATCGGTCGATTAATCGGTATCGGCCAGTGTGGTCCAACCTAGTTATCGATATCGGTAAAATCCAATATCGGTCGACCTCTAATATTTTTAACAATTACATTAGCGAAATGATTAGACAGCCTTGTTTTCATTTTCCATATTATACATATGGTCCCTACACTGACTAAAGTCCATCTTAAACCTGTATTGACTTTCGAAAACTTTCCTCATATTGTCTATGGCAGGGGTCTCCAAACTTGGTCCTGGAGGGCCAGTGTCCTGCTAGTATCACAAAGCCAGACCTTCAGACTGATGGCAGAAGGTCTGGGAACCTTGGCGGCTTTGAATGGCCAAGACCCGCCCAAGAGGCCATATGTAGCCCTGACCCCTTTAAATTTTTCACATACTTTTGAAAATCCAGCGTTTAGTTGATCCTGATAAGCGCTCACCATCACAGTTGTAAACACAGCAGCTTTCTTCTTCCATGAGGGGGTTTGGCATCACCAAGCGACAACCTTCCGGTCTCTCTCGAAACCACCACGGAATGATTTAAAATGAATTTATCGACTGGCTGCTAGAGACTGGCTCCAAAAGGGAGTCAATCCCATAGACACCCCATGTTAACATGCTTAACTTTACAGCAGAAAAAAATATGTTTACAGCCTAGTACAAAAAGTGGTTTTGTTCTATATCAGGGGCATCCAAACATGGTCCTGGAGGGCCGGTGTCATGCAGAGCTTAGCTCCAATTTCACCTGCTGTGAAGTTTCTAGTATGCCTAGGAAAAGCTTGATTAGCTGGTTCAGGTGTGTCTACTTTGGGTTGGAGCTAAACTCTGCAGGACAGTGGCCTTCCAGGTCCGAGTTTGGGCACCCTGGGTCTATATAGCTAATTTTGCCCTTCATGACAACTCATGACAACTAATCAGTTTGAATTATATTAAGTTCTGCATGATTAAGAGTGTGGCCACTTGAGTGACAGGTGGATTGCTGCCACTGTCACCACCAAGCTAGGCAGGTGCCCCCCACGTCCCGCTTCTTTGCCCATTTTTGATTATTCAGGAGTGACGCGCTGCTTAGATAACGGCGGCCAGCTCCGCCCACTCTGGGCTTCTGAAATGCTCTTCAGAAACCTACGTGTGATGTCATGGACACTACGTCCATGTTTTTTTAGAGTCTATGGGCATCACACATCTTTGTTTCCAGGCGGAATGTTAAAGAACTCCCGGAAATCTTGTATAATTTAACCAATCCGATGACAACTTCAAACCTCCTGAAATGTTTCCAGCTAAGTGTGCCCGTATGCAACAGATGTTCAGCCAGCGGTCCATAGGCATGCCATCTGAGGCTAAGGCTAGTGTCCTGCAGACTTCAGCTTCAACTTTCCTCAACACACCTGCCTGGAACATTCTTGCATTTCTAGTAAGACATGGTTAACTGGTTCAGGTATTTAATTAGGGTTGGAGCTAAAGTCGGCAGGATACCGGCCCTCCAGAACAGAGTTTGGAGACCCCTGGTCTACACCTAATGTGGGATTCCACAGCCAGAGTATCAAACAGCATTACATAATAGTATAATAATTCGCTTGACCTGATTAGTGTACACTATGCTAAGCGAACAATAAAATCAGGACCCGATGTACTGATTTACCTCAGCTGCGTTAATTCCTCCTAAAGGAGTTTTGGCATTGTTATCGGTGTTAGAAATCACAGGGTGTACATATCCCTCAGAGCAGATTGAGCAGGGAAGAAGGAGAATTGGTGAGAGAGAAAGAAAGAAATGGTGGGAGGAATGTGAGGGGGGTGTGTGGGTGGAGAGCAGAAAAGAAGCCACAAGGGATTTGCATGTGTGAGCTATTTTTACCTCCATTAAAGCAGCATTGTCTAGCTAATTTTCTATGATTCTTCTCTGGAGTCAGGTTTCATGGAGTAATACTGATTTGTCATGGCAATACAGTATGTAAAATGAATTATTATTCACACAGTGCCTTTGCAACAACAAGACTCACCAGGTAGACGGCTATGCCCCCTCCAATGAGAAAGCCACAGTAGACGTCCACAGCATGGTTCTTGAACTGAATGATCCGAGTCAGGCCACAGATAATGCCGCAGATGATGAAGGAAAACACCAGGAGTGGCTTTAGGAGCTTGGATGAGTCGGTCAGAGTGGCATTAAAGTACATCTGTGAAAGGAGACCAGCCTTTTTGACTGAAGTTTAATGAAAATGCTTAATAGCGGAAAGGACAGTTGGATTATTTGGCATGCAGTATCACTTGGGTCCACTGTGCCATGAGTCAAGCGGATTACTTACGGAGATGTACACCGCCGCAAAAGCTGCCAAAGTGGCGTGCTGGGATGGGAAGGACTTCCTGTAATGAGAGACAGACAGCCTTGTTAGATTATCAGATCTTTTTCACACTCAACACATTTGAGGTAGTGTACCATGCTAAAGGACAGATGGGACTGGAAAGCCACAGATAATAATGTCTATAGTGCCCTAACTCATATAGTGCGTCATACGGGATCAGAGCTTTTTATTTCCTAGAACATTCTCATAGAACAGGCATGTCTGAATATGCATGAGTGCTATATATTCTGGAAACACATTTCAATATACGCAACAGAAGTGTAAGCCTTCGGACACACACACACCACACCGACCCTCTTTACATCTAATTTTTACGTTATACAAAATGTCTGCACAACATATAATCACGGCTATTGAGAGTGCATGAAATGAGTGGAAGATTGAAAAGCAGAGCTGCGCAAATGGATGTGTGTGGGTGTGCTGGAATGGGCAGCCGGGTTGTGAGCGAAGCAACAAGACTGAACTCTGTGTGGGTTTTACAGGAACGCCATGTGCCAGAGGAGAGCGCCACGTTCATTCTGCTGCCTTCACATTTATCTACGCTGTTTACAGCAGAGATTATATACAGATCTATTGATTCAACCAGACCTTTACTTTAAGCAGAGCTACTGTGCAGCAGGTCCATTTAAATTTTGTGTACCATAATATGTCAATTTATCTTTGTTTGGGTATATTGTTAAGCACCCACCCTCCATCTTCTGACTTTTGAGTTTCAGAGTGAGCTTTTTAGTCAGTCTTGAATCATTGGATGACACAGGTATTTTAATTGCAGAAGCGTGATGAGAAATCTTGAAATAGTACACAAATCGTGCCAATTTAAACTCAAGTGGGAGTGAACTAAAAAAAAAGTTTTTTTTTCAATCAGATTATCACAGATGGAGGCTAATCTCAGTTCACTGAAAACTTTCCAAACTTTTCCAAGAACAGTTTAAATCAAAAATGGTCTCTATTTAATGGTCTTCTTATGGAAGCCCGTTTCCGCTAGTGAATAAAAAATAAAAAAAGTTATTGTGACTTTTTAATCTCAAAATTTGCCTTTTTTTCTTAGAATTGCGTGATACAAATTCGTAATTCTGACTGTTTTTCTCAGAATTGCATGATATAAACTCACAACTGCAAGAATAAAGTCAGAATTGTGAGATATAAACTTGCCATTGCGAGTAACAAACTCGAGTTTTGAGGGGTTTTGAGGACTTTTTTTTTCTCGCAAATGGGAGTTTGTATCTCACAATTCAGACTTTTTTCATACAATTGTGACTTTTTTTCTCAGAATTGTCAGATATAAACTTGCAAAAGTCCAGTTTTGAGGAGAAAAAAGACTGACAGTTTTCAGAATTGTGAGTTTATAACTCACAATTCTGACTTAACTCGCAATTGTGTGTTATAAAGTCTGAATCGCAAAATACTGTATAAACTCACAATTCTCAAAAAGAAAGTCACAATTGCGAGATATAAACTCACAATTCTGAGAAAACAAACTGAATTGTGAGTTTATATCTTGCAATTCTGACTTTATTTCCTAGAATTTTGACTTCTTTCTCAAAATTACATGACATAAACTCACAATTGCAACAATAAAGTCAAAATAAAAATGTGCAATTCTGACTTTTTTCTTGCAAATGCAAGTTTGTATCTCATAATTCTGAATTTTTTTCACACAACCTCTTTTCTCAGAATTGTGAGATATAAACTTGCAATTGCGAGTAATAAAGTCCAGATTTGAGGGTAAAAACTGATATATTGTCAGAATTGTTTATATCTCACAATTCTGACTTAATAACTTGCAATTGTGTGTTATAAAGTCTGAATTATGAGATACTGTATAAAGTCCCAATTCTGAAAAAATAAGCCACAATTGTGAAACTCACAATTCAGAGAAAAAAAGTAAGAATTGTGAATTTCTGTCTCGGAATTCTGACTTTGTAACTCGCAAATGCGAGTTTATGTCACGCAATTCTGACTTCATTTCTTAGAACTGTGAGTTTATTCTGAACAAAATTCAGTACTGTGATTCGGTATCACGCATAAACTCGCTACTGCGAGTCAAAGTCAGAATTGTGAAATAAAATGTCGCAATTACCTTTTTTTTTATTTAGTGGCAGAAATGGGCTTCCATACTGTCTTATTGTGACTGACTTGTTGCATGTTATTACAAAGAAAAAACAGTTCATTTTCGTAATCTTTAATCAAAACATACAGTAAAATATACAGTCTCAGTAACTTCTGTACTTCTCTAAATTCCTCTGACATCACTTTGACCACACAGCCTATTGGACAATGTTAACCAATAGCCAAACAGCTATTTTACACATTGCTTTGGCAAACTCACATTCAGGTATGGCTTTATTCTGGTATAAAATGCCCATCCAAACAACTGCCAATGGATATAGTTATATCCTGCCCTACATTTTTTGTAGTTTAAAGGGCACATCGGATTCCTATTTTCCACAAGTTGGAATGATTCTTCAGGGTTTTAATGAAATGTCTGCAACATACTTTGGTTAAAATTCTTCAATGGTCACGAAAACAACACTTTTTTACCTTGTCAAAAACTACTTTGTTCACAGCAACCTGTTTTCGGTGCATGTCTCTTTAAATGATAATGAGCTACTGCTCATTCCTCCCCTCTTGTCCGTTTTTTGTTTGTTCAGTTTCACGTTACCATCAAAAACAAAACTAATCCACTGCGTCCTCAGTAGCTCTGATGTCGGGAGAAAATAAAGACACTTATGTTCACTTTTACACCCAACTATAAAACACCTGCACTGCTTACGAGACATTGTTGTTGCTACAGCTGCTCGAGCGCGGAAAAAATGGTGGACAGCGTACAAATGGCTGAGGGCAGAAATATGCTAATACGGGACAGTCCATCAACGGTTGTTATGACATCATACTGCTTAGAAAATCAAAACAACTTGATTAATTGAGACTTTCAGTTTTTTGGGTATTAAAAAAAAGGAGTGAACGGATTTTTATCACCGTATCCACACACTGCTCTTGAAAATGCATCACAATATGGGAGTAAAATGGGTTGCCAACACCATTTCACATTGACTTCAAATTAGTATGTAATACTTAGTCCAAATTTAGACCTTTTTTGGGCATAGTCATGCATTTGGTTTGCTGAACAACAATGTGACACAGATACCGCTCTCTGACCTGCCAGCGTTGATCGCTGCTGGATCTGGCCCAGAGCAGATGTCATCCACAATGAAAGCGTTCTCATCACAGGAAGTGTTGAGGCTGGTGTAGTTGGGCTTGCACACAGTGAGGAAGTAGGGGGCGTGGTATCCCGTGGCCAGCTGGATAATATCTGTGATGAGTGCTGTGATGCACAGGCCAAACACGTGGACCCCTGAAAATGAGACAAAAGTGCACAGAAAGACACACGCAGAGATTTTTCCTCAGTCACATAAAGCAAATACTACATTTCATAAGCAGCAAGAAGACTTCATAAGCTTGCGATAAAATAAACCGAGCTTTCATTATTAATATCAAACTCAATATAGTAAGACTATAAAACAGACACAATGAGTCAAGATCAAAAGAGTATTCCAAATAATATTTATACAAGCTATATGGCTTTTTATAGAATCAGAAAGAGCAGAAATATATACACCCACCCACAAACCTCACAGCTCGTCGGATGTAAGAGTTGAAATTGCAGCCAGCGGCGTTTATGTTAGCCTCTGTTTTGATGGCGATATTTCTTCTGGCCAAACAGCAGTAGAGGATCCCTTCCCCGATCATAATCTGTGGGAAGATGGTCATCTTTGTTTACCCAAACAACAGCACACCCATTTTACTGCCACCCGTCCTCTTTCTAGTGGCTTCCAGGGGTCATTTCTAATGCAATCACTAACACATCAACTCCATTACTGTAATTAAAGTAATCACTCTAATCCATCCATCTATTCATTCATAGCCATATGAGAGGGATTTCATCCAAAAATTGATGAGGGAAGGGGGTGTCTTGAAAGCCATCCAGGCCTGCACTATCGCAATGACTAAACTGTTAATTCAATGTAAATGAAAAACAGAAATCCATCGATTTCTGAAGGGGGCATCTGCTGTGGAGGACGAGATAGAGAGTGAGAGAGATGAACAAGTGATCAAACCCCCCTGAGATCGCACTTGCCACACACCTACAGTCAAGTGCAGCACTCGAGTGCAGCAGGCGCTACCATAACAGCTGGAGCTACCAGCAGGATACACATTCACACGTCGCCTGCTAGCAAAGACTCAGCCATAATACCCATAAAGTACTGAGGCCCAAAACTAATTTGAGTGATTTGGCATAGAGAGAGTGTTGTCGAGTGATTAAGCGTGGAGCAAAATTCAAAATTATGACTCAAATATTTGGGCTGAGGTGTCCATTTGTTTCCATGCTTCACTGCAGACCAACCGCAGACTTTATTTACAGTGACTGACAAATGCAAAACACACAGGATAACCAACAGTGATAGCACTCAAATGAGCATAGCTGCCTTGCAAAATTAATTAGGTCAGTATGGTGGAGCACCTAATGTGATGAAAACACCCAAGCGACGTGCTGGGGAGTTGATGAAACAAATATGTCATTAAACATTAAACAAATCTGCTCTCTGATGAATATAGGTGGAGCGAGACAATTTTAAGATGATGTTGATGAGAAGAACACTGGAATAACAAACTTTGAAAGCCATTGTGAATATAACAAGCAATTGGGGCAATGATAGAAAGCTTGTATTTTTGGTTCAGATTTATTTTTTTTAAAAATTAAAATTAAATTCATAAATGTCAGTGTATTCAAAGCATGTAATGACGTTAATGAATTTGAATATTTGTAAAATATATATTTTTTTTATTTTACAAATAATTTTTTTTTGTAAAAATTTACTTCTTGTAAAATGTTTTGAAAAATTGCATTACTTTTTACTTAATGGTTACACCACTTTTTTTAGAGTTATTACATTTAAATTCTTCTTGAAAATGGATTTAAAGTGATTTCGAAACCTTAAAACATCATGAATACAAAGAGTATATTTATAAAAACTTGACGTTTTAAACCGATATATATATATATATATATATATATATATATATATATATATATGTGTGTGTGTGTGTGTGTGTGTTTTTTTTCAATTTCCCTGTCTTTTTTTGTACAATCTTAATAGTCATTGACCCAGTGACCTATTTCTTCAAAAGCTACACTACCACTCAAAAGTTTTGGGTTGGTAATATTGTTTAACATTTTTAAAAGACATCTCTCATGCTCACAAAGGCTTATTTATTTTATGAAATATAGTTGAAAATGGAAAATTTTCTGAAACTGTGATACATTTGTTCTCTGAATTTGATGAACAGAAGTTCAAAAGAACAGCAAGTGAATGTCTTTACTATCACTTTTGATCAATTTATTGCATTCTTGCTGAATAAAAGGACTAATTTATTCAAGGGACAGTTCACCAAAAAATGAAAATTCTGTCATTTATTACTCACCCTCAGGTGTGCCGCTATGTTTTCTGGGTCCCCTGCACACCATATTGACTCGACCCCCATGTTCCGGTTAGTGTTCTCCCACAGTAGAAATCACTTACTCTGGAGACATTGTGTTAGGAGGCCCCCTCCCTTTTCGGGCCCTTGGAATCATCCTAACCTTCCCCCCATTTACGGCGCCCCTGCTTACACTTATGTCTTTCCAACCCATAAGACTTTGGTTCATTTTTGGAACACAAATTAAGATATTTTTGATGAAATCCAAGAGCTTTCCGACCCTGCATAGACAGCAACACAACTACCACGTTCAAGGCCCAGAAAGGTAGTAAGAACTTCGTTAAAATAGTTAATGTGACATCAGTGGTTCAACCATAATGTTATGAAGCTATGAGAATACTTCCTGTGCACAAAGAAAACAAAAATAACAAATACAAAGTTCTGGGATGATTCTCTAGATGACACAGTCTGATAGGTCTAACTCAATCTGACATAATGACATCATTATCACATGGCACAGCTGATTGGTTCTCTTCTGTATTGGCAGCCAATGATCTCGCTGCTCAGCATTCAAATATACGACTAGTGTTTGCTGTAGCAGTTGCAGCTCTCTTCAGAAACCCTCCACCTTCCCCAGCTCCACCTGTGTAGATCTGCTATGGGGTGATTCATGTATGCTATATGGGGGTTATTTCATATATGTTATATGTCCAGCAGCAGTATTTCTAACATGGTCACAGCGGCATGCTGTTGGCAGAAACAAGTCTCAGTACTTGCTCTGCTGCAGCAGCAGCAGCGTAGCAGATCTATTCTGCCAAGCACAAACACATTAATATTGTCATGTACATTACCATGCCAATCCCTCCGAGAGTTGTCATGACAGAACTTTATCCAACAATTCTTTCTCTTCCGTGTCAGTCCTCAACACGCGCTCACTAGAGTATCACGACGCATACGTTTGGTGATGCTGACGCAGGAATCTGCGTTCTGATGTAGAACCCAGATGCGATGCGACTTGTTTGCAAGCAGAGGAATGTACACACAAAAAAAATTCTTGGGGCTTCATAACATTTCCATTGAACCACTGATGTCACATGAAATATTTTAACAATGTCCTTACTACCTTTCTGGGCCTTAAATGTGGTAGTTGCATTGCTGTCTATGCAGGGTCAGAAAGCTCTTGGATTTCATCAAAAATATCTTAATTTGTGCTCTGAAGATGAACAAAGGTCTTCGGGTTTGGAACGATTGAGGGTGCCTAATTTATGACAGAATTTTCATTAATGGGTGAACTATCCCTTTAATTAAATTAATTTCAATCTTACTGACCCAAAACCAGTGGTGGATAGCAACGAAGTAGCTGTACTTCGTTACTGTACTTAAGTACATTTTTCAAGTATCTGTACTTTACTGGAGTAGTTTTATTTTGAGTAAGTTTCACTTTTACTACATTCCGTAACATTGTACATCATACTTTTTACTTCATTTCATAAAACATATCGTTACTCCTTATAATATATCACATGCGCCGAGACACAGAAGAGGTGTCCGATTCATGAACAAACTGATTCTTTTCAATGAACCTATTTAGTTGACTCGCGAATAACACCAAATGATTCACTCACGAATTGGAATGATCCCATTGCGGCTGTTCTCGTGCCGACAACTCATTGATTCAAATGATCAGTTTAGAGCGAGTCTCCAGTCAACTGAATTCACAAGTATGAACCGGGAGATCTTGTGAGCGCGTGCGCGATGGATGCTGCAAAAAGTAAGTTACTAATGTCGAATTTTAGGATTAATTATTCTAACTGAACATCATATTTAGCTCAAAACTGTCCGTTGTTTGTGAATTAAATCTGCTGCAAAGGGTGATCTGTTTAAGCAGTGTCTGTTTTAGGTCAAAAACGAAAAATGAAAATAATACAGATTAAATAAAATAAGTCATGCAAATTCATATTCCCTGCTGCTGTAATGTTAGCAGTTTTATTAAAATGCTATGCGTTTAGTCCTACGTGATGTCTGTTTTTATATTGTTTATAAACAGTATACATTTTATATTGCTAGCTGATGCTGTCTAGCTAACAAGCTTGCTGGTGCTAAGTTGAGGTTATTTTTAGATATATAGTCCAAATATTTTTATCCAACCACCTAGGTAGATTACATCTGAGGGAAAAAGAAAGGAAGTGATGTTCAGAACATGATTACTACAGTAATTAAGTGGGAAGTGATGCCCTTTGAGGGCATTTGGCCAGGGGTGTTTTTACACCACAAACAAGGTTTGAGAGGAAAAAAATCATTATGAAAATATAATTATATTTTCCTTAAAATGTTCTTGCTAACTTCAGGCCTTATTCTCATATCACATATAACTGTGACGTTATGCAAAACAACAAGCTTTAAAACACTTTTTTCTTAATGGTGAAAATCAGATGGTCAAATCTGTTTTCCCTCAGATACATCGCAGTGCAAGCATCGCAGTGAACATTACTACATCACTCTCGTCAGCATAGTCCATATCAACAACAAAAATGTATTTTTACTCTATATAGTGGTTATTTTGAGAAAATCCCAGGTATTTTGAGCAGTAGTATTATAAAAAAAAGTGCTTAATATAAAATTAAATTAAGTAGCCTATATAAAACTGCAAAATAAATTTGTCAGTACTTTTTTACTTAAGTACATAAAAAATTGGGTACTTCTGTACTTTCACTCGAGTAAAATTGAAAAAGGAGCACTTTTACTGAAGTAATATTTTATTATATGTGTCTATACTTTTACTCAAGTAATTGACTTGTGTACTTCGTCCACCACTGCCCAAAGCATCTGAACAGTAGCGCAGTTTAAAATACAACTCCCAAAAACACACTTTCCAAACACTTCCAAACTTCCAGTTTTTGAAACCCTGAAGAAATGAAGATATTTCCTTTGAGCTGTCTTTGCAGTGACACTCTTGTAAATCTCAACACACATACAGATGGTAAAATGCAATTGAGGCCAGTCTATTAGACTCATGAGTTCATCACCTAGGGTCTTGATAATACTCTCACAACATGCCTGAGGAGGCTTAGCGCCTTGTCGCCCAACTGATGTTCGAAATGCATGCTGGGTGGGTGGCAGTCAAAACTTCACTGTCAATTTGGGGAGAAGACAACATGCAAGAGACAGCGAAAAACAAGAAATAAAAATGGAGAGAGAGAGAGAGAGAGAGCACAAAGAGAAAGGCTGACAACAATTTAGCCAAGGTGAAAGCAGAGAAACCTATACTTAAAGGATGTTCACTTCCAAAACAGAAAATTTACTCACACCCTTGTCATCTAAGATGTTCATGTCTTTCTTTCTTCAGTTATAAAGAAATTGTTTTTTGAAGTAAAAATTTGTCATTTAAAAAAAATGTTCTCCATAAAGTGGATTTCTATGGTGCCTGTGAGTTTGAACTTCCAAAATGTAGTTTAAATGCAGCTTCAAAGGGCTCTAAATGATCTCAGCCAAGGAAGAAGGGTCTTATCTAGTGAAACGATCAGTTATTTTCTAAAAATGTTTTACAATTTATATTCTTTTTAACCTCAAATGCTCATCTTGTCTAGATCTGCATGTTCTCTGTGTACTCCGGTTCAAGAGAGTTAGGGTATGTCAAAAAAACTCCTTTCTCATTTTCTTCTCTAACTTCAAACTTCTCCTACATCGCTGTTTTACCTTTTTTTTCTAAAGGGCGTTTGATCTTTTTTGCACATTCACTTTGTAAACACTGGGTCGGTACTTCTGCAGCAATGTAGGATGCTTTTAAAGTTGGAGGAGAAAATGCTCTCTAGAATGAGAATGTCCCTCTAATACTGTCTGTAATCGACTAGCAAGCAGCAAATCATGGCTCATGAAGCCATCAAGTGATTTCATAGGGTCTTTAACCCAAAGCTAGCAACAATTTACAACTTCAGGTCACTACAGTGAAATTGGATGCACACCATCAAAAACACTATGAATAATATTCACTTTAATATTCATTCTTGGCCTTCTAAAGTGAGATCAAACACTAGGCCTGCATAAATAAGTAAGAGTGCCCTCTGGACTAAACAGAAGCGAGAGTGTCACTCCGGCGCTTACCGTCACTGCGGGCCCGGCGAAAGCCAGACTGAAGAGCATGAGAAAGGGGATGACCTCCTTTGTGGGCTCAATGTAAGGCATGCTGAGACTGCGGTCATTGCAGCTGTAGCCTGAACGCACAGGCTTAAAAATATCTGTCAACTCCAAGAAGTATAAGCTGACCACAGAGGACACCAGAATTGGGAGCTGTAGAGATAAAACAGAAGGAATACGATGTATTAGAAGGGTCTTGTTAGTAAATGTGCCAGATGACTAGAGAAAAACAATGAAATTAAGCAAATTTTGTTAGGCAAATAGTGCACTGTCCCATAGTTTGCTACTGTAGTTTGACTCATCCAGGCTAATTTGCAAACTGTTGCTAATATGATAGGAGGTAATTATTCCATTGAGAAGGTAATCAGCCTATTATATCACCATGGAGGTACTGTATCTGATCATCTGACTTTTCATTTGTATTTTGCCACCGTTTCATGCTTAGTATCTCAGTGAGAACAGATCAAGCA
Organism: Labeo catla; assembly: GCA_012976165.1. Classification (NCBI taxonomy): domain Eukaryota; kingdom Metazoa; phylum Chordata; class Actinopteri; order Cypriniformes; family Cyprinidae; genus Labeo; species Labeo catla. The sequence goes on along the minus strand of VONZ01000030.1, from coordinate 463,347 downwards.
TTTCTCAATGCTTTCTATAACAATTCACTGATTAACTACCATAGTACAATGCATCATTGGAGAAACTAACCAACTGGTCAATACTGTTTCCTGAAACCATAGTAATATGGTCTGGCCTCCATCTTTTGAACTATGTTGGTTCAGTAATTTGAGACTGTCATTAATTACATCACACGCAGATAGTGGAGTAATAGCTTCTGCTAATTAATCGATTCGAGATCTTTTAAGATGCTGCTGCAATGAACACGGGAACATTTTTGTTCCCTGTCATTCTGCATCACATTATGTTTGAAATTTGTGCACAAATGCACTCTTCAATATTTACCACACTAAAATACACTGACCAAAATTATAAACGCACCACTGTTCTTTTTGCCCCCATTTTTCATGAGCTGAACTCAAAGATCTAAGACTTTTTCTATGTACAAAAGGCCTGTTTCTTTCAAATATTGTTCACAAATCTGTCTAAATCTGTGTTAGTGAGCACTTCTTCTTTGCCGAGATAATCCATCCACCTCACAGGTGTGGCATATCATGATGCTGATTAGACAGCATGGCTGGGGGTCGAAAAAAACAGTCAGGATCTGGTGTGACCACCATTTGCCTCATGCAGTGCAACACATCTCCTTCGCTTAGAGTTGATCAGGTTGTTGATTGTGGCCTGTGGAATGTTGGTCCACTCCTCTTCAATGGCTGTGCGAAGTTGCTGGATGTTTACAGGAACTGGAACACGCTGTTGTATACGCTCATCCAGAGCATCCCAAACATGCTCAATGGGTGACATGTCTGGTGAGTATGCTGGCCATGCAAGAATGGGATGTTTTCAGTAGGGGTGTAAGAAAATATCGATACACGCGTGTATCGCAATATTTTGTTTGACGATACTGTATCAATTCTCAAAAACAGAATATCGATATTTTAAAAAAAAACATCATACAAGGTTCATGACAGTTCCTTCGTTCTGAGCATATATCGTGATTGCTAGATCACAGTCTTCTTATCTCTGAACTTAAACAGTGACAGGAAATACTAGCATAAGGGCACGCCACTAATGTTAGCATTAATGGAGGATGAAAGAATAGTTCCTGCTCCCGCCTCGGTGTAAAGTGTGGCATCATTGTGGCTTTTGAGGTAACGTTCGCTCCAGGAAGCAGCAAGCATCGGAACCGTTGTGCGGCCGCCACCCGTCTGTGCGGGCAGAAGCGCCCCATGCAGTCGAGGCGGCGCTTGCACCGCGGTTCCGCTGCTTGCCGCATCCCGTGAAAGGGCTACCCTCCGCTTTCTCTCGTGGTGGGGCTGTTTTGTGCAGTTGAGGCGGTGCTCTATGTGGAGCATAATTACAAAACGAAATCCAAAACTTGCAAAATTCTCAGAACAAAAAGGTTCTCAGAATGTCCAATATCTGTATTTATTTTTTTGTTTTACAATTCTTTTGTTTTCTTTAGGAATCCTGCAAGCACTTTATTTTTTATTGATATTAAGCAGACGTAATTTTTAAGTTCAAAATGATCAAAATGATCTGACATGGTTACAACTGTAAACTTAAATTGTAATTGTAATTTTAATTAATTGCTTATTGTTAATTAATTGTAAAGCAGGGTCTAAAAATATATATGGTCTGTTTATAAAAGCTTACATTTTATACATTTAATAACTAATAACTAAAGAATCTTGCAAGCACTTTATTTTTTCCCCTTTACTCGTACTGCACAAAAAGTGATTCAATAACATTGAATGGTTTGCATGTGGTGTGTTCTTAACAGCTTTCCTAAAATTATGTCCTATTCATAAAATAAGAAATACAGTATCACAACATATCGTATCGCAACCCCTGTATCTTGATATGTATCATATCGCCAGATTCTTGGCAATACACAGCCCTAGTTTTCAGCTTCCGGGAATTGTGTACAGATCCTTGCAACATGGGGCCATGCATTATCATGCTGCAACATGAGGTGATGGTCGTGGATGAATGGCACAACAATGGGCCTCAGGATCTCGTCACGGTATCTCCGTGCATTCAAAATGGCATCAATAAAATACACCTGTGTTCGTTGTCCATAACATACGTCTGCCCATACCATAACCCCACCACCACCATGGGCCACTCAATCCACAATGTTGACATCAGCAAACCGCTCACCCACACAATGCCATACACGCTGTCTGCCATCTGCCCTGTACAGTGCAAACCGGGATTCATCTGTGAAGAGAACACCTCTCCAAAGTGCCAGACAAAGTGTGGCATTGTGCTGTGTGATAAAACTGCACATTTTAGAGTGGCCTTTTATTGTGGCCGGCCTAAGGCACACCTGTGCAATAATCATTCTGTCTAATCAGCATCTTGACATGCCACACCTGTAAGGTGGATGGATTATCTTGGCAAAGGAGATGTGCTCACTAACACAGATTTAGACAGATTTGTGAACAATATTTGAGAGAAATAGGCCTTTTGTGTACATAGAAAAAGTCTTAGATCTTTGAGTTCAGCTCATGAAAAATAGGGGCAAAAACAAAAATGTTGCGTTTATAATTTTGGTCAGTGTATTTAGACTGAAACACATATATACACACTCTTAAAAATGAGTTCCAGATGGAGGTTTTCACAGTAATACAATAGAAGAATCATTTTTGGTTCCCCAAAGAACCTTTCAGTAAACAGTTTTTTTTTTTCTTAAAAATTCACAATGTCATCAACTTTGTATGTCACTAGTCTGTGTACTGTGAAGAGACTTGTTAATCTTCCTATGCTGTCGCTCTAATGTTACTGGTAGACTGCAGGTCTGGCCATATCTTTAAAATGCAATCACAAATTATTGTATATTGTAGAAAAAAAGTTCTCATAGTAATATGACATGTTGCGCTCTACATTTGTGTCCTTGAAAGCTCACTTTTTTGGGTCGACAGCTTATAAAAACGTACTCCTTTTGGTTGTTGCTGCTCATTTGCATAAAGTTAATATTTTCTTAACTTTGTCACATGACTTACTCTGCAACGGTTCATTCTGCAACTGTCACTGTTGCTCATGTTGCCATCTCTTCATTGAAAATGGATGGAATCATGTTGCTTTGTTGCTGTGTGTCGCTGACAGTGTGAACTTCAGTGTGAAGAACATTTTAAGAACCTAAATATAAAAAACCTTTTGTGGAATGCAAAGATTCCATGGACGTTCTTTGCTTTATTTTTGAGTATATATGTATATTCAAATGGAATGAACAGTAAAGAATATATTGTATGTTAGCTTACTTGCTGTGAGAATGATTTATGAATAGCTCATCCAAAAATGAAAATTCTGTCAGTAACTACTCAGCCTGTCATTCCAAACCCGTAATACCATCGTTCATCTTCAGAACACAAATTAAGAGATTTTTGATGAAATCTGAGAGCTTTTTGAACCTTCATAGACTGGAATGCAACTGACAAGTTCAAGGCCCAGAAAGGTAGTAAGAACATTATTGAAATAGTCCATGTGACATCAGTGGTTCAACCATAAAGTTATGAAGCAAGGCGTAGCAGATCCAGGTTCTACGTCAGAACGCTGGCTCCTGTGTGAGCAGCACCACACACGTGCATCGTGGTACTCTCCTGAATGCGATGTCCTTACCTACGATGTTCTTACTCTTCTTCTTGCAGATGCAAAGCTCTCTGATTTCATTAAAAATATCTTAATTTGTGTTCCGAAGATGAATGAAGAAGGAAGAATGAATAAAGGTTTGGAACAACATGAGGGTAAGGGTGGTATCGGCAAAAAACATCTCGTTAAACTATGTTAGTAACGTTAGAGTTTGTGACTATAGTTGGCTAGCAATGCCTTTTTGAAATGCACTCCAGATACCTCAAAATACTTGTTCGGAATACCCCAAGTTTTGTTTCCTAAAAAAGAAAACACTGTTGGTGCCGAAGCGGTAAATGCGCTAGGAGATCCTTGCTTCTAAAACCCTAAATGACAATGGCTGTGTATTGGTGCCTGTTGAGCTAAATAGCGCTGCTACAATCAGCGCTATGTTTGTAAATGAGCGCTGATACATAAAATGAGGGTTTGGCTGAAACTGTGCTGGAGTTACATCCCCTGAGGCTTTTCACACTTGTCAACGGTACTGGGTTCACGCTTAGGTTAGACAGAAGATGTGTGATTACTGGAGAATGAAGGTTATTCTCAGGTGAATATGCATGGAACTTCTTCAGATATCCTAGAATTACTGTTGTCATTGACACGGTTCACCTTATAGTATCTCAAGGAACAAGGATCAGCTGGAGATGCCTTCACTATTGCAGCTCCCAGGAGGAAATATATTGCGCTGTGCTATGCAAAGTGGAAATATGCCATCGTACTGAATAATTACGAAACTCGAGAGGACAGCATGAAGATCAAAGGTGGGGGTAGGGGGTTTAATTACTGTAATCAAGCCCCTTCTAAAAAGGGGAATAATTGCAGAAAAAGCCCCTGCGGTCTAAACTCCTAGTGATGCTGCATCTTACAACACAAATACTAATAACCTCTCTGACATTTGCACTAGACCAATTGGAGTTTCAACTATGAATATCAGTTGGTCCATCCATAACTATTACTAATTCTGTAGGAAGCAAATTAATTCTGTAGTTTGAGAGTTATTTAGATGTGAACTGCAACTAAAGATGTCTTTAACTTGAAACATTTCACATTTATATGTTATTTTAACACTCACACACAGCTTAAAATGCAATACATGCATACTATTTACCCCAAAATAAAACTTTGTGTTAACCTTTGATGTAAGCCATCAAAACTTGCATAATGCTTTCTGACAATAAGGCAAGAATTTACCTTTTCGTTAAACAAAAATATAACTTTTTTTGATTATTGGCTCATTTTTTTTTTTTGCACTTAGTTATTCAAAGCATACTGAACATTCTGTCTTTGATGGGTACATTAAGTTAAAGCACTTAAAGGGATACTACCCAAAATATGTTTTTTTTTTTTTAAGCTTACGCTACACCTACATCCTACGTTATCCACTGGAATGCCACTCTTTTATGAATGCGTGTGAGACAGTTAGCAGGAGCTAGAGATTATGGTTTATAAAGTTTTAAACATGGATATTTTTCTTACACAGATGCATCAATTCACTTCAAAAAGCCTTTATTAATGGAGAAGTCCACTTTCAGAACAAAAATTTACAGATAATGTACTCAGCCCCTTGTCATCCAAGATGATCATGTCTTTTTTCCTTCAGCCGTAAAGAAATTATGTTTTTTGAGTTTAACATTTCAGGATTTTTCTTCATATAATGGACTGCTATGGTGCCCTGAGTTTGAACTTCCAAAATGCAGTTTAAATGCAGCTTCAAACTATCCCAAATGCTGTTGTAAATGATCCCAGCTGAGGAAGAAGGGTCTTATCTAGCGAAACGATGGGTTATCCTTTTCCTTTAACCCCCTGGAGCCATGTGGGCTACTTTTTTAATATGGATTTATGCACTTTGTTTTGCTTCAAAATCTCGACTACCATTCACTGCCATTATAAAGCTTGGAAGAGCCGAGGCATTTTTTAATATAACTCAAATTGTATTTGTGTGAAATTAGAAAGTCATATACGCCTAGGATGGTTTCAGTGTGAGTAAATCATGGGGTAATTTTCATTTTGAGGTGAATTATCTCTTTAAAACAGTTTACTTTAGTTTACAGCTTTATTTTTTATATTTATATAAAATAGGGTAGGATTCAAATATTGGCTATATTTATTGGTTCTTTGCCAACAAATTGTATCTGGTTATCTGTATTTTCATATCAGTGCAATATCTGTATCTAAAGCCTAAATTACAGTTGTATTATACAATTTGAATTAACCTTGTTTAATTAAGTTAATTATGGCTGAACAACTGAACAAGAAGCACTTTGACAACATTTACATTATTTGGAAAGTAATTATAGGAACCCGCTGTAGAAAAATAGGAATATAATGGCCAGACACCAGTCTAGAATGTTGAAGGCATAATGACTTACAACCTAAACTGAGATCTGTCAGTATATTGTGTATGTTACATAAAAAGTTTGTAAATAGCCATCAAAAGAATCTTTTTTTTTTTTTCCTGTGAGCGGACAAGTTAAACTTCTCGGCCATCTTGTAGTTCATTTATTAAACTGAAACATATTAGTGAAACAGGGAAGTTAATTAGGCAAAATTAGTGAAGCAAAGCACATTAAATTACTCAGTTTTTAATTCATTCTCAGCTTAGGACAGAAACAAGGTCTCTGCAGCAGGGCTACTCTATAGAAGGCAACCAGGTCACACCTGGGAACATGATATTCATTTCAGTGCAGCCAATGAGCTTTGATTCTGTCTGATTTGACAATACAGAGTCTATTCCAGGTAAGTTGTTTACCAGACCTTACATTTGATGTCTAGATGGGATCATGTATCATGAAATGTTTCTCATTACCAGCGACATAAAAATAATATGTGAATCTTAATAAAACTAAAGTTATACCTTATCAACAACACAATCATTCAATTTTTACAATGAGGTATTATTAGTCTTGTAAAAAAATCTTGTAGTAGTTGTGCCCTCATTCTCTAAAATGAACAGTTTAATAGAAAAAACAGAATAGAAAGCCAATAGTCTATAGTGACAATGACTATGGTATTTAATACATAGAATGTTTAAAATTATTTAGAAATTTTAAAATATCAGAAATTTAAAATTCAGCACTGCAGCTTGACAAGTAAACAAGACAGATCAAAGACTGCCACCATTATCTCCATGACACTAGTGATCAGCACTCAATTGTTTTTAATATATAGGCCATGTCAGATTTCATATAGCTAATAACTGTGCATATTCTCACCACATTATATTTAATAGTGGCCTTTTAATTCTGTGACAGACGTGTTTATTACCAATACTCATTTTTAGGTTTCCAGTCCTGTTTTATTATCAATGAAGATGATTTTGTTCACTTTGACTTTAAAGAAATACTCTACTAAGGCCATGTTGTCTGTGACAATGCATATTGCATGTTACAATCAGGAAAAGAGTGTTTTTGAAAGGCAGACATGAAAAAGCAAGCCAAGATTTGATGCGCAAAAGCCAGAACACAATTTTTACGTATTTCCCTTCACATACCAAGCATACCCCTTACATTAACATAATGTACAACAAGTGTAATGCATTTGCCCCTCTCACGACCAGAATTGCACACAGTAGCTATGTATGTAAAGTTAACAAGCAGACATGCAGATTGAACACTGACTGGTTCCAATCCGCTTGATTGCTTTGATTTTGAACGTGACCATCGCGCGAAAAAAGATCACCATCAAGTCTCCTATTAATTAGACATAATACAACAAGAACGGCGTTTGCTAGACTCACTTACCTCCACGAAATAAAAGCAGGGCAGCAAGGTAACGCTGTCTTTGGTCATCTTGCCTTTGAGTCTTTCCTTCGCAGACATGGTCAACGGTACGCTCCTTTAAAAACCCGGTGCGCGAAGAAATGAACACTGAAGCCCAGCTGGTGTAATTTCTTCCCGTGTGCAGTAATTGCGCTCCTTCAGGCTGTCGCTTTCTCCATCCCCAAGTGCGCTTTTACTGCGGATTCAGGCGCACGGAAAGATGCTGTATCAAACCTGGCGACATCATGACTGAAACCATGACAACACAATCACCATCCCCCGAGGACGCGCCAAAGGAGATGTTAACAATGTCCAACACCGATTAATGTTTTAAGACAACCTTCAACCTTCTGATTAGCAGCAATATGCTGACCAGATGACGTCAGAGGTGTGCTAAAAACCCATTTTCACCAGAAGCGCGCGCGCGCGCACGTGCCTGCATATGTGTGTGCGTGTGAGAGAGGTGGGGGCGTTCACGCTTGTTCACACTATCATGATTGTCAAATGGCTCAAAATACCGCTCAGAGAGGTTGTAGATAAAGCGTTGTCTTTAAAAAAATATATTACTGATACAGGATAAATGGTTTTTGAACGCTGTAATGATTTGCCAGTCATAAATCCACACGTAGTCACATAGCATTAGGCATTGTAAAATATAGCATATCTGTCGCTAGTCTATCAAATAGCGTAGTTATAAAAAAATAAAAAAATAAAACGCGTTTTTGGTACGGTTGGGGTCTCAAGTATTGCTTAAATATTGCATTCAATATAGCTGAGAGCTAGAGAATATACTGCTAAGTTGAAGAGCAAACTTTATATCAAGCATTCATATTTTATAACTTGCGCGTATTAAATAATAAACATGCTGATACGTTTGTCCTTATATCACATAGCCCTATGCACAAAGTGATACGTAAATAACAAAGTCAAGTCTGTCTGGAGTCTGTATACATAATAAATGACTCGGTCGAACTTTTTTTTATTCAGCATATAACTCGGGGTTATTTTTTCCCCCCCGTTGTCTTCTTAAGTCAATTTCCTCAACTCATTCAGAGTGAACTGAGATATAAAGCCAACATGAATCCGCTTTGAATTTTGGTTCAGTGTACACATGCGCCATCTACTGGGGTTATAGGATGAGTGCATTGAATTCAATTTATAATGTAGCTCATTTCTTGCTCCACTATTATTCTACTTGTAAGCTTTGCAGTCTAATACGGTGCTGTATTAATTGTCTGCATGACGTTGGTTTCACAAACTCCACATATGACTTTCTCTACACCTAATCCACATTTTGTTTATACAAACGTTCAGCTTGACATGTCACTGGAGAACAACATGCATATTAGCAAAGCATTATATTCTGTACTTAAATATTGCATTAAGATATAGGTTAAGATATAGATTTAAATAATGTGCATTTAAGAGATGAGCTCTCTAGCTATATTCAGTCTTCTAGAAAATGCTGTTTTGTCTCCCCCTCATGGGTGCCGTCATTTTGACATCACATGACAAGCCTTGTCATGTAGTTGACAGAGGCAATACTGCTTTTACTACTGTTACTACCACTACTGCAACTACAATATAGCTGCACAAGTCATTATGGAAAATTATTATAATCTGCTGGAAATGTATAGATTAGCTAAAAAGTTTTATGTCCATGTGCAGTATGTTAAGGAGTGGTTTCCAACATGGGGTCCAGCTCCTTGCACAGGAATACATCCTTTAAGGGCAAAACTGTACAATGGGAACAAATACATATGAAACACATATAAAATACTACATTATAAAAGAGCAAAAAATGTAATTTATGATGAATAAAATAATTCAATATAAATGGAATTAAAAAAATTATAAAACAAAAGGCATTGAATAATAATAATTCAATAAAAAGTATTTTAATTAATTAATGAATTAATAATTAATCATACTTATAGTTTAATCGCACCTATTGGTTGTATTTAAAGGGACTGTTACCCAAAAATGAAAATTGCCTCATGACTTACTCACCCTCAAGTCATTCTAGGTGTATATGATATAGCCTACACATTAAAAAATGTCCTGGCTCTTCCAAGATTTATAATGGCAGTGAATGGCTGTTGATTTTTTGAACTCCAATAAAGTGCGTCCATCCATCATAAAAAGTTCTCTCGTGGCTCCAGAGGTTTATTAAAGGCCTTCTAAAGCAATTTGATGCATTTGTGTAAGAAAAATATCCTCATTTAAAACTATATAAACTGTAATCTCTGTGGCATTCAGTGGATGACATAGGGCGTAGGCGTTGTGTGTAAGACCAAACACTAGTTGGTGCTGTCTCAAAACATAAAATAAAAGAGTCTATATATTCAATGAGGCACCAAACTAATAGGTATACACTTCTCGATTTTCAAAGTCATCAGATCACTGTTCCTTTCACACATCATGCCTGTTTTGGGTAGCATGAAGTTGCTGTGGTTTGCCCTTACACACATTACTGTATATGTATATGTACTAGGAAGAATCTCTGACAACGTGACTACAGCTCTTCTCCCTGGATTTCCCTTGCCCTGTATCTTATCTTTAGAGGAGAAGTCCACTTCCAGAACAAACAATTTATAGATAATGTACTCACCCCCTTGTCATCCAAGATGTTCATGTCTTTCTTTCTTTAGTCGTAAAGAAATTATGTTTCTTGAGGAAAACATTTCAGGATTTTCCTCCATATAATGGACTGATATGGTACCCTGAGTTTGAACTTCCAAAATGCAGTTTAAATGCAGCTTCAAACGATCCCAAATGCGGTTGTAAAGGAAGAAGGGTCTTATCTAGTGAAACTATCCGTTATTTTCATAAAAATAATACAATTTATATACTTTTTAATGTCAAACGCTCGTCTTGCCTTGCTCTTTCCAAACTCTGTTTTTTTCCGGTTTACGACAGTTAGGGTATGTCGGAAAACTCCCATCTCATGTTCTCCCTCAACCTCAAAATCGTCCTATATCACTGTTTAACCTTTTTTGTTAAGGATGTTTGATCTTCTTTGCATGTTCACTTTGCAAAGACTGTGTCAGGACTTCTGCAGCAATGTAGGATGATTTTGAAATGATTTTTGAAGTTGAAAGAGAGAACTCAATGGCTACCGTCAACTGTTTGGTTACCAACATTCTTAAAAACACCTTGAGTTCATAGCTTGTGTTTTGTGTTAAGTTAAAGAAAGAAACAAGTAGAGGGTGAGTAAATGAATTTTCATTTTTAGCTATTCCTTTAAAGAGATATTTCATCCAAACATGAAAATTACCCCATGATTTACTCACCCTCGAGATATTCTAGGTGTATATGACTCTCTTCTTTCAGACGAATACAATCTGAGTTATATTAAAAAGTGTTCTGGCTCTTCCGAGCTTTATAATGGCATTGATTGTTCACTCTAAAAACTTTTACTATGATCTACTCAATTTTTTTGGTGAAACATTTTTACACTGAAAAATATTAAGTAAATTTAAAAGTTGTGAAATCATTGAAATATACTTTAAGAATCAAGTAAATGTAACTAAAAAATATTGAGTAGATTCAACTAATTTGATTAATTAATCTTTTAAATAAAATTGAGTAAATATAATTAAAATCTTTATGCAATGCAATAGTAATTCAATAGTAAATCCGAAACAAAAAAATTGAGTAGATTTAATTTATATTTTGTATATACAAATATCCTATATTTACTTTTTTTTTCCTTATATATTTTTAATTGTATTTACCATTGTACTTTACAATAAATATAACAAAATTAAATGACAAACAAAACACAGTATTTTAATTACACTTTTATTTGCCATATTTGACCATAACTGCAATTCAACCATACTTTGCAAATGACAACTTGTTACATAAATTTTAGCCACTGAACTGTGGACACTTACAAACATACAAAATTCATCAAAAATAACATTTAAAATAATAGGCATTAATCGTTGTTTGCCAAATTAGACTAAAGATAAAAACATGTCATTAAAGGGTTAGTTCACAAAAAAAATAAAATTCTGTCATTAATTACTTACCCTCATGTTGTTCCAAACCCGTAAGACCTCTGGTTCATCATCAGAACACATATATATTTCTGATGAAATCCAAGAGCTTTCTGATCCTCCATAGACAGCAAAGGTCCTACCCATATCAAGTCACAGAAATGTAGTAAGGACATTATTAAAATAGTCCATGTGACATCAGTGGTTCAACCGTAATTATATGAAGCTACAGGAATACTTTTTGTGTGCAAAGAAAAGTAAAATAACTTTATTTAACTATAATTGAACCACTGATGTCAAATTGACCATTTTATTGATGTCTTTACTGCATTTCTGGGCCTTGAACTTTTCAGTTCCCTTGCTGTCTATCGAGGGCCAGAGAGATATTGAATTCAATCAAAAATTTCTTTATTTGTGTTCTGAATATGAATAAAGGTCTTAGTGGTTTGGAACAACATGAGGGTGAGTAATTAATGATATAATTTTCATTTTTGGGTGAACTATCTCTTTAACTATAGTTTAACCTGGTATACTTTGCAAATGACAACATGTTAAATGTTAATTGAAATTTTAGCCACTGAACTGTGGATATGTAGACTTGCAAAGAAAAAAAAATCACCAAAAATTACTTGACCTTACAAAAATTAAAAGACCTGAGGCTGAGTACAATTAAACCTGACATTAAAAACAACAACACCAAACCAAAATGCATTTTTACAATTATACAACAAATGGACAATGGAAAATAATATATATATATAATAAGTTATTTTTTTCGTTATTGAACCTTTGTTGAAAGTTTCAGCAGATCCAACTCCAGAAAAAGGTTTCAAAAGACCTCCAAAGTATATTTAAAGGGTCAGTTCATCCAAAAATGAATATTAGCCCATGATTTACTCACCCTCATGGCATCCTAGGTGTATATGACTTTCTACTTTTAGACAAATCCAATCGGAATTATATTAAACATTGTCTTGGCTCTTCCAAGCTCTGTAATGGCATTGGGTGGGTTGTAGTATTCAACAGTCCAAATAAAAATCAGATAAAGTGCATCCATCCATGATAAAAAGTGCCTCACATGAGCCCAATGCCATTATAAAGCTTGGAAGAGCCAAAACAAATTTTAATATAACTCAGATTGGATTTGTTAGAAAGAAGAAAGTCATACACACCTAGGATGCTTTGAGGGTGAGTAAATCATGGGCTAATATTCATTTTTGGATGAACTAACCCTTTAAAGTTCTTGGGGTATCATAGGTCCAAGGCACATGTCAATCCCACAAGACAGGAGCAGGCTCTGCTATGATCACGGAGTTGGTTGAGGACAGTTAATTCCTCTTGAACATCAATAGGAGGATCAGCAACATCCTGAAGACACAAACATAAAGAATAGCAGGTTAGAGCTAATATTACATAAAATAAAGATAAAATACATAAAATAATTTATTAATCAATTATTATTTTGACCTAACCCTTTTCTTTATCTAAAGGCTGAAACATGAGGTTTACCATTTTATGAAACCTTATTAAAGATTTTTTTTTTTTTTAACATTTCATATATGCTGGAACATTATATTTTCACATATACTGAAATATTATAATAAACTGCTCTTACCTCCTGCCTTGTGTTGATATTTAGATGTTTTTGGACGATGATGTCAGTGCTGTAAAACAAATGTTTTGACCATGAGATTCATAGATTTACACTTCAAATTAAAAACAGTAGGGTAGTGGTTGACTGCCCCTTTAAAAATTAGCCAGTGTTACTACAAAAAAACCCCCCCCCCAAAAAAAAACATTAATACATTAATACATTAACCATATCTCTTATCCATGATATCTGTAGTAAAACTGACCAATACAAATAGTAATCAAGCTGCCAAAAACATGGTTAACTTAATACATTTTACTACAATAAAACCATGGTTGATTTTGCGCGATAATTTCTTCACTGCGTTATGCCTCCGCCATTTGAGTGGTTCCGGGTGATGTTTCGGTGCTTTGGTACAAATGTGAGCAGTAGGGACTCCAGGAAAACTTTGCACCGAGTTTACAGTTGTAATTACGAGTTATACAAAGAGACGTTACGTTAGCTTTTCACACACAGTAATGTTGTAGTTTTTGGCTATTCGACATGGTGTGAGAACTCACCCAGAGTGACGGCCGATAAAAAAAGGTTTTTTTGCTGCAGCGCACCGGGATTTGTCCAGTTACACCAGTTACAATTGCTGGACTACGGATAGACTAGTTTAGTCGCTGTTTTCTGCAATTATTCACACGTATATGCTCATCACACAAGTATATGACAATGACGAAACCAACTCGGCGGTTAACGTTAACAGTAATACGGCCACTCCCTCATACACGGGCAGGCTACACTGCTTTAAAATAGGACATTTTACATACATTTAAATTGCTGAGGTGTATTAACCGTATTTTAGCTGAATATTTGATTTGAAAAAAAAACAAAACAAAAAAAAAACTACAAAGCCACAGTGATTCTAGAAAAGCTTGCGTTGTTAACGTTACCACACAACAGCGGGGCTGCAACAGCATTGTAAAATTACACCGAACGTGTTGCGTGCCCGAAAACACAGCCAATATTTCATTAACTGTTAATACTGACTTACCTGCATTTTTAAAGGAGTCTTAAGGTGGTTTAAGCCTCAGTTTTCTTGTGACCAGCAAGCAGATTTCCCGTTGTTGACCGCGGTCGTTGTGTCCACGTGATCACGATAGCCGCGAAACTTACTCAATTTCTTAAGTCGATGCAAAATACAAAAGAAATTGATAGAAAATAAGCAGTAATTTCTGTTTATAAAACTGACAAGTTTTATTGCAACTTTCTCAAATATTTTCATTTAAATGTACCAAAAACATTAAGGACATGTGAACAATATAATTTGTTAGTTAAATGCTTAATTTTTTTATTAAAACATACTTAAGCAGAACAAGTAAATTAGAGATAAAATAAACTGTGGGATTTTTACTTATTAATTTTGGTAAGCCCAAATCAAATAATCTCTTTAATGATACTCAGAGATTTTATTAAGTTAATACAAGTTTTTATTTTTGTGATATTTACAAAGCCACAGAATTATTTTTTACAGTGTTGGTTGAGATTTTGAAGTCCAATAAAGTGCATCCATCCATCATAAAAAGATCTCCACACAGCTCCGGGGGTTAATAAAGTGAACTGATGCATTTTTGTAAGAAACATATCCATATTTAAAACTTTATAAACCATAATCTCTAGCTTTTGCTGTCGTACCTATGCACCTTCACAAGAGAGTGGATTCCCAGTGGGTGACATAGGATGTAGGCGCAGCATAAGACCCAGTGTGAATTTGCTATTGTGAGAACCAAGCTTTGTTAACAGCAGAGGAAAACCAGGGTCCCCTAGGATTACGTCGAAATTCTCTAACAATTTTTTAAAGAAAATCCTTGTTTTGTACTTCATGACTGGTGTTTTGTTTTGAGCATTCTCTCCACTTATGCATGTTACATCACTTCCATGTTCGTCACAATTTCCCATGTCATCCGTTCTCTCGTGTACGTGCATATGAGAGTTAGCAGAACTTAGAGATTGGTTTATTAAGTTTTAAATATGGATATTTTTCTAACACAGATGCATCAGAAGAGAAAGAAAGAAAAAGAAAACAAACAGATTCGCTATAAGCTAAACAAACTCCTGTCAGCTGAAAAAAGACAGCTAACAACCCTGGTGAAAAAAAACCAGCATATGCTGGTAGGTATGTTTTGATGCTGGGATGCTGGTTAGGTAGGTTTTGATGCTGGTTTAAGCTGGTCCTTTGCTGGTTTAAGCTGGTCCTTTGCTGGTTCATGCTGGTCCTTGACCAGCAACATGACCAGCAAAAACCAGCAAAGGACCAGCTTAAACCAGCATCAAAACCTACCTAACCAGCATCCCAGCATCAAAACATACCTACCAGCATATGCTGGTTTTTTCACCAGGGAAAACTTAAAAATATTTTCCTTTTACATTTTTATTTAACATGTCGATTTTTTTCCTTCGTTTTTTAAAAAAGTTAAACTGCAAAATCCTTGCGAAGTCTGACTTTGTGCTTTCACAAGAGGGCAGCAGCGCACAATTTCTATATTGTCAGACTTAAGAAATACAGTGAAGCCTCTACTTTTCTAAATTTCAGTCTAAACACTGTGCTAATGAAAAAGAACTTCACCTGTGTTGTTCACCGCGTGTTCACCTGGCCTAATTTTGTGTGTGACTGAATGTTTGCAGAAGGGTTTATTTAATTTTTTAGATATCATTTTCAGTGTTTAGTGACTTAACATAAAACGCTTCAACTGAGCATCTGTAAGCTGCTCCTCGCATTTTTACCATGTTGTTAATGAAGAGGAATTTGTTTGACAAGTCTTCAGGCTAATAAGCAGCAGCGAAGTGAGACTCCCAAGTAAAAACTATATGAAAATGAGCACGAAGTACTCGATAATCTATAATATCATAGTATAAAACTGTTCAAGTGCATGTTTTGGGCATCCCATCACTTATTAAAGTGAGGCACGCCTACAGCGTGTGCGGCTGCCCAGCCTTCACGGGCTCTAACCCAGTTCATTCTCACAGACTACAGCGCACTTTACAGCGCTCTGCCTGTCACTGACACAATGCGCTACTATTTCTGGCAGATTTTACGAGGAGTCACAGTGGAATAAGAGAAAATCATGCCAATGCTATCGTAGGAGCCGACCGAAGACCCTTCACTTCTTTCCCGGGATTTTTCTTTCCTGTTTAACCCTTATCCACAATGCTTTACTTTCAGTTGGTGATCATGGCAGGGACTGTCATGCTGGCATACTACTTTGAGTACACCGATACTTTCAACGTGCACATCCAGGGATTTTTCTGTCATGATAATGCCTATACGAAGCCGTATCTCGGACCAGAGGAGTCCAGTGCGATCCCACCAGCCATCCTGTACGCGGTGGTCGCAGGGGTCCCTGCACTCGTGGTGAGTGTAAGGTTAAAGGTGTTTAGAGTAAGCAGTGCATGATGGTCGTGGTTCTTGGGAAAATCTTTATTTATGGACAAGTATAATGTTAATCAGCTTGTAGAGATTGCCCTGTTGGATAGAGTCTCATAGCCAGCCTGTAAAGTTAGAATAACAGTAATTTGAAGAAATAATTATACACAGAAAAATGCTTAAAATCTGTTATTTGATTATGCATATTATATTGCTTAAAAATTAATTATCCAGTATGTTTTCTAACTGCAGTTTATTTATGGACTTTTCATAGTTTGTGAGTATATAAAATTGAGGGTCAGTAATTTTTTTAAACAAATTAATACTTTTATTTAAGGTGCATAAATTTGTTCAAAGGTGCCAGTAAACACATTTATAATGACACAAAATTGTTTATTTTAAATAGATGCTGTTCTTTTGAACTTTGCAAACATCATGAATCCTGAAAATAAAAATTAATCACGTTTTCAACTAAAAAATAAGCAGCACAACCATATCTCAGAACTTGATCAGCAAATTGACATATTAGAATGATTTCAAAAGGATCAAGTGACTGAAGACTGAAGTAATGCTTGAAAATTCAGCTTTGCCATCACAGAAATTAATGACATTTTAAAATATATTAAAGTAGCGTTATTTTACCTTGTAATAATATTTCACAAAATTACTGTTTTCGTGGTCAAAGAGTGCAGCCTTGGTGAACATAAGAAAAAAAATAACTAGATAAAATAACTAAATAAAAATAAAGACACCAGACTTTTGAATGATGTGTACCTCAGATACCAAAATAGAAAACAAATGAGACGTTGACACTCAATAAGAGTATAAAAATAACAGTATAGTTGAAGAGGTGCTGGTTTTTAAAGAAACGTTCATGATGAAATCTTTAACTTTATTTTAAGGAGAGTTCGTTACATTGTTGAGATCTCTTCTGAAGCTCTAGGGATGACGCAAGATTACCTTGTATGAACATGAAACTTCTGCAAAATGTTTCATTAATAATATCTAACTGCTGTAGAAGAAATGAAGAAATGAGATATGAAAGATTTGAAAAGCTTGCATCTGAAGGGCACCGCTGGTTAGTGTATGCTAGGTTGGCCACAATGAATGTCGGGATCTGTCTTTGAAAAGTCACTTTTTGGCTCTAGACTCTAGCCTTCTGTGCCTACAGTATATTAAAAGAGAATTTATGATGAGCAAGATATTGGCAGCTCCGAGGATCAATTAAAGAGCACCAGGATCACCACAGAGCCTCCCTGCTCTCATCTCTCATAAGAATTCCAATGGGTTTGTTCAATCGATCTGAAAACACTCTTTCTGGCCTTATATTAAGGCCACACAAATTCACCCCCCCAAATGACTATTATTATCACCCATTTGCTGAAAGCATCACTTTTGAGTCAAGTGTGGAGTGAAAACTTCGATCTGGCCTTGTGTGCTCTGCAGTGGACAGTAAAGGTCAGCTATCAGCCCAACGGGTTCTTGAAGTGCAAGGCTTATATATTGTAGTCCCAAATATTGCTGGCATGCTGAACTTGGGCATTTCTGACAAAGCAACTGATAAGTTTACAAAATCACTTTTATGCAAGTGTATTACTTACCCTTAGTGGTGGGCAGTATAACGGTAGATACGAAATTTGTAAACCAGTATAAGTTTTAGATGATTGTCTCTATGAGATAGTTGCTGTACTACATGGTTACGAAAATGTATCATTTGCATGTGTTTTTAAGCATTGCAGTTTAAAAACAAGCGATTTAAGCTGTTGAAATGCAATTAGCAGCAAAAGAGAACTCATTTCGCCATACCATGCTCTCTGAGAGACTGTTTCTGAGTGCTGTCAGAGAGGTGCAAAGTTTCTTTATAACAAACGAAATGTAGGAGATAAGCTTATTTTAATAAAAAGCTGCATTTTTATTAAAACATGGGAAAACCTGAGTTTTAGTATAGTTTATTGTGTAATCATATTTTAAGTTGTTTAAGCAAAATCAATGAGTTTATAAGACTCATTTATGTTCTTTCTTTATATTTAAGATATATAGAACAAATCCGCATTCGTGCATCAGTGTCTGTAATATGCACTGTAGATGTGCAAATTTCTCTGATAGCACACATACATCTCTTAGACGTCTATTTTACGTCTGCATTTACCTCTGCAAGATGTAGTTTGCTCATCTCCAATATGTCTATTGGATATGATCTATATCAGATGTTAAATAGACGTCTATTAGATGTCTCTAAGATGTTTATGATTTAGAATGTATGTAAAACTGACATCTTACAGATGTCTGCCAGACGTTTATACACAGCAGATGCTTTCCAGATCAAGAGATCTTTAACAGACATCTTGCAGATGTACGTGTGCTATCTGGGTTTAGGAATCTTATCCAAGTTGGCAAGTCAGTATTGGTCAGTATCTGGGATAAAGGATCTATGAATGAAACTGTGACTAATTATTAATTTAAGTGAATGAAAGGCAATAATTAGCTATATGCATTCACAAAAAATAACTTTTTATTTGAATGTTTCACTATGTGTTGCCACAAATGACTTTATTTGAATGTTTTGTTGATGCAACATGGCACTGAGTTGTTAGAAAATAAATGCGTAGTGACATCATTGCTTGATGACTTCAGGAACCAATGAATCAGCTTTTTTAACCGGTTCAATGAGCCGAAGTGTCTGAAAAGAACCGGTTCACAGACAAGAATCACATTCTGCATTACTAGTGTCCTTGTAAACACAGTAACTTAGGTCTTAAGTGAAAGCAAACAGCTGAGAAAGAAAACACATGTGTAACAGTATATTGGATTTGGGCAGCTCTTAAAATGATAGCAGTCTGATATTTTGTGATATTGACACTGGTGACAAGAATTTCTATGCTTTTAAAAGTGTTGATATCACAAAGACCTTGTTTAAAGCAAAAATAACTATTGTGAGACTATTAGACCCATTTTGCCCCCGTAGTTCTTCATGGTTTTCTTTATTTGTTCGTTTTCCTGTCCTTGTTTAGTTTGATTGATTATTCCATGCACCTGAGTTTGTAATCATCCCTTGTATTTAAGTTCCTGTTTGTTCTGTCTTCCTTTGTCGGGTCTACTAATTCACTACTTGTTGTCTTTGTGTGATTGCTCAAGCCTCAGTTGTGGATTATCCACTGTGTTTGTGGATAAAAGACTGTTTATGTTTTCTCCACATCTCCTGCGTGCTGCCTCACTTACGATTTGTGACAAGTATATTGTAATATATATCTGTCACGTAATAATCTGAATGACAGCGCTAAATCAATAAATAAACACATCTACAAACTGGCTTTAACGCCGGACAATGACAAACTGAACAAACTAGAACTTAAGTAGGGAGAGGCACATGAGGATAATAAATGGAACACAGGTGAACAGAATGACACAATCAGACACAAAGGAAAACTAGGGCTGTTTCTTAATTCCAAGAAAGCAAAGAATGGACTTGTGTTCTTGTGGAGACCGGTCTTGCCAGGCTTGCTTGAAAGAACGAACTTGGAAGGATGCGAGAACAGAGAACACGTCTTTGTAAGAATTGAGATGTGCTGTGTTCTTGCTGCTCAACTGACAGTCCCAGCAGATTATAAAGAACCAGACAGTAGCACGCAATGCATAGTAACATCACAAACAAATGCCATAATGCATAATTTTTTTTTCATTTTATTATAGACAATATTTTCATATTATTTTATAGCTTTTTACCGCATGTATTTGTGAAAATTATTAGGCTATGTATGTTACATATTCTTTTAAATATGCCAATAAAAAGTAAGACAGGCTTTCTCACTAGGGCTGTGTTTACAATGGCAGAAAAAATCCTGATTTTTGCCCACTTCTGACACAGATCGGAATTTGATGCACACAAAAAGCAGCACGAGATCCGATTTTTTTGCATCCGATCTAAGCCGTTTCCAAATGTGGTTTTAAATCAGATACATATCCAATATCTGGACATCCGACCTTCTCTGTGTCAGTTAAGTCATTTGTTCCACAATGGATTGCATTGAACGTCATAATCTGCATTTGCGAGACACGCCTCGGCAAAAGTATACCAGACAGTACATAACTAAAGAAAGCGCAAGCGCTCGCATAGAAACTCAAGGCTAGTCTTGTTTACGCAAAAATGTTGTACCGTTTCCTTCTCGTCAAAGGAGTCGACTTGGTTTCCCCACTGCTGCCTGTCCTGCCTGGCTATCGTATGCGCGCTATTATTTCCGATAAGGAGGGTAGACGATTTTGATAAACACGACACAGTACGCTATAGCATTATCATAACATGAAAAGAGCTTGTAACCCTATTAAAGCACGGGATGAAATACATTAAGTGAGTCTGGTAAATCGTGAATTAGCTGTCATCATCAAAGCTCGTGCAGCCAGCCTGCATTAACGCTATCCTTATGATGGCAGCATTGAAAAGCCATTTTCGCTTTCTTTGTTTAATTATTTGCTGTCGTATATACTTTTGCAGACTTTGGAAAATATGAATAAGCAAAAGTCCATCCAGAATTCGAGGGTCAGTCATTGCACTAATGGTCGTGAAAGCCAGTGAAATAATTTTATGCTGGAGATTAGTGTAAACACAGATATCGGATATGAGGCGTGTCTAAAGTGTATGTAAACAGACCAAAAAATCGAAAATATGGTGAAAAGATCGGATCTGTGCATTACGACTTGCAGTGTAAACGCAGCCTAAATTAAAATTATGCAAAAAAAAATGTTTACTTTCATGAGAAGTCACGTATTTGAGAGCTTGCAGCAGGAATCTCTTAAGCGAGAACGAGAAGTTTAAATCTTGCAGGCTTCCGTACGCCGTACACCTGCAGCGTCTTCTGAGATTTGTAACGGTTCGATTCTCTCAAGTCTGCATTTGATGCATCTTCGAATTTAAGAACACATCCGGGCACTTTCATGTGTCCTCTTTACTTGCATTCTTGAGTATTGGAATTGAACTTTGACAGTTAATGATGACGTAAAGCGAGAACACAAGGACGCAAGATTGCACAAGAATGTATATTGAGAAACGGCCAAGGTCAAGGAACACATGAGGGAAGAAAACAAACTAAAAGTCCCAGTGGTGTGACAATATTGTAACCCTGAAATAAAATTACTCATATTGTTATATAAGATTTTGAAAATTTTGAAGAAGATGTCATTCATTCTCATTCAGTTATAATTAATGTTGACTGAAGCTTTTAAGTTTAAAATACAATATTGTCATAAAAAAACCATAAAAGTAGTCTATGACTCGTGTCCTGTGTTACAAATTTATACAATGAATTTGTGAGGAACAAACTGAAATTGAAGTTGTTATAACCTTCCCCTCCAATGAGCTTATATAATTTTGAGATAAAAACAAATGTAAGCTTTTGTGCTTATACTTTATGTCTCAGAATTTTGAATTTTGAAGTTTTTGTCATAATTATTACTTTGTTTATAATTTAGATTTATACTTTTGATTTATCAAAACATGATTTTTTAAAATCTTATGTGGTGGAAATAAGATTTCATAGATTTCATTTTATTCATCACGTATTGTAAAGCTATAATATGGCTTCATAAGACATTATGGGCCCTTTTTCATGATACTTTTATGTTATGTTTGTATCTTTTTGATGCTTGAAAGCTTATAGTTATCATAATTGGATGAAAAAAATTACCAGTAGATTCTTCAAAATGAGTGCTTCGTTTTTACACCACTGTATTATGTGCAAAACACTGTAAAAGACAGAATACGTAAGCACGACGGCCAGAGATGTCTGTCTAGTGCATGTTTACAAAACGAAATAAAAAAGAAAAATGAAAAAGTAGTGCAGTAGAATGGAAAAACACCTTCTGCGTGAACGGCCCTCTAAGTCAGCTCTCTGCCATGGCATTTCTGGTATCGCAGACATCAAGCATTCAGCTTTCATCAAAATTCTGAAACCAAAACCCCTGTCCTGTCTCTTGTATGGTGTAGTGGTTATATGTGCTTTCACAGCATTTATATATGCTGACCTGCCAAAGCTATGATCATTTTTCAGTGTGCTTTTACCTATGTACCTACCCAGCTTTAAATGACACACCACTTTTCATCCTACTTTACGTGTCAGTGTAGAGAGGATTCTTAAGCAAACCGAACGGATTCATCACTGTAGTTGCACTGACTGACCTTTGGCAATTATTCCAGACAGATGTGAAACCTGCCAGACAGAGAGTTTTAACTGTTATAATAGGATTCGACTCACACTACTCTGTCCAATTTCAATGTGACCAATCATAAATAACAAGAAATATAATTTGAACACTTTCTAAAGCTTGAACTGCCCTTAAGGCTTTTTTTAAATAGTTGGTCTGAACCTGAGTATGATCCTTTCTCTCCCACTGCCTCCGCGATGCATTCAGAAACAAGCAACTATGAGAAATGTATTATTCTATAATTGTGACCTAAAGCATGCAAAAACGTAAATTATATGTTAGGATGGATTGTAAATTGGGATGAATTGCTTTCATACTAATTGCTAACTGTGTAAGTTCTTGAATAAATCAAACCCTAGGGGTGTCTAAACACTTTTGATGCCACCTTTAAATACAAAGATTCTTAAAAATATAAAGCATTTTCATGTATTGGGTCATTCTTCAGTTGGGGTGGCAAATGAGAGGCAGAATTTGTAAAAATGCTTGTTTGTTTGTCTTTTTTTTAGTTTTTTTTTTATATAAAATGTATTATTATGCATTTAAAATTAGTTAAATATGCTATATCCATTAAAATGTAAGCTTCATTTAAAAAAAAAACAAAAACACTTATATCTATGGTGTTATCAAGAAAGAAAGTAACACCGCAGACAGTGACACCACAGACAAATTAGCCTAAATCCAGACTTTTCTAAAATGGAGGCTGCCATCATGATGATTTCAACATTAGGAGGACATTTTGGAAATATTAATATGTATTTATCAAAATTTTGATTAAAATATGTCAGCTCTGCAAGTTATCATAACACAACAGACACAAATAAAGTGTGACACATACAATTTTCAGAAATTTAACTGTTTTTAAGAAAATTAATAAGAAAGAATGTACTCACCATGCACTCAATGGATCAACCATCACTTCCAATGACCTTTACACATAGGAAATAGTTCAAATAGATTCCCCCCTTTTCTTAAAAGAGCGACATCCATTGTTGTAACACCCCAGTCATGAATTTGGGGGACACAACTTTTTTTCTTAGATATAACAAATTATCTATTTTTTAAAACAATTTAATAAAACTGTACATGGTAAATAAAATCTATAATCATTATATATCCACTTTATTTGTGTTAAAGGAGAAGTCCACTTCCAATCCAAGATGTTCTTGTCTTTCTTTCTTCAGTCGTAAAGAAATTATATTTTTTGAGGAAAACATTTCAGCATTTTTTTTCATATAATGGATTGGTATGGTGCCCCGATTTTGAATTTCCAAAATGCAGTTTAAATGCAGCTTCAAACGATCCCAAATGCGGTTGTAAATGATCCCAGCCAAGGAAGAAATTAAAAAAATTAAAAAAACATTAAAAAAAATACAATTTAAATACTTTTTATTCTCAAACGCTCGTCTTGCCTTGAATTCCTTGAACTCTGTGTATTCTGACTCAAGACAGTTAGGGTCGAAAAACTCCAATCGTATTTTCTCCCTCAACTTAAAAAAACATTTCAGAGTCATCCTACATCGCTGCAGAAGGACCGACCCAGTCTTTGCAAAGTGAACATGCAAAGAAGATCAAACACCCTTAACAAAAAAGGTAAAACAGCGATATAGGAGGATTTTGAAGTTGAGGGAGAACATGAGATGGGAGTTTTTCGACATACCAACTGTCATGAACAGGAACAAAAACAATCCAGGCAGAGTAAGACAAGACGAGCATTTGGCATTAAAAAGTATATAAGTTGTATTATTTTTATTAAAATAACCGATTGTTACACTAGATAATACCCTTCTTTCGTGGCTGGGATCATTTACAACCGCGTTTGAAGCCACATTTAAACTGCATTTTGGAAGTTCAAAATTGGGGCACCATATCAGTCCATTATATGGGGAAAAATGCTGAAATGCTCAAAAAACATAATTTCTTTACGACTGAAGAAAGAAAGACATGAACATCTTGGATGACAATGGGGTGAGTAAATTATTTGCAAATTGTTGTTCTGGAAGTGGACTAAAATGTTATATTGTTGCAATTACATTCCATGATACCTCTCTGAGGTATGGCAGGAACATGCATGTTTTGTTACAAATGCATTCTCTCAAACTCAATTAAATGTGTATTTTAAAACAAAAATGTAACTATTAACAGTGCACAAATTGTGTTTACCCTACAGAATACAAACATGTTAACACTGTGAAAAAATAATATTCACTTTTTAAATATAATTTTTGACACAATTTTTCTCTGAAGTGTTTCAAAGACCCCTTAGCATCGTGTTTCAGCCCCATGCTGCATTAATTAGCACAGGTGTGTTGTAATTAAAACTTTGTGGAATGCCTGATAAAGGAGGAGACTGACTTGACTCTAGGCCATGTGGAGTTGGAGGCAGAAAGCAGATGAATAGAATTCTTCCTCTGGGCTGCATCTCACGTTCTTCATATTAAATATGAATATGAAAACAAATAAAAAATAAATTAAAGAAGTTTTGGCCCATATGCCCAACCCCGTTAGAGAAACCGACTCATCAGGTTTGGCTGTTTGACATTTATGGGCCAGGATGGCATGATGTCTATTAAAAATGAACAGTGAGTCATGCCAATCCACATTCACAGTGCCGAAATGCAGAAGAATTCTTTTTGTACAAATCGTGAAAAGATTTGTCATCTTCTGTTCATTGACTGATCAGACCTTTATAGTTAGTTATTAAAAAGTGTACAATCTCAGAATTTGCCAGTTAATGTATTATTTCCTGTGACGATGTAAAGGAAATGAAAGTCAAGTAAACAAAAATAACAAATATTCTATTCTGTAATATAAGTCTTAGATGAATTATATGAAGCCTCTAGCATACAAATTCAAAGTTTTTAGATTTAATCGATGCAGCTTGTCTCTTTGAGCTTATTGTAAATACGTCTTCTGTAATCAATAAAGAGTAGAGATTCAGGCTGCAGTACTAACAGATGATGTCAAGGTGATGTATCCTCAGACTCTTGGCGTATAGTGCCCACTTCAAAAGCTCGCTCAGCCGTGCTAATATTGAGATATCACTGATGTTGTAAACCTGGAGTTTGCTGCACTGTTGAGCTTGCGCAAAAGTTCACAAGTTCACCTGTCACTTCCTGTTTTTCCACATTGGTAATGTATTTGAATAAGGGTGCTGTGCTCTTCTGCAGCTAAAGTCTTCACTAAAGTCTTATATCTCACAGTTCTGATTTTATAACATGCAACTGTGAGTTATTAAGTCAGACTTGTGAGATACAAATTCGCAGTTCTGAGAACATATAGTCTTGCAATTGAGAGTGTATATCTCACAGTTCTGAGAAAAAAACTTAGTATTGTGAGAAATAAACTCGCAGTTGCGAGAAAGAAGTCAGAATTGCGAGATACAAAAAAGGGAAAAGTGAGTTTTTATATGGCAATTTTGACTTTATTTCTTAAAACTGTAAGTTTATATCACGTAATTCTGAGAAAAAAGTCAGAATTGTGAGAAGTAAACTCGCAATTGTGAGAAAAAGTTTTTATCTTGCAATTCTGACTTTATTTCTTGCAATTTTGAGTTTATATCACACAATTCTGAGAAAAAAGTCAAAATTGTGACTTTATATCTCGCAATTCTGACTTCATAACATGCAATTGTGAGTTTATATCTCAGAATTCTAAGAAAAAAGTCAGAATTGTGAATTTGTATCATGCAATTCTAAGAAAAAAAAAAGTCAGCATTGTGGGTTTGTATCACGCAAATCTGAATTTCTCAAAAGAGATTTTCTCAAATGAGAAATAAACTTGCAATTGTGAGATACAAACTTGGAATTGTACGAAAAAAAGTCAGAATTGTGAGTTTTTATCTTGTAATTGTGACTTTATATCTCGCAATTCTGACTTTATAACACGCAGTTGCACGTTTATATCTCAGAATTCTATGAAAAAGTCAGAATTGCGAGTTTGTATCACAGTTCAGAAATAAATTTGCAATTGTGAAAAAAAGTCAGAATTACGACATACAAACTTGCAATTGGAGAAAAAGTAAAAATTGTGAGTTTTTGTCTTGCAATTTGTTTGTATCACGCAATTCTGAGAAAAAAGTTCGAGAAATAAAATAAAGAAATAAAAAGTCAGAATTACAAGAAATTGTGAGTTTGTATCACTCAAATCGGAATTTTCTCAAATGAGAAATAAACTTGCAATTGCTAGAAAAAAGTCAGAATTGTGACTTTATATCTTGCAATCCTGACTTTATTTGTCGCAATTGTGTTTATATCACGCAATTCTGAGAAAAAAGTCAGAATTGTGACTTTATATCTTTATATCTTTATAACATGCAAATGCAAGTTTAGTCTCAGAATGCTAAGAAAAAAGTCAGAATTGCGAGTTTGTATCACATAATCCTGAAAAAAAGTAAGAACTGCGAGATATATACTCGAAGTTGCGAGGAAAAAAGTGAGAATAGTTTTTAGAAGAGTTTTTATCTTACAATTCTGACTTTATTTCTCAGAATTGCGAGTTTATGTCTCACAATTCTGACATTATAACACGCACTTGCGAGTTTATATCTCCCAATTCTAAAAATAAAAGTAAAAATTGTGAGAAATAAACTCACAATTGCGAGACAAAAGTGAGGATTGCGAGATACTTGCGAAATTGCAAGTATTGCAATTATGACTTTATTTCTCACAATTGTGAGCTTATATCATGCAATTCTGAGAAAAAAAAGTCAGATACAATAAAAGGATAAAAATGTGCAATTATGGGCTTCCATAGAATGTAAGTGAATTCTTTTAGTAACTTGTCTTTTTTAGAATACATTCACAGCAGAATGGAGAAAGTAAATCAAACCCTGAATTTAGTAACTTGCAGATCCTCCTTTACCAGCAAAATCTTCACCAAAGTTTTCTCTAGCTGCTTAAACGACTGTTGACCAATTTTGGACCATCCTTCTCAACAAATGTTTCAATATGTCTGGGTTGTTTTGACAGCACGGCCTTCTTTAGGTTATTCTTTAGGTAAGTTGATCCTACAGGATTCCGAGCATGTGTCATTGATCCAAGGCATTTGAAAGGTCCAAGGTTGCCTATAAAATGGGCGGAAGCTATTTATGCAGTAGCAAGTTATCACGAAACCTCCATAGCCGCCTACAGCTTTATTCTTTCAAACCCATCTAGCACTAATTGCGAGTGGTTTTTCCATGCTTTCTTTGACCCTGGTGCACCCTGCCAGTTTGGCAAAATCAGGTTCAAGACCTTGCTGGGAACTGGCATCTGGCCGGCACAAAATCAACCTCTAATCATTTGCATTGTGTTCATGAATTGGTCTTTATGCATGTTCCAGTGTTCCAAATAGCCGAAATACAGCCTGATTTTGTCTTTAAGCCTAGCGAATTAGATTTTAGCTTTACTTAGATGTTAGTTCTAAGTAAAGATCAAGGTAAAAGCATAAAAGAGAGAGAAGAGAGAGTATCCACAAACAAAATGTACCATTAGAAGCCTCTTATTTGATTTTTGTTGCTGTTTTGTCTGCAGATTACAGTGACAGAGTCCGTGCTCTTCTTGCTGCAGTACGTCTCTGAGGATCTAGACAACCGAGAGAAGATCATTGTGATGGGCGACTGCTGTTACCTCAACCCTCTGGTCCGAAGGACATTTCGCTTTCTTGGTACGTCTTCACAGACGGAAGTGCACTAATAAGGGCAAATGTAGATTTAGACTTTTTCCTTTCCTTGCGCATCTGCGCCTGCAGCAGAAGAAAGGCAAATCGAGTTGTCAGACGCACATACAGTACTTGCAAGTTTCTTGTGTGGGGAGGACGATACACTCATGGTTTATGTCAAAGCATTCTCTTAAATTATTTATAATACTTCTTTTGCAGAGAGGAGTTGAAGGGGAAAAATATGGGATGTTCCTTGCCTAGAAATCAGACCACAACAGATATCAACTCCCATAACTCCAGCTAAAAGAGAAGCATAACCACATTACATTTCAATTAGTGTCTTCAAAATATTCATACAATCCTACAACATCAAGAAAATAGGTTTTACATTTCCTTTTCTAAAACACTTGAATCACAATCACTGACCACCCAGAAAATGTCTCAACCAGTCAGTGAATTTTTGTTTCTTGTAAAGAAATAGTCATTCTTTTCAACACAGTCACACAAAATGTGTGTACAGAAGGTACACACATTATTTTTCTTAGCATCTTCTACTGAACATGACAGCAGTTATTAATCAAAAGATTGACAAGAACATTTTACATTATACATGTTACATAAGTGATTCATATATCTGAATTATGGCGAAGCAATATTGTATAGGTTTGTATTTTTGTAGGTTAGGCTCTAAACGCTAGATTGTAGAAGATGGACCAGACTTCCACAATCTGGCATACTTTACTAAATTTTAAAAACCCTACTGTCCTGAGAGTGAACCTTATTAAGTTCATCTTGAAATAAAAGGTGTAATTGCACTGATGCAGTAAGTGTTAAAAAATTGTTGCGTAGTTTCTGCATTATTCCAGCACATTAAATTTACTGACTTGTCTGTTACACTGCTCATCTCACTTCCCATCTCACTTCCCATTTAAGTGTGCAATCATGTAGTTTTACGAACCATGTGATTACACTTGAATTTTGTTGTGAGAACATCTCAGTCGAGATTCAGTGCTGTGCCACATTAGATTTCTGGTAAAAAAAAAAAAAAATGGAGCCCTCCGGAGCATAATGAATAAGCTTGTTAATGTGGGGGCCGATGGAGGAGCTGTGTGAGTAAACTGACAGCGGTAGCGCTCATTGTAAACTAGTTTCAGTCTGCTGCTTCTCCAAGCTCCGCTCATAGACGATATTCAATGTGACAAAGCTGCCCACGCTTACATTAAGATTTGAGTCCCGTTCCTCTGCTTTCGTGCCTAATATTCTGCTTGTAAAAAAGATGTAGACTCACCCAGCACTGAACGGGCTGTCATTTTCCATGATGTGATTACAGTTTGGCATCACTGAGCTTTTTAGGAATGGTTTCCATTTTTAATTAGTAGGGATTATGTTAATTATGAAGACAATAATGTGCAATTAAAGGAGAACTCCACTTTCAGAACAACAATTCACAAATCATTTTCTCACCCCCTTGTCATCCTAGATGTTCATGTCTTTCTGTCTTCAGTCGTGAGGAGTGAGGTGAGGACATTATTTGTAAATTGTTGTTCTGGAAGTGGACTTCTCCTTTGATCATCCCACTTGACCGCACACTATGCCATTCAAAAGTTTGAGGTCAGTAATATTTTTTATTTTTTTGGGGAAAAAATGATTCAGCAAGGATGCATAAAATTAATCAAAAGTGACAGTAAAGACATTTATAATGTTACAAAAGATTTATATTTTGAACTAATGTTAACTTTCTGTTCATCCTGAGAAAAGTCCTCATAGTTCCTACAAAAATTTTAATCAGTTGTCAGTACTGATGACACATAATAAATCAGCATATTAGTATGATTTCTGAAGGATCATGAAGACTGGAGTAATGGCTGCTCAAAAACAGTTATTTTAAATTGTATTTTCGATATATTTCGCCTTGCTGAGCATTAAACTTACTGACCACAAACTTTTGAACAGTAGTGTAAAAATCTGTATGTAAAACTGGAATCCTATTTGTGTCTTTGTCTTTCTCCAGGTGTGTACGCATTTGGCCTCTTTGCCACAGACATTTTTGTAAATGCCGGGCAGGTGGTAACAGGAAATCTGTCTCCGTACTTCCTGACGGTGTGCAAACCCAACTACACAGCGCTGGGGTGTCAACAGGTGGTGCGTTTCATCAGCCAACAGGAAGCCTGCACAGGCAATGAGGATGATATTTTACATGCTCGCAAATCCTTCCCATCCAAAGAGGCGGCCATCAGTGTTTATGCGGCTCTTTATGTTGCTGTGAGTAAACTTCACATATATACAAACACAAAAAAGACGGGTTAAACTCTGTGATTGCTGTCATTATAATTTATTTTTTAGAAAGCCAAAAGCTAAGCTAAACCAAAGCTATATGCACTATGGTTTGAAATCTGCAGTTTATGTAAGCTGTTTATATGCAAGTTTAATCGGGAGGGAAAAAATAGCCTGCATTGTAGATAAGGGCCCGACAGAAGGTGGACACCCTTTTTACAATATTTACTGTAATAGGTCATAGGTGTCCCCAGAATGTGTCTGTAAAGTTCAAAATACCCCACAGATCATTTATTATATCATTTTGAAAATGCCTATTTTGAGTGGAAGCAGAAACATGCCGTTTTCGTGCATGTCTCTTTAAATGCAAATGAGCTGCTGCTCCCCACCCCCTTTTTAAAGCCATAGTTTAAACTTCTTATATACGGGCGCACATCCGAAACATGCGCACAGAAATCAGCTGTCACACGGCATGTGAGTACTAAACTAAAGCATTAGTTTACATTTACATTTACATTTATTCATTTAGCAGACGCTTTTATCCAAAGCGACTTACAAGTGGGGAATACTTCAAACGATTCATCCTAAAGAGGCAAATCGACATAGGAAGTGCTTATAATACCATATATCAGGCATTGTTCAGATAAGTACAAGCTAGACTATACTTTAAAATGCTACACATATTTAATTAGTAAACTATCAGTATACCTATAAGTTCACTTTTAGTATACTTGCAGTACAAACTAAAAACATAGATGTAAGCTAATTGTGTACTCAAAGTTTACTAGTGTTATACTTAAAGTATACTTAAAAGTATACTTTTATATACTAGAAAGTGGGCCACTTTAGTCCCAAGGAGTATTGAAATACACTTATTGAAGTACACTTACAAGTATACTACTAGTACACTGATATTTGTATAATTGCTACATAAAGTATATTTAAAAATATACTTGAACTTTGAAGTATACTTTATAAAATAAACTTCAAGTATACTTTTTGGTAAGGGTTTGTGATGGTAAAAAGCATCGACAAAAAACCCCCCAAAAAAAACATGCACTACTCTGCACTACTCAAAACTCGCGTTTGAATAGTCAGTAGCAAATTTTTTAAATAAGAAAACGTACTTACAGGTGCCAGACTGTCCTTGCAACGTTGGAACTGCCCCACTTTATAGCCTTAACCCTTTGTGTACAGCTGGCATTGTAGTGAAAATCTGGAAGTGAAATCTAAGTGGCTCATTTTTTTCACATGCTTGCAGAGAAAGGCTTACCAAAACAAAGTTACTGGGTTGTCTTTTTCACATTTCCTGGGTTGGTAGATGCACCGAGGACAGGATTATGGCACGGAAAAAGTCAGATTTTCATGATATGTCCCCTTTAAAACTAAATTATGAAACAAAAACCTAATCTACAATTATAAGAGTTCAGAGAAAAATAACACAATAATTAAATATGATGCATAAAATAAATAATATATGATGCTGGGTAGACTTTATAAAAGCACAGTATCTTTAATGCCTGAGGGTATTGTGTCCTTCTAAATAGTTGGTTTGTACATTACTGATTATTCAAACTGACTTTTGATTATGCTTATCTTGTAAAATTGTTGTCCGATTTAAGATTTTAGAAAGTGCATAAAAGGATTTTACTCCAACACCCCTTCAAAAAAGGAGAGAAGCCTTTTATCCATGCTATGATATTGATCCAGACATGAATTAGGTTTCATAACATGTTTTTTTTCAAAAATGGTACCACTTTTAATAGGCATAAAAAGACATTTTCCATTTATTCTTTGAGTCCAAGGGCTTCAAGGCCCGTCCCAGCTACACAGCACTCATTTTGGACACAGAAAATTGATTTTCATTTTCCATCAGTTCTCCCCAGGTCTTTATGTTGCCTCGCTGTCTGATTTTCTATCATGTTAACATCTGGGGTGATCTGTATGATTTAATACAGGGGTGTCCAGTCCTGCAGAGGTCAGCTCCAACCCCAATTAAACATACCTGTATCAGCTAATCAAGGTCTTCAGGATTACTAACTAACTTCCAGGCAGGTATATTGGAGCTAAGCTCTGTAGCACATTGGTCCTCCAGAACGCAATGCAAAGCTTTGTAGAAATGCATCTAAAAGTCCTGAAATCAAAGTAATACAACGTTAGATCCATTAGATGGCAATGTCACAAGTTAATGTACACAGCAAGCATCACATTTTTATGCATTGCCAGAAATGTTTGCAGCAAGACACGGGAGTGAATAAATAAAAAAAGAATCATGTAAGTACATATTTCTCCTAGCAACCTTGAAACCTTAATCATGCCAATCAAATTAATTACTCAGCATGACTCCGTCATTAAGTAAATCTGAAATGGTTTACATTCTGAGTAGGCATGTTTTAATGCTAAGAGCCTCGAGGCAGATAGTAAGAAGTCCAAATTGGCCATCTAGGAGATTAATTTAATGGTTCATACGACAGTAATAAAATGAATAACTTCCCTGTAGAGAGGGAAAACTTTCATTTGTCATATCCAAATGGCATTGTGTCACAGAGTTAGAGGAAAGGAGGAGAATCAATAGATCTAGCCTGCCTAAGGGCTGCTCTATTACTTAATTACCTTTTTTTCCCATGATGGAATCTCGAAATGGCACTTCACCTGAAAATCTAAATTCTGTCACCGTTTACTCATTCACCCTTGTTTCAGTCCCATTTCCTGTTATTTTTGTCTTTTTTGTGCTACACAAGAGTACAAAAAGCTCTAAAATATGTACACAGTTTGAATCTAGCTCACAAAATTAATTAATTAATTCTTAAAAAATCTGTCAAGTTCTATGAAACAAGTCTTCATATCTACTTTTGTGTTCCACTGGAAAAATAACAGTATGTGAGTTCTGAATTAGATTAAATGAAGAAAGAAATTATTTTCTTTGGGTTTTAAAAAGGTTTTAATATCTTTGGTTTTGTTTTCCCATATACAAATATCTACACATCCTTAAAACAAGATCCATGTACTTAAAGGAGAAGTCCACTTCCAGAACAACAATTCACAAATAATTTACTCACCCACTTGTCATGCAAGATGTTCATGTCTTTCTGTCTTCAGTTGTGAAAGAAATTATGGTTTTTGAAGAAAGCATTTCAGGATTTTTCTCCATATAACTGACTTCATTGGTGCCCCAATTTTGAACTTCCAAATGTAGTTTAAATGCAGCTTCAAAGGACTCTAAATCCCAGCTGAGGAAAAAGGGTCTTATCTAGTGAAACGATCAGCCATTTTTTTCTGGAAAATAACATGTTTTATACTTTTTAAGCACAAAAGCTTGTGTAGCACAGGCTCTGGGATGCACGTTCAAGACGCTGCGTACTACTGAATCACGTGGAAAGGTCACGCGGAACGTAGGCGGAATTACAGACCCAGTGTTTACAAAGCGAACGTGCAAAGACCAAGAAAGTGCAAGTAAGTTTGTAAACGCTGTTTACAAACAAAAAAGTACAACGATGTCCTCCTCTCAAGTTGTAGAAGCAACCATACTCAGAAGCTCCATACTCAGTACACAGGCGATGAACTTACACGTGATTCGTAGTGTTGATGGGAAGTTCGGATCATTTTACTGACTCAGACCTTTGAGTCTCGTTCAGAAAAATTAACAAATCTTTTTTCGAGTCATTTCGTTCATTTTAGCAAAATATAATTAAAATGTTACATGTTACTTCCCTAACACATCTACTGCTTACACAAATGTTGATCACACTACAAACAAGACAACACTATAATGCTGTAAGAAACAGAAAAGATTAATTCATTGTTTACCTGGGTCTTTAGTCCATGAGTAGCTCACCTCACTTCTTATCTGACAAGTTTTGGGGTTTGAGTCGTTCATCACGTGACAGCCCCATAAGATGAATGAATGACCCGAAAAACCCGAAGACTCGAAACAGCTGAACTTATTCCAGTACAGAACCTAATAGGATGTTGCGTATGCGTGACTGAACGAATCACTCCCCGAGATGACTCGTTCTTCCCGAGTCACATTGAAGATTCGTACAAAAAGAAAGAATCGTTCAAGATCGACCCATTACTAATTTGTAGCATCGTGGACGCGCATCCCAGAGCCTGTGCTACACAAGCTTTTGTGCTTAAAAAGTTGCTTTTTGCCCATTGCTTTATTGTCCAAATAATGTGGCAGCCATTTAATAATTTGAATTAAAATTATAATTTACACTCAATAAGTTATTATTGTATGCTGTTTTATAATGTACTACAATACTGAGGTGTAGATTATTGCCACTATTTGAAATAGGTAATATAAAGAGAGAGAATCTACAATGCTGCTTGAAAGTTTGTGAACCCTTTAGAATTTTCGACATTTTTGCACAAATAAAACACAAAACATCATCAGATTTTCACACAAGTCCTGAAAATTGACAAAGAGAATCCAATCAAATAAATGAGACAAAAATATACTTTGTCATTTATTTACTGAGAAACACGATCCAGTTAAATATTTGTGAGTTGCAAAAGTATGTACTGCTTTCAGTATCTGGTGTGACCCCTTTTGAAGCAATTACTGCAGGTAACGTATTTTGTAACAGCTGATCAGTCCTGCACAACCGCTTGTAGGAATTTTAGCCCAATTCTTCAGTACAGAAACACTTGAACCCTGTGATATTGGTGGGTTTCCTCCTATGAACTGCTTGCTTTAAGTCCTTCCACAACATTTTAATTGGATTAAGGTCCGGACTTTGACTCAGGCATTCCAAATCATTAATCTTGTTCTTTTTTTAACCATTTGTTGGTATAATGACTTGGGCTTGTGGTCGTTGTCTTGCTGCATGACCCGTTTATTTCTAAGATTCAGTTTTCAGACAGACAGTCCTAACATTTTCCTTTAGAATTTGCTGGTAGAATTCAGAATTCATTGTTCCATCAATAATGGCAAGTCATTGATGGCAAGCCAATATTAATGTGAGAAAGGCCTTTATGTGCTTAAAAGTTACTCTAAGGTCCTTTGCAACCTTGCAGACTATTACAAGTTTTGCTTTGGAGTAAACTCTGTTGGTCGACCGGTCCTAGGGAGGGTAATAGTGGTCTTACATTTCCTCTATTTGTAAACAGTTTGTCTGACTGTGGATTTGTGGAGTCCAAACTCTTTAGAGATGGTTTTGTAACCTTTTGTAGCCAGATGAGCAACAACAACTCTTTTTCTGAGGTTCTCAGAGATCTACTTTGTTCATGCCATGATTCACTTCCACAAACACGATCAGATTTTGACAGATTCCTGTTCTTCAATTAAAAAAGGGCACCTGATAGTCACCCTATTGATTGATAACACATCTGAACAAATAAACTATAATTTTACCTTAAAATGAACTGCTAATCCTAGAGATTCACATACTTTTGCAACTCACAAATATTTAACACTGGGCCATTTTTTTTTTAAATAAATGAATGACAAACTATATATATTCATCTCCTTTGTTTGACTG
The DNA here is from genome assembly GCA_012976165.1 of Labeo catla. NCBI lineage: Eukaryota > Metazoa > Chordata > Actinopteri > Cypriniformes > Cyprinidae > Labeo > Labeo catla. The sequence goes on along the minus strand of VONZ01000030.1, from coordinate 427,383 downwards.
GATTCTCTTTCAGGACTTCTTTTCTGTAAAATTCTGATTAACTTTTTGGTCATATAGAAAATTCTAAAGGGTTCACAAACTTTTAGGCACATAGTGTAAATAACATTAATCACTATTTGCACTTAGTGTAAATAGCATGTATCGCTAAGAAAATATGCTATTTTCACTTTGTGCAAATAGCATCTATAGCCGCTGCCTTTGAATTTAATCATTTGATCATTATCAGTTGATAACGGATATTTAATTGCACATGCTTATTTACACCTAATTGTAAAATTATCTCTGTAATCTTTTAACACTCGCTTAAAGTTAATTTTTAAAACGCCATTAATAATTTAATAAAACTGTTAAATGTACTCTTTAGCAAAGCTAAATATCCATTTTCCATACTGTACGTGATAATGTTGTGAAGCCTAAATCACTTGCAGCATTAAAAATGATTGACTTGAGATTTTAGTGTTTCGTTTTAAATTTGTTTAGACAAAAAAGTATAGAATTATAGTTTGTGGGCCATTTATCATTAATTGGCCATAACATTGAAAGAATTACCAGCTTATCACATTGGCCAGAATTTTAATTCAAAATATCCCAAGACCTAGAAAATGTAAGCATGCTCAGGAACAATTAAAAGGACGCTTTGAAGGATTGAAAAGGATATCTGTCTGAATGCTGCTTTAAGATGCTAATAGTTGTACCTGATCAAATCCTCACAGTGAGATGAATGCCAGACCACCCCCACCTTCTCTCTCTCCCCTAAGGCTTGATTCAGGACAAAAGCAAAGCAGGTTGTCTTGAAATACCACCAGACTAGCCTTCAAATGCCACCTTTCCAGTCAATGCCAATGTCTTTGATAAATGAAACAATATAGCTGAACTATGGAAATGTATTTTGTTTGCAGTGCACTTGCAACAGCATCAGACACATTCAAATGTTTACATACACTGATCAGAATAATTGGTGCATGTTAGCATGCAGTTTGTTATAGTGAAAGCCACTGTTTAAACTGTTAAATTGAAACCTGTGTTTTCAGACAAACATGCCCACACGTGAGCAGGGAATGAATGAACTATGAAAAGCGTTTACACAGCGATTAGGATGAAGATGTATTACAGAGTGCTCTGTTTTTCCTCAGATGTACATCACATGCTCGGTGAAGGCCAAAGGGACACGGCTGGCCAAGCCGGTGCTCTCTCTGGGGCTCATGTGTCTGGCCTTTCTAACTGGGATTAATCGAGTGGTGGAGTACCGCAACCACTGGTCTGATGTCATTGCTGGCTTCATCATCGGAGGAGCCATTGCTGTCTTTATGGTGAGGTCACTTCTGAAAACAAATGCAGTTTATATGCATACATACTGTACAGTTCAGTTGTTGATTTTTATTTAATATTTACATATTGAGGAACTGAGTGATTTTAATGAAGTGTTTATACTTAATTCATTTGTAAGGATGCTTTTAATGATACAGACTATACATGGTACAGGGTACAATTTTTAAAATATTTTTGGAAAAAGTCTCTTATGGCTGCTTTTGTCATTCTAATATGCTGATTTGGTGCTTAGGAAACATTTGTTATTATTATTATTATCAATTTTAAAACAGTTGTGCTGCTTAATATTCTTATAGGAACCGTGATACAGTGTTTTAGGATTCTTTGATGAAGTAAAAGTTAATAGCTTTTATTTGAAATATAATGTTTTTGTAACAGTGAAAGTCTTTAATATCACTTTTGATCAATTTAACACATCCTTGCTGAATAAAAATATTAATTTCTCTTTAAAAACGTACTGACCCAAATAATGTAATATTATGCAACATTGCTCCTTTTCTCATTTTGTGATTCATAAAACAAATGAATGAAATGAAATGCAAATGAAGTTATATAAAGGTTATATAACATGATATCCACAAATCGAAATCCCTACGAAGTCACCAATGATGAGACACACTAAAATAAAAACTAAAATAATGTGCTGCAAAAACTATTCAGTCTGGTCTTATGTAACTTTATTTATCAGACATTTCTAAGCGTTGTTGTGGGGAACATCAAAAAGTTTGAAAACGCCTGATTTAGACAAATTATACACAGCATATCATAATACTGAATAATTTAGCAGTACTTTAACAAAAACACAAGCTTAAAATTTCTATTTAAATGCCTCATAGACTTGAAAGTGCCTTACTGTACACATTTTTTACAGTACATTGCATCTTTACAGGGAGTTTGGAGGTATCTGTAGCACTGAAGTGCCTTCAAGCCATCTAAAATTTAAAGAAGCCACACAGCAGCAAATTGCTGATCTCATGCTGATTTGAGGTTAACCCATCACAAACCCTACACATGCCTACATGCTAACAGAAAAGGTTTCAGATGCATTTATCATTAAATACAAGAAATGCATATTTATATATTTATCATGAAATAATATTTTACACTCAAGAAGAAATGTGACATATGGCTAGGTAATTGGGTCAGGCCACAGGATAGGGCACATGTGTATCTTCCTCTTCAACAAAACACTACAGTTTGTGCTGTGCTGGGCACATGGTTGTATGAAGAGTGCAGAGTGAAGATGAAAAACCTATTGTGAGCTTTACAGAAAGGTCACACATCAGCTCATGCCTGCTTGCCTCACATTAGGCATAACAACATTGTGAGTGAGTTTGTGGAAGCGTGGATGTTTTATTTTCTGTGGTGCTGTAGTCATACTGTACAAGATATGCACTGACCTATTTCTGCTGTTAGGATGGGTTGGGGGAGGGGGTGCAGGGAGGAAGGTGAATATAGCCATCAAACTCATGGTCAGATCAAATCTTATAAAGCATCACATCATCAGGAGGCAGTAAAGGGAAACAACTGTAAACGTATTGCAGTAATCTTGCAAATGGCTGTCTCTTGATCCCTTGGAAGTTTGTTTTGCAATAGAGTTTAGTTTAGGACTCAGCAATAAGTAGACTTTTTCCTGTTAATGTTGTTGGGAGAGTACTTCAGTTTTTATTAAAACATATTTAAAGGGATAGTTAACCCAAAAATGAAAATTCTGTCATTAATTACTCATCCTCATGTTGTTAAAAACCCATTCGACCTTTGTTCATCTTCAGAACATAAATGCTTTTTGTGCATAAAGAAATCAACACATGATGCATGTCTATGAGAAAAAGAAGAAACTGTTGAATAAAGTCATTATTTTGTTTGTATTTTCGTAGCTTCATAAAATTACAGTTGACCACATATGTCTATCATTAGCAATGTCCTTACTACCTTTCTGGGCCTTGAACGTGTCAGTTGCATTGCTGTTTATGCAGGGTCAGAAAGCGCTTGAGTTTAATCAAAAATATCTTAATGTGTGTTCCTGTTATACTTAGTAGGCGAAGCAACACGCAGGAGACATGGAGTAAAATAAACAGTATTTTAATCAAGAAACACAAGGGATAATCCACAGCAAAGGCTTAAGAAGACACACGTAACATCAAGTAGACCCGACAGAGACAAAAGGCAAGGACAGGAACTTAAATAGACAGGCTAATTGGCAACACAAGTGAACAGGATTAATAATCAAAGTAAACAAGGAAAGGAACATGACCAAATAAGGAAACACAGGAACAACTACGGGGGCAAAACAAGACAAAACAGATCCATAGTCCTGACATATCGCCCCCCTCCCAGAAGGTGTGTCCTCGCACAAAAACAACAACAGAGGGAGGCACTGATGGAAACTTGGGAGGAGGCTCAGGAGGAGGATGGACATCCGGGAGGAGGATGACAAACAGAGCCCTGGGTAGAGTCGACAAAGGGAGGAGGCAGGGAGATGACAGGAGAGACCAGACGGAGACAGGAGGAACTTGGAGCAGGAGGAGCCAGGTGGGACCCAGGCTACAGCCATGATATCGACCCACAGTGGAGCCGACAGAGGGAGGAGCCATGGAGGAGGAAGGGCTGACGACTCCTAGGGGCCGACCGATGGCGGCGGAGCAGGTGGTGGTGGAGTCCGAGGCAGAGACGGAGAGCTGATGAGCTGATGTCTCCGGAGACTGATACGTAGGCGTGGATCCGGGAGCTGGAGGGATGGAGGAGCCTGATGGAGCCAGAGGGATGGAGGGACGAGGCGAAGCTGGAGGAGTGGAGTCCCGAGGTATAGGATGGATGACGACAACCCAAGGTGGAGTTGAAGGGATGAGGGAGCCCGCTGGAGCCAGTGGACTGCCTGGCCACGGCAGAGAGGTGGGAGGTAGGAGCCATGGTGAAGCCGCTGGGTTGACGGGCCAGCTGGAGTCCTGGACTCTGAGGCTGGAGGCGGAGACAAGGGATCCACCAGCCGTAACGCCGATGGAGGGTGGTCATTTGTGAGCCTCCACTGGGCTGAGCACTGGCAAAGCAGTTTCAGTCAGTTCTGTTGAAGGCGGGAGGACAGGGGGTAGGTCAGCATAAATGTTCCAGTCTAACACCCCCTCAGCCTCAAACAGTCCCAGATCCTCAACCAGCTCACCCTCAGCCATGTTGCAGTGGACGGAGCTCCCCACCACAACATCACTGGCCATGGTTTTCTCCCTCGTGGCGGGCATTGTTGCTGGCTCACACACCTGGACTGATGTCACTAGCAGCTCCGGCTCTGTCGCTCCATGCGCCGATGGCTTGTTGGTTGTGGCTCTGGCTCTCTGTCAGCGGTGGGCTCGGGCATGTGCTGCGCGCAGTGGGGAGATGGTGGGCTGGGCACTGGGTCCAGAGTGGAACTGACATGGAGTGTCCACTCCACGAAAGCGGCGAAGTCCTCTCGAGAACCGTCTTTGGACGACGGCGCTCTGTACGCGGTGTTTAAACTACCATCGTAGAACACACAGACCATGTTGTCCGGATAGCTGGTGATGTTGGTCAGCAGGAACTGTCTAGTATGGTCCTCAAGAGCTTTATCCCCCTGCTCCAGCTGGAGGAGGATGTATTCGGGGTGAAACAAGAAACACAACGGAAACAAAAATTGTGAAAAAACAAAGGGGATTGGTAACTGTTTTAGGTCATGTCCTCTGTCACACTTCATAGGCGAGGCAACACACAGGCGATGCGGAGTAAACGTAAACAGTACTTTAATCGAGAAACAAAAGGGATAATCCACAGCAAAGGCTTGAGAAGACACACGTTACAAGAAGTAGACCTGACAGTAACAAAAGGCAAGGACAGGAACTTAAATACACAGGCTAATTGGCAACACAGGTGAAAGGGATTCATAATCAAACTAAACAAGGAAAGGAACATGACCAAATAAGGAAACACAGGAACAACTACAGTGGCAAAACAAGACAAAACAGGTCCATAGTCCTGACAGTGCCGAAGATGAACGAAGGTCTTATGGGTTTGAAACGACATAAGGGTCAGTAATTAATGACAGAGTTTTTTATTTTTGGGTGAACTATCACTTTAAGCAATGTAATAAAAGCAAGAGGGCTGTTAGAATATTAGCATCAGAAGTTCATCAGCTGAGAAAATAATAGTTCCAAATTAAGACAAAGCATAATGTCTTTGAGCAATATGCAGCAGTGTTGATTTGACAGCAAATTTTGATTTAGTTTTAGTCATAGTTTTTGGACTAAAATACCATTTAGTTTTAATCTTAGTCTAGTTTTAGTCGTGCACTGTTTAAGAGGTGCTTTTCTGTGTGCGTGATTCAGCTGTGTGGGCTCAGAAATCCGGACCGAATTAAGTGCTCTTTCACGTCGTCATGCTTTTCAAATTTATCCATATGTCTGCTCTTCTCTTTTTCCCAGATCCTGACATTTTTTAACGTTTTATGAGCTGTGCAGCAAATGTATGCAAACGTATGATCAGAGCATTACAGCTGAAATGTATGCATCTACCCTCCTTTCTTGTTTTTGTTTGTGAAAAAAAATGTTGTTGACAAAAATTACGACGAATATTTTTTTGTCAATGAAATTAACACTGATACATAGTAGTGGTGTTTGATTCCTGAATGAATCAGTGTTCAAATTGGAGTAAATTATTTAATCGTTCAAATATAAATATAGTCTCTTTTTCCGGTTCTAAATAAATCAGCATTTGAATAAATTGATTGAGTAAATGATTCAATGACTCACTCATCAGGATAGCCACTTGCCAAATTCCTAAATTAATCAGTGTTTGAATCAGAGTGAATGATTCAGTGACTCACTCATAAGGACTATTACTGCAACAGGTGACAGGTGGTATGTGAAAAGAAGTGTCTGAATTCATAGTAGTCCTAAAACAGTATGTGCAGAGTACCCAGAAGATCTACAACGTCCAAAGAGATTCTGAAGTGCACATATCACAAAGTAAAATAATCACAAAGTTTTTTATCAAATGTAGTACATACTCAGTATGTGGTTTTGGACACAGCTAGTCACTTGTTTTGTTCCTGAATGAATCAGTGTTCAGATTTCAATGACATTTCAATGAACCCTTTCACACATGGAGGCCACTACAGTGGACAGATATTTGGAAGCCGTTTTTTAACCATTTAAGTTGTGGTGAAGCCCCAAAGTATTGTCTACAATTACATTTAATTATTGTCTTTGTATCTTTTTTTGGTTTGAGATATTACATGATATATTCAAAGAGGTGGAGGGAAGAAGAGATGCACCAAGTACCTCAGGAATAGGTGTTAAATCCTTTTATTCTCAGAAAACCAGACAGGTACAAAAAATATTTTTCAGCTAAATAGGATTCAGCTAAATAGTAAAGTGTTGCAAGATATTCTTTCTGTTGTGATAAAACTACAGCTATAGCCAACTGGACATTGCATAAGCATTATTTGACCACAGTGTTCAGTACATCACAAACATCACAAAAATGATTTGACTTTTTAGGCATAAAAATACATACATTATCAGCAAGCAAAAGACAATGACAACACAGCACTCTCAAATGAGTAACAGAACCTCTCAGACTGGCCCAGCACCATCCTTATTGTTAAGTCTTGCTGCATATGGTTTATAAAATGGTAAGGGCAGCACACACAGTGCAGAAAATGAATTCCTCCATCTGTTTAGTTCAACTTAAGGCTCCATGAGTGGAGAACGCCCTGAGATGTCCTCTGTTGAAACCCTCCCTTGTTCTATGCTGCAGTCTTGCAGAGGCAGAGCATTGCCTGTAGTGTCTCATTGGAAGTACTCATTTCGGCCCGATAATGGATGAATCTCCTCCAGGACATGAACTCGCATGTTTCCTCCCTCCCGAAAGAGCACAGAGCCTTTTTACTTGGGGCAACAAGTCATGCGAGCATCTTTGCCCTTTCAAGACTTACATAAATCATCATTTACAGCCTGTAAAAAGCTATACATGTGTATGTGTGCTACAAAAAGCCTTTCAGAGGTGTAAAACTTCTATCTTTTCCTTCTTTCCTTTTGTTTTCCCTACGGGCACTCTTGTGTTAGGTGGTGTGTGTGGTGAAAAATTTCAAAGGGAAGCCTTTACTGGGTGAGATACCGCCGGAGGAGAGTGTGTCCAGTGGTCCCATGATCACTCAGCCCAGGATGGAGCACGCTATGGAGAAATACATAGCGTCCCAGGTATTCAAACATAAGCATACATGTACACTAGAATGTACACTAGAGCACCTTGTTAATGTGGCAGGTTTCTATCTAAAATTATTAACGGTATACTGTAAACTATTTTTCAAAGTTATAAAGATTATTGAAGTTTTACAAGAAAATACTGTTTCACTCTTTCTGCTTCAAAATTTCTGGTTTATTTAAATGTTGCTTATTATTGATTGATTTTACTAGAGAATTTACTACTGTTAAATGAATATTAACCTAATGATTTACTTACCCTCAAGCCATCCTAGGTGTATATGACTTTCTTCTTTCAGACAAATACAATCCGAGCTATATAAAAAAAAATATCCTGGCTCTCCCATGCATTTTTAATGGCAGTGAATGGCTGTTGAGATTTTGAAGTCCAATGAAATGCATCCATTCATCATAAAAAGTATTCCACATGGCTCTGGGTGGTAAATAAAGAAAAAACAAATAAATAAATAAATAAATAAAAAATCAGTGCGTTTTTGTAAGAAAATATACATATATAGAGGAGTGAAGGAAGCAAAGTTTCTTTTTTGTAAAGGTAAACCAGTCTCTTCTTGAATGACAACATTTTAGTGCCACGTTAAAAAATAAAAAAATCGAAATATCTCAAAATATTTTGAGAATAAAGTCAAAATTACGAGCATAAAGTCCAAATGTTTCCAGAATAAAGTTGAAGTTAGGAGAATTAAATCGTAGCAATTAAAGTTAGAATTTGCCAGGTCAACGGAATTTATTTGAATATATGTGAGATTTTTAGTCCAAATCATACCATGTGTTACTCGCAGGGGCAGAATGCTTGGAAATAATATTTCATGTCTTTGATTGCATTCATTAGGCCTGTTTGTAGTGCGCCAACCACCCAATAATAGCAATAAGCTTTGTGCTTTTAAAGTCTCAGCTTTCAAAATCTGTCAGTTTTATAGCAGAATACAAACAATGTGTCTTTCAATAACGTGTTTTTCATGCTCTTTAATTTTGGCAGGACAGATCGCTGTATTCATGTGAATCAAGCATCTCTTCGATTACTTATTAAATTATACTGTTTTCTTTGAAAATTTAAAATTCCACCACCTGCTCCGCAAAAACGTCGGTGGCGTCCAGTCTTTCACATGAATCTCTTTAAAAACAACAATAAACACTGTAAAGGTTGAAGTGGACTCCCAGCTCAATAACATGAGTTATATTGTTCTCTTTTCTGAGATTTAGTCTATAAGTGACTATTCCCAAGCTGTTTTATTCACAGTATAAATGAAAGGAAATAATAGGCTATTTTATTCATTATTTGTAGTGCGCCAGCCACCCAGTAATCACAATAATTTTGTGCTTTGTTGCTTTTTTAACAAAGCTCAGCTTTCAAATTCTGTCAGTTTTATCACGAAATACAAATTCTAAATGTTTTTCTTCTTTATCTCAAGTTTATAGCACGATATAAACGTGAAAAACATCAGAAGGAATGAAAAAAAAAAAAACGGAAAGAAGACTGATTTACATGGCGCTTAAACTGAGGCGAATACAGTGATCTGTCACATCAGTGAAAGAGCGTGAAAAACAACATTATTGTAACAGTCGTATTTGTATTTTGCTATAAAACTGGCAGATTTTAAAAGCTGAGACTTTAGAATATCTCCCGGTACTCCCATTCCAGGCCATTTGCATTCACCACATGCTAGAATACACTCACAAAATATTATAACTTTAATTTCGTAATTGCTGCAAATAAAATCTCATAATTTTGACTTTATTCTTAAAATACTTCGACTTTATTCTCGAAACACTTTCTTCTCGTATTTTTGATTTAATTCTCGAACATTTTGACTTTATTCTCATAATTTTTACTCTATTGTCAAAATATTTAGACTCTTCTATTGTTGAAATATTTCGACTTTATTCTCATAATATTTCGACTTTATTCTCGTAATTTCAACTTTATTCTTAAAATATTACGACTTTATTCTTGTAATCTTTTTTTTAACGTGGCACTAAAACACTGTTGTACTTCATGGTTTATATTAGTCCTCCAACATTTTTTTTTTTTTTTACAAGCCCTCGTTTTGTACTTTTAATTAGTGACTGGTGTTTTGTTTTGCTCTCTCCTCTGCACTTCGTCACTTTTATACGACAGTTAGCGGAAGCTAAAGATTACAGTTTATAAAATTTTAATTATGGATGTTTTTTTCTTATACAAACACATTGATTCAGTTCAGAAGGCCTTTATTAACCCCCTGTAGGAGTACTCCCATGTGGAGTACTTTTTATGATGGATTGATGCACTTTATTGAACTATTGAATCTCAACAGCATTTCACTACCGTTATAAAGCTTAGAAGAGCCAAGACATTTTTTATGGAACTCTGATTGTATTAGAATTATTAGATTATTAGAATTGTATAGTTATCATACTTACCATCCTTAGTGTGAAAGGCCTTAACTCTTATATAGATGAGCTTCTTACATATGTCTCGTACAAGATCATTCATCTGCACATTAAAAATTTGCAAAACAACATGTCATCTTTATGTGGGTCATCTTATGACTTTGCCCATGGCAGTTTGCAGTTTGCAGCATTAAAATTTTAACTCTTACTGTGACTATAACCTGTGAATTTATCAGATGTTTTGAGGGGCTTAAAGATGAAATCTTGAGGAATAACAGCTGTTTGATAAATAGTGCTTTCCTTGAAGCGTTTTTTTATTTTTTTGAGTACTAAACTCAATCTCGGTTCAGCTACTTTTATAGAATAATAAAATACTTTTGATGACAGCCATCACATTGAACAGCCTTTAGACACTGAATATTATGTTCTGAATGTTAAATGTTCTTTCCTAGTGAATCCTATTACTTCTTTTCAGTATGTTCATTCGGCTGCTTTGCCTCAGGGCAGAATTTCTTGTATCTGTGTCACAAGAGATCAGAGTTAGTCAGTGGGTTTATCTTGCAGTCTCTGAAAAAAATAGGCACATCCAGCTGAACGGATCTCTTCTTCATGCTGCTTTTGAACTAAAACGTTGGATTAGATGTGCACATCCTTTGTTGTTTTTGTTTATTTCCAGGTTTACATGAATATGATTTTAAACCCTATGTTTTCCACTTCACCTTCCTTTTTCAATATCATCCACTGACCGCTGTTTTCACCTAGCTGTCCACAGATCAGATATACACTTCTGATTGTTTGAGTATTCAACAGCATTGTTCAGCAGGGCTGCCATAAAATATTCAACAGGTAGTCGGTCCCCTTGAGGTCATGAACCCACAGTCCGGTAGCAGATATTGTCACCTTTGAACTCCATTATGCATCACAAGCAACAGGATTCCCGCCCAACTTTGATTAATAGTTCAATATGACTTCCCAGGATTCATTTTGGATTCAAATAAGGGTGAGCCCAGGGGCTCCGTGAGGCGGTTCATCAAGATTACGTGTAAGCCCAAGACATATGCACCTGCAATGCATGGCTAGCACTCACACCACACTCGGTTATTTCAAGGCTACGCCATTAATCTTTAAGGTAGTTATTACTTATTCCTTGCAGCCTTAGAAAAGTGTGCGCCAGGTCTTTAACATTGCAATGAAATGGAAGGTAGAAAAGCAACTCACATTCAAGTGACTAATACACTCCTTGAGTCTCAAACACCAAAAATAGAGCAAGTAAATTCTTGTATAAGTCAGATTTCATATGGTTTTTATTTTTATCCCATTTTTAGAATGGTTAAAATTAAAATTACTTAAAATATATATATATATATATATCTTTTTACTCTGAATGCATGCATGATTTGCCTACATATTTGTCTGTTTCAGTAAATTGTAATTTTTGGGTGAACTGTTCCTTTAGTCATTATTTTCAAAACGTTTTTCAAGTATCTTGAATTATTAATTCATAAGTATCATTAGGTTTATAGTTGCACTACATGGCATTTTACAACCTAAACTAGCTTTGCCTTGTCATAAAAAGGTCAAATTATCTATTATTTGAGGGTCTGCAAGGATAAATAATCATTTCATGTTTTCGTGTCCTGTTTTCTGTATTTTTATTTTTTCAAATGAGTGAGGCAGTTTTGTTAGGTTATTATTTTTTAGACATTTTTTTGGAGTAAGAATTTTATTGTTTTTGTGTGACTTTTTTTCTTCATTATGATATGTATCACCCTGACATTTATGACCTTATACTGAGAAATATTTTCATTTTAACATCAAAAACATGGTCAGCATGCCATATTCTACACCTCATATTTAAATCATTGTATATATGAATTTACTGAAAGCCCATTTTCACCACTGAATAAAAAAAAAAAAATTGCAACTTTTTATCTCACAATCCTGACTTTCATTTGCTACAAACTTGCAATTCTGAATTAATTCTCAGAATCCTAAAATATAAACTCACAATTGTGAGAAAAAAAATCAAAATTGTGAGATATAAACTCACACTTCTGCCTTTTTGGTCAGAATTGCTCAATATAAACTCACAATTGCGAGAAATAAAGTTAGAATGGCAACTTCTTTCTCACAAATGTGGGCTTGTATCTTGCAATTGTGAGTTTATATCTCACAATTATGACTTTATAGCTCAGAATTTAAAGTTTATATCAAGCAATAGTGACATTTTTTCTCAGAATACAGTCAGAATTGTGAGATATAAATTCATAGTTCGTTTTTCTCAGAATTGCTTGACATAAACAGTTGTGGGAAAGAAAGTTAGAACCGCTTTTAACCGCAAATGTGGGTGTGTATCTCACAATTCTGACTTTTTTCTTGCAATTCTGAGAGAAAAAAATCACAACTGCATGATATAAACTCGAAATTGTGAGTTATAAAGTCAGAATTACGTGATATAAACTTGCAATTGCAAGTTATACAATCAGATTTGCAAGATAAACTCACAATTGTACCTTTTTCTCAGAATTGCTTCATATAAACTCACAATTGTGAGAACTAAAGTTAGAATTGCGACTTTTTTTCTTGGTTTGTATCTCTTTTTCACAGAATTATGACTTTTTTTCTCAGGAGTGATATAAACTCGAAATTACGAGTAATACAATCAGAACTGCGAGATATAAACTCACAATTCTGCCTTTTTTTCCTTAGAATTGCTTGACATAATAAGCAATTATGAGAAAAAAAATCAGAATTGTGAGACACAAACTCACAATTGCGAGAAATAAAGTCAGAATTGCGTGATATAAACTCGAAACTGCGAGTTATAAAGTCAAAATCGCAAGATATAAACTCATAATTCTGCCTTTTTTTTCCTCAGAATTGCATGATATAAACTCACAACTGCAATTAAGTCAGAATTGCGAGATATAAACTCACAATTGTGAGAAAAAAAGTCTAAATTGTGTGATATAAACTCGAAATTGCGAGTTATAAAGTCAGAATTGCGAGATATAAGCTCACAATTCTGCCTTTTTTTTCAGAATTGCATGATATAAACACAATTGTGAGAAATAAAGTTAGAATTACAATGGGAGTTTGTATCTTGCCATTCTGACTTAATTTCTCAGAATTGTTTTGTTTATATCTCACTTTTCTGAGAAAAAAGTCAGAACTGTGAGATAAATAGTCACAATAACCTTTTATTTTGTATTCAGTGCCAGAAACAGGCTTCCATATGAATTGCATTTTAATGTTTTCAAATTAATTTTACAGATTCAGACAACAAGTGAGTGTAGCTGACACAGATGCTAAACTATATTTTTTTGTTTGATTTTCAGAATCCCATCACCTATGCTGAGATCACATGACACTGAAAAGCCCACTAGCCAGAATGCTGTGGATAATGTTGCTGCTCTCCGATGCGACTTTTTACTTTGAGTGCAACGTCGATATGTGCTATTTTTACACTTCTATTTTCAAGTGTGTGGAAAAAAAAAGGTCTATACCTTGTTGTCCTCCTGTTAACCTTTTTTTTGAAAATAGTGTAGGGTCGCATCCCTATTTTTATACAAACATATTACTGTTAGCATTTTTTGTGTTTGAATATGCAGGGTATGGTGTGAATGTGGAATTGCAACATGATGTCCAATGAAATGTTTAACATATCCTAATGTACTATTTACTATTGTTGAAATTTGAAGAGGTTTCTGACTGACAAGAATTATCGTTGTTGATCCTCATAGAAATCAGGTTCTTTTATGATTTTCTCTGCTTGCCAAAAAATATCACATCAACACATTTACAGAGTTTTTCTTTTCAGAACAGCACACTGTTTAAGTGTTGCATCAGATGATATTCTATGTATTTTAAAGCATGTTTAAATAGCCAATAGGGTTTAGTTACAGTATGTTAGTCATTAAGTATGATTTGCTACTTGCTAGTGGAGACAGTACTGTGGGAGGGAAATTTTCATTCTAAAAAGCTTCTGATTGGTCAAAACTCGGTGTAGTACAGGATGAGTCATCAATATTTTTGCTCAGTTTACAAGGAACTTAAAACTCTAATTTTGACTTCACAGAGTTTTTTAAAGTGGGCTGATGTGATAAGCAGAAATAATGATTTTGGTGTCATCATGGCAGGGAGCACCTTGGGCAGAGCTGATGGATTTAATTGTGACTAACAATTGATTACAGGACTCACAAAAGATTAGATGCTCAAGCTTTTGCCCGAAGAGGCAGCTAGGTTGTGTATGAAGGATTGCTTTGCGTGCTTTAATGTGGCCAGTGTGTATGTGTGTGTGTGTATGTTTGTGCTTATTTGTGAGTCTGCCCTTGATGTCGCCTCTGTGAGAACACAGTCTCTAGTGGCTTAGAGAAGGCCGTTTGTTTTCTTGCCAGAGCGGGAATAATACCTGTACCTGTGAAAGAGAGAGAGATGGGGATGAAAAGAGAGAGAGCGTGGACCATCATTATATGAAAAACAATGTATCTCAGTCAGTTCACACAGAAATATGGCAATATTTGCATTTGGATACATTTGCGATTTTACAATCATATGTGTTTTTATTGTATCATAGACCTCATAGCATCAAAGGTCTGCAGTGTTTGGTTGAATTTACAATCTGCGGAGTGATTTTATACACCACACTGAGCATATGTTTGATCTCACACTGACCAGTGATGAGATTTGATTTTCAAATTCATGCTTGAATACATTAAATATAGTGTCTCCTAATGATGTAAATGATTTATCCAATTCATCTCACTCATGTAGTACTACTGAACATCCTGAACCCTTTTATGTCCACTGTTTGTCTCATTAGTTGATGCTTTCATCATGGAAAGCTTGTGAATATAACTTTTTAGAGAGTTTTTTTGGCTGGCTCACTAAGGGGTTTGGGAGGCACTGTTTGTAAGGCTGCTTTGTGATTGTGAAAGTGCTATATAAATTGAATTTACAATTATTCAGAAAAAGCCACTGCATTACCTGCACAGTGACTTTAATTCAGGGTTATTTCTAGTGACAACTGTGTGTTTTTCCCCCAAAAGGGTTGAAAACAAATGTGCGTTGGAATGTGATAAGAATATACGTTTGAGATTATATTCCAGTCATGAAAGCAACGAGGTAACTCAACTCCACTGGAAGATTTTGTTTTTCCTAAGAGTTTTTTTTTTTTCAACAAGCTTTTAAAAAGTTGGTATACGCTATAGGCTATATCCTTCATATCTGGTTTACAAAAGGATTTAATGCCCAATTTTGAAACGTTTGTATGTGTATGTCGGAGCTTGTGTTGATGGTCTGGCAATGACCTCAGAGACTGAAATGGAAAGGAAAGCAACTTCCCTGAGCCCAAGATGTCAAACAGTAATAAAATATTTATCCTCAGACTCACTGTCACTCTGTATCTTTTATGTATGATGATTGTATGAAATGCTGTGATATGTCCTTAATGTTTAGTTTAATGTTTAAAAAAAAGTTAAACATTAAAAAAGGTTAATGTTTAAAAAAAAAAAAAAAACTGGGCAGGATGATATATCTAAAATAAAATATATTATTATTTATATATTTATATTAACCAGATTTTTGTTTAATTTATGCACAGTAATAATATTGTTTTTAATATGACAATACCTAATTAAAAATAATTATCTGAATTACATGATATGCAGAGGCTGCATGAACACTTTTGAGTGATGAGAAACATGACTCAATTTACTGTAACACAGTTCACCTGTAAAATGTCTGCAAAAACTGATAAAGTACAGAATGATTGTTGTACAGAGTGAAAACAGAGTGTATGATAGTACATTTGTTGGCACATATAACAGGATAGTAGGGAATGAAACAGCTAATAAGACAACAAGAAAAGCATTAAAGAAAAACTTGGTGGATATTAAGGTACCTCTTGGAAGAACTGAGTTAATATTAGTGATTAACAAGAAAATAAAACTATGGCAACAAAGGTGGGAAAACAGCAGCACAGGTAGGTTTTATTATAACATTGTAAAATCAGTAGGGGAAAACAGTTTTATGGAAAGCATAGAAAGGAAAAAGTAATAATTTCTAGATTAAGATTGGGACACTATTAAATTCAACACTTGTATTAATGGGAAAGAATGAAAATGGTGTGTGTGATGAATGTGATGTTTTAGAAACAACAGAGAATTTGCTTTTTACATGTAGTAAATACGATGCTTAGCGTAATTGTTTTTTTTTTTAGCAAGTTTTAGTAAGTAAGTTATACAGTACACTCTTAAAAATAAAGGTGCTTCACGATGCCAGAAAAAAATATTTTTTTATCTAAATGGTTCCATAAAGAACCTTTAACATCTGAAGAATCTTTCTGTTTCACAAAAGGTTCTTTATGGCAAAAGAGGATTTTTCAGATTATAAAAAGTTAAGAAAGAGTTGGTTCTTTTAAAGAACGTTTAACTGAATAGTTCTTTGTGGAACCAAAAATGGTTCTTTTATGGCATCGTTGTGAAGAACCTTTTAAGCACCGTTAGTTTTAAGAGTGTAGGTGGCAGTAATACTCTTAATTAGTGAACGGCTATTGAACAAGAAGAAGAAGAAGGTGGAAACGAATTTTGAAGGCACACCGGAAGACAGGTATAAGCTTATATAGAGTGTTTTCCTGACGCGTCAGTGATCGGCCATATTGGCGGAACTGAACATAAACAATGCCACTGAACCGAATGGAGCTCGGAAGTCTTGCTGTTTATTGCTGCTGAAAATGGTCAATTATAATCATGTTTTGAGCTGTACTAATCAGTTGACAATGAAAAACAGGAGGAGAAGAGTGCAAAAAACTGTCTGGGGTACAAAAGTTTGTGGTCGACTAAACTGAACCAGAATTTCCAGGGCAAGAATCTTAACAACATTCATGTTTGTTCTTATCATTTCCAGTCAGGTAGGTGAAATATTAGACTAATATCTTACCCAAAAATTTAAATTTGATGTTTATCTGCTTACCCCCAGGGCATCCAAGATGTAGGTGACTTTGTTTCTTCAGCAGATCACAAGCGAAGATTTTTAACTCAAACCGTTGCAGTCCGTTAGTCATCTAATGGCAGTCAATGGGATCCACGCCTTTGCGAGTCAAAAAAAACACAAATACAAACCCAAGACAAACCCAAACCCAGGACAAACCCAAATTAAACCCTGCGGCTCGTGACGATACATTGAGGTGTTAAGACACGAAGCAATCAGTCTTTATTTTTTATCAAAAATATAATTTTTTACCTCTGATCCACTGGAATGACATACTGTCCTGAACGTGTTCACAAAAGTCAGCAATCAGACTCAAAAGTTGGGTGTCAGTGAAAAGTCAACACTCCTGGATGAGTTTGTGCAAGCAAATGCAATCTTTTACTTTGTAATCAGTTGCAACAATCAGGATAAGCACAAGTAATTACCATTTTGAGTAGCCGTCATTTCCACAATCTCTGCACTGTATAAACAATGAGTGACGTATACGTGCGACAGATCGCTTTCACGCATACCTCTACCATGCCAGAGCACGTTGACACGTCACTGCCGGCTGTTGTGAATGCACTCAGGACATCAGGACAGTTTTGATCAGAGGTAAAAAATGATATAAATACTGTTCAGTTTCTTGCATAGATGGATTGTTTTGTGTTTTAACACCTCAATGTATCGTCACGAGCTGCAGGGTTTCGTTTGGTATTGTCTGTGTTTGTTGTTTTGACTCTTAAGGCCGTGGATCCCACTGACTGCCATTATGTGACTGACAGACTGCAACAGTTTGAGATAAAAATCTTTCTTTGTGATCTGCAGAAACAAAGTCACCTTTGTGCAGAAACAAAGTCACCTACATCTTGGATGCCCTGGGGGTAAGCAGATAAAAATCTAATTTTCATTTTTGGGTGAACTGTCCCTTTAATACTGCTTGTACATATCTTTACCACTTATTATAACATATTAAGTGTTAAAATATTGTGCATTTCCTGCTTACTAAGTCCTTCTCTATATGATTTAGCACCTTCCACACATTTTTTTCCCGTGGTTTGCACAGCATAAATTAGCAAAACAACATATTCAGTAGTACATTAACCGTGCAATCAGTGCTGCTGTTTACATCTGAGTATCTCCAATATGGCCGTGCATCCAGGTAACTGACATAAGTGCAAACCCTCTATTGCTTGGTTGACCAAATTAGCAGGCTTTTTCAGAACCATTGTGTGCAACTGCATTTATATATAGGTTACCAAATTGTCATTCAAGGAAATTAACTCAGCATTGTAGCGAGATTTAAATTACAGACACATTGAATTTGAGTGAGAACCACCATATTTAACCTTTACGCGAGTGAAAACGAGACTAAGGAAATGCATCTGCTCAATGGGTTGTATTGTTGTGTACATTGAGTTATTCAAGTCAAAAAACATATTTACCAAAATGTTGGTTGTGAAAATTAGAACTGACCTCAGACGTATTGGGAAACTTGATGATCAAAAACACATTTAAAAAAAGGTATTTTAGTGTTGTGTTGTATTTGGGCAAAATCAATAGTTAGGCTATTGTATTTCCTCCAGCTGTTTAGCATGCAGCAAAAGAACTGTGAGATCAAAAATCGTGATGTTTCCAGTGATCTTGTTAAATAGATGCTCTTTCAGTAGTGCTTAAGTTTCTTTGATGTCTTGAAATGTTTTAGTGTAGTTATCATTGATTTCACTCAAGCTGGCCTTATGCAACTATTAGGGATGTGATGTTCTTTACATCGCTTAAATGTTACATTGCTAACAGCTCTAAGTCTGTATCCATCCTGACCATAACAAACATTCACATCACATAAGAGACGCAGGAGCATGTTGTTTTCTGGAATGTAAGCTGTGTTTGTTCTGGGTTTATCAGTTTTCTGGTCATGTATCAGACAGAGTGGCTGGTCCAGGCATACAGATGCTGGAGTTCAGGGGTCCTCCAGGACTCCCTGCTTTCATCTCCTCCATTAATGGCGCTCATGTGTGGTGGGTGAGTCCCAGTGCAAATGCCTACCACCTCCCCTCTGCCCCATTTACAGTACAAGTCTCCCATGGACAAAATGTAAATTAAAAATGCATTGGATGTTTCGAATGACATTTCAAGAACTCGGTACCCAGGGGGAATCTATCTTGATTTCATTTCTGAAGATTTCATTCAGGCTTCTCATAAAATGAATTAAATTCAAAGGAAGGGCATCACAAGGGCATGAGTCATTGTCCAGATAAAGGAACGCAGAACATAGTGTATGAGATACTGAGATATGTTTTACACATAAACTTAATGCAGGATCTTTACATAGCACAGTTTTCATATTTACACTTCACAGTCATGCAATCCTGATCTGGTAACACTTTAGTATAGGAACCAATACATACTGCTAACTAGCTACATATTAGCATGCATATTACTAGCATATTGGCTGTTTATTAGTACATATTCTGCATGACCATATTTTACGTCCCTAATCCTAGCCAATACCTAAACTTAACAACTACCTTACTAACTATTAACAAACAGCAAATTAAGAGTTTATTGAGACAAAAGTCATAGTTAATGGTTTGTTATTAGCGAGAATTGGACCTCAAAATAAAGTGTTGACCAGGGAATTTGCCACAGGGTAACACTGAAACCTAATACTTGTACTTTTACTCAGTTACAACTGAATTTAATGTGGTATAATTGCATATGTCGGGTTTCAGGATATTGGTTTCAGTAAACATCTGGTGTGTCTAATAGAATCTAATATAGTCAGGATATTGAGAAAATGATCAGGAGAAGATTAAACAGGTTGTTTCCGATTAAAAAACAAAACACAATTGTTTTCTAATGTAATCAGTCCATTTCAAAAGCTTAATGTTTTTTTAATATTTATATTTGGCAGATATATTGGATGTCAAATTGGCTTACTGTTTATTCAAGCTGGATATTTCATAATTCCTTTGGAGTTCTGCCCATGACCTTGCAATCCGTTCTTTTTTAAAGTTTAGTAGAAATAAATGTGGAAAGTTTGCTACTTTCACTTGGGTACATATTTGACTTTCAGTTGAGCACTGTACCCAAACTTCAACTTATTTTGTGCTCCCCTAGCATTAAATAAAAAGGTTTTTTTTCAAACTCAGGTCAAAACTAATCGACAGTCCATGTTATATATTTAATAACCTAATGCGGTCTTGACTTAAGGATCTTGACCTGTCTATATTCAGCATGTCACTTTTACATTTCACGTGATTTTATTGCGAGGACTCATTGCACTGAATCACCCGCTAGGTCAGACCTTACGAGGAGGTGTTGTGTAGAAAAAGAATGTGTATGTTCTGATCTCTTCGAGAGTAACTCATGCTCTGACCTTGAGAAAGGGTGCTGATGTGTCGGTCAGTTGCAGCGTCTCTTTCATCCTCGACTGTTCTCCATTAATTTGCAGACCACATAGCAGAGAACTACACAGGCGTACATATCTCATATTCTGTGTGTGAAGTTCTCATCTGTGAGTAATGAGTAAGGAGTTCAGCCCGTGTGAGCAGGTGATGGGTGATAAACACTTATGCCCATATACACTGCTATGACAAAACACAACTCTAAACGGTAGTTCATTATGGGATCTTAAAAGGAGAAGTTCACTTCAGAATTAAAAAATGTCCCAATAATTTACTCACCCCCATGTTATCCAAAATGTTCATGACTTTCTTTCTTCAGTCAAAAAGAAATGTAAGTTTTTGTGGAAACATTCCAGGATTTTTCTTCATATAGTGGACTTCAGTGGTGGCCAATGGGTTGAAATTGCAGTTTCAATGCAGCTTCAAAGGTCTCTACAAGATATGAGGAATAAGGGTCATATCTAGCGAAACAATAAGTCATTTTCTAAAAAAAATACAAATGTATGTACTTTTTAACCACAAATGTTCATCTTGCACTAGCTCAACTTCATGCATTACGTAATAACACACGCATGACATCGGAAGTACCGACCCAATGTTTACAAATCAAAAGTCAAACGGCCTTTACAAAAAAAGGTAAAACAACAATGTCGGATAATTTTGAAGTTGGAGAAGAAAATGACATTGAGTTTTTGCCCTACCCTACCTTTTTTAACTGAGGTCTCAGCCTGGTCTCATTGTTTATACTGTATGTTGGTATTAATACGTAACATTTACAAGTACAAAACGTACATTTTTGTATGTTTTTATTGATGTTAAAAAGTACAATTTATTTCAACGTTTAAAACGTACAAATCGCTACATATTTTAAGCTAAAATACGTAAAATGTTTTTGTATCTTTTATATGATTAAGATATTTGTATCAATGCCTTTTTATCATTTTAGCAATAAGAGATGTACATTTTTAGACTCATTAACCTACCTCTAAACCTAAACCTACCTATTTTATAACAAAAATGCATTTGTATCATTTTATCAATAATCATTTAGATTTTTAGACCCCTTAACCTATCCCCAAACTGAAACCTATTAGCGAATATAAAAAGACATAAAACATATTTGACTGAAATATGTTTTATGGTCACTAATCCCACTCCTACCTAAGACTAACTATAACTATCTCTGTACAATATAAAGAAAAACATGACAGACAGATAAATGCAATTACAGTCATTTATGTATTACAAAAATGTCAAAAGCAGTACCAAATGTAATCCAAATGATGACGCGTTGCAGCCATAGTCCTCTCTGGCGGAATACAGTAGTTTTGTGTGAGGTGCAGAGCAGAATTTAAGTTGTTAATCGCTGAAGATATTATTCTGATTATTTTTTCATTATACTCCGTAAATGTGTGCACATCATTCAAACACACATCACCAGAAACACAGCATGTTGCTATCTGTGACTATTGCAGGTGAGAGCCAATGAGTGTTCAATTATCCAGCAGGCATTTCTTGAAGTGGCAACATTTGAATTTGTAAAGATCGCGTCAGTCAGCACGGGCTTTGATCACTGGACTCGCTGCTTGGGATGGGGATGAAGATCGTCGGATAAAGGCTTGAATTTAGGCATGTTCCTCGCAGTCATATATATGATCTGAAGATTTGGATTACAGCGCACGAATACATTTTTTTTAAATTTCAGAATTATGTTGCATTTTTGGTGTATTTTATGGTTTTACTGCATGTCGGGGAAAATGCCCGAAAACAAAAGCACACACATCAATCTCAAAAGGGTGCTCGACTAAAAAACACGTACAACAATTTAAATGTAAAGTCGGCACGTTACATGCTATGTGAAAGCTTTTTAAATACATTTTTTTGATACTTTTGGAGCCTTGGTGTTGCTGACTAAACAAAATAAACATTACATGACAAGTAAAGGTTAAACGATTGCAGAAATGTTATTTATTTTAAGTTTTTAAAGTGTAGTCTTGTTTAACATTATGTAGGCCTATTCTTGGAAAGGAGCTGTCAGCAGAAATCACACAGAACAGAACTAAATGTTATCATTTCATATTAAAGGAGTCATCGGATGCTAAGATCACTTTTACATGTTGTTTGAACATTAATGTGTGTTGGCAGTGTATGTACACATCTACCCTATAATCAGTGTTGGGGAGTAACTACTGAGAAAAAAAAATGTGTAATTAAATTACAGTTACTTTTGAAAAATGCCAATGATTACAAAGGGGATTACATCTGAATTTTTTCACACACCCACCCCCACTTACAGATTTAATTGACTTCTTTCATAAATTGCATTGACTGCTCTAAAATGAGACACCAATGTTTCAGGAGTTTAGGACACAGAATAGGACACATGCTTATTCAATAACTGTTTTATTTCCTATTTGGGTTTATGCATAAACTTTATTTTTTAAGATTGTTTTTTCCAAGGCATTGTTAGATGCTAGTGTTTTCTGTCATAACTATGCAAACATTTGATTTCAAACCCAGTATCATAGCTATTAAACTATTTCTTGTTATGATGTTATTTATGTTATGATCTTGTTATGACATATAGCGCAACTGCGCTCACGGTGACCCGAGTTCGATTCCCGTCTCGAGGTCCTTTGCTGATCCCGCTCCCCTCTCTCCTCCCAGCTCTTTCCTGTCATCTCTCTACTGTCCTATCACAATAAAAGGCATAAAAAGCCCAAAAATATAAGTAAAAAAAAAGTGGTGGCTGTGCTTTAAATTAAATTATTACACAGCTCAGACTATTTCGGGGCAACTTAATTCAGTGCTATATGCTTGATAATTTTTCTTGGCGGAAGCTTTGCGTTTGGTTAGCTAATAAAATATTAAAGCTTAATTCAATATTATGTGGACAATTTCTTAATTCTGTCATCCTGGTATCGTGGACTTGCTCTATTGTTTCATACAAACGCAGCTGCTGCCATTTTTTTTTTTGTACACTGTAATGGATTATAAGATAACTAACAAACTAGTACTACTACTTAATTATTTATGTGGTGAAATGTTGTGTAAGAAAAGTGGTATGACTGCACTGTATCCCTAAAATGTCTAGTTTGAACTTGCCGTTTGCTAGCAACTGATTTCTTCATGGAAGCTTTGCGTTCAAATATTTCAACTCAGATCAGTGTTTCGTGTCTAATTATTTTGACACTAAACATCTAAATAATCTATCAAGCAGTTGTGGGATAATGTTGTTGATAATTAGTGGGATAATGTTGTTGATAATGTAGCCAGTTGTTATCACAAAATAAAGATGTATATTATCCCTTACCTATTATAATCTTAATTCAAGTGATGAAGGATTTTGAAAGTCTGACAGTAATCAGTGTTGAGTACTACTGTAAGGTTAACTCTGCCTGGTTTAAATGTTTCAAAATGATTAACAGTTGCAAATATTAGAAATTTAGAAAAGTAATCAAAAAGTAATTAAAAGTAATGTTACATTACTTTAATAAAGTCATTGAAAAGTTACACTACTTATTACATTTTAAATCAAGTAACTTGTAATCTGTAACCTATTACATTTCCAAAGTAACCTTCCCAACACTGCCTATAATGATAAAAATCCATTCAGTTTTTTTAAATTAATCTGTAAAAATAATATCCCCTTTTTCAAATCAAGCCATTCTCAGATGCCTGTCATTGTTGCATCACACCCACGATAGTAGATTGACATTAGCATCTTACCTCAGATCAGTTGTAACAGTCCAACCTCCATGTTTTGATGCCGGAGCAGGGATGTTAGTTAGACAAGAACTGAGCGTTTGAGGTGTTGTGTTGCTGGATGTAATAATGAACGTAGTGGTCGTCATTTACTCCCGACATCTGAGCCGCTGAAGATGCAGTCGATTACGTTTGTTTGTGAAGGGAATGCGGCTCTTGATCTACATAAATGCGTCTATGTTGATGCAAATCATTCGTGATCCAGCTTCACCTACAGCAGAAGTGAGTATAAGGGTTTTTTTTTAATGAATCTCTGCAATCACCGTTCCTAATAACGTGCTAGTTAGCAAGTTTAGTGGCTAAACGCGGCTAAAGTAAACAGGCTCGTCACTCCACAGAGAGAAGAGAGGGGCGGGGCGAGCAGAGCTCATTAACATTTAAAGCAGCCTCGACCAGAACAGGATGATTTTTGCAGAGCTGATTTTGGTAAAAAGGGTGTTGTTTTACACTACCATTGAGAATTTTTATAAGTATATTATAGACTTTTCATTAAGACCCTAAAGAATCATATCAACTTGTGGAAAATGGGCATCCGATGATCCCTTTAACATCTTGGTTGAGTAAATGATTAGGAAATTTTCATTCTGGAAGTAAACTTATGCTTTAATGGAAAAAGGTTTTTATCATGTTGAGTTTAAACGGGCTTAAACGTGAACTGTAATATTTTCCAGTTATTTTTTGCTACTCTAACCAACATGGAACTCATGGAAGTCATGGGATGTCATAGAAATGTGGTTTGAGGCTTTCCACAACATGATTTATCTGTGATTTTATCAGTTAAGGTCAGGGTTAGGTTAAGAATATTGATTCAAAAACATGTCCTTCCTGGGTAAATCACAAAGCATGGTACAAACACACAGCAAAGTGAGGTGAATAACAAACACACATCTGCCAGTGGCAGCTGTGCACTAAGGTCTCAGCACCGATGCTTCAGCAGCCATGTGTACAATACGTACACTTTCATTGGGGCGCAATAATTGGATGTTTTCCTTTGCCGAGACACAAACTCTGCACTGCATAAAGCTGCACTTGGTTTGACATAAATCAAGGCCCATTACATTACAAATCTGGCTAAGGACCTGAAAACAGCACACTGTTTGGTTTTACAAATGACCAGTGTAATTGGATTTGGTATAAATTTAGAGCT
Source organism: Labeo catla (assembly GCA_012976165.1). Taxonomy (NCBI): domain Eukaryota; kingdom Metazoa; phylum Chordata; class Actinopteri; order Cypriniformes; family Cyprinidae; genus Labeo; species Labeo catla. The sequence goes on along the minus strand of VONZ01000030.1, from coordinate 402,169 downwards.
GGTTCCTTTTGTGCTGTGTCTATTTTTAAAAACAGAGACACTGTATATATGGGTTAGAGTAAAATAAAATAGAAAAAAAACAAACAAGTAAAAGAGGACACTTTATATATCATCTTTAAAAAATATACATTATTTGTTTGTTTTTTTCCTGGCCAAATGCCTTGCAGGATATCATTCAATAAATGTCTTAAACCTATATTAAAAAGAAAACAAAATAATTTTTCAGACTTCAAATTCTGTATGCTCTGATTTATAATTTCTCATTCAACTCAGGAAGCAAAGAGAACAAATGTAACAGTTCCTGTTGGGGAAAAAAAAATCATTACAAAAAACTGTGAACAAAGGAAATAATATTTTGCTAAACTAAACTACTAGCCAACAAATAATGTACATTCATTTACCAAATACATTTTAGACCAGAGAGAAACTTAACTTGCTGCAGGCAGTGAATAAACCAGAGTTGGTGTACTGCAAGCATTTTATTATTTATTATCATTAATAATTGAGTCCAAATATTAGAGGCTGTGTCTGAAGAACTGAAATAAACATATGATTTGTCTAATCGATTTTAGTGTTAGATAACCAAGTACACACAGTGTATTTCTACACGACATTTAATATCCAAAAAATGTAATAGTATTTCTAACATTTACTCAAGTATTTAATCAAATCCCAGGGAGATTCTTTTGTAATTCTTTAAATGAAATATGATGTAAGCAGAGTGCAACTGACATTCTGTTAGCTAAATGCGTATATATTTGCTTATCTTGTAATGAGAGCTCATTTTACCTGCATTGGGATTGTGATGTGTCTTCCTTATATAGCTTGCATTAAAAATGCTTTCAATGTCATTTTCAGTGTGAGTTAAACCTGTGCTGTGATTCTGGCATGTTGGAATGATAATGGTGCCAGTCCTCCTTAATTTACCCGATTTGGGATGATCTAGTGTCTTTAGACATTTTTTAAGAGCCACACATACTTATAGTAGAGTTTTACACAAATAAAGGATCTGATATGTAATAGGAAATACATTTAATGTGAATTTTCTCCCTCAGTAAGCAGGCTGAGTGTGTCTCACAGACTGTATGCCACAGACCTGGGGGCTTTTAGAATGTTGAAGCAGAGAGAGAGAGAGAGAGAGAGAGAGGGATAGAAGAATGGTCAGACGATGGGCTGCCTGCCTCTCTGTCTCATTGAATCAGCCGAGTATCTCAGTGCCCCAAATGCATCCTCTCTTACAATGAGAGTCTCCACTGCAGAGATAAAACTGAAAGCAGAGAGCTCCCGGGGCTTACGCTAACATGCATTACTCTCTCTATATACACTGGCCACTTGCACAGAGACATAATGGAGTGTAATGTTGTTTTTATTCACCTCTGCTCATAGTTTGGGGCAAGTTTACTAAAGAGGATATAATGTGTCCTGTGAGTTATTAAAAAAGTAAATCACAGATTCAGAAATATTCCCATAAATGCTGTGGAAAGGTAGAATTAAATATCTAATTTATAAAAATCTATTAAATCTAAATGTAAGTTTTAGGATTGATTACACAAGATGCCCTTTGGATCATTTTAAAGTTGTTTTTTTTTTGCAAACTTGTGCAATTGATTGATTTCTGTGGTTATTAAAGTAAAAAACAAACTAAATATTACGAAATTCTGAGATTAATTTTACTTTTTCCAAATCTATTTTCACTCATACTGTTATGATTAACATAATATTAGTAAATTATGCATTACTATCAAAAAAAATAATTTCTGCTAATTTAAAATAAAGCTGAAATAAAAATATAATATTAGGAAATCTAAAAAAAAACAAAACTTTTTGATTACTTTTCTAACAAATGTTTTAAACTGTTAATTATTTTCAAACATTTAAACTACTCAACACTGATTTCTGTAAAACTTTCAAAATACTTCATCTCTTAAATTAAGACTATAATAATTTAATTTTAAATTTAATTTAAAATAAAAAATACATCAATTAAATTAAATTAAATTAAAAATATAAACTAATTTTACATATTTTTGAATACTATACAAGTAATATTAAAACAATGAAATGAAAACTAAAATTAAAAATATGAACTAATCAAAACAATTTACGAATACTATAATAGTTTATATGTAATAAGTGTGTATAAATGTAATAAGTAATGTATCTATTTCAATATTTTTATTGAAGTAATGTAACTGATTACATTTGATTACTTTTTGATTACTTTTCTAACAAATGTTTTAAACTGTTAATTATTTTCAAACATTAAACTAGTACTCAGCATTGATTTCTGTGAAACTTTCAAAATACTTCATCTCTTGAATTAAGACTAACAATTAATTTTAAATTTAATTTAAAAATAATAATAATAAAAAAAACTCAAAGTTAATTAGAAAGTGTAGGTTCAAGTGATGACTAAAAGTGAAACTGAAATATAAAACATAAAGAATAATAAATAAATAAAAAAAATTACAAAATTACTGAAATTAAAATGAAAACTAAAATTAAAAATAAGAACTAATCAACAATTCACGAATGCTATGATAGTTTATAAATAATACTAAATCAGCACTGGTGCAAAACAATATAGCTGAATAATTTTTCCTTCAGTTTTTGTACAGCATGCTCTCAACACCTTAAAATAATTATTAAATAGAAAAAGAAAACAACAACAATAACAAAACTGGTTCTCACTGTCCAGTAGTGTTTATGAATTTTAAAAAATATAATATATTTAAATTATTTAATTAATTAATTTTTAAAGATATATTTTGGGGGCTTTTTATGCCTTTAATGAGACAAGACAGAAAATAAAGATGACATAAAATATAAATATTAGGAAACCTAAAAAACAAAAAATCCTTATTGTTAGCTCAAGTGATGATGAAAAGTGAAACTGAAAAATAAATAAATAAACAAAATACTGTATCTATATCAATTTTTTATTAATGTAAATGATTACATTTGATTACTTTTTGATTACTTTTCTAACAAATGTTTTAAACTGTTAATTATTTTTTAAACATTTAAACTAGTACTCAACACTGATTTCTGTGAAACTTTCAAAATACTTCATCTCTTGAATAGACTAATAATTTAATTTTAAATCACAGCAAGCACAAAATCAACACAAAATAGCACCTCTTTTTACTTTTTAGATCGTTCTGAGGTAAAACATTACATAGAACTGGTTAATTCACTAATACTGGTGTTTATGAACTAAAAAAAGTATTTAAAGTAAATTACTTGAGTTTTAATGTGAGCAGTTAGTTTTTTAGTTGATATAGCAAGGCTATGCAAATTAGACCAGCACTAATGCAACATTTAACAATGTGTCAGTCAAAAGAATAAACAAGACTGGCTTTAAGGCTGGGATGAGAGTGCAGTGCAACTCTTTATTGAGTACTTCCTTGGTTTCATATGAATGACATAAAGAGTTCATCAGAGTCTACACTGAATCGCACCGAATCACAGTTCCTCTGGTCAAAATGGTTGTTCATGGAGGTCTTGGTTTATCTAGTGGCATCACCAGCATCCAGGTCTTTTCTGAAGGGAATGCCTTGTGTGGAAAGCACAAGTGGCTCCCCTTGACTCATTTCTCTTTGTCATTGTGAGGTGCTGAGCCCCTGTTGGAGTTGCCACTCAGTCCTGTGTCCCTCTGTCTGTATCACAGCTGCTGCTGATTTACTCTGACAGGCTGAGCAACAGGCTGACATCACACCTACCTCTGTTCTATTATCAGCGAGGGAACTGAGAGTCAGCTGTGAGGATGGACGACCGGCTATCGTTCTAAGAATCTGAATGGGACTGTTCAGCACACACCTCTGGTTAACAACACGTTTCACAGTCTGTCAAACTGTAGGCTCAGTATTTGTCAACAGAGCTAATGAGTCATGGGTTTAAAAGTGGATTGGTGCACGCACACATTTTGATAGGGAATTAATACATGATTAGTGACAAATAAACAGGATAATGAAGAAAGCAAAGGGTTGAGCTCTGTCAGTCAGCTAGTCAGGGTACATCTGATCCAAAAAATGGCAAAAATTGCTGAATATTGCATGCCAGGCAAGTAGATGGCGATGTCATGTAGACTGAACACATAATACCAGCCTGGTCTCACTGTTTACACGTAGGTATTTATACGTAACGTTTGGAGGCACAAAACGTACATTTTTGTACGTTTTTATTGATGCTGAAACGTACAATTTAGACGTATTTCAAAATAGACGTACAAATCGCTACGTAATTTTAGTTTAAAAAACGTAAAATATTTATGTATCTTTTATTTTATTCGTATCAATGCCTTTTTGACATTTTATTAAGCGATTTAGATTTTTAACCCTCTTAACCTACCCCCAAACCTAAACCTACCCATTTTATAGCAAATATGCATTTTTTTCATTTTATTAATAAGCGATTCAGATTTTTAGCCCCCTTAACCTACCAATTTTATAGCGCATATAAAAAGATGTAAAACGTAACTGACTGTAACGTAACTGGTTTGTTTGAGGTGCAGAGCAAAATTTAAATAGTTAATCGGTGAAAATATCATCCAAATTATTATCCTGATCCACTCAGTGAAGAAGGCGCCCGCGCATCTTTCAAACACTTCCCACCAGAAACACGGCATGTCGTAATCTGTGATGAATGCAGGCGAGAGTTAATGAGCATTTTCCCGCCGTAAAACTTGTCGTTTCTTGACACGGCAGTATTTGAATTTGTAAAATGCACTTCAGTGCGGGTTTATTTGCTGTTGCTATTGGACTCACTGCTCGGATGGAGATGAAGATCGCCGGATAAAGTCTTGATTTTCGGTCTGTTCCTCGCAGTCATATGGATTCTGAAGATCTATATTATAGCGCACAAATAAAATTGTTTCATTTTGTAATTATGAGGCGTGTTCGGTGTATTTTATGGTTCTACTGTTAGTCATAGCATGTTGGAGAAAACGTCTTTTGTGTCCCACCACAGCACACTAAGTAAATATTACATGGATGGTTAAACGATTGCAGAAATGTTATTTATTTTAAGGGTTTAAAGCGTAGTCTTGTTTAACATTATGTATACCTATCCTTGGAAACGAACTGGCAGCAGAAATCACACAGAACAGAATTAAATGTTATAATTTCATATTAAACAAACTATTAAACTATTTAAAAGTACAAATGAAATGATAAGGCCATTGGTATGACAACTGAAAACAACAATAATAATGAAATTAATGCAGCGATTTCAACATTCATATGGATTCATTTTCAGGTGTCCTCAATACGTCAGTTTTGTACGTTCAAATGCTAAAAATACGTAAGTATTTGTACGTTTAGATGCTGAAAATACGTCAGTATTGTACGTTTTACTGCCTGTAAAAACGTAAGTAAATGTACGTTTTGTGGAACCACATTTTACGTAAAATACATACGAATTATCATGAGATCACGTTGATAATACACTTTTGTAATTTACACGGAAATGATAAAAGTTTTTTTCAAAAATATGCACTTTGAAACCTACTTTGAAGAGTTTGCATTTTCAGACCCCAAAATGTAAATGAATGGCCAATGATTTGAATTCATGAGAAGTGCCTTACAAGCCAATGACACTCAAAAGAAGAGCGACAAGAAGATAAAACTTAAGGTAAGTATCTTTAGGATTCTTTGATGAACAGATAGCTTGATTATTCTGAAACAGAATTAGTCATTTTTAACCATATAAATGTCTTTACAATCATTTTTCAGTCAAATCACTGCACCACATGTAAATAAAAGAGTCAAGTTCAAACATATATAAATGTTTCTAGACCTTTAGTGTATTTTATCAGAATTTACCAGCATGTACCAACTTAATTTAAACAGTTTCTAACCTTAAGACTAAGTATTAGACTTTGTTTGTAGTACTTAGTTTTTTCTGGTTAAAGTTCACCCAAAAATGAGGATTCTGTCATTAATTACTCACCCTCATGTTGTTTCAAGCCAGTAAGACCTTCGTTCATCTTCGGGAAACACAAATGAAGATATTTTTGATGAAATCCGAGAGCTTTCTGAGAGCTTTACTACCTTTCTGGGCCTTGAACACATCAGTTGTGTTACTGTCTATGCAGAAAGCTCTCAGATTTTATCAAAAATAGCTTAATTTGTGTTCCGAAGATGAACGAAGGTCTTACGGGTTTGGAACCACACGAAGATGAGTAAGCAATGACAGAATTCTAATTTTTTGGATGAACTAACCCTTTAATTGAATTTCCATCGGGGGAAAAATCGTGCTTCTGAATCTATGATGGTATCCTTTAGGTTTGAGAATGACTTTGAGAATGAAGGATTTTAATCATAATTGCATGTCATATTTTATGACATTCGCTATGTACTTTAAAAGACATATTTATAGCTCAACTGATGGACTAATAATTCTGTGTGTGATAACAGTAATTCCCCCTTTTTAATCTTCACATGACTGTGAAATATCGACATTTCAATGTCAACAGACCTCTGGTCTCCCTATAAAAGCATTTAGATTGAATTTCACCAGCGGCAAAAGGAATTCTTCTGTGTTTAAGGATGATGTTTGATGCCACAGTGTTTTAGCATCTTCAGTGCTGGGAAGAAAAACATATTTATATGATGTGAACCGCCTCTGTCTGAGCTCACATGCACAATCAAGTGTAGCCCTTAGGACACGACACCTCTCACATGTGATTATAACAAACCTGACGCTAAGCCCTCTCCATTTTTAGATACTTAACAGCACTCTCAATCCAGCTGAGAGGAGAGTTCTCTTAATTATCATCAGCTCAGACCTACACACACATTGTGGATTAGTTATAAACTGCATGTCATATAACTACTATATCTATCTACCTATCTATCTATCTGTCTATCTGTCTATCTACATGCATTAGAAAAAAAAATTAAGCTGTGCTCAAATAGTGGTGACAAAGTCCAAAGGCAAAGTGACTTTTCACTGTTTCTGTCACTCTGTGTTAATAAGCTCCAGACAGACCGGCTGTATCCGAAAACACTCCATACCCTCATTTATTATTCCCTATTATTCCATTGATATAGTCTATAATATGAAAATGAGTAAGCAAATTTGGACACTATGGATGACATTTTCTGGTGTAAGGTGGGAATTCATTTGGCACGTTGCTCACAGTGGAGGTATATTCTCTGGCTGCCAGCAAATCATTGTACATCAGTTGTACACTTGTTATTGAGGTGCATTATAGGATTAAATGAGTGCACTCCATAATGTATATAGTTTTGACACCACTAAAAATTGCTGTCCTCTTAAATAGTGATGATAGTGATTGAGTCATTGAATCATTTACTTGATCGATTTGTTTGTACTCTATCAGAGTTTTTCGACATACCCTAACTGTCTTGAGCTAGAATACACAGAGTTTAGGGAGAGCAAGACAAGACGAGCGTTTAAGATTAAAAAGTATTTAAATTGTATTTTTTAAATGAAAATAACTGATGGTTTCGCTAGATAAGACCCGTCTTCCTTGGCTGGGATTTACAACCACATTTGGGATCGTTTGAGGCCGTATTTACTGTAAACTGCATTTTGTAAGTTCAAACTCGGGGCACCATACCAATCAATTATATGGAGAAAAATCCTGAAATATTTTCCTCAAAAAACACAATTTCTTTACAACTGAAGAAAGAAAGACATGAACATCTTGGATGACAAGGGGGTGAGTACATCAGTATTTTATTTTCCTAGTTGTGTATTCCTAGTTGTGTTGTGGTAAAATTAGGAACAAGTAGCGTCAGTAGCTCACAAGTGCAACTATTTCATCGAAATAATGGTAAGTAAGTTTTTCATAGGTTTACTACTACATATTTCAGTAAGAGACATAATTTACGTTATATTAAGCCATACAAGTCTTAACACCCAGGGTTCACTTTAATACTTCTGGAGTCGAAACCAGATTTAACAGTGTGAACAGACCTTTAGTGTCTTTATGAGTGAGTCACTGAATCATTCAACCAATTCGTTCATGAACAAAAGATGTTGAATTTGCTTTGTTTGGAACTATTTATTGCTGGACTATATACAGGAAAGAAATAGGAAATATCAAAACTCTTAGTTATTCAATTTTAATTTGTTTATTGAACAGTTTTACAAAAGTATATTTGGTATATTTCTCACAATCATATGAAAGATACTATTTTATAGATACATACAGGTGCATCTCAATAAATTAGGATGTTGGGGAAAAGTTAATTTATTTCAGTAATTCAACTCAAATTGTGAAACATTTTTAGTGAATTGTTGGCCTTCTGTAAAGTATGTTCATTTACTGTATATGTACTCAATACTTGGTAGGGGCTCCTTTTGCTTTAATTACTGCCTCAATTCTGTGTGGCATGGAGATGATCAGTCTGTGGCACTGCTGAGGTGGTATGACAGTGGCCTTCAGCTCATATGCATTTTTTTGGTCTCTTGTTTCTCATTTTCCTCTTGACAATACCCCATAGATTCTCTGTGGGGTTCAGGTCTGGTGAGTTTTGCTGCAGTCAAGCACACCAACACCATGGTCATGGTCAAAATTACACACTGCTTTTGGCAGTGTGGGCAGGTGCCAAATCCTGCTGGAAAATGAAATCAGCATCTTTAAAAAGCTGGTCAGCAGAAGGAAACATGAAGTGCTCTAAAATTTCTTGGTAAACGGGTGCAGTGACTTTGGTTTTCAAAAAACACAGTGGACCAGCACCAGCAGATGACATTGGACCCCAAATCATCACAGACTGTGGAAACTTAACACTGGACTTCAAGCAATTTGGGCTATAAGCTTCTCCACCCTTCCTCTAGGACCTTGGATTCCAAATGAAATACAAAACTTGCTCTCATCTGAAAAGAGGACTTTGTGCCACTGGGCAACAGTCCATTTCTTCTTTTTCTAGCCCAGGTAAGTCACCTCTGACGTTGTCTGTGGTTAAGGAGTGGGAGGAATACGACATACAACATGTCTGTGTGTGGTGGCTCTTGATGCCTTGACCCCAATCTCAGTCCATTCCTTGTGAAGTTCACCCAAATCTTGAATCGATTTTGCTTGACAAGCCTCTCAAGGCTGCGGTTCCCTTGGTTGGTTGTGCATCTTTTTCTTCCACATTTTTTCCTTCCACTCAACTTTCTGTTAACATGCTTGGATACAGCACTCTGTGAACAGCCAGCTTCTTTGGCAATGAATGTTTGTGGCTTACCCTCCTTGTGAAGGATGTCAATGATTGTCTTCTGGACAACTGTCAGATCAGCAGTCTTCCCCATGATTGTGTAGCGTAGTGAACCACACTGAGAGACCATTTTGAAAGCTCATTAAACCTTTGCAGGTGTTTTGAGTTGATTAGCTGATTGGCATGTCACCATATTCTAATTTGTTGAGACAGTGAATTGGTGGGTTTTTGTTAAATGTGAGCCAAAAACATCACAATTAAAAGAACCAAAGACTTAAACTACTTCAGCCTGTGTGCATTGAATTTATTTAATACATGAGTTTCACAATTTGAGTTGAATTACTGAAATAAATGAACTTTTCCACGACATTCTAATTTATTGAGATGCACCTGTAAATGATAAGAAAGAGGTTTTATCCATAGTTATCAAACTAAAGTATTTTTGTATGCATCCATCCAATCATTCGTTTGCTGAGTGCCAGCATCCAGGCCCTGCATTTGGTTGTTGTATTAGTATAGTGGCACTCATCTGTGGTCTGGACGGCCTCTCTAAAAGAGGACACAAAGAACTGCTAGTTCCATGACAGGGTTCTCATCCAGATGGCAGCCCCAGCGCAGTGGATTTTGTCTTCATTTAACCTTTAATGATCTACATCTGAGATGGTGTGATGCGTTGAAGTGGCAGAACTTTTTGTGCCATATGTCTGTTGTAACACTAGTGAACAATCCGAGAGAGGCATTATAAAAAGATTGAAAAGAGAAGGCTGTGATAGAAACAATGTTATTAAGTAATTAACATTTAACAAAGGTTTATCGATTTTCTCAGGGCTGTAAAGACTTCTAATACTTCATTACAGTTAATTGGAAAGGATGTGCTTTATTTTTGGCACTGTTCAGGTTGCCATGGTATCACCATAGCAATAACATTAGATGACAGCAAAGTATGAAGTAAACTGATGAAAATATGTAATCTACATTGCTGAGAATAATAATGAATCATTATCTTAGATCCTGAAGCCTTTCAGGCCAATGTAACAAAATGAGCAAAGATTAAAATGTGAGAAGAGCAGAAGGTGAAAAGCAATAATGAAAATAATGATAATATTTCATAATCAAGGTCCTGATAAGAATCATATGCCTGGGACCCTGGATATATAACATATTCATACACATGGATGACACCCTGCCTGGCCAAAAAAACAAAAAAAAAACAAAAAAAAAACCTTGCCATTTGAATTGAGCAAATACTTAAGTCTTGTTTAGAATCATTATTGCAGTAATTAATATGTTTATGGCATGTTATATGTTTTCCAGTAATCTTTTTAACCCTAACTGATGCAGCGTGTAGCTTTTTATTTCTTAAACAACCCTTTCAGAAGACATACCCATGTACATATTCCAGGATGACAATGATAAGATTTTTTGGACCCAAATTGTGAAGTAGTGGTTTACAGTGTGGTTCCACTCTCCCACTGTCAATACAAGATCTCAGGCAAGAAATGAATGCAACTCCTGATGGAAATAAATCCTGTGATGTTTTAGATATTATTGAAACAATGCTACAACGAAAGTGCAATGTGTTAAAGACAGACAGTATAAAGTAGACTCCAACACATCCCAAAGACTTTAATTAGTGTGAAGGTCAAGACTCTGTGGTGGCCAATCTTTTACAATTTGAGGCTGATGAATCTTGACATCATTATCTGGAATATGGACAAAGGTATGTTTTCCAGCATGGTTGTTTGAGAAATAAGCTACATACTGCATCAGTTAGGCTTAAAAGAACTGTTCCCAAACATACAACATGCCAGAAACATTAATCACTGCAATAATGACTCAATCCTTAAATCTTAAGTATTTTCTTACTTAAATCCAGAAAGCATTTTTTTTTTTTGGCCAAGCAGTGTGTTTGTGTATAAACAACATATGGCTTGTGATGTGACCTCATCTGACTCTTTCTCAAAGCACTGAAGCGTAAAACAAGTCTTGTCTGTCAGGTCATTCACTCTTCTCTCTTACTATACTTACTTTCAAACACATAATGTATGCCATGAAGAGAATTTGCCCTTCCTGATCCCCCTTTAATTACAGATTTCAGCAACTGAGTGGTTTAAAATAATCAAACATCAAAAGTCATATGAACACACAAGGCATCTTTTTGAAATTTCTATTTAATTTATTTAATATAAAAGGTCACGAATAACCCATATTGTTCCTGTGAAGTATTTTTTTTTTTTCTGTTACTGCAACCAGAACTGCTCTGTTTAGTAGACCAATTATGTCTCTTTTTCACAATATGTAGTCTCAGGTGTCCCCAAAATGTGTCTGTGAAGTTTCAGCTCAAAATACCCCACAGATCATTTATTGTTTCATTTCGAAAATGCCTTTTTGATTGGAAGCAGAAATAGGCTGTTTAATAGGCTAGGTCTCTTTAAATGCAAATTAGCTGCTGCTCCCCGACCCCTTTTTTAGAATAGGACTCTGCCTTTACAGCTCATAACTCAGATACTCTGCCAAAAATCATTTGTTTGGTTTTGAGCATCATGTCTATCGAGGTGAAATCATGCGTTTTAAAACTATATTAGTTTAAATTTCAGTTTAAACTAATATTTTGGTTTAAACTAATATACTACAGTTTTCCGAGTGCACACACACAGAAAGCAGCTGCTACATGGCATGTGAGTACTAAACTAAATTCTTTTTCATGTCTTATTTTGCTTAAACTGTCAAATAAACACAAGTTCATGTTGAAACACAGAGGAGTTACAAAAACAGCTGGTTATGTCAGTGAAGGTAAACAGCTGGGAAAGAAATCGCATGTTTATATTAGGTCTGTGTTGCAGCAGTGTAATATACAGTAAATAAATCAATAAATCACTTCTCTCTTGTCTCCTCTGAGGCTGGGACTCTAAATAGGGTTTTGTGCTTGTCTGTGCAGCCAGCGACAGAACAGTTTAGCATGCTTTGAACTTTCGCCATGGTGTTAGAACTGGTACACTGTTGTCTTATAAGAAAATCAAAATGGCAGCGCCGTGGATGGAAACATGCAGATGAAGGGGCAGTGATATTATAATAAAATCTCCATTCTGTCACGGGAAGAGCAGACAGAACAAGCAGTGGCTTGTTTTTTTCACAAGCTTGCAGAAAAAGTTCTTTTTCACAATTTCAGGGTTGGTAGATGCACCGGCGACCCTATTATACAGTGAGGAAAAAAATATTTGATCCCCTGCTGATTTTGTATGTTTGCCCACTGACAAAGAAATGATCAGTTTATAATTTTAACGATTTATTTGAACAGTAAGAGACAGAATAACAACAAAAAAATCCTGAAAAATGCATTTCAAGAACGTTATAAACTGATTTGCATTTTAATGAGTGAAATAACTATTTGACCCCTTTGCAAAACATGATTTAGTACTTGATGACAAAAACCTTGTTGGCAGTCACAGAGGTCAGATGTTCCGTGTAGTTGGCCACCAGGTTTGGACACATCTCAGGAGGGATTTTGTCCCACTCCTCTTTGTAGATACTCTCCAAGACATTAAGGTTTCAAGGCTGACGTTTGGCAAGTTGAACCTTCAGTTCCCTCCACAGATTTTCTATGGGATTAAGGTCTGGAGACTGGCTAGACCACTCCAGGACCTTAATGTGCTTCTTCTTGAGCCACTCCTTTGTTCCCTTGGCCATGTGTTTTGGGACATTGTCATGCTGGAATGCTCATCCACGACCCATTTTCAATGTGGGAAGGAGGTTCTCACCTAAGATTTGACGGTACATGGCCCCGTCCATCGTCCCTTTGATGTGGTGCAGTTGTCCTGTCCCCTTAGCAAAAAAACACCCCCAAAGCATAATGTTTCCACCTCCATGTTTGATGGTGAGGATGGTGTTTTTGGGGTTATAGGCAGCATTCCTCCTCCTCCAAACACGGCGAACCAAACTCAAAACTCCTCCAAACTCAATTTTCTCTGAATCATTCAGATGTTTATTGGAAAACTTCAGACGGGCATGTACATGTGCTTTCTTGACCAGGGGGACCTTGCAGATGCAGGATTTCAGTCCTTCATGGCGTAGTGTGTAACCAATTGTTTTCTTGGTGACTATGGTCCCAGCTGCTCTGAGATCACTGACAAGATCCTCCCGTGTGGTTCTGGGCTGATTCCTCACCATTCTCATGATCACTGAAACTCCACGAGGTGAGATCTTGCATGGAGCCCAGATTGAGAGAGATTGACAGTTATTTTGCGTTTCTTCCAACTTAGCTCAGTACCTGTATAAAAGACACCTGGGAGCCAGAAATCTTGCTAATTGATAGGGGATCAAATACTTATTTCACTCAATAAAATGCAAATTAATTTAGAACCTTTTTGAAATGCGCTTGTCTGGAATTTTTATGTTGCGATTCTGTCTCTCACTGTTAAAATGAACCTATCATTAAAATTATAGACTGATCATTTCTTTGTCAGAGGGCAAATGTGCAAAATAAGCAGGGGATCAAATTTTTTCCTCACTGTAGCACGTAAACAGAAAAAGCCAGAGTTTCATGATATGTCACCTTTAATTTATTTTATAATAAAAGTCAATAATAACCAATATTGTCTCCTTTTATTTTTTAAACACAGACTAAGCACAGGCAGACTTTACTGCAAACGGCTCTGCTCAGTTTAAATTACATATACTACTGTTTAAAGGTTTGGGTCAGTAAGATTTTGCCCTCACAAGAATAAATTACATTGCAAAATATATTCAAACAGAAAACAGTTGTTTAAAAATGCAGTAAGATTAGAGTTACAAAGTCTTTTCTAAAGTTCCTGAACCCCACTGAAACACATTGATTGATAGATCGACTCTAAGAGAAATTCAGGCCCGAACAAGCTCAGTCAGCCACTTGAATGTGACTCATTTAGCACTGAACGTACTCTAAAAGATAGAGCAGAGAACGTAAGGGTCTCTCTCTCTTTCTCTCTCTCTCATGCACTGTGCAGTTACTCTGTGCAAGACCCCAGAATCAGTGCTAATTACCACACATTAGCAGTAATTCACACAGCTGTCGGTGAGGCTGCTGGGACACACATATTGAACTGTGTTAATACTCCTCCTGAATCCAGACAAGGACAGTTATACTAAATTTGGCAACATTGTTGGTTTTCTATGAAATGCAAGGTCAAAGCATGCACCACAGAATGTGCTTTTGGATGAGTTGGTGGTCAGATTTTTCATGCTGGCACATGTCTTTAAGATTATTTAGCTATATTATTTCCATATCTCCTTGATCCATATTCACGTATCTGTGTGTATTTGTTACATTTCTGTATTCCTGACTTTGGAGTCTCTTGATTCTTGTCATTTTATTTCTCATTCAGGTCCTGTTTAGGAAAATGCAAATTTGATCAAGATTCAAAAGTAAATTTAACATCTAAAACATGTAGTTATGGACATATTGCATTTAATATATTTAAACATTCAAATGAATATTTTTCATTTGTAATATTTGTAACATTTGTAACAAATATTACATTTTAATAATAATAAGTATATGTTTTAAAACACTTATATTAAATATGCTCCAATATATGCAGCATCAAAAAAGCTATATTGTTTTGATCTTAAGAAATGTGTAAATAAGACAATCATTTTACTAAATAATTTCAGTAAGGCAGTGTTTTGGATTTCAGCCCATCTATCCACAAGTCAATTAGCTGCTGATGAAACAGCTTTGCAAATACCGTTTTTTTGAGAAGATATCTAAAGTGCTTTGAAATGCAGCTCCAGGAAGCACCATCTTTGTTGTCAGGCTATGTGTAATGAAGTGCTCTTTTGTTGTTTTTCCAAATCTTCACATCAGATTCTCCTCAGTGCTTTGGGACGCATCTGTCAATGTAGCCACTTGTACCTCAACTCTGGAAACAGAGATGGTGAGAACCCTTGAAAGAAGCACAACCTTGCCTTTAAATGCCAAATCCAGCTGAAGCACAGCTAAAAATACATCTTGTGCTGGTATATGATCGATGACTCAAGGGTTTTTTTTACAACTTGATTTAGCCATTTGATTTGCTTGAGCTCACAGGCATAAAGCATAAAACGGGTATGAGACCATTCAGGATGCGAGGATGGATTGATAGTGAATCAATTACAGGCCATTTCATTCATTTATATCCATATAATATAGTGCTGTGTTAATTAGATTCACTCATGGCACATGATATGTGAGAGTGTGGGGCAAGTTGTCACACTGTACTCTAATGAATATTTCTCATGGATATATATATATATATATATATATATGAAGAGTTCAGATGGAAAAGCCTCTAAATCCATCTGACGTAATTCTTTAAAATTTCTTTCTGGCTACTTTGTATAGATTTCTATATAATTACTTATACTTCTGATTATGCTGAGGCTGTAATTTAGCGAGTTTGAAGTAAAAGTATTTGATGGACGTATACTGTGTGTCAAGACTCAGGAGCATTCACTCAGTATCATTATGTCATCTTTGACCAACATGGCTTTTAGCTGGTTTTGCATCTGAGCTCTTCATATATATATAAACCATAAACGCAGTTATACCTTAAAAATCAAGATATTTGTGCAAAAAAATTCCCCTGTATGTGTTTTGTCTTATATTTATATGCATGTATCACATATCACACTATATAACACAGGCAGCGAGAGCAATCCCTGGTGAAAAAAACAGCATATGCTGGTAGGTATGTTTTGATGCTGGAATGCTGGTTAGGTAGGTTTTGATGCTGGTTTAAGCTGGTCCTTTGCTGGTTTTTCTGGTCATGTTGCTGGTCAAGGACCAGCATGAACCAGCAAAGGACCAGCATAAACCAGCTAAGGACCAGCATAAACCAGCAAAGGACCAGCTTAAACCAGCATCAAAACCTACCTAACCAGCATTCCAGCATCAAAACATACCTACCAGCATATGCTGGATTTTTCACCAGGGATATGACATGAGTGCTGATTTTGTTCCGATCTATCACAAGCTTAAATGTGATTTTTATACAACAGTTCAGTAAATAAGTTGATATAGTGTTATATTTTAAACATTATATTGTGTTTTTGCTCAATTTTGCAGAGAACATATTACCTTTGAAGCCACAGCAGAATTGTTGCAGCGGTGTTTAGTTTCTGAATGAATCCGCGTTTTGAACGAATCTTGTGAATGACTCATTAATACATTTACCGCCACCTGCTGGCAAATTTAGTTTCTTATTTAAAGTATCATTTCATTAAGGAAATATAATAATAATAATAATAATAATAATAATAATAAATACTATTAATAATAATAATATAATAAAGGTATAGTTCACCCAAACAAAATAAATAAATAAATAAATTCTGTCATCATTTACTCATGTCGTTTCAAACCTTTCTTTTGTGGAACATAAAATAGAGTATTTTGAAGACTGTTGGTAACAAAGCTGTTTTGGATACTATGACTTTCATTCTATGAACAAAAAATACCGAGAAGTCAAATTATCTTTTTTTTTTTATGTTCCATAGTTCACGTTAGGCCACTGCAGTGTAAATGTTTATGTGTAATAATTTTTATGATGAATCAAATAAAATATTTCTTGATAAAGCTACAATTTGTAATGTCTACTTGCTACTTTCTCATTTAACACAAAAATAGTTTTAAATAATCTTTTGTTGGTATTTTCACAGTCAAATTTATTTTTCGATTAATATGCAATTAATTAGATTAATTAATCAACACATCGTAATGAATTATAATATATATAATAAAATATAATAATATATATAATAATATATGTAATAAAAATGAACTGTAAAAATAATAATAAATGGTAAATAACATTTGTTAATTTAATAATATAACAATACATTACAATATAATATAATATATAAGTATATATAAATAAGAATCCTTCACTGAGTAAGTATGAGTATGTCTGCTGTTGTCTGTTGATTCCTCAGGCTGAAGTTCATCACTCCACTGAACACAGCTGAGATGATGACGTCAACGTGGCCCCAGGAGGGGAAAGCGGGACCTTGCAGCTGATTTGCTGGATCTCAGGTCTTTAATATGGTCTTTTGTCACCCATTGGCTAGTGCGCAGGGTGAGGGGGCGGGACCTTATGGTTGACTGGCTGGGCATACTGATTGATTAGACACTGTTACGCTTTTCTTTCCAATTGAGACTCCGGTCAACTCATCATCCACAGTCAGTGAGTCTGCTGTCAGAAGCACAGCTTAACAGTGACACCTCCCTAAATGCCTAATTACATGCATTTAGAGCAGCTGAATTTTGATAAGAATGTGAGTAAATTCAAGTAATTAGGAAAGCTTAATTGCCCTGCTGTGCTCATGGGAAAAAAAATATTTGGAACCTTTGTGGAAACCATTATGGCTGATCTGAAATTAGTCTTCAGCATAAATAGAAGGAAATCAAGTGAAGGGAAATATAATGCTTTAAAGTTACCATTTAGAATTGTAATTTTATTTATAAGACAGTACATGCATTTTCTTTGTGACATAATTAGAATTAATGCCTATAAAATCTAACATTTTAGAAGAGACATATCTATGGCATCGCTATAGTCTTACTTGATCTGTGCATTTGCCTCCATCTGTTGGATAAAAAGTGTATTACAATATTGAATGTAGGGAAAAAAAGTTATTTTCCTAGAACTTCCCATTGATGTAAAATGCCTATGTGCATTTTTGCAGAAGCACATCGACTTTAAAAAAATAAAGTAAATTAATGTACTTTTTTTTTTATTATTATTAATCTAAAACATTTATCAATAGCAATCCACCCCTTAACGAATATTTATGAAGATATAAAATAGCATTTTTCAAAAAAAAAAAAAATATATAAAATAAATAAATAAATAAATAAAAAATCTAGAGAATTAAACATGCTTCAAAGTAGCATTAAAGAGCTACGGCTTGAGCTACGGTCACTTTCTGTTGTTATTAAGTCAGATGATTTAACAGGACCACAGGCCAGCTTTCTCTCTCTCTGTGTTTTACAGGAAAGTTTGTTTTTGCTCCCTAATAAGCATCTTTTGATGTTTTATGCTTTTTCAACTACCAGTTCACAGCGCCATCTTCAATTATTTATTATAACACAGATGAAACTGAATGTTTCAAATGTACACTGGCATGTAAAAATTAATGTTAAAAATCATAGTAGCAATGATAGTAAACAATAACAGAACTCATGACACAAATTCAACATGACTAATGAAATGCCTTTGTTTTAAAAAAGTTTTTTAAAGAAGGCTTTTCAGCTGATCAAAGCTCTGTTTATTTGATTAAAATACAGAAAAAAACCCAGTAGTATTGTGAAATATTATTGCAATTTTAAATAGCGGTTACCTATTTTAATATACTTTAAAATAGAATTTATTCCTGTGATGCAAAGCTGAATTTTCAGCATCATTACTTCAGTGTCACATGATCCTTCAGAAATCATTCTAATATGCTGATTTATTATCAGTGTTAGAAACAGTTGTGCTGCTTATTTTATTTTATTCTTCTTCTTCTTATTATTATTATTATATTTTTAAACCTGTGATAATTCCAGGATTCTTTGATGAATAAAACATTCAAAAGAACAGCATTTATTTCAAATAGAAATCTTTTTTACACTATATAATATAATATAATATATATATATATATATATATATATATAATTTGAAGTACAAAGAATCACTAAAATATATTTTATATATTATTAAAATACATATTTGAAATATATATTCCTTTGTGGTAGAATTATTAATTCATGCATCAGAGGGTTGAAGGTAATCCTTCATTTAATTCATAAAAACCCATGTGAGACCACCAAAGTAATCTCATACATCATTAATCAACTCGACAAGTCATGAAGGGGTAACTGCTTGTAGTGCACAATGAAACAATTTCAGTTTTATTTGTTTCTTTATGACTCTGAGGAACAGACGTTTTGTACTTTAATCTGCTGCTGTGTGTAAAGGTTTAGTACCCTTAATGTAGTAGTTCATAGTCAGCTAATGGATGTCCTTTTTTTCTAAACAACTGTACACTTAGAAAAACAACCCTGAAGTCAGCTGATATGAAGTGTCTCATTCTAGGCCACAATGCAGAGCAGGTGAAGTCAAACCTGTAGTCTTTCACTTATTAGTCCTCCTACAAATAAACAATTAGCTACCAACTGAGATACAGAGTCAAGCCGGGGAAATGTCCTTATCTGGCCTTTACAATCTCAAACACAGCCTAATGCATTATAGATGTTACACCGTCTCCCATTAGTCAATGTTAGCCAGAGACTATAGACTCATCAGTGATGTGAAAAAATGTCAAATTGCTACTGAATATGAACTACTATATGAACTGTGCACAGTGTAAGTACTACAATTCTCATCCATTATACTGTCATACCAGAAAACGAATGCTCATTTAAGAAAAACTTGCTTTATGCATCAAGTTCAAGCTGAATTTGTTTAGTTGACTTGATAATTATTTGAATCTGGAACTGAAAATGAGTCAGCACACATTAAGATCTCGAGAGGGGGCAAGAGTTCCCAAATTTCTTAGAAAGGGAGCAACGGTTTTTAAGAAACCCATTTTACCAATGACTGACTGTAATGAGGCTGAAATTGGAAAGGCATTCGTCAGATGGCTGCTTTTTAAATGTCCTAGCTCTCTGTAACTCTCTTTGATCCGAAAACAGCTTCTTTGAAATAGACTGAAATGTGACCGTTTTTATGACTGCGCTGCTAATTAGGTAGCAACATGGAGAAAAATGAGCTCAATAATGTGGACTCAATGACGTGTTTCCCAAAAATTCACAGTGTAAAGAATTTATTCGAATAGCATTCATCAATATCCCAGCGGTATCATCATTTTAATTATAACTGATGATATCCAAAATAACGACCTCCAAAAGTGAATTCTACTAACTATTTTTGTTCTACAATGTTATATGCTATATACTGTATATACAATGAGGGGAGTTTCCCCCGAGGAGGCAAGGGAAGCAGTGACGCCTCAAAATATTGGATGAGAAAAAAATTCGTAGTAGCCTACAAAAATAAAACAACGCCAAAACTACAAAATATAACATTAAAAAGTATATGAATCACTTGTTTTTCTATTGAAACATTGTCCAACAGCGACACCAGCAGGTAAAGTTACAGCGGGAGTCTCAGTTTCTCTCGTCTCCCCTGAGTCCATTGAGTTTTAACCATAGACTGTTAAAAATATGGACGTTGTGTCCGTGACGTCACCCGTAGGTTTCTGAAGAGCATTTTTGAAGCTCCTAGTGGGCAGGAGTCGGCCGTCGCCATCTTAGAATCGCGTCACTGCACGTCACTCCCGGATAATCGAAAATGGGCAAAGAGGCAGGGCGCGGGTGGAGCTAGTTGCTGAAACCACGCCCGCCTAGCGCGATGGTGGCGACAGCAGCGGCAATCCACCTGTCACTCAAGTGGCCACGCCCTTAATTAGGCACAACTTTGAGGCTTAATATATTTTATACGTTTAAGTTATTAAAAAAAAAAAAAAATCACCCCCCTCACAGTTGACATGAAGGGCAAAATTAGCTATATAGACCAAAACTACTTTTTGTACCAGGCTGTAAACATATTTTTTTCTGCTGTAAAGTTTCATTTTAACATTAATCTATAGCGGTCAGTCGATGAATTGCAGTTTTAGTCACTTCCGTGTTGGCTTCAAGAGGGAGACCGGGAGTTTTAGAGACCGGGAGGTTGCCGCTTGGTTTTAACAGAACCCCTAAATTGCGTGGTGAGTTCGATAGGGGCTCTGGATAGGTGGTAATTGAGAATGAATGGAGTAAAGTCACGTGAGAGGAGGCAATACCTCCATCGCGATATGATTGGATATGACACATTACCTTCAATTGTGATTGGTTCATGCCATAAATCCCGCCTCTTGTGGTCATGCGTGTCCGCGAATCAGTCTGAATGAACAATATAATGGCCTTAATGGGAAGACTAATTTAAAAAAGTAAGTGAACAACTCACACAATCATATATAACCACTTTACCATGCCAAATTTAGACTTAAAATGTCATGCAAACATCTGTCGGAGTTTCAGCTTGAGTAATAAGCTTGGTAAAATTTAAAATTAATCTCAATCTCTGTGACCAATATTTACCAAGCTTTGATGACTGGTGAAATTGATCAATAAAAGAAACAGCCGAACATAAGATGATAAATAAAATTTAATGTTGAAATTGTTACTGCCTTAAGATATTATATTGGAATAAATGTGAATTTAAAATCACTAACTTGATGAGATTCATAATTGGCTTTAATAAATAGCATATTGAATACACTGTTAATGTAAAAAAAAAAAAAACATGTAAAACAGATTTCCCCATCATTCAGTGGCATATGAGTTCTAATTAAACTGTAGTATCTAGTGTCGGTAACAGGGTTGACAAAAATACCAAAACATGAGGTAGAAAAATAGTCATAAAATAATACATTACATTAGGTTGAGATAGGCACAATGCAATTTCTTGTCATTTTAAGCTATCTTCATTTTATGGATATTTAAAAATATATATACATATATTGATTTAAGTTATTTTATTTTTCATTTTTTTCCAAGTGGAAAAGGCACAGATATCGTGGAATGACCCATATGCGTGTATGTGTGTATGTGTGTGTGTGTGTGTGTGTGTGTGTGTGTGGTGTTGTTGTGCATTCTATTCTATAATTATGATTGTATGGAATATGAGTGCGACACCTGCAGATGTCACTGTTGCCTACTGCATTGTACTGTAATCATGTGGGGAAACTGAAATAGAATCATGTAACCTTACATCACATTTAGAGCATCTGCCTGAATCTCTGTTGTCCTGATATAGACAGATCGATGAAAAATATCTAGCTGTTTTGGGGCTTTCACATATACAGATAAATAAAAGTGGAATAAAATAGCAGTTTTAAAACATTTCTATTCTACATAAAGTGGGCAGCCATGTGATAAGCCATGTAATAAGCTGCTCTGCTCAGAAATAATGATGTTATAATCACATTTGTGTTTGATAAGTGCTTTTTGTAAATTGTAAACAGCAGTACAATTCCTATATCACTTGAATCTCGTAACTCATTCCTGTACTTTGAATAACCTTTTGTTGATCTGTAATTGGCCACAGGGAAAGATCCACTCAGAAGGTCATTCTTTTGTTTAGACCAGGCAGACCGCCTGTTTCCGATTTTCTTGTTTTTGATGCCCTGAGATTCCTCTATTCTGCTGTTACACAGCGATCCAGCGAGTAACCTTCTGTTTCATATGCATTTACAAAAGGGTAATCCTAGTGAACGTCCTCAAAGGTCACATCTTAAACTGAGTAGATTACAGTTCAGTATGAAAAAGAGCACTAGAAAGGTCATCAGAAGCCGGCCATAACTCTTAACGCACTTTCAATAGATTTTTGCTTTGATTAATTTAACCATTATCTGTTTGCAACCGACGGCTTGTATGCATAAATATGCATTAACCCTGATGAATGCGCGGACGCGGGCACGAACGAAGGCCGTGACATAAATAAATTCACGTTTCTGTCATGACCTCTCATCACATTGATCTGGAACCTTATCTCGACATAAATTGTTGATGCGGAGGAAAGAAGTCAAACCCTGAGGGGGCTTAATGCGTTTACAATGGATGGAAGTCGTCTTGCTGGACGATTCAGGGACAAGATGTTACAAATGCTCAGGAGAGAAAATATTAAGATGAATGTTTCCTGGGACGCCACCTAGCAGATGCCAATAGCGAGAAGGAGAACCATGCATCCTGATCCCAATTGAGCCTGGTGGCACTGTCCCGTCCCTGGAGTGAGTCAGGGCTCCGGACTCGGCCCTGCTTCATCACTGCCAGTCTCTAATCAGATCAACACTAACCTCCCCCTCAACAACAGCCTCCATACATCAGTTCCTTTCACATGGCATTTCCGTCCATTTGCTTCATTAGCGTGGCCAGTGCAGACAGTCTCTGTTCGGAGCATTTCTGGCCGAACCACACTGAGGTGAATGGGTGCATTATACCCTATTAGGTCCTGTGGTCTAGAAATCACCAACAGGCTTTTGCTGACTGGATTTTTGATGGTGTATTAGTGCTAATGTGTAGGCCTCGGCTGTACATGGATGCAACAAGCAAACACTTTAAAGTGATTTCACTAAACAGTAATAAAACAAAAACAAAAACAAAAACAAAACAACTGCATTTATTCACTGGCTACTCACAATATGGTTTAACCAGACACCTAATGTGCTGAAATAGTGAGTATCCACTGATTAATGTTCACGATAAAGAAAAAGCTTATAAAAATATGGTTTAAAACACATTTTTGACCCTCAGATTTTTGGTTAAAGGCAGGCGCACAGACCCAAAATCTTTAAGAAAGTATTTTATGTCAGTTTCTCAACTACATGCAGTTGGCAGATTTGATCTTTTATCTGAGGAAATGTACACTGTGTTGAAGACATACATTTTCAAGTTCAAGCATGTGATTTTTGCTGGGAATCAAACCAACATTGAAAAAATTTTCACTCAGAAATTGCTAGTAAATTTCATGTAAACACATTCAAATGAACATGAAATTTTGAATAAATTGTAAATAGTGTAGTCCAATAATCTTTTTTATTGACAACTTTGAATTAATAGCATCAATAGCACCACACTTCACTGTCTGAGCCCACACTCCAAAAATACATAAATACATGTAAAAAAAAAAAAAAAAAAATACATTTAAAATTTCTCATTTTTACAAAACAATATTAATTATCAAATCCCAAGAATCGATTAGTCTAGCCAGTTTTTAGTGAACGAACGGAACAGTAGCACACTTCCCATTCAAAAAACTACTATAAGCTTTGTACTTTATACTTTTTATATGAAACAAGTTCTCAGATTTCAAATTCTGTCCATTTTATTACAGTATTTTAACTATAAATGCCATTTGGCGCTGTTTAATGGGAAGTGAGAGGTCGCTGTTATGCCTAGAGAATCATTTTCTCCATTTTAATACCAGTTTCAGCATGAAATAACATGAATAAACATCCAAAGGTATGTTAAAAGAAAGCGTACAACTTACCGAAATCCATATCCTGTCTGTAATCGCTCAATCAGTGTTTAAAATGTGTTTCAAAAGATGTCAATGTAACAGCTTGTAAACAATGTCCGGTCACGTTTACCTCAGAAAAAAACATATTCAGTGACCAAAAACTTGTTAGTCAGTTACAAAAATTAACTCTAGGGAGGAGCATTTTGCTAAATATATGCACCATATAACATATTTTTAATATATATTTTGTTTGCTGTTCTTCAGTTTTTAACTGTAGTTTTAAATAAAGCCACCATTTAAATGTTTATATTTCCAACCCGATCTCATGGCAATTTGTACACATTTTATGAGGTGGCTAATTCGTAGGAGTAAGGTATGAATTCGTATGAGTTTTGCTAAATCGTACATATTTTACGAGTTTCCTAATTTGTATGAATTCATACATATCTACCCCTAATGTCATCCCTAAACCTACCCATCAATGGGGTCTAGACAAATCATATAATTTTGTACGAATTCGTACAAATTAGCCACCTTGTAAAATAATTACGTAAGTGTAACGTACTGTAACTTATTAGGGTATGATGGGGCTAAAGGCGCCCCAGGGTAAAAGCCACCTTTGATTTTGCTTTCCTCTAAGCCACTAGATAGCAGAAAAATGTGGTGTAGCATTTCCAAAACATTCGCTTTTCAAAATGCACATGCAAATTTGTCTGATCCTTGATGCGCTCGCGGACAGCAGCGCAAAGTCGATTATGTGCTTACTTGATCTAATATTTGATGTTTTTTTAAATGTTGTAGATTTAGGTAGCAAAAGAGAATCGCTAAAATTATTGAATATATTTTGAGACAAAGGTCTTCCTTATGATTCTCAGTTTTGTTTAAGATAATTAAAGCAACAGTTTTTAAATAGCGAAAGAATATGTAAAAGTATGGTATTGGGTTAAATCACCCCTGCTGTTGGGGCTAAAAGGCACAATAATTAACATTATAATTAGTATGGCTGACTTTTCCATTTGTTGACATGACATGGTTAGATTCAGATGGTAAATATCATATATTATGTTGGGTGTCCATCTTAGAGATAATCACCGTGTTTAGAATGAAACCATCATATTCAAAAACATGATATTAATCATAACATATAATAAAATATCAATTGTTGTTACTACTGTACATCTATATTAAAGTATTATGGGATCTCCTTCAATGCTTTCAGAATCTTTTCATTTCAAATATCATTTAAATAATGTAAAAATATATGTTTTTTATATTAACATATTTTAATGACAGTATATATATTGAACAAAAAATAATTATTTTATTTATTGAAATAGGCAGAAAATTGTACAGTCTTAGCTAAAGTGATTGTTTTGAACAAGTATTAACTTAGACATTATTTAATATTTATATATATATATATATATATTAGCTGAAGTATTTGTATCAATACTGTGTGCCTTTTGCCCCATGCTGGTGACACACGGGGTAAAAAGGCCCCCCTTGCCACCTCATACATTTATACGATTTTTAAACAAAATAAACAACATGTATGGTTTATTTTCACACAAAATCTGTGGTTCCATAAATGCTTAATACAAACATATATATATATATATATATATATATATATATGTTTGTATTATATATATTTTTTTTTTTTTTTTTTTTCTGAAATCATACATTTTGGGCACAGTGAAAAGCACATTATTTCTTAAAGTGTGCATCTAGCCCCATTGTACCCTATTATAAAAACTTTATTGGGTGTAATTTAAGTCTTTGTATATAAATCAGTTAATTTTAATCTTCAATATTACAGTAACCTAGTGCTAACTGAGTCTAATGTATGCTTTACAGCATTTAAGTTGAGTTGAGAGATTAGTTGAGAGTTTTTTTCCTTGAAAATTTGGCTGATATATATCCAAAATAACAAATCAAATCGAATCAGAAATCAAATCGAATTGTGAAGTTTGTGTAAAAACCCAGCCCTAATAAAAATCATATAAAATATTGTTTAGAATATTCACCTTTAAAACAATATTTCTTAAATACAGTTCTAAAAATCAAGTTCATGTTTACTATTTTGTGAGTATTAATGTTACATGTTTACTGATTTTATTTATTTGTTTGTTTGTGAATTGTATCAAATCCATGCAGTTAAGATCCAGCTGGACCGGTAACAATTATACTCAGAATTTCTTTTTCTTTAAGGATTTAAGGATTTTTTTTTATCATGGTATCAACATAATTGTATCACTCTGACATTTTGGACTATTAAAAAATTAAAAACTCATTAAAAGAAAAAGCATAATTAAATCACTGTAAATATTTAAGTATGAACTGCATTTTTAATGTATTTAATGTAGTTGCTGGTGAAATCGACAGAGGCTACACATGTGGCGTGCTCCAGAGATCAGTGCTAAACATAAGGCACAAAAGATGAAAAGATGATTGTCACAATGAATCGGGGGAGGCGGGGGGTGTTCTCTCCCAGAATGCTTTTCTCCTCATCTCCGTCCTCCCACCTCCCTCCACCAGCCATCTCTGTCTCTTTTCTCTCTCGCCCAGATCTCTCAGTTCATTTCCTGTGAACACATTCTCCTAATCCTCTGTGCGCGCGTGGCTCCTGCATGCTATCAGACAGTTCACGGGAGTCACATTCGCTCCAACACACACCGGCCAGGCCGCCTCTCCTCTGCCTGCCGTTACTATAGCAACCTGGCCAGAGCCGCGTTACAGTGGCTGCAGTGCCGCTGCCAGCGCACTAAATGACTCCAATGTACAATTTGAAATTGATCGAGTTCCCTGGCACTTTGATTTGCCAGGTCTAAATTACAGGCCGTCTTTGGCGGAAGCACCTCGCAGGTTAAAGAGCCCAGGCCTCAGATTGCGCACGGCTACTCGCCATTCATATCGGCCGTGTGCGCGCGTGCTGCTGGATCCAATCTAGATCGAAAGATAGGCTATGCGGTGAGCGCTTACATCTATCAAGGGCATATTAAGTGGGAGAAAAGCAGATTTCGAGTTTCTAATATTCATTTACAAGTCCCTCAGGATCTAGGCCCATAGTATCTGAAGCAGTCTTCCATTAATAGCGCACACAGAGATTTCTCTAAAACAACTAATGCCTCAAGTAATTACTGTATGTGTTTTTCCCTGAGTCGTTGGAAATTCTTTTCGCCACTAATTAAGCTCTTTTAGTTTGCCGGTTAATTAAGGGATATATTGAATAGCGGTCAATTCTATTCTCATATAGAGGTGTCATCGCAATAATGAGTTATTATCCCAGTATAGATTTACCTTACAAATAAATTAGTTCCATCTGAAGAGAGTGGGTGTTTTACATACCGATAATACTCACATCAAATTAGCTCTGACAGCAGAATCAAAAAACTTCTGATTTTCTTTTGGCAGAACAATGAAAACAGCTTGGCCTCGTTTGAAAGGTGTGTAGGATTAATTAATTGGTGTTACATGAACGTGTGGCATGATGCTTTCAAACCCTCCCAATCCTAAAAATGTCTTGATTGGGTTAGTGTTGTTAGATGATTTGTTTTGAAATGAGCCAGAATAAGCACAACTGTAATAGAACTTTTACAAAGAAACTTTAGCTTAATGTGTTATTCCAATAAAGCAAGGAAGAAATCTATCAAGCTTATATGTTGCACACAGTGTCACCATACAATCCAACACTCTTAAAGTTGCTGCGAGCGGTTTATTTTTTTGGAAACACCTCGCATAAAGTCCCGACTACCTGACAGATATCACTGAAATAGGTGTCCTGAGAAATCACACCTGTCTTTGTGGCAGCCCTAGGCTCTGTAAAGAGAAAAAAACGTGCCCGGGTTATTTTTTTCTTTGTCAGAAACATTGTCTGCCTGTCAATCATTGTATAGGTTGGTGTTTACCGCCATCAGGTTGGCTGACACTTTGTAGGGTGGGTTTTTTAGGACTGGTGGTTGAAGAGAGGGAGATACGAACCTCTGCGGCTCTACCAGTAACGGTCAACTTGGATCACGTGTGCCTTGACAACCAATCACATCACAACCTTGACGTCATCAAACTGCTGTCAGAGTTGTATGATAGTCAATCACTGTTTGCAGATACCGAAACTGAATGTGAAATGCCATAAACTGAATCCTGTTGCAAAATTGTCTGTGACTTATCTTATAAAACAGTTTTTCTGAAAAGATTGTCAAACAGGTTGTCAATTCATTGAATGATACTGAAGTCTCCTCCACTGAAATTTAAAGGGATCGTTCACCCAAAAAAGAAAATTGTGTCATTAATTACTCACCCTCCTGTCGCTCCACAACTGTAAGACCTTCATTTATCTTCGGAACACAAATTGAGATATTTTTGATGAAATCCGACCCTGCATAGACAGCAACGCAATGTTCAAGAGAGTACTTTTTGTGCGCAAAGAAAACAAAAATAACGACTCTGTAACATGCGTGTTACAATCGTGAATGCGCCTCAGAGACTGACACAGAAGAGAAAAAATTGTTAAATAAAGATATTTTTGTTTCATTTGCACACAAAAAGTATTTTCGTAGAATTACAGTTCTATGCAATTTCTCTAGTTATTTTAGCCGTACAAAAACAATCTGTTATGCTGGTTGCTACCTGATCTCATGACGAAAACATACCATGGGAACTTTGTCTCGCAAGATGTGAAATACGTGCCAGTAAGTACATATCACTGCAGTTTCCAAAAAAAAAAAATTAACACTAGAGGCGGTAAAACAGTAAACACTTATAATTATTATTATTCGCCAGATTATTACCCCCCTTGTGTTGGTAGGTTTAGGGTTAGGTGTGGAGGAGGGGTTAGAATTAGGCAATAATGTAGTAATTTCAATGAGAGGGGGTAATAATTTGGCAGGGGGTCGAAAATGGGCACAGCACCAGATGTAACAAGCTTGCTCGGTACTTCAGCCTGCACGGAATTGGATTTAGGATGTGGAATCTCTGGGTACGAATCCCGTAAAAAACATGACTTACGATGAAAGAACTAAAAGATGAGAGATAAAAAACAAGCTAAAACAGCCTGTGTGGGATTGCGTTTTTACGTCACATTCGCTTTTGTTCATACATTCAAGTAGGTTTAGATTTAGTGCAGATGGTACGTTATTTTAAAACGAGATGAAGCATTAGAGTTGAAACGCCACTAAACGGACATTTCAAGAACTGCGTCAGAACGTACAAAACCAACGTCACATAAAATGTACCATACTGTATGTACAATTTTTACATGCCTTCTTTCAGAATTTGCAAAATGTTCATTATTTTACCAAAATAAGAAGAATCATAGTAAAGCATGTTATTGTTTAGTACTGACCTGAATAAGATATTTCACATAAAAGATGTTAAAATATAGTCCACAAAAGAAAATAGTTGAATTTATAAAATGACCCCATTCAAAAGTTTACATACGCTTGATTCTTAATAGTGTGTTGTTACCTGAATGATCCACAGCTGTGTTTTTTTGTTTGTCCTGAACACTTAAACTGCCTACTATTCTTCAGAAAAATCCTTCAGGTCCCACAAATTATTTGCCTTTCCAGCATTTTGAACCCTTTCCAGCAATGTCTGTATGATTTTGAGATCCATCTTTTCACACTGAGGACAACTGAGGGACTCATATGCAACTATTACAGAAGGTTCAAATGCTCAATGATGCTCTAGAAGGAGCCTTCTGTAGCCTCTGAAGGGCAAAACTAAGTGGAAAAAATATGATATTTAGGCAAAATAAGAAAAATGTTTTCACCCCCCAGATTAATGCATGGTTTTTCTTTTGGAGCATCAGAGAGCATTTCTGTAATAGTTGCATATGAGTCCCTCTGTTGTCCTGTGTGAAAAGATGGATCTTAAAATCATACAGTCATTGTTAGAAAGGGTTCAACTACACAAAAATGCTGGAAAATCAAAGAATTTGTGGGACCTGAAGGATTTTTGCTGAAGAACAGCAGACAGTTTAACTGTTCAGGACCAATAGGGGACTCATAAACAACTATAACTAAACAAAGAAAGAAAGAAAAACACAGCTGTGGATCATTTAGGTAAGAACACAGTATTAAGAATCAATGGGGGATGTACACTTTTGAACCATGTCATTTTTATAAATTCAGCTATTATTTTCTCCTGTGGACTACATGTAAACATATTTTATGGGAAATATCTGATTCAGGTCAGTACTAAATAAACAATAACATGCATTTTGTATGATCCCTCTTATTTTGGTAAAATAATGAACATTTTGCAGATTCTGAAAGGGGGATGTAAACTTTTGACCTCGACTGTACGCTCATCTGTTCCGGGGGAAAAAAAAAGAACACTCTTTTAGCGCCACTCAGTGGACATTTCACATCGAATATGTCACGAAAAGTATGTGGCACTACATATTTTGCGTCATGCGAAAAAGTTCCCATAGTTTTACTGTTTACTGCACTTTGTTATTCTTAGTTATTTACCTTTAGCAGCTAATAAATAGCTTACTTCTGGCAGCACTCAACCATTGTCCATTTAGCAACTGGTTAAACTGGATGGTGGGTAGTTAGTGAATAAGACAGACTGAAATACAGAGTGCAAAAGTGGTGAGATTTTAGTAAAGTTGCCCCTAAAGTTTAAATCACTTTTGATTTTCATTTTTTACCAATTCTGTCGTGTTCTTTTCCACCTTTTTCCCTTTCTGTCCTAAAAGAAAGTTAATTAGCACACCCTCTTTCTTTTACAGTTAATGCAAGGAACCATCCATGAGCATGTGTGTGTGTGTGTGTGGCGGATCTGCAAAGGAGAGAAAGAGAGAGTATTTCAATAATTGGACTGTGGCAAGTCTGCAGTTCACCCTTACAAACTCTCCCATTATTTTCTGACCCCTCACCAGATCCAACACCCACTCCTCCCTTTTCATCCATCTCTTCTCTCATCTGCTCTCATGCACTTTGTTTCCAGGTTGCTTTTATTATCGGCAGGCAAGAGAAATGTTTTCTGCCTGTGAAACATACAGGATCCCAGCTCAAGTCCAAATGTATGGATGACAGGAACTACAGCGCTCTAAAAGCACGCACCGCATGGGACCCGAACACAAATATCGGTGAGTGAGAAGGGATGGGAGGCTGGCGGGGGTGTTGAGTGGGAGGCATCATGGTAGCTCCACTCTTTAATGAGGCCTTTGTGAGCACACGGCAGTTTGGATGGATTTCATCGCCTCCTTCCCTCAAAGGTATTGATTTAAACTCGGCCTGCAATTAGCATACACAAGGGAGCGATGCTAACAAAGACGGGCAGGATGTGAAAGCCAAAATAATGGTTGGCTACAAGCACACCAGTCATAATTTTTACAGTCTATGTTCCTCTGCTTAGATCAGCTTGTTTGTACCGCTAAAAAGCCGCTATGTCTTTTTCTAGCACCACCTTACAGTTTATGCTACATCATGTCGTGCTGTAATTTGATGATAGTTACACATAATTATGTAAGTTCAGCCCACAGTGGTATCACACTTGGAATGGTAAATGTTCTACTGCAAAACTTTAGAGTGATAACAAGATGAGGGGAAAAAATAAATGCTAGCATTTTTGGTGCATGTTTAAAATTTTTGTTTTTTGTTAATTGGATGCTGTAAAATAGTATGTTTTTATTTGGAAAATGGATTCCTGAAAGTAACTGCATGTGTTTACATGTACAAAAAAATGCTTGTTACTCAAAACTAGTTTATTATAAAAACTGGTCAACAAATGATCAAAAGGGGTTAGTTCACTCAAAAATGAAAATTCTGTCATTAATTATTCACCCTCATGTCGTTCCAAACCCAAGAGCTTTCTGATACCACTTATGTCACATGGACTATTTCAATAATGCCCTTACTACCTGTTACGTGACGAATGAAGCGTGAAGCGGGTGGATCCATTTGCAGAGCTTTATTAAGGGACATCGACAACAACATGGTCAGACAGGCAGGGTCAGGCAACGGCATACAGGTGTGTATGAGCAAGGCAAAAGAGTAGTCCGTAAAGCAGGCGTGGGTTGATCAGCGGCGAACGTAATCTGAAGGGGGGCAAGGCCAAAAGGGGTAATCCGAAAAGACAGGCGAGGGTTTCAAAAGGCAGGCAGCGAGACAGACTAAACGAAACGACTAGGCTAGATTACAAGACAGGTAAAGCAAGGCAAAACAAGAAGAAACTAGACACAGCAGAACTAGGACAACGCTTTGTATGAATGCTAATAACAATTCAATACTTGGCAACTAGAGAAAGGAAGTCCGGGGCTTAAATAGGGTCTCTGATTGGACGCAGGTGATAAGAGCAATGGCTGATGGGGAATGTAGTCCAGGGTGTGGTGTAACAGTCAATGTAATATGAATGTGAGAGGGCGACATCTGGTGGTGAGCAGACCGAAGGTCACCGGACAGATTCGTAACACTACCTTTCCGGGCCTTGAACGTGTCAGTTGCGTTGTTGACTATACAGGGTCAGAAAGCTCTTGGATTTCATCAAAAATATCTTACTTTGTGTTCCAAAGATGAATAAAGGTCTTAGGGGTTTGGAATGACATGACATTTTGACATTTTTTAATAAATGCATTAAAATATGACAATAATATATACTTTTATTTCTTCTCCTTTTTTATAAACATAATAATATATAGTGGTGATTTGAAAAATTTCAGTCATTTCAATGGCAAAAAGTGTCCCAACATTTAATAAAATATTTTCTTATTTTGTGTCGTCCCTTGTCACAAAGTAGGGGTGAGCAATATGACTAAAATCATATTTTATGGTATGAGTAATTTTATTTCATGAGTAAGGTAAACAATTGCTGATTATTTTACTGCTTACGTTCAGTTCAGACATACCGGCAAACCCAAATGTATTCAGACACCTTCAACATTTCTCACATTATCACTGTTTATTCACAAAAAACTTTGATAGAAAGGCATGTAATGGATTACAATCAACCAAAAATGTAGACAACTGTTAGTATGACAGTATTTACACAACTATCAATTCTTTGTTGACCAGTTACCAAGCAATGCTTAATTTTGTTCAGTCTGTGGTGTAAAAAGGTCACATTAGCAATGAAAGAAAAAACACTTAAGCAAAACATGGTTAGGTCAAAGTGCCTGAATAATTTTTGGTCACATTTTTTTTTCTTTTAAATAAATTTTACAGGTAGTCCACAGTATGAAGAATGTTTGGGAATAATATGTCACAGTTTACTTTATTTTGCTATCCTCACTTATGGGTGCACAGCATAAATGTGCACACCCCCTCTAAAAATTAACAAATTTGGGTTCTTTGGAGATATAATGTTCCAACAAGCCAGCTTGATCAATTACCAAAGAATGTGTTGCAAAAATGAGTACACCCTCCTGAAAGTTACAAAATAAAACAAGTAATAATAATAATAATAATAATAATAATAATAGTGTAGGTTTAAGATAATTTTTGATCAACAGGCATGTATATTGAACCAAAACTTTTACAGATAAATCATTTCCTGACAATTAAAGGTGTTGCAACAATGCAGCTGGCAACAATGGAACCACATAAGAGAAAACTGCCAGGAGATTTATTTCTTAGCATAAAAGAGGACAATGGTACAAGAGGAATACCAAATTATTCTTTTAAGTGTGAAAATATAGCAGAAGTACCACTGACATTCAAAAACAATGAACTTTTGACAAGGCTCCTGAAATAATCAGGTCTTCACTTTAAGTTTTCATTTAGTGACGAGTGAGTTTTTGCTAGAAAAGAGCAGGAGAAATACCATACAAGTGTCTCAGAGCCAGCAAAAGCTATGAAAAAAGTGACACTTTATCTCACAGAGTATGACACAGCTTGCAGAAGTTGTATGGTTGTTGTCACAACTAGAATCTTTGGCTTCCTACTGTAGCCAAAGAACAATAAACTCATTTAACCTCTTCCAAGGCCCATATTTACAAAATATAGACTTCTTAGAATCCATACTCTTGTCTCAAGAGACCAAGTCAACCATTTCGGATCCAAAATGTTATGGTGTTGCTAGAGGAGGAGTACAGTGAGAAGTGCCTGGTTGTCACAGTGACGTTCAGTGGTAGTTAAGCTCTTATATTGGGATATATGAGTGCCGAAGGTGTGAGTTGTGCTTTATCAATGCTGTCATCAATTTACACACCACTGTGTGATGTAATACAAAAACTTGAAACTAAAGATGCTACCCTCTCCTCATTCTCCCAAGGTGAAAATCCTTCAGTGGACATGTATTTAAAACACTCTTTTAACACTCTTGAGCAGCTGTGGGGGATTCTGTAGAGACAAGCTGAACAACACTCCCAATTAAGGACCAGGGCATTTAAGGAGGTCGTCCTCCAGGAATAAAACAGGACAGATGTGGCTTTTTGTCATGAACTTGTACGCTCAGTGCCAAGAAGTTCTTGAGGACATACTAAGTACTTGAATATTACACATTTGCTGAATTAAATCTAGGGTGTACTAATTTCTGCAATCCTTCATTTAAACAAAACTGGCTAATTTACTTTTTTGTTTTTTTTGTTTGTTTGTTTTTATTAAGTATAAGTTTAATACATCTGCCATCTTTCCATGAATTATATTAGTGATCATTAAGAAAATAGATTGTTTATATTTATTCAGAGGGGGTGTACTCATTTATGCTGTGCACTGCACAGAAATAAACTATAGTGTCCTGCACCCACTAATAAAAATAATATATCAAAAATTATATCTAGTGTCTGAATAATTTTTGGTTTGACTGTAAGTGACCGTTTACGTAAAAATGATGCGAAAAGACAAGTATTTTGACAATTTTGTGTGTATATAGCTGTTCAATCACAATACATCACAAAAGAAAAGTTATATAAATCTCTATCGATTAACATTGTTTGCTATTTCCAAGATAATTATCAACATATTGCCCAGCCTTAATGTAAAGTCATAAAATGATAAGAATTTATGCTCATATCCAAACTTTTGCCGATAGCATTTTGCATAAACTGTTTATAACCTTATGTTTTACCTTAAATGTCAGGTGATTAAGCATAATCAGTGAGTATTAGCTTCATGTCAGTTTCCAATTTCAGTAAATTATTTAGTCATTAGTCAGCCTTTGTGAGGCTATTGTAGCAATAATTTGATTGCTACAGGAAGTAGAAAGATCACACAGCATTTTTTTTTTCGCTTACTTTTCAAACTTGTAATAGTTTAGCCTGGTGTTTGGGCACACAAACAAAACAACCACAAAAAAAAAAATAAAAATAAAAAACTGCTTGCTGTGACAAAAACCCACATTAATCCTACAGCACACACATTCCTTCGAAGAGCACTTGTTTTATACT
Organism: Labeo catla; assembly: GCA_012976165.1. Taxonomy (NCBI): domain Eukaryota; kingdom Metazoa; phylum Chordata; class Actinopteri; order Cypriniformes; family Cyprinidae; genus Labeo; species Labeo catla. Next base: position 366,609 of record VONZ01000030.1, on the reverse strand, counting down.
TTGTTTGCTGTTGCAAAAGCAAAAAAAGAGATAAAACGCATCAAAAGTCTTTAAGAAAACAAAGTCTGGGACAGCAAAACACTGCAAAGGGAATACGAACAGCTAATATGTCAGCTGGAGATGTGACAGTGTTCAGAAATGTGCAGGGAAACACACTTTAGTCAGTCAGCAGCGGCGTGGATGAGTCACCTGAATGTAGTGAGGAGTTCTTACTCGCTTTCTTTATTTTGATGTGGAATTCCATTGTCTTCTCATGGGTACATGAGAACAAACAAATATTAATAAATAAATAAACCGCACACAATACAACAAACAACCCACAGCTATTTAGAAATGTGACAGAACAGCTGTGGCGCCTGCTTCGCCTGAGCGCCTCGGCCTGTTAATAAAATACGCCGGATAAATATTTAATCCCCAGCTGAAACGAAACAACCTGTGCTTTTTATTTGTCCTGCATCTGTGTATGAAATGCATGCCATCGGAGGAGAACAGGTTTCACTGGGTGTTTGACAAAGACTCTTCCCATGGGTGGGGAACAGCACGGCTGATGTGCTTCCTTGAATTACACACTTCACGAGCCTCCGTCTCTTTCTCAATCAAGGCCTGTTATCTCCAGCTGCTCCGACACTGATCACGACCTGGTTTTTACACCCGATCTGCGGCGTTGGGACTCTATGATCTCTTACCCGACAAGAAGTCTTCATGTTGACGCCAAGGAAGGAGGTGTCACTGATTTGTCTCCGTGAATTGGTTTGGCGGAAGTTACAACGCGGTCTCGGGTCAGCAGGTTAAAAAGAGCGAGGGCTGTCTAGCGTTGCTTAGGTCTGATCTGCAGATCAGAGGCTGCTGGGAGCGTGGCGTCACTCATTAAAGCCGCTCCTCTAATGCAGTCCCCCGTCCCAATTAACCACCGCCCCTGTTTAGAGCAATTAGTTAAGCTATTAGCACTCCGCTCGTGACTGCGAGCATGGAAATGAGATGAGCGCCGCTGCATTATTTATGAGGCGCGAGCGGGAAAAGCGCCTCAAACGGGCCTTTGGCTCACTCGCTCCTCTTGGCCCTCTCAGCAGTTCAGCTCTTCCACCCCATTGCCTCTGCAGGAATTTGAACCTCTTTAGCAATTCCACTTTATGGAAGACGGCTCCAATCTTTCCAAACCCATCTCATGTTTAATGTATCGCTCCATACCGCAGGGGCACGCTAAACAATAAAACTGTGATCTTTAAAATCAAAGATGTAACCAAATATTCAAATCGAATATACAGTAAACGTTCAAGAATCTGCCACTGAAAAACCCACACTAATCTGAATATTGTGTCCCTTTTAGTGTTGCTTTCTCTTATCTCCTGCAGATCAGAGACAGTTTCTCACATGACTCATCATTGCCTAGATGAACGTCATGTGATCAGAGGACACGTAAGCAGGTACGTGAAATTGGATTTTAGGCCCACAGAGTTGTGTCACCCTCAAGGAGCAGTCTAGAAGGCTCATTACAATGAATGAAAGCTGTGGTTGAGATTTGTATTTACATTTACATTTAGGACATTGCAGTGCTGTGTTATTAGTTATGCATGAAATATTATATCTAATATTAATATATAACATAAATAAATTGCATATTTAATGTTGTAAATGAAAGTTTTAATGTACCTGACTTTCAATGTGGTCTTAATCTCTTGAGCTAAACTTTCTTCAGAATTGACTTAAACAGGACGTTAAGTGTTCACGTCAGTTTAAAGGGATGGTTCACCCAAAAATGAAAATTCTGTCATTAATTACTCACCCTCATGTTGTTACAAACCCATAAGAGCTTTGTTTGTCTGACACAGGAGCCTGTGTTCTGACATAGAACATCCATCTCTCTTAGTTCATCGTCTGTATATTCTGGTTCAAATAAGTAAAACATTGCAAGTCATCCTCTCTGTTGAAATCTTCAGACATGTTTACGTACTGTTTTATGTACAGCACGCGTCTTCTGCTTGTAAACAAGCCGCAGAGCATCTAAGTTCTACGTCAGATCTACTTCTGCTCCCGTGATCTCAAGTGGAAGACTGACACAGAAGAGAAGAAATGGTTGAACAAAGCAGTGTTAATTTTGAATTTTTGATTTAGTCTTAGTCATAGTCTTCTTCTAAAATGCCATTTAGTCATATTTTAGTCGTCTGAATTCTTTTTAATTTTAGTCTAGTTTTAGTCAACTAAATATCATATGATTTTAGTCAACTAAATCTACTGCAAATTTAGTTGGTTAAAATCAAATGAGTTTAGTTACAGTGTAATGCATTTATTAAGCATTTTTTTAAAATGACCAAACTCATAGGTTTGATAATAAGGTTTTATCATGATAGACACAGATTTAACTGCTGTGACATGCAACATGCCCTTATATTAAAATTAAATTAAACCACTTCTCATAAAGAAACAAGAACATGGTCTTCTGTTCAATGGTTATTTAGGCTAATTATGCATTCTTTATATCAAGTTGTTTACCACATTCTTCATTCTTTCAAGCAGACGCATTTATTTCTATAAATAAATTTAGATAAATCTGTATTAGGTCTACTAAAGTGATTCAGTCAAGAGCAGTGAGTGATTTTCTGTCTTTGTTTTGTTGCTTAATTAACATCAATGCCACAGATAATAGCAACTAAATTAGGTTGTCCCTTTAAAGTGAATGTACGGATGCGATGTTCTGATACATGTCCGATATTCTCCCAACTGTTTACCTTCACCCAAGACATAACCAAGTGTGTTTACGCGAATGCTCATCAAAATGGACAATTCGAAATCATGTATTTCTCCGTTCATGAGAGGTGAAAGAGTAGTTGTGCGCTGTGTCATGGTGCATTCACAAGGGGGGGCAGCGGTAACACCATTTACTTGTCATGTCATGCGTTGCCGAACTGAACTGTGTTGCATTGTGCCACTGCCGTTGCTCGGAGCAGAAGTAACAAAAACAGAGATTGTCTTAGTATAGGGAGATGAGAGGGTCTGTATTACTTACTACTGAAAAAAGCGTAACAGTTGATTTGGATCACGTGCCCTTTAATAACCAATCACATTACAGCCTTAACCTCACTGATTTTCAGTCAGAGTTGTGAGACACTCAATCGCCATTTACGGAGACCATACCCTGGTGAAAAAACCAGCATATGCTGTTAGGTATGTTTTGATGCTGGGATGCTGGTTAGGTATGTTTTGATACTGGTTTAAGCTGGTCCTTTGCTGGTTTATGCTGGTCTATGCTGGTCCTTTGCTGGTTCATGCTGGTCATGTTGCTGGTCAAGGACCAGCATAAACCAGCAAAGGACTTTGGTGCTTTGGTGTCAGTGCTTTTCTCTTACTCCCAAATATTGACATTTTTGAATGTTTTATTCATTTCATTTTTGTCATTCAGAATGTGTTTTTGTTTCGTTATTGTCTCATTTTCAGCAGTGAACAAAATGTTGTTGATGAAAATTATTCATCTACGAAATTAACACCGGAATAAAGTCATTATTTTATTTTTTTTTTTTTACACACAAAAAGTCTTCTCATAGCTTCATACAATTACAGTTGCAACGCTGATGTCACATGGACTATTTGAACAACATCCCTTAGTGTTGCCTGACATACGATAATTATTGTATTTGTACAATCATTTTGATCTCTGTATGATGTACGATTAATAATAAAAATAAAATAAAAAAACATGATGTACGATAATTTCAGAATTTTGTGACACTTTAAATGATGGTCATTGATCTAGCTGTGGTCCATGATGGCATCAAATCTGTATCGCAAAAAGACCCCCTCAATATCTGGCAACATGCAGGCTTCTGATGACATCGAGGTGGATTTTGGACCTTCCCACTAAGGTACACCTAGTTATTTATCTATTTTGGTAATTTGCAAGTAATTTTTGTTGGTCTAGATCAGTGGTGGCGAACTCCGGTCCTGGAGAGCTGCAGCCCTGCAGGGTTCAGCTCCAACCCTAATTAAAACTCACCTGTCTGTAACTTTCTAGTAACCCTTCAGACCTTGGTTAACTTGTTCAGGTGCGTTTGATTAGGGTTGAAGCAAAACTCTGCAGGGCTGCGGCTCTCCAGGACCGACGTTCGCCACCCCTGGTCTAGATAAATAGCTGTATTCTGTTAGTTTGACTCATGTACATTAATTTTCTTCCAAATACGGTAATTTTGAGCTTCTGGTACGATACTTGGACATTTCCAATCTGGCAACACTGATGTCCTTACTACCTTTCTGGGCCTTGAACATGTTGGTTGTGTTGCTATCTATACAGAGTCCGAAAGCTCTCAGATTTCATCAAAAATATCTTAATTTGTGTTCCGAAGATGAATGAAGGTCTCACAGGTTTGGAATGACATGAGGGTGAGTAATTGATGACAGACTTTTCATTTTGGGGTGAACTAACCCCTTAAGTTTAAGAAACTGTTTTTGAAAAACTTAATTTATTTACTCCTCCTTACCTACATTCAAATAAATGTATGTGTGAATTTATTAAATTTATGTTCCAAATTATAGACTTGTGAGAATGCACAACTGTGGGCTTAACCCACAGCCAACATATTTTTGTTTATGCTTATGTACTTTTTCATTATCTTCTTTGTTTTTTTCTTTCTACAAAAATAAATGAGACTTTTTCTTTAAAAACAAAGATCATAAAAAGGTCATAGGTCAGTGATTGTTGGACTTAAGCTGCACGCTTGCTTATACTGCTGAGATATTTCAGAGCGATGCAACGGAGCAGACTTTATATTCTCACACCCGCACACATGAAACTGCCCACTCATCACTGGCTCCCTGGCAGAAAACTATCAGTGGAGAGATTTTCCAATAACTGCTCCTCATTTGCACAAAGAAGTTATCTCCGCAATCATTCTCTGATCTTCATCACGCCTGTTTGAAAGACCCCACGAGACCTTTTTCTCTTAAAACTCAGAATCCGCCGCAGCACTGGTGGTTTTAAGAACTGTAGATTAATCTGACGCCATCGATCGGCTCTAAAGTCAGACGCAGGGTGCACCTGGTCAGGAAGCTCGTCTTTTCTGGCCCCTCGTGTCAATCATTAGGCTAACGATCCCGTTATTCATTTGCCTTTCCAGCACCTCGCAACAGGGAGCGGTGGCGACTGTTTCTCGTCCTTGTGTTTGTTGAGTTTCCAAATATACCCATGCTGCCATGGAAGAGAGAGAGAGCGCAGAGAGAAAGAGAGAGAGAGCCTCCCCCGAAACATTTGGAGGTCCATCTGTGAGGAGAGTTTTTTTTTTTTTAAAAAAAGGAAAAAAAAAAGCGGTATGTACTCTCTGCTCGTCATTGGACCTATCAGAAATTTCCATTACAGAGAGCTATATGACTTCCTTGACAGCTGGAGCCGTATCTAGCAAGCCCCACGTTTTTTCTCCCAACACTCTTTTTCCCATCTTGGTCTCTTGGTCTCTTTCTCTCTCCCTCGCCTCCCTTTTTTTACAGCTTCATAAGGGAAAGCTGACTTTTTGATGCTGGACTTTGATTCTCTTTCAAACTCTCTCTCTTTCTCTCTCCCTGACGGTTTTATCTTGCTCCCTGCAGGCGATGCGTTCCAGTCCACCATGCTCGGCAGGGGCTGCTGGAGCGCTGGGGTATTTGGAGAACATTAATGATTCTAAACAGCCAGAGGAGCTGCCAGGAGAGTCCGATGCTTCGCGGTCCACGGGTAGAAACCAATATATACGTGTGTGTATAAAAATACATAAAACCGTCTTGACAAGTCATCTGCCGCCTGGCCACAGAGCAGGGCGACCTGCTGTGTGGAGCAAGACGAGAGCCATGGGCTTTAAAAACAGGCCCGCTCGCTTAACTGACTCCATTTGCTCTGATCAAAATGGTTTTACTTGGATGGACGCGTCTTTAAAACGAACCACAGGGCTTAGCTCACGAAAGAAAGGCGCAGTTCGCCGAAACCCTGCGGACAGCGGGGCTGGCTGGGTATTAATGAGACTGCTATGTTCAGTGTTGCATGTGTTTAATGATTCAAACGTGTCGAAATACAGGCATTAATTATTCACGCAGGATGCCACGACTGGGCAAGGATATAACTGTTTTTTTTTTTTTATTTCATGAGCATATAGGGAAAGAATGCAATGAGCAGCATGTGTCTCGCGTGTAAAGCATTTTTGTGAGGGAGATACTGAAGGGCATGCAGATCGCTGCAAAGTCTTGTCATGGAATATATTACCAGGCTTCAGACTACCCACACACAACTCTCACAAGAAACAAATTAGTCACTGAAAACTTTTCCCGAAATGAAAACTGATTCATGCGGTGAGATTTGCAGGCTAGATTGGACTTGGTAAACAATATGCAGTATGTTTGTTTTCTGCTCTTGCCTGATTACTCACGCTTGTCATAGTTTGCTTGTTAGCCTGTGATCGTTTTCTGGAGGGACTAAATGCATTGAGAAAATATTGCTCATACTGTACGGTAGGGACTGAAAAGACTGAGATCACTGGTGAAAATGCCTCTAATTTAGCACTGTTTAAAAATTACAAATCATACTATCAATGTAAAGTTTAATTGATTTTTTTAACATCCTTATTATTTGATTTCTCTCTCTTTCGCTTGCATGATTTAAAAATGATCCAAACAGCATCTTGAGTTTCAATGACCATTTGTACAAAGAGTCATTCGATCAGTGTCACTAATTTACTTATATGAGTAGTGACCGCGAGTGATGCTATAGACGAGCCCCAGTGAAATACTGCTGTGCTCCAACAAAATATTACTGATAAATCATTGTCTGATTAGATTACTGCAGATCAACATGAGAGTCATTTTCTCTGATAATATTTCAGAAATAGTAGTGATGGCAAATTTGCCAAAGGAACACTCTTTTGATTGAATCGCTCAAAAGATTGCGATTCAACTTGATTGATTCGGACAGTTCACTCAGCCGTTTCTTACAGAAATAGTAATAGCAGTAATACATTTATTTCAGAGGTGTTTCCTCTAAGGAGGCAAGGGAGGCAGTGTCTCCACAAAATATTGGATGGGAAAGTAAACGTAGTACAAAAATAAAACAACACTATTATTACAAATATAACATTAAATCACTCATTTTTCTAAAGAAACATTGTTCCAAGATCGACACAAGCAGGTAAAGTTACAGCGTTAGTCCAAGTCTCTCTCGCTTCCTCTGGGCCTATTGAGTTTTAACAGTCCCCTAAAGCATGTGATGAGTTTGGTAGGGGGTAACTGGACAATGAATGAGGGAGTGTCATGTGACTTTCCCTCATTCATTCTCAATTAGGCAATGCCTCCATCGCGATATGATTGGATATGATTGGTTATGTTCGCTGTGATTGGAATTCACGAATTAGTCTGAATGAGCAATATAATGACGTTAATGGGATGACTCATTTTAAAAGTAAGTAAACAGCTATACACAGCTATACACTATTGTCACTTTGTTACATCAAAATAAGAGTAGTGAGTAATCAGGAATTTAATGTAAATCTTAGTGCCTGTGACCCATTTTAACCGCTTTGATGACTGATGATCCGAAAAATTAAAAAAATAGTTAAAGGGGTCATCGGATGCCCATTTTCCACAAGTTGATATGATTCTTTAGGGTCTTAATGAAAAGTCTATAATATACTTTTGTTAAAAATTCTCAATGGTAGTGTAAAACAACACTCTTTTTACCTTGCCAAAATCAGCTCTGCAAAAATCATCCTTTTCTGGTCGAGGTTGCTTTAAATGTTAATGAGCTCTGCTCACCCCGCCCCTCTCTTCTCTCTGTGGAGTGACGAGCCTGTTTACTTTAGCTGCATTTAGCCGCTAAACTTGCTAACTAGCACGTTATTAGGAAAGGCGATCGCAAAAATTTATAAAAAACCCTCATACACACTTCTGCTGTAAGTGAAGCTGGATCACGAATGATTTGCGCGAACATAGATGGATACATGTAGATCGTGAGGTGCATTCCCTTCACAAACAAACGTAACCCACTGCATCTTCAGCGGCTCAGATGTCGGGAGTAAACGACGACCACTATGTTCATTATTACATCCAGCAACACAACACCTCAATCAGAGTTATTCTTGTCTAACTTACATCCCCGCTCCGCCATCGAAACAATGGAGGTCTGATTTAAGGTGGATCTGAGGTAAGACGCTCATGTCAATCAACTATTATGGGAGCGGCCTCTGTTGGTGTGATGTCACACCGACAGGCATCTGAGAACGGCTTGATTTGAAAAAGGGGATATTATTTTTACAGATGAATTAAAAATCACTGCATGGATTTTTATCAGTATAGGGTAGATTTGTACATACACTGCCAACACACATTAATGTTCAAACAACATGTAAAAGTGAGCTTTGCATCCGCTGACCCCTTTCAAAGTTAATCATTAAAAAGAATAGCTGAACATAAGTTCACAAATAAAATATATTGTTTAAATTGTTAATGCCTTGAGTTATTATTTTGGAATAAATGTAAAATGTATAAAATACTAACCTGATGAGATTTATACTTGGCTTTAATAAATAGAATATTGATTACATTGTTAATGTAAAAGTATAAAACTGAATTGTTTTTTTCTCTCCTTTTCTGATAAAGTAATGTTTATTTAACAAAAAACGTGACTAGGACATGAATTCTGTCACGTAACGTGTAAGGAGGGGGCGAACGAAGACGACGGTCCGAGATAAAGTCTTTATTATAATCCACAGGCAACAGGTAAATCCACAACAGGAGGGTACACACATTCACATTAACGCTGACGAGACCGGTCGACAAACACTGAACTGAAACCAACTTATAAAGACAGTTGATTACAATGAACTTAATCAAGACACAGGTGATACCAGGTTAACTAATGATGATAAACAAGGACAGGAAACAGGAACGACCAAATATGGGCACAAGAGGGAGAAACCAACATAAACAGTCCACTGGGGTGTGACAAATTCACTTTTGATTAAAATAAATAAATAAATAAATAAATAAATAAATAAACGAACTTTGTCTCATTTTAGAACACCTCCGCACACCACTGATATATCCGTTGTAGGAAACAAACTTTTATTTTATTGTTTCAACAATGAAGCTGCACAGTTTGTCAATGACTCTGTATTACAGGTAAAAACAATTTAGACCCATATCCATGAGTATCAAAAAGAGTTTTGAAACATGGGAATATCACATTTTTTTGATGCCCCAATACTTATGAAAGGCTACAAACGTGCCTGATTGTGACCTAGAAATAGTGCAGAATTTGAACTATTTGAATTTAAACAAGCACGTAGAGATGAAACCCTATTGTAATTGAATGGCCAAGGATCAACAATCTCCACGTAAAACTGATCGTGCAGACTAAACGTTGACCAAAGTTGTAGAGACTTGAAACTTGGAGAGATGATAGTATTCACACCACCTACGACAACTTCTAGTAAAATGCCTATCTGAACAGAATGAGATATCTTCGCCAAACTCAGAACACCTATGGAAGAGCTCAATCTGAAGTCACAGGGAAAAAATCGTGGCCACTATAAGAGGGAAAAAACAAAATAAAAATCTAATATATAACAGAACTCCTCAACTTTGCCACTGGAACCACTGCTGTCAATCAAATAGTTTATTATAATGTGAACTAGTCCTAGGTTTTTCGCTCAACCTGGAAAAAAAAAACACTGGAGTGCGGACTCTCTGGGTGAGTAATTATCAAAAATAATGGGGTTGTTTAGAAAACGGGCCTGCCCAAATTTAGCCCGAATCCTATAAAGCCTAAAGGAAAACTCAAAACTTCATGAAACCTGGTGAGCACATGCAACAGGTGATTCTAAACAAGCATGCAAAGTTTTAAGGAGATCGGACCACAGGTGGCGCTATAATAGTCATAAAGATTAAAAAACATAATATTACGGTAAATTACCTGAATTTGCCAAAAATGCTTTTTTTTTTTCCAAAATCATTGAATTAGGTGGTTACAGGCTTGATAAATAATGTCTTGATGTGCTTAATGTGCTTAAATGTCTTAAAGAGCTTGAACCCTGGTAATTGCTGCTTGCAGCTATATTTATTACTATTATTATAAAATATATAGATTAATTTATGCTATTATAATCATAATGTAATCTGGTTTAAAATTTTTTTTTTTTTTTTAATTCTATATTCCCTTTTTTTACAAGTTTAAATGGGATTTTTAATCACATATTTTCAATGCGATTCATAACACTTGGACGCCACTGTATGAAAGTTTACTGGTTAAAATTTACCCTGCAAAGCTTTCGTTGGCTACCACTTTGTTTCTTGGTCTATAAATAGCTATTGGACTTCCCTGGGACAGTCAGACAGAGCCATTAAAACACAAATCAGTGAGCATGGAGACGGCTAATGATCGACCCAGCAGATCTATGAGCAGCAGGGGAAAATTCCTCATTATAAGCTATATGCTGTCTAACTGCTCCCACCTGAAGGCAACATTCTCCATATCCTTTACCATAATGCCATGCTCACTGACCACTCGCGGTATGTACAAATACAGGGCTGATTAAAATGTCATCTTATTATCGTTTCCTCATTTAAATGAATAATTCACCCATAATTAATATTCTGTCATTGTTTATATGCTGTCCTTACAACTCATGTTCTAAAGTTCACATGTTCTGAAGCATTGCTTCAGCTTTTGTTTGACTAACAGTCCTAAATTAAAGTTGTTCACTGATAATCTTCCCCTCCATTGAGCTGTTAACTGCTGCTAACGAATCATTGAGTCAATTGAGCATCAGTCCAATGATTCATTCATGAAGCAGACAATGCTACTTCTTTAATGGACCTGCCAAGGAAAGCTATGGAGGATATCTAGATTTAACGTTATTGTATGGCTTCAAAGGGTAGCGCTTTATTTTATATAATTACATAGTATAATAATTACAAGCAACCACCAAACCCTAACCATATAATAAGAGCACATTTACGATACTATATCAGTTTTATGACACCTTTATCTTTTTCCCGAAGTTTTAAGTTTGACAGCCTCAGTCCACATCCACTTTCATTTTATTGAAAAAAAGTGTCCAGGACATTCCTCAAAAAGGCACATTTTGTGATCCTCAGAAGAAAGGAAAATCAAACGCATTTGAAAGGACACGAGGGTGAGTAAATGATAGCAGATTTGTGTTTCTTACGTGAACTATCCATTTAAGAATGAGTTACGAAGCACACACACACAAAATAATAATAATAATAATTAAAAGGGTGAAAGATGATGATGAAAATGTGACAAACCTATGTCACAAAAAGGGAAACTTTGGGGCACTTTGAGGTTAGACATTACCCTGGATTACATCACAAGTAGACGGTGTTCTGAACAGCCATGCTTAACGGAGCTCATTTTTATTCTCTGCTCTTTCCTCTTCCCCTGGAGATTCCGCCTTGTAAACAATCAATTCGGTAGGGTTAGAATAAAGGGTGACTCATAATCAAAAGATAAAGCAATAGGTATCTGTCGATACGTTCAGCCGTGAGACAGTCGCTGGCACGGAGCAGCAGAGACAGGTCGCAGAGATTAGCGCTGACCTTTGCCGCTTTGACATTCGACCATTTGACTTAATTAATAGCGAGCGGCTCCCCCGCACGCCATTCGTCATGTGTGTACTGTCGTCGGGCAGCTTAGCAGGTTAGTCTGACTGCGCTGTCATCAAGCCGGCTAGAACGGGAACAGGATCCGACAAGATAATCAGCATGAAGCTTAGCCGGCGAACCTGTAGGGAGGTGTGAGGGGAAGTGTCTCAAAGTGGCATTCATTACTGTGTAAAGAACTGAAACATCCAGGAATGCTACTGCTGTTCTTGAGATAATCGTTGGTGAGAGGTATTAAATGATAAAAACAGCTTTATTTCAGATATTATCCTTCTGTCTGGAAATCCAGAGAGAGAGAGAGATTCCTCTGTAAATCTAGAGCATTTTAAAGAACTAAATTGCAAACTAAACCAATGACTGAGACCAAATTATTGTCACATCAAGTTACAATGCTTCATTAGCTAGACTCATGCTGATAGACAGCTACTCTTAGCCTGTAGCTTTGCAATAGAAAACACACAAGACCCTATGCATTAAAACCCTAGTTTGGCATTTTTGCAAAGCCCCTGCTGTTTCTATTGAGTGTTTTGAAAATATTGTTTGTCAAGGAGTAAAACAGAAGGGAATTCTTGCTGAATTAATATTTGATTGAAAGCAGAAGTCAAAGTAATCACAAGATGTACGAGGTATTTTTGGACTGTACAGGTGCAAAATGTTAGATAGTATTTCAGTTTCTTCAGTTGATTTGTAACAGTGGACAGGGGTATCATATAGCCATTATGGTGAAAACCATACTTTACTTAAATTAAATTTACCCACTTTTACCTCATTTACCCACAACCACACTGAAAATTTTGGAACATAGAAAATTTTGCAATATTTAACTCACAAAAATGGACAATCAGGAAGGAAAAACAACAATGTGACTTTGTACAATATGTAAACTGGTGCCCAGATTTCTGAGACCACATTAAAAATCTTGGAACACAGCAAATTTTTGGAATATTTAACTCACAAAAATGGACAATCAGGAAGGACAAAACAACAACATGAGTTTCTGAAATATGCATACTGGTGTCCAGATTTCTGAGACCACATTAAAAATCTTGGAATATTTTACTTACAAAAACAGACAAATCAGAAAGAAAGAAAGAAAGAAAGAAAGAAGAAGAAGAAGAAGAAAAGAAAGAAGGAAGAAGAAGAAGAAGAAGAAGAAGAAGAAAAGATTTTGTGGAACATGTATACCGGTGTCCAGAATTCTGAGACCACATTGAAAGTCTTGGAACAAAGAAAATCTTGGAATATTTAACTCACAAAAACAGACAATCAGGATGGAAAAAACAACAGCAATATGACTTTGTGAAATATGTATACTGCTGTCCAGATTTCTAAGACCACATCGAAAATTCTTGGAATATTTAACTTTTCAAAAATGGACAATCAGAAAGAAAAAAAAGAAATGATTTTATGGAACATGCATACTGGTGTCCAGAATTGCTGAGACCACAATAAAACATTTTGGAACACAGCACATTTTGGAATATTTAATTCACAAAAATGGACAATCAGGAAGGACAAAACAACAACAGCATGACTTTGTGAAATATGTATACTGGTGTCCAGATTTCTGAGACCACATTGAAAATCTTGGAATATTTAACTTACAAAAATGGTCAATCAGAAAGAAAAAAAAAAAAATGATTTTGTGGAACATGTATACTGGTGTCCAGAATTGTGAGACCACATTAAAAATACTGAAACTGAAAATCTTGGAATATTTTACTCACAATAAATGGACAATCAGAGAGAAGAAGAAGAAGAAAAAAAAAAAGTTTGTGGAATATGTATACTGGTGTCCAGAATTCTGAGACCACATTGAAAGTCTTGGAGCACAGCAAATCTCTGAATATTTCTCACAAAAAGTCAGGAAGGAAACAGCTACAATATGACTTTGTGGAATATGTATACTGGTGTCCAGAATTCTGAGACCACACTGAGTATATTTGATACTAATCATAATATTTAATTTTTGTAGGGGGCAAAAACTTATATAAAACATAAATTTTATGAAAATAATTCCAATTCTGCACCATTTCTAGAACATTATCATCAGCTTTTGAACATACTTGTGGACTTCTTGCAGCTTGAGTGCTGCTATTGTTGCCATTCTGAAGCCCTGTAATTTCTCAGGGTTTCAAAAAGGCAAAACACTGAAACTTTTCATGCAAATGATTATGCAGATTACATTAGAAACATAAAAAGACCATAAACAAGAAGGTCTTAGACTTTTGGATTCCATTGTATCTGCTTTGGGTGGAATAATTCCATGCAGAGCATCTTCACATTGCCAGTGAACTCAGTCATAAACTTTTATCACTGGCTCCAAGTGACCAGACCACAGCAGTAATTGCTCTTGCCAGAACCGGCAACAAATCAGCAAGCAACCAGCAGCTGCTTCCAGGTCAATAATTTCTATTCAGGTCTAAATGAGCTTTTTCTTAACTTATCGGTATTCCTGTCCACCCAACCCCTCCCCACATCCTACTGGGGTCGATTGGCCAGTCAATCTCATGGGAAATCTGCACGTAATGGAGGGTTATGTAACATTTGCAGGACACCGTGTCCATAAAGCATTATTTGATTCGGGTCTTTTGGAGCTTTCTCTAAATGCCAGTGGGTGGCAGGGGCAGACGTATGATGGCAGGGAGCTGGAGACAGGGGCAGAACTGTTTGGGTTCAGCTCTTTCATCAAAGTCAAGCGATATACAGCTCTGGCATATTGACAGTATTTTTATATGCATCTATGTGGTAAAAGATTACATTGTAAACTCAGTTTGCATTGCAGTTACACTGATAAACATAGTAATTAGTCACAAGAGACTCCAAATACAGTGATGGAGTCGTGTGGATTATTAGAATGTTTTATCAGCTATTTGGACATTCTGACGGCACCCATTCACTGTAGAGGGATCCATTGGTGGGCAATTGATGCAATGCTAAATTTCTGCAAACCTGTTCTGATAAACAAACAAACTCCTCTACATCTTGGATGGCCTGAGGGTGAGTCAATTTCCAGCAAATCTTCTGTTTAAATAGTGCTTGCGCATAACTATCAATATTTGTGAGAAAAAAAAAATGAAGATCACTAACATAACAAAAAGTGCCTCTAGAATCAATATATTGTTTATTTCATTTCCATGACAGTGAACAGTCCACAGCAGTCCAGTCTGTGGAAAATGTATTTGTTTTTGTATTCTATCTACTATATTTTCAAGTGCTGGTTTATGTAAACGTGCACTTAAGCCTTTAGATGCTGCATCCCATCTTGCTGGATTTACATCATGAGTTGGAAGTGTTTAAATCAAGACAACAACACAAGAATCATTCAGTTCCAGCTCTGATTTTATTGCATTTCATTGAACATCATTTTGAGGTTTGGTAATTTATTTTCCTCATTACTTTGAATATGATATTGTATTTGATTTCTATCTACTCATAAATATGGGTTATAGCAGGTGTTAACAGTGATTAACAACCATTACTAATGAAGGGTGGGGTTGAAAAGCTCATTTGATTAGAGCGATCAACCACCTCGGCCTCCTGTTGTCAATCACCGGTTCACACCCCCCCACCACCACACACAACACACTACACCACACTGGTCATTTACAACTCTACCCAGCCCCCCACTGCACACCCACATCCTTCCATAGCCCGGCAGGGGGGGCAACTATACCGACTTCACATGCTTTTACATACCACAGGGGGTCTGCACGTGAAGCTGGGTGCAAACTCGTGCCGGTCAGCTAGGGAAGCACCACGAAGCTATTACAGAGAAACGTGGAGAGAACTGATACATGGAAAGAACTGATACATCAACCGCTGAACTTCAAGTCACCAAGAATCACTTAATGCTTTGCTTTAAAGACTCTTTATGACGTCATGTTAGACGTTTCGGAAGACCGTTTTTTTTCCCACTGCTTATTTATTGGTTATAAAAATAAACATAAATACCAAGAACACATGCACACATCGTGTTAATAAACTTCTTTTTTTTAATTTAATTTAATTTTTTTATTACAATAAACGTTTTTACCTTTGGGGCAGCCCTGGCCTAATGGTTAGGGAGTCGGGATTGTAACCGAAAGGTTGTGGGTTCGAGTCCCAGGTCTGGCAGGGATTGAAGGTGGTGGGAGTGAACAACCAGTGCTCTCTCCACCTTCAATACCACGACTGAGGTGAGTCCCTTGAGCAAGGCACCAATCCCCCAACTGCTCCCCAGGTGCCGCAGCGATAGCAATATGGCTGCCCACTGCTCCGGGTGTGAGTGTGTGATCACTTCTCACTACTGTGTGTGTGCACTTGGATGGGTTAAATGCAAAGCACAAATTCCGAGTATGGCTCACCATACTTGGCCACGCGTCATGTCCTTTCCTTTTTACAACGTTTATTTTGTTACTTTTTGGATGCCATTTATGCATACTGTAGTTTTTATTCTTTTACTCTTTACTCTTCAAACTTTGAATTAACTATGGAAATCCGTCATAAAATATGAATTAGCCTTCGTGTTTAAAAATTTGATGATCTAAACAAAGAATAAAATAAACTGTTTCTGTGTTTGTATATGATTTCTATAATTTTTTTTCGAAAATGTCCTTCAGATGGGGTGTCTGAAGGTATTTTTAAGATTTTTTTTCTCCAAACTTCACTGCTTTTATTTACAAAAAAAAAAAAAGTGTGAACGTGAAAATGGGGAGTGACTTGACGAAATCAATCATAAAACACAGCCAATCACAAGCTCTGTGTTCTTCACAATGCGCAATGTCTCGCAGATGAATCTAAGAACACACACCTTACATTTTCCTGTCTGACTTCCACGTTGCTTCACCAGATGGTATGCTTTTCACGGTTTCCTTGTGAAACTCGAGGTATTTGTTATATAGTATCCACTTTCAACCGTCTGAATTCAGCCTCTGCTCATCTATGTTTGGTCAAATGCGTTTTCAATGTGAACAGAAATACACAAGAAACCGACCCGACCTGACATTTCTTGGTTAAAAATTTGAGAGATTTGTAATAATATCTGTATCTAAACTTCACAATCAGTCTCTTTTCATCAGTGTTTCATGTGTAATATTGTAAGCCTATTTATGAGTAGGGACGTCGTAATAATGACGTAAGGTGCCTTCACTTTGCTCGGGTCAAGTGGCGATGTACATTTCGACACACTCGACTTGTACAAAATCTGACAAACAAACAATGAACACCAGATATGTTTTTGTTTTAAATGTTTTTATTCAATTTATGAAGATGCTAACCCAAATCAAAGCAAATCCAGAGTTTCCTATTCCTAATTATAGCTTGTGGTGCCATATATGCGTTCAACTAATACAATACAATCATTTAACATTACTTGCACAAATACTTCTGAAAATATATGATTATGAAAAATATCATTAACATGGAATAGATTATTTTTATCAGTGGTTGTTTTATTGCACTGGGCTGGTTAAGAAAAAATCGTTGCAGAGCATTAAAGGGGTTAACTCAAAAAAATAAAATTCTTCTTTCGCACCCTCATGTCCTTCCAAACCGTAAGACCTTTGTTCATCTTTGAAACACAAGTTAAGTTATTTTTGATTAAATCCAAGAGCTCTCTGAACAAAAATAATGACTTAAATAATTATTCTCCTATACATCACCATAGGCGCCATTAACGAGAGTACCACAACGCATGCGTGTGCATTCCTCTTGTAAACATGGCGCACATGCATGGGTCATGATACTCTCATAGAAAAACCACTGAGTAAAGTAGTTATTTGTGTTTTCTTTGTGTACAAAAAGTATTTTCGTTAACTTCATAAAATTAGGCTTGAACCACTGATGTCACATCTACTATTTTAACAATGTTTTCACTATGTTTCTGTGCCTTGACTGTGGTAGGACCCTTGCTGTCAGTGCGTCAGAGAGCTCTCGGATCTGAAATATCTTAATTTGCGTTAGATGAACAAAGTGTCTTACGGGTTTGGAACGACATGAGGGTGAGTAATTAATGACAGAATTTTCTTTTTTGGGTAAACTAACCCTTTAATGTTTGTTTGCACTGTATAAATAATGCCGCATTGCATTGTAATGCTAGTATAACCTATATAAAAAGCAAAGTATTTTTCCAAGAAATATAGTCCATTATACTGTTTTATAAATGTAAACAATACACTTGGCCATTTTAAAGGATAATCATTTTCAAGACTGGTAAAAGAAAAGTCTTTTTTTAATGACATTGTCATAATCAAACACTCCATGGGTTGTTGATAATAGAATATAGTGGCTGAGTATGTGTGAGGTAGAGGAACCG
Source organism: Labeo catla (assembly GCA_012976165.1). Classification (NCBI taxonomy): domain Eukaryota; kingdom Metazoa; phylum Chordata; class Actinopteri; order Cypriniformes; family Cyprinidae; genus Labeo; species Labeo catla. Next base: position 348,689 of record VONZ01000030.1, on the reverse strand, counting down.
CAGCCAGCCACTCGGGGCCAAAAGCAACATGATCCCAGTGTAATGAGAATGTGTCAACAACCCGTCAGCCACGGTCCAACACACACGCAGACACGCACGCACATACACACACGTAAAAAATACACACCCCATCGTGTGTGTATCTCACGCTGGAGTGGACGTCCAATCAAGAGCTCATATGTTTTGCATGATTTCATGCACAGTCCCCCTGTCAGGCAGGGATTCGGCTGGAGTTGGCCTTGTCTGCTGCAATTCAAATAGCCTGTAAAACTGTTGACTGCTGAATGATGTGGAGATGTACTGTTGTGCTATCATGCATGCTGAATGCCACTGTCTACCAGGCACAATATGGAGATTTGCAAGATTATGCCGTCCTATTCTGCGAAAAGCCACTCAGTTTAAAATTGCTGGATTAGATATAATACAAATGTTTAGAATGTAAGATCCAAATGTGTTTTTGCATGCATTTTGATGCTGATCACGAGTGCCTTTTTGCTCCAAATATACGTTTTTTTTTTTTATCCAATGCAAGTTGACTATAGTACATCAACCCAGAAAGATGCTCGAAGCAGACCGGTCTCAGCAGATGCCACTCGCAGCACTCATAACTTGCAAATAATTTGCATGAGAGAGTAGCCAATTAGCATATTGGCGAGGGGGAGGGGCAGAGTGAAAGAGAGCCGCTCCCCTCTTACTGCTTGTAATCTTGACAGGATGGACCAATCCCGTGATCCTCTGCTGCGTGGGTGTGTGTGTTTGCATCTCGGGCCACTGGCAGGTTCAACTGTCTTGGGGAACCTTTATACTGTACTGCATATTATTAAACTGCTGACACCATTTAAATTTTATCAGTTGTCTACTTTTAGTCCAGGATGTGCTAAACTGCACTATTGGAGGAGAGCGCTGAAAGTGTGAATACAGTTACGATTTCCAGGCAATCCATTTCTCTTGTAGAACAATAAACGCTGAAGTTGGAAAAACTCGTTTTTAAAAATAGATATTGATGCAATGTATATTCACACGCCAAATCAAACCTCTGAAAGGAGTTGGAGCCTGGCGTGAATAAACATGCCGTATTGTATCGAACTATTGATTCAAAAGATTTATGTTGCCTTAAACATAGCGAGTGAGTAACAGGATAAATTCAGAAACATTCGCCATGACCAGAACCACTCAGAAAAGGCCTGTTTGCAAAACAGCTGACTTACAACACATTCAGCGGAGATTCATGGCTGGATGCATAACGTTGTAAGAGAGTAAAGGTTGTGAGCGAGCAGCTTTATGCTTCCTTGACAGACACTTATCCCTTAATTCAGCTTGCCACCGATTAGCCTGCTTGAAATTGAGTGATTGTTGAAAGTAGAGGTGTATTGTTCAATGTACTAACTGATGTCTTTACCCTATGCGGTACTCAACAGGGACAATGCAGAAGTGTAAAACACAGCAGCAGTATGTCGTAATGCACTGTTGGTGGGGAACCGTGAATCGGAGGTGTTGATTTATGTTATAGACTGTATAGATATAGATCTTTGTGAAAAGAACTCTGGTTCAAAAGCATACTTACGGGATAGTCGACCCAAAAATGAAAATTCTGTCATTAATTACTCAACCCCATGTCGTTCCAAACTGGTAAGACCTTTGTTTGTCTTCAGAACACAAAATTAGATATTTTTGATGAAATCTTTGAATAAAGATAGTATTTTTTTAGATTTAAAAAAATATGGTTAAACCACTGATTATTTTAACAATGTCCTTACTACTGTTCTGGGCCTTGATTGTTTCAGTTATGCAGGTCAGAAAGCTCTCGGATTTCATCAAAAATATCTTCATTTTTGTTCCAAAGATAAACAAAGGTCTTATGGGTTTGTAGCAACTTGAGGGTGAGTAATTGATGACAGAATTTACATTTTTTGGTAAACTATCCCTTTAAATGTACTTACACAGAAAAGTGAGATTTTCACATTTGCTATGACCATTGATGGCATCTATGCATCATTGGATAGTAAAATCAAGAATTAAAATGTAATATATTCTTTATTATTGTTTTGTCTTGGTTATGTTTTCCCATTATGTTAAGCATAGCCAAAAATCAGTATAATGTAATATAGCTTATATAATATTAACACAAAATCAACAGATTTCAGTATGACTTGTCTGTCAGGTAGCCAAAGAAACGACATATTCTGTGAGCATAAAGGTAATGAAGACTAATATTATCAGCCTAAAGGAGTGGCTCTGAAATATGTGAACTACAGCTGGACAAACCAACAGAGGGCAGTATGTAGTTGCAAAATGGGGTCAATCACTTCGGTGCCTTTGTCTAAGATAAAAGCAGGATGTGCTTCATTATTTATCAAGTAAATTGTCATATCTGAAATGTGTTCTTTCAATGAAGTGATATATCTGGATTGTGTTGAAGAAATCTGCTAGCATTTTTCTCTGACGGTATGATTTAATTTTCCAGGAATATTCAATAGACAATGTTATAAAAGCTTTTCCAAATATTACAGTGGAAATCTCTGTCCTGTGGATATGTATTATGAGAAGTAAGACTGAGAAACAAACAAATATAGCACAATATACAATAACATTTAAATATGTATTTGTGGCCTAAACACTGATGGGCTCTTTATTGGAGTGATTTTGGACACTACACTTATTCTGCGATAACTGAATATGGTAAGTCTGATTCATATTGAACCTATGATTTAATAATCTTTTGCCAATTTTAGTTGACAGCACAGTTTTAGAAAATGGACTATTTGCAAGGTGTTTTAGTTTCATAAAACTATGAAGTAACAGATTGACACAGTTGCACTATATACACTCAAATACCTATAAGTATGTCTAATATGACATCTTTTTCATTTTTGCTTCAGGTCTCAACAGCGAATGATTCTGACAGTGAACTGAAAGGCTTGTGAGAAGCGGTGAAGTCATGCATACAGATGGCAGTGGCGGTATTGGTGGAAATGATGCTTCCTGAACTGTTGTAACGGCGGTCCCAGAGGACCGAGCCACAGTCCAATAAGATGTCATGAAGACTAGCCCGAGAGGAGCGCGCATCAGATCTCCCTCAATTAATCCACCATTAGATGCCTGAGATTCATGGCTCGCTGCCTTTGCTTACTGCGTTGGAGCTCAAATCTAATTAGACTCTCTCTCTTTCTCTCTCTCGGCTTCTCTTTCTCCATGTCCATCCCTCCTTAGATCGAAAGATAGACGGATCTTTCCTCACTGAGCCCTGTGGTTGGGTATTTTAGGTGTTCCTCCCTCCCTCTCTCTCTCCTCTCTCTCTCTCTCTCTCTCTCTCTCTCAGTATCTTATCCTTACAGCCACATACTCACTCCCAGTCTGTCCCTCTCTCGCACTCCTGCTTTCCCTCCCACTCTCTCTCTGTAACTCCCTCGCTCCTCTCATCCTCCTGTGAGTTAGTTTGCCGTGCGCAACAACTGGCAGACCTCTCTCCTCTTCTCCGACAAGCTTGTTCGGGAGGGGATCCTGCACGTTTGGGCACATGGTCTTACGGCGGCGACGGATCGGCGGCACAACAACCTGAAGGAACGGAGGCACGGCAGCCTCAGCCTTCCCCGTCACTGCCGGCTCAAGGCAGCGGACGAATGGGCGGCTTTGTGCTCAGCGGGTGCCGCTCTGTAGAGATCTCTAGGGTAAGCCTGCTTCAGTGGAGTAAGGATTTGTGCCTGTTTTTTTCTGCCACTACTTTGCCTTTTGTTCCTTTTGTGACTCGTCACAATATCATGGGGGAAAAGAAAGATTTGTTGCCTTGGGTATTGTGTGAGCTGATTGTCACTGTGCTGCAGATTTGTGTAATCGCGCTACTATCGGGGCGGTGGATATTTTTCTGCTGGATTTGTCAACTGTGTTTGCCGTATTAACATATTCATGGGATTCCTGCTCCTTCAATTAAATGGCAATCACTGGCAGGCAGCAGGAGCCCTGTGTCAGTGAGCCTCTGTAATGATGTGTGAGTGGAATGAAGAGGAGCTTCACGAGAAAAAAAAAAAAGCTTTTTTGTCCCTTCTGTCCACGTTTTGTCTTCTCTTTTCTTTCGTTTGTCCTCTCTTTGTCCACCTCACGTCATGTTTCGTTGTTTTGTCCTTCTCAAAAGCCCCAAAATGGAGGGAAAAGTCACAAAAGGATTGGGACAGTCACTCTGACTCCTCATTTGTGCACCTGCTGCAGGAACAGCTTCTGGAGATGAAGCAGAAGATCATGTCTTTTTGCTATTGGCCAGAGGAAGATGTTGTACCACAGGAACCTGGCTGTACGCATGCTTTGGGGGGCAAGGGAGGGTGGTCTTTTAGCTTTGACAGGGCTGTCCAAACAAGATAAGAAGGGAGTTTGTTTTTTGACAAGCCTGTGCTGAACCAGGGGTTGTGCTGCTGTCACAGCATCTCCTGTGTGTTGTTTCTCTACTACACGTCTTGTTTGGTGTGTGAATTCTGACTGAAATGTTGTAAGCATCAGTGGATGGGTGTGTCTGAGCATTTTAGATAGCCACGGTCCATGTTTACGCCATGTTTTTGAACGTATTGTGTTGGCTTTACACTCCAAGTGTAATGATGAATCACCAGTATTCAGTAGGCTACTCATTTTCTTCATATTTGCATTTAAATGCTTTTTTTCCCAATGGCCTGTGAGAAATGTTTAAAGAAAGCTGTTGTAAACACATCTCGCACATTTAAGTTCTCAGCACAGAGAATCTGTACGTTTTGTTATATGTTCATGTTAATTTGTGGTTTCATGTGAGTCAGAAAGTGTGTATGAATGAATTCCACAAGGCTGGAAAAATACATGTTCTGATGTCCATCTTTTTCCACTTCCATTTGGGAGCTGCTGCACCCCTCAGAAAATGAGAGCCATAATAACAGTCATTGTTCCCCGTTTCTGACAGCCATCATTGCATTCCCTTTTTTCCCCCAAACGATCTGTAATTTGCTTCCCGCTGCTAATGGATTTTCTGTATGACTCCTCTTCTCTTCTCTCTCTCTCTCTCTCTCTCTCTCTCTCTCTTTCTCTCTTCCTCCCTCCCTGAATGTGTGTGATGATCATGTGAGACTTTGAAGGTGACAGTGTTTGACTGTTAATGTGCTGTGCGATAGCGACGTTAAACCTATGGCGACGAGAACGTCAAGCCACGCTTTTGTTTAATTCCTACCTCCTTTACATCGTTCCCAGATTTGGCCTGGACGTTTGCGAGCGCTTCCGCCCCCAGAGGCCGGGCTGGACCGAGGACAGGACGTGAGGTCCGTGAACACCCTCTCCCAGGTAAGACGATCCCCCTCACCATCTGTCTCTCCACATAACTAGTTAAACCCAGGAAGGGAAGCGTTTTACTTGCAATATCCTCCCTCTCCTGCTACAAATGCAAAGTGTGTTCATTTCTGTCTGCAGATGCAACCTTTGACGGGGGCCTTGCCTTGTGGTAAAGGGCATCTTCAATCAATTCCCCTAGAGAGAAAACTCTGCTTTGGCCTATGCCACTGTGGATGGCTGAAAGTCAGGCGAAGCCCCCTTTTGCTAAGGCTCTCTTCGGTGACGGGTATTCTTGGGTGGATAATACGGCTCTCGTTGTTATTGCTTAAGAATACGCGTAGTTGAGGAGAGTCATTGTCGACTGTCTTCGGGGAGATAACCTCCACTGGTCCCACAAACCTAGCTAATCATTTTCACTGTGGTTTGTTTGATTTCTGCAACAGGAGACAGGCAGCTCTTGCTCTCGTTGGATTGTCTCCACCTACATTGGCAAAGCGCCGCTTTATGTGCCGCTATCCGACGAGCGGCATTTTGCATTTCATACAACTTGTTTGTTTTTTTCCCCCCTCATCTGAGTGTGCGTGCGAGGGGCGGTTCATGTTATTTTTGCTCTCTTCGGGGAGTGTTTTAGCGTACACATGCCTGCTTGCCTGGCTGATAGGAATGCATTTACTGCTCTTTATTGTTAGTCCTGAGAACCAGCGGGAGCCCCGGACTGCATGGGGTGTTCACACAGATTGATTTTGAGATGGCATTAGGCGTACAGTTTTCACCATTCAGCTGACAGCAGACTCTAAGAGGCTTTGCTATGAAAGGGGAGGGGCTTCAAGTCTAATTACGAAACGCAACTAAGTAGAAGCAGCATAATAGATTACATGAACGTATCTACTGCGCTCATAGCATCAGCTGTTTCCTTCTGATTGTAGCACAGATTTAATATCTTTTTCCCCTCCTAGATAAAGACACACGTTCACATAATGTTCTTTTCCAAACCACTAATTACTTTTTAATGATGCGCTCAAATGTCTGAGTTAGCTTGTGCTGGTGAAAGCCAATGAGGCCTGTGGCATATAAAGATGGTCAGTTGTTTTTAAAGCAGTTATATCTTTCTCTCAGCTCCTAAGTCTAGGAATATGTTATAACCAAACAACTTTTAATATAACTGAATGCATTAATGTGAAATCTATTTTTAATGTCTTGTTTTTTTTATAAGTTAAGATAAAACTGAAGAACTGGCAATGGTTCTACTCTGCTGAAGTATTTTTTTTTTATTTATAAATAATGTTTGTGTGGGTTGCGATTGATTTGTTATACAAAACTGTTAAGAAATTGTAAATGCATAGCTTGTTTCTTTTATTCTCTGCTTTTTAAAAAAGGCCTGGAAGACATAGAGACAAAATGCAAATTGGCTGCTACTCACTTTTAGTCATATTAGCCACAGAGCTTGTGAAAATAACTAGAGGCTTATTAGAAATGCTTATGAAAAGTGCCCATCCCCAGAAACAAAACATATTATCATTATGTAATCTAGTGATATAATGCTAATATCATACTTATCACAAGGTTTTATCAAGGTATATTACTTTCTAATTTATGATTGTCATTAAGTCATTGTAATGTCATTCATTGTTACTGATGCACATTCAATGTTTTTTTGACTGTAATTGTATTTTACTCAAAATTAACATTTATTTAACATTGATTTTACTCGAAACTGAATGTGCCTTTATAATTAAGTCATGGCAAATGTTGTATCCAATGAAATTTGAAGCCCTAAATAAACTCTCTATTAAAAAGTCAGAACATTGTTATGAATTTGTCATGACTTGAGTGAGTTTACTCTGCCTTCCCCCTGTTTCCTCTCTCTGTGTTAATAGCTTTCATACACCTGTATCCGTGCAGGTGTTTTCCTCTTTATGATTACCTCTCCCACCCACCGAGCTAATTTCAGCTTTGGAAAAAAAAAGAAAAAGAAAGAAAAAACACTAAATAACCCATGGAAATTCAGTAGTTTACTAAATAACAACTTCATTTGGCAAGCTCTTTCTCTCTTGTGTAGACAGCCACATTAGTGGAGGTGTTTAACTATTGTGTAGTGGGGAAGCATTTCAGATCCATTTGAACTTTATTCAGCTTTAAGACATTTATCATGATGCATTCCCCTCTTGGGCTGCTATCAACAACAGGCAGGTACCCTCTGTCTCACTATAATGACACTTTAAAAACTAATCTATTTTTGGGTGTTTGCGACACACACCCTTACTGCGAAAACTGGATCAAGCGCTCCATTGTGTTTTGGGGAGAAGAGATTGTGCTACAGGGAAAATAAAAACTGTTAAAATGCAACTCTTTGATCAGAATGCGTCTTACAACTGTTCTGTATTTTTACAAGATGCATTGCCCACTTGATACTTGTGCTGGCAAATGCTGGTTCGCTTTAAAGTCCTTGTCAGAAATAAGCTGACAGATTCTTGTATGCCAAATGCTACCCAGAATTCTGTGTAGGCAAACGTGAGCTAGACATTAGTACACACTCCAAAGACTCTGCATACTTGGCTGAGCTCGAAGCTGCGCTATCAGCTCACCCATATGATATGAGAATGCTGTTCATGTGTGCGTGTGAGCGGGCGCTCTGTGTTTTTATCCCTTACGGAGGCAGAGGCACCTTAAAAACTCGGGCGGCGCCGCCCCCGAAGCTCTCGGCTTTTAGAGGGTCGACAAATCAGCCGCAGTTCTAGAGGCGAAAGTATCTAAAGTTGAAGATGGAGAAACTGGGGTCTTACGATTGTTTGCTCAAGGCTATTATGCGTTGTGGCGACTGAAAGCTCTCGACGAGGCCGTTGCAGGCCTCATGGTCAAGTGGCTGCACTTAAAACATTTGAATACTCTGAAAGGGCCACAAAATTGTGTTTCGCTCATCTCTATCTCTCCGTCTCCGCCTCGCTCCGTCGCTCTCCCTTCCCCCTCCCTCTTTGCTGCTCTCGTATAAGCTCTGACCTTTTGATACATAATCATCTCCTGGGGGCTGCACGCAGAGCCTTTGTTTACTCCATCATCAGGACCACCTTCAGACAAGACCCCCCTCCTCCCGCAGCCCTTCTCTTCCCTCTCCATGCAGGTCATACCTTTAATTATTCTGTGATAATTAGTCCAGCAGGGCATTTTCATCTGCATTGATATATGTGCGGTTCAGGGTAGGACGCTCGCTTTGTGAGTTTAAGAGCGCGCCGAGGTGATCGGTATGCACGCCATCTGCCCTCCAATTGCCTTCGACAATTTTGCTGCAGAATAAATGGAGGCCTATCGGCACAAAACAAAATAAGCAAATCAATTATGTGCGCCGCTGCAGCTCTTTTACCGAGCGCTACGCATTTCGCATGTTTCTCTCCGTGAGAAACAATCTGTCAGGTCCACGCTTAACTGATGTGAGATCAACTCAAATGTTTTTTTAATACGAGGCGGCGTTCGCTCTTTGGATGTTCATGCACTTCTTTGCTAATTAAATAGCCGTGTCGTCGCAGCTGGTTGAACTGCATTTTGTCAGGGCGAAGCGCAATCGAGGCATCGGACGAAATCGACAGCTCTTTCCGAGGTAGATTTTCCGGTGCCTGATGAGTCAAAGTGCGAAATAAAACCGACTCGGAGAGGCACTTCACTCAGCCAGCTTTGTTTCATCCTCGCTAAGATTGACACCGACGGGAATTCCAGATCAACAGTTGCCAGTTTTGTGTGCTTAGAGCTGACACATTGACACACATAGCACTGCATCTCTCTGTTAAACAAATGGCTCGTTGAGCCGCGGCTGACTCCGAGATCAAATAAAAGCTTGCCTAAATCCTCTCAAGGAGGACAAACTCTGTTTCTGTCAGCAGACGAGCGACTGTTGTATTCGCTGCTAATCAACTTTCACACTTCGAGCTCACTTCAAGAGCTGAGCGTGCAGCCGATCCATCGTCCCGAAAACCACGAGAGCACGCGTGTTGCTATCACAACGTTTTCGGGCTGGGCCCCCGGCCAGCTGTTGTGGGTCCAGATGCGCACGCCTTGCTCTTTTCTCACTTGTGCTTTATCACTCTGACTGCCGGCAAAGAAACTTTCGCAGATTGGTGTCGAACAGAACGCTGCGGCTTGGCTTGTGCGTAGATCAGTTTTCATGATACATCTAACTCTCACAGGATTGGCCAGAACCCTGCCGAGAGAGTCTGTGCTGCTACAGCCATCTGGCATGCGTTGGGTCAGCAATGCCTCCCTGCCCTCTGTTTTGGCCTCTATCTCAATCCTGCCCAGAGTTGTTTAACAGATATTTACTGTCTGCTTGCCAATTGCTCATCTTCATCGTTCTTTTTTCTGTGCTGTATAGCAGGTTAGGACTGTTGGTTGTGTTTGGAAGACTGCTTGGTTTGAATTGGTTAGCCAATTTAGCTAATTAGTCATTTAGCTGATGTTTCTATCCACTGCGACGTACAGTGTCCCTGCTGTACAGGCAGGGGTTAAGTGTTTCCCTCAAAGGTTCAATGGTAATGTATTTATTTCTTTATTTTTTTTCACAGCATCTATGAAATGTTGCAGGATTTGGACAGTCACAGTTGGATGAAAGTGTCTGCTAAATGAATAAATGTAGAAGTACAAATAGCAAAGCTTTTAGCTCAATTATATTTCTCAGTAGTAAGGTGATACCTGTAACTTCGCTAGTTTTTGAACTGGATATATTGTGTATTTTCTTTCAGCTGTTTGGATACAAAGTACACAGATAAATACAGATACCCTATTAAATATTAGTCCAGTAAAAGTTTTACATTTGACTTAAGCAGTAAAGTACTTATTTGTCAATAAGTATTTGAGTAATATACTTGGAAACTGTACATTTGGTACATTTGAATCGGTCTTTTGAGTCAATTCCTTGAAATGAATTGGCCAAGCAGTTTAACAGAATGATCTAAATCAGTTCAGTCTGAATTCAGTCTAAACACACTGAATCAAAATGGTAACGTTGCAGCAGTTGGTTAGTTTTAATTAGTGAAATAATAACCTTTTAAAAACAAAAGATTGTCAAAAAATTACAGCACCTAAAACCTAAAAAAGTGCCACTGCATTTTCCATTTGTGTTGCTTCTTGTTTTATTGGTGATGTTTCTGATGTATCTTCGCATACTTCGTAAACAGTCATTCAGTAGTAATCATTCGCTGTAGATGTTCAGTGGAGTCCAATTCCAGCTGACTATTTTTAATATTTCATGCTTATGAAAAATTAAATATAGCTTAAATGTAGAAAGGTAAATGTGGTGCAACTATCTTTCTCAAACACAGGGTTTTCTGGTTCTTTGGCAAAACCTTAGGAGGTTGTGAGTTGATGGAAATCTCATAATTAAATCATAAAAATGTATGTATGAAAGTTGAAATAAGTTATTTAAAAATCTGTCAGAACAAATAAGATTTGTTTACCTTCATTTCCCAGCTAACAAAAATAAGTTCTATAAACGTTTGCTAACATATTCATTAATAGAGCTGGGTAGATCCATAGTCCGTTACTGATATCAAATTACATGACAACAATTGTAGTTAATAACGTAATCCATTACATTACACATTTGTGACTGCAAAACCAGTCATAAGTAGCACGGGTATTTTTGTAGCAATAGCCAACAATACATTGTATGGGTCAAAATTATAGATTGTTATTTTATGACAAAAATCATTAGGATATTAAGTAAAGATCATGTTCCATGACGATATTTTGTAAATTTCCTACCGTAAATATATCAAAACTTAATTTTTGATTAGTAATATGCATTGCTAAGAATTTCATTTGGACAACTTTTAAGGCAGTTTTCTCAATATTTTGATTTTTTTTGCACCCTCAGATTCCAGATTTTCAAATTGTTGTGTCTCACCAGTTTGACAACCAAATATTCATATCCTGCATTAAACATTATGTCTTAAACATGACTTCATGAAGCATTTTAATGTGCTTAAAAAGCCTTTCAAAGACAGACTTGTATGAATATGTAATCATGCAATGAATAAAAAAAAGCAACTGTAGTCAGATTACAAGTATTTTAAAATGTAATATAATCTAATCACAAGTACTTAATTTTTGTAATCTGATTACATGTAACTGCTACAACTGCTATTTATGAATATTCTCTGAAAGTTTAAAATTTAAAAAAAGTTTAAAAAGTTTTAAAACATTCCATTTTTGCTAACATTATGAAAATGTTATTTTTTAATGTTCTCTGAACATTCTAAAACAAGTACTAAAAAAAAAAATATGAACGTCCAACGTTCCAAAACGTTTCAGAAAAAACAGACAACGCTACAACACTGAATGTTCTGTTGACATTGGAGGAACGTTCTAAGAATGTTTTCTAACATATCAGTTAACAGTGTTGGGTAGTTTACTTACAAATTGTAGTCTGATTCCAAATTACAGGTATATCACAAAAGATGTAGTTAATAACGTAATCCATTACATTACCCATTTTAGGTAATACAATCAGACATTTTTTTTTTTTAGATTACTTTTGACCTAACTTATCACATTGATTGTACGAAATTGATATAAAAATAAAAACACAGTAAAAATAAATTCCATTGTTATTAAAGGATTAGTTCACTTCCAGAACAAAAATTACCAGATAATGTACTCACCCCCTTGTCATCCAAGATTTTCATGTGTGTCTGCTTTTTGAGGAAAACATTTCAGCATTTCTCTCCATGTAATGGACTTCTATGGTGCCCCCAAATTTGAACTTCCAAAATGCAGTTTAAATGCAGCTTTAAAGGGCTCTAAATGATCACAGCCGAGGAATAAGGGTCTTATCTAGCGTAACGATTGGTTATATTGGTTATAAAATTACAATTTATATACTTCAAACGCATCGTCTTTCTCATCGTTTTTCCGGTTTCCGGTCATGACAGTTAGGGTACGTCTAAAAACTCTAATTTTCTCCTCCTACATCGCTGTTTTTACTTTTTTTTTTTAAATCTTGTTTGCGTGTTCTCTGGGTTGGTACTTCTGCAGCGATGTAGGATGATTTTGAAGTTGTAGGAGAAAATGAGATGGGAGTTTTTAGACGTACCCTAACTGTCATGATTGGAAAAAAAAACAGTTCACACAGAGCTAGACAAGAGGTTAAGCGTTTGAGGTTAAAAACTATATAAATTGTGATTAAAAAAAAAAAAAAAAAAGTAAAAAAAAAAAAAAGATGGTTTCGCTGGATAAGACCCTTTTTCCTCGGCTGCGATTGTTTAGAGCCCTTTGAAGCTGCATTTAAACTGCATTTTGGAAGTTCAAATTTGGTGGCTCCATAGAAGTCCATTACATGGAGAGAAATCAGAAATCAGAAAGAAAATTTTTTTTTTTTTGCACCCTTAGATTCCAGATTTTCAAATAGTTGTATCTCATTGTATCTCCTATCCTAACAAGCCATACATCAATTGAAAGCTTATTTATTCAGTTTTCGGATGATGCGTGATTTTTAATGATGACGATAAATCAATCCAAAAAATTTACCCTTATGACTGGTTTTGTGGTATATGTACATGGTCACATATCAAGGTTTCATGAAGCATGTATGAATAATACAGATTCATGCAATCAATAAAAAAGTAATTTTAATCTGATTATGAGTATTTTAAAATGTAATATAATCTAATCACAAATACTTAATTTTTGGAATCTGTTTACATAATCCAAATAACACATCGGTTACTACCCAGCACTGCCCATTAAGTTACGAAAATGCTATTGATGAATGTTCTCTGATGAAGTTCAAAACATTACGTTTTTAAAATGTTTTCAAAGCATTTTTGGTAATGTGAATGTTAGGATAACATTCCATTTTTGCATTATTTTATTTTTAAATATTCTCTACATTCTAAAACAAGTAGTAACGTTTAAAAAAAACGTTACATGAATGCCCAACTAAAACTTTTTTTTTTTAAATGTTTGTGCTAACATTTTGAGAACATTAAAGGCCAGACAACTCTAAACGAATGGTTGTTCATGACTTTGAGAGAAGGGACACTTCAAGTTAATATTTTAGGTCAAAAGGGGTTCGCAAAAAAGTTTGGCCATCCCTGTTTTTGTTAGTGGCTTTTTTTCCTGTAACTTGTTTGTCTATTTTGCCCAACACTGAGATACGAGCATGCACATTTCAATTTCTAGCACAGATCTTTAACCAATAAGCAACAGCATATGTAACACAAAGGTGCATCACAGCAGTTAATTAATTTTCTCCGTTCTACCCTTTAAAGTGGAACGTATCATGCTGCTCCTTGTCACATGTACTTAAGCTGTTCCTCCAGCACTTGCTGTTGGAAACCTGCGAGACCTCCAGTGAGTACAGGGATGAAGTGGAGAGGACTGCAAGGGCTGACGCTTTTCTTGTTAAAGTAACCCCAAGGTCAGCCACAGCCCGATCCTTCCAATCCAGGTAGAGCTGCCGGCAAAGCTGTCCAACACCTCGCTTTTTCTCAGTGCCCCCAAATCCTTGACTGGCAGTCAAAACAGCCCTGAGCAGAATCAGAGGTGTAGTTGACCGCCTCTCGTCTGCGCTTTGCAAACCATCCCTTCAAGTCGCCTCTAATCCTCTGCTAGCCCGGCCGGCTGCAGCGCCTTTAATCCCGACGCTTTCTGACAGAACTGAGCCCAGGCCTGAAGTTTTAGGCTCTGGTTGCTCGAGAGAAATAAGGTGATGGTGAGAAGTGTTTCAGAGCTCAGCCAAACAGAGCCGAGCCTGGACGCATCCGATGACAAACAGACACGGCCCGGATCTGCCTTATGGCTGATGGTTAGTGAGCCTGAACCTGCTCTGTTATCATTCAACACGCTTTTCTCTGCAGTCTTCCATCAGTGTCAGATGGAGGAAAGCAGAGATGACAACAAATAGTAGCTTCTAACATCTGATGTTTAAAGAGATACGACTGGTTAAAAATAGTGTGTTTGAAAACAGGCTCTCAAGTTAAGAAAAAGGTTGTTATTTGCTTTCAGCAGGTCTCCTTTTTAGGTGCCAATTTCATATGCTGCAAAGTATCGTGTTTTTTTTTCTCTCGCTCGCTTTCTCTCTAGTTTCCAATAAAAATATCTAAACATGATAAATGGAAACTTGTTTTCAGGGAATATATATCTTGATCTTCTTTTTTCTTTTAAAAAATTTGTGACCACAATATTTATATTTGTGGCAATAGCCAAAATCACATTGTATGGGTCAAAATTATTGATTTTTCTTTTATGCCAAAAATCATTAGGATATTAAGTAAAGATCATGTTCCATGAAGATATTTTGTAAATTTCCTACCGAAAAAATATCAAAACTACGTGTTAGTATTATTCATTGCTAAGAACTTAATTTGGACAACTTCAAAGGTGATTTTCTCAATATTTAATTTTTTTTGCAACCTCAGATTTCCAAATAGTTGTATTTCGGCCAAATATTGTCCTGTCATAACAAACCATAAATCAATGGAAAGCTTATGTATTAATTTCCCAAAAATTTACCCTTATGGCTGGTTTTGTGGTCCAGGGTCACATTTGGGTTTTAGATTTTGTTAGATTTATTTTTTTTTAAAAAACAGAAAAAAAAATTAAAAAATCTTTGTTTAATATATATTCTCTGAAAACCTAAATTTAGTTGAGAAGGAAAATTGTTTTAAGGATGTTTATATACACCTCTATTCAAAAGTTTAGGTTCTTTTTTTTCCTTTTTTTTAACTACTTTTGTTCAGCAATGACACATTAGATAATCAAAAGTGAAAGCAAAGACATTTAGAATGTTGCAAATAGTTTATATTTCAAAGAAATGCTTTTCTTTATTTAACATAACTTTCTATTCGTCAAAGAAAAAAAGTGTTTTATGGTTTCCACAAAAATATTAGCAGCACAACACTTTTTAGCACCGATAGGATTTTAAAATAAAAAATATTTGCTGAAATATTTAGAAAATATTACTGTTTCTACTGTATTTTAGATCAAATAACTCTGAGCATAAAAAATTAAAAAAATCTTACCTCCAAACTTTTGAACAGTAATGTATTTTTAATGAAAAAACAAGGCAGAAATACTCATTTTAAAAATTATTTTTTTTAACAGTGTCTCATAAAATCCCCACATTTCATTGGATGTTGAGCTGTTATTTTGTGAAATACCTTTGTTGGGATTTCTGTGCACAATTTCTGTGTCGGAAAGCGTGAGGTGACCGACTGGCTCTCTTCCCAGGCCTCTGTGTTTTCAAAAGCTGTTCTTTTTCATGTCTCCACCAAAGATGTGCTGCTAGATTCAGACCTCTGCGGAACACTGAAGGGAAAATGAAAGAGTGTTAATGTTTAATGCTCCACCAACAACAGAGAATAGGAAGTTAATATAAAATGTCATGCATTTTGAACCTCGACGTTTCATTCGATCTGAATTTTCACCGACCTGTCATTTATATGAATTACTGTATCAATTAATTGGAATGACTGGGAAGCTGTGTGGTTCCTCCTGGAACAATATTGCAGTATATTTCTCTGTTGTTTCATCATATCAGAAATAGTTATGGTTTCCAATATTCTTTTTGTTCTGGATGTCTGCCAAGTTCTACACAGGCAGTGTTGCCAGACGGCAGGCATTTTCAATCCAGAATGCTAAGACCTACTGTGGTTGGCAGAGAAGAAAAACATTCGAAGCTTGACATTTGTTAATGCTTTGTCCTAATCCATGGAAGACATAAATGTAGAACAAAGAAATTGAATAAAAACTGAATAGGAATTCTCTAATTTCTCCGTTAAGAGCGGCAAAGCTGTTGAGTGTGCAGGTGAAGAGAAAGAAAAAAAGCGAAGCACTTCCACTAAAAATCGTGGCAACAAAAGTCCAGGCTGAAAACTGATGAAAGAGCTGTAATTTTCCATGCATGCTCCAAATAGGAAATTTCCTTGTGTTACTCTTTTCAGAAACATCAAATGTTTCGTGTCACAAACATTATTTACAGAGGTTTTCTGAGAAACAAAAAAAACGAAAGGAAAAGGAAAAAAAGAGAAAGTGAACCAAGGTCTGTTTTCTCTCTTCCCTGTCGCTGACACTGTCACAGGAGGTAGCCTGTTAAACGCAGGAAACCGTTTGGTGTGTTTCTCTCTCTCTGACTGCCACACAACGCTGTTTGTCGTTCCCTTTTGAACCGTCGCCTACCGGATCAAAGCATGCATGAAAGTGTGCAGGTTAGTTAAAACCAGAGATGTGTTGAACCACGTTCCATATTCACACACACAGAGCTCAGTCACTAAGGATAGCTCCACTCTGATGATAAAGCAATGTGCTTGTGTAAAAGGTATGAGAGACTGCAAATGAAAGGGACCCATTGATGCAGAAGAAATCACAGGTATTTTTGAACCCACAAACAGCAAAAAATGGCCTAAATGTTTTAATAACTGACAGATTAATTGGTTGCTATTTGGCCATTTCTGTAAAACTGTCTGCTTGGCTGTTATTTTTGTCATGTAACGCTTCCAAAATCCACCGACAGACTTGCTGACGTTAAATAGATGTTAAAACAAATCTACATTTTGTGTTTTAGTAAATTTTGAATAACTGAAGTAAATCATTTTATTTCTTTTGCTATTGTTGCATATATGTGACCCTGAACCACAAAACCAGCCATTAAGTTGTGATTTATACTGAAAAAGATAAAAGTTTTCCATCGATGTGTGGTTTGTTAAGATAGGACAATATTTGGCTGAGATGCAACTTTTTGAAAAACTGGAGAAAAAAAATCTAAATATTGAGAAAAGTTGTCCAAATGAAGTTCTTATGCATAGTTATGCATAGTCAAAAGTTAAGTTTTAATATATTCACGGTAGGAAATTTACAAAATATCTTCATGGAACATGATCTTTACTTAATATCCTAATGATTTTTGGCATAAAAGAAATACTTTTAACCCATACAATGCATTGTTGGCTATTGCTATAAATATACCCGTGCTACTTATGACTGGTTTTGTGGTCCAGGATCACATGCATATTTTAAATATTTTAAATAACTAAAGTAAATCATTTTAATTCTTTTGCTATATATTGCATTTTATATACACTAACATTCAAAATATGGGGCTGATAAGATTTTTAATGTTTTTAAACTCTCATATTCAAGTCTCTTATTCTCATTAAAGCTGTATTTATTTGATCAAAGATACAGTAGAACAGTAGAACTAACAAAATATTTTTTAGTAAAATTAGTTAAAACAACTGTTTTCTGTTTGAATATGTTTTTTAAAACAAATGTTTTCCTGTGATTGTACAGTTGAATTTACAGCAGCCATTTTTCCAGTCTTTAGTGTCACATGATGCTTTATAAATCATTTGAATATGCTAATTTGAGGCTCAATAAATATTTTGTATTATTATCAGTCTTAAAAACAGCTGTGCTGCTTAATATTTTTGTGGAAACCGTGACACATTTTTAATGATTCTTTGATGTGAATAAAAACATTTATTTAAAACAGAAATCAGCAGTAAATGTCTTTACCGTCACATTTGGTCAGCTTTATGCATCTTTGTAAAATAAAATAAAATAGCCCCAAGCTTTTGAATAGTATAATAAATAATTGTGCATTTTGGCTAATAATTTATGTATTTTAAGTATTTTTGTTTATATCCACTAAGAAATATACATACTATAATGAAATATATGCAATGCAATTTAATGCTAGCAAAATAATTAGAATACTTATTTTTAAATCTGAAATTTTCAGATCGGACAAACTATAAAATAAATGTTACATATTTAAAATACACTAAAATATTTTAAGCACAAAATGTGCAATTTAATGTTTTTGTTTTGGTTTGGTTTTTCATTGGTCACCTGACTAAACATCAGCATCTGTATCAGTTTTTAAACAACCGATATTACAGTTCAGTATTGAATTTATGATAATCTACAAACAACCGGTTCAAAACTGTTTAAAGACCTTTAAATATAGAGCAGGCTGTTTTGTTTTACAGCAGGGCAGTGAAATATCTCAGCGTGCTGACAGCAGCTCGGTTCACAAACGACTAATCAAGCCGCCTTCCTTCTTTGAAAATGAAAGGACACTTATCTGATGTCAGGTTTGTTACTGCCCAAGGACTGAGATCATTTCTCTTTCAGCACACAAACGCTGGGTGACGAGAATCAATCAAACGCTGATTCACCGAATTGGCCAACACGGAGGAGAGGAAAAATTCACGGAAGCCAAGTGTGTCATCTGTTGCCAGAGTCTGTATGCGTGATGACAATGCTGTGCTGGATTCTGGTCCAGAACACTGGGTCTGTACTACTACAGCTGCTTGATTATAATGATATTCTGACCCCTGCTGATTCTAGAGGATCCACAATCCCTCTGATCAGTAAGTTGCCTCGGGCTTATCAGCTCTCAGCATGAGGAGGCTGCTGTCCCGAACATAAATATTAGATTTGAAAAATATAGGGCGAATATGAATCTAACACAGAGCAAATAGAAAATACTGTTCATGACGTTGTTATTGTTTTTGTGATTATCTCTATGTTGTACTGCATTTAAAACTGCCCTAAACTATGCATTACTATGATTATAATGAGTGACAAAAATAATTGTTTTGTGGAAACGACTAACAGTGTGTTGAACGGTTATAATGAGTGACAAAAATAATTGTCTTGACATAAAGCACAACATTGTGTTGAAGGCTAAGTAGACTGCAAAAAAAACACTTGAGGTGCAAACATGCACCACACATACACAGACCCGGAGGCACACGCACACCACTGAGAACCTCAGCTCAGCTCCAGAGTTGCAGATTTGAAAAATAAAGCTCCTCAGCAGTCGGCAGGTGTTTGAACATCAAGCCCTGCTCACGTTTGGCCTGCTGTGTTGGGTTGGAGAGAAACCCGCTCTGACTGCAAAGACGAGAGATGCAAGCAGGCAGGAGGAATAAACACTAGTGAATGGAAGGTGAAGTGACCTATTTCTGCATGTGATGGCAGGGGTGTCTACATAAAAACAGCAAAACAAAGCTTCTTGTCTTAAGGCTAAACAGAATTACAAGTCTGATAAGATGCTTTGTATGTGCATTCTTTCATTCCGTTTCATGTACCGCAGCTCAGTATTATGATACTAAATACATCTGTTGGAAATATTTGTTTTATAATAAAGTCAAAATCTGTAAATGGCTTCGTGTGATGATTTACTGAGACAGTTAAGACACATCTTAAGCTCAAGTTTGCACTGATTTAAATAAAGCAGGATTTTTTTTTTTTTTTGCATAAATCTCACCAACTTTCTTATTACATTTTTGAATACCAAAATGTCTATAGCTGACTTTCTATGGCTCTTAAAGATAAAATCTATAAAAAAATAACAGAACTAGTTAATCTGAATTATAACAGGATATCTTACTCACAAATAAAGGTTCTTTGAAGAGCTTTTAACATCCATGGAATCTTTCCATTTCACAAAAGATTCTTTATAGTGTGGAAATGTTCTTTAGATTATTAAGAGATAGAAAATTGGTTCTTTTAAGAACTGTTTGCTGAAAGGTATTATTTGAAGAACCCAAAATGGCTCTTGCTGTGAAAACCCCTTCCTGAAACCTTTATTTTTAAGTGTGCTGAATATTGCATAATACCACAGCTCAGGGACATTGTAGCTTGGAGTCATCAGACTTTGAACCTCAGGGTTACTGAGAAAAGAATGAGGGGGAGGTGCCAGTGACATCATTTTGATAAGCTACGCCCCTCACTGTGAGATTGGCGCAAAACATTTAACCCCACATTTCACTCTGAAGTGAGTTTTTCATCTTTGTGTAACCACATATGGTATTTTTAAGTATGTTTAAGTATGTTATGATTTGACCCAAGCCATATCAGTATGCAGTAAGATTATACAAAAATTGTGCAAGTTATGACAACAATATTCAGATTAGACCTGAAAAATGTCAATGTAATAATATTGTTATATGTAATAATGCATCATGTACAGTTTAAAATATTATGTCCATACAGGATTGTATACCCTAGTAAAAAAGTAAGAGATTTAAAGTACACTTTTTTTTAAACACTAAGTATAGTTCAAGTCTGTTAACATATTTGCTGACATATTGCTTGAGACTTACTGATATAAAAATTGTAATTAAACTTTATTTGGAGTACTACTTGTGCACAATGCACATTTCTTAATATTAAGCCTAAAATCTGCTGATCTGTTTAAATAATATCTGTCTTTAAAGTATACTTGCAATAGTTCCACTATAAATCAAATATACCTAAGTACATCTTTAGTTGGACTTCAGCACTATTTCCACACAATTAACGTGCATTAGGTACAAAACTAGTTGTTCCAATTTAGCATGATACTGAGTGAATGCTTTTGA
Source organism: Labeo catla (assembly GCA_012976165.1). NCBI lineage: Eukaryota > Metazoa > Chordata > Actinopteri > Cypriniformes > Cyprinidae > Labeo > Labeo catla. The sequence goes on along the minus strand of VONZ01000030.1, from coordinate 328,056 downwards.
CACATAGTATATGTCCATCAAATACTTTTACTTCAAACTCACTAAATCCCAGCCTCAGCTCAATTAGAAGTGCCGGTACTTACTTAGAAACTTATTCACAGGAGCCTGATAAAAATGCTTATTTTAAAGAAAAATGTCAGATGGATTTAGAGGCTTTTGCATCTGAACTCTTCAAATATACCTAGTTAAGTATACTAAAATTACAATTGTAGAGTATTTTCAATAAGTACATAATATGTAAATGTATTTGCAGTATACTTAGCATGAAATAAATGTATTTTAAATACATTTTAGTATATTCATTTTTCACTAGGGTATTTAAATGTGTCTTTAAGCTTTATGATTATTCATTAAATTAGCATTCACATTTAAACAATTATACATATATATATATATATATATATATATATAATAATTATTAGACATACTGTATATATAGATAGACAGACAGATAGATAGCATTATTTATACTATTTAGATATTGTGGTAACACTTCACAATAAAGTTCATTAGTTAACATGAACTAAGAATGAACAATACTTCTACAGCATTTATTAATCTTAGTTAATGTTAATTTCAGCATTTACTAATGCATTATTAAAATTACAAGCTGTGCTTGTATTAGTTAATGCACTGTGAACTAACATAAACTAGCAAAGAACAACTGTATTTTTTATTAACTGAAATATCAATAAATACTGTAATAAATGTATTGTTTATTGTTGGTTCATGTTAGTTAATACATTAACTAATGGAACCTTACTGTAAAGTGTTACCGATATTGTATATATTTGCTTAAATATTAAAAACAAGGGTTATAAATAAACACGTGCACGTGCACGTGCAGGTTAGCCATACCCTCCATGTAAACTTTTGACCCTTTAAACTTCGCCTGTTGTCGGAATCTACCATTTCACTCAGAGCTACTAATATTTTGCTCATTCGTGTCAATTTGAAAAAAGAATAGGGTGAAAAGAGGCAATACATGTGAGTACAGGTGGTTTAAGAATAGCACTTTACCATGTCTGCGTCGACACAAAGTTCACAGCTGCTGCTGAGGTGAGATGTGATCGATGACATAATGGACCAGTCGCGTGTTTTTAGGCGCGTTCACTAAAGTTCTGAGCGCGTGCTTAGATCTGCTAGAGTCGAGCGCTCTCGCGTTTCTTTAACGGAGGATAGATCGGATCGTAACACTGCAGATCGGACATAATGGCTACAATGCTGAGCAAAGAATTGCCGGATATCGAGGTAAAGCGACACGGATAGTGTATCAGATTTTTGCATATTGCGTTCGGTAAGACGTTTTTACACACTCATCTGTTGCTAGACTATTTTTGGGCACGTGTCCATGATTTGAAGTCAGGTAAGGTGATTTGTGTGGGAGACTGGTAGACGAAAACTTTTAAAGTTGCACTATTGTGCATAATACAGACACATCGAAAGAGGAAAAAAAGAATAAATACAACTATTGCTTGATTTTAATAAAACAAAGAATATGAACTTTAATATTATACTTGTTTAGAATGGCTGATAACAAATCACAAAGCATTAAGATATATATGCTGATGATGATATTATCATAATAATAATTATTATTATTATTATTTATTTATTTATTTTTTTTGCACTATTTGTTGGTCCATTTACTGTTCTGAGTTACATGGTAAAAGCTAGGATTTTCTTATGAAGATGTTCTCTCTAGTCTTTAATATTTAAACTTGAAGGACAGTTAAATTCCCCCTGAATGTTTAAAAAGGTAGAGATGAATAAAAGGTAAAATGAATAGGTTTTTTAACACGGCCTTGTGTGCTGCTAGGAAGAGATTTCAGGACCTTGGACAGGGACTCGTTCAGTAGTTGAGCTGTTCAACACTGATGAAGCCATAATTAGTAGCTTAATGAAAATGTACAGTTCCAATTTAAGGATCATTTCCTCAAGATAAACAAGTGTACAGTCACATATGTTACATATTTTCTTTGGATGTCCAGTGCACTTTGGAGAAGACAGGCCCTTTTGTATGACGGCCTACATTGTTTTTTTCCCCCTAAAGCAAGGTACAGGGTTAAGGCTAGAAGGGATACGGCTCTGTCTACTGGGCATGCACACATCAATCTAACGTTATTTTGTCAAACTGTACAACAATAATAATGTTATTGTATTATAGTAAGGGCTACTTTTAGGTGTACATGTTAAAAAAACACAATCGAATAGGTAGAACAATACATTTCATTGTTATTTTCCGGTCGGAGCTGTATCCCTTCTAGCCACAACCAAGGTACAGGCATTGACGAGTCTTTTTAGATTTCAAAGCAGTAAACATGATTGTTAAATCATGTTTTGTTTCTATCAAGTGCACTTAAGCAAGTAGGTTGCTAATTTAGTGGCTAAATTAGTCTAGAAAAACAGAGGCATTAAATGTTTTTTTGAGGACTTTGTGTCCCTGAATTAAAATCAATTAACCTAATCAAAACATAAGAAGGTGTAATCAAATGTTTTAATTTTGTTCCTTTCGAAATGGCGCAGTGCTTCGATTCAGGCCCGTTCTCAACTTCGCCGTGTCTGTATTTCCAGTATTAGTTCCTGCTGTCCGTAGCATTTCCCTTGTTTGATCTAGCATTAGCGCATCTGATTTACATGAATCCTATCTGTCAGCGGTGAGCCTAAGAGAAAACGGTCTTCTTTATGACGTCTTGGTATGCACGGCACACGCCGGATGACATCTCTGCTCAGGTGAGATAAAGCGTTCTCTTTTAAGTTGAGCAGATATGGGCATTGACTTTCATAGAGAAAATAGAACTGTTACTGACGACTCTCATTAGCATTTCTATTCATGAGTGTTATGACTATGGCAACGTGACCTTGGCGTGCAGAGTGCACTTAAAACGTGCTCTAAACGACTCCTGTCTGCCACTGAAAATACCTCACTAAATGTCATAATAATGGCTGTCCGTGGGGCAATTAAATTGGCCATTCATTTTGGCAGTGCTGTCAGACGTCTCATTTTAATATCCTGCTTTTCCGAGAGCGCTAAACGTGTGCCTTTGTGTGTGCTCACGGATTCATTAAAAAATCCTCCGGGATGGCCATCAGTGTTCGTTAAAAACCAGATTAATGTGGCCGCTTACACAAAGGGCTATGGCTTTTTATGGAAGGCCCCGAACCCCAACAATGACCACTTCCTGATAGTGAGTCAAGTACCGTGATAGAAAATTGTCAACTTAAAAGCCAAAATTGCAATATGAACGTTATGAAAGCCCCATTAGCTGACAGACATCCATATCATGGACGTCAAAGTCAGATGCTGTACCTGCTGAAGCTTTTATCCCCGCCGGAAAAAAAAGAAGTCCTTTTCGTGTTCAGAAGGAAACTTGGAAATATTTTTAATCCAGTAATGGGCTGCGATTACATGCGGTGCTTACCAAGACATTGGCCTCATGACATATGCTACTGATGTAAGTGCTTATATAAATGGTTACATAGTGATTGCACAAGGTAGATACACCACTCTCTGTCAGCGAGCAAATGTGTGTACTGTTTTAAAACAGATAGGAAGAAGGAGCTTTTTTCTTTTTGAACAACTAGATTTAGTGTGTTTACTAAGGCTGATAAGTGCCATCATTTCATGATGTAAAATAAATAATACATTTTAAATATAATTTTTAAAGATCATGTGACACTGAAAAGTGGAGTAATAGCTGCTGAATATTCAGCTTTGATATCACAGGAATAAATTACATTTTAAAATATGTTAAAATAGAAAACATTTATATTATAATAGTATTTCACAATATTACTGTTTTACTGTTTTTTTTAAATCAAATAAATCAAATAAATACAAGTAGAAACAAAAACATTAAAATTGTAATTATTGCAAACAGTAATATGATAGATAGATAGACAGATAGATAGATAGATAGATAGATATTACAAATTAGCCTTGATACTCACAAATTAATTACAGTCAAACCAAAATTTATTCAGACACCTTCAAAATTTCTCACATTATTACATTTTATTCGCAATAGTTTAGAAAGTGGTAATAAAATATGACAAGAACTGTGTCAGAACACATTCATCTTGATAATGTCTTATAACTTTGATAGAAAGGTATGTAACAAAACATTGTCAGGTCAAAGTGTCAACTCAAATCTTTGGTCCCAAATTTTTATCAGTTTTACTGGTAGTCCACTGTATGAAAAATTTCTGTGTCATGTCACAGTTTGCTTTATTTTGCTATACTCACTTACTATACATAAATGAACTATAGTGTTATGCACCCACTAGTGAAACAATATCAAACATTATATCTGGTATCGATAATTTTTGGCTCAGAATTCATTCATTTGTACATTTTTAATCATTAAATTGAACTTATTGACCCATTTTGCGTAAAAAAAAGTGCTTGAATGGACATTGATGAGCCAGCAACCCTTCAGCTTGGGTTATCATAGTGTCATCCACTTAACCAGTTCATGACCCTAAGTCAATGATTATCCCAGGCACATGTGATCGGTATTAAGAAATCTGTTCACAAACACCCAGTTCAGACCCTTTGAACAGCATGACGTGCCTCTTATCTAGAACACAGGATTTTGAACTTGGTCCATCCTGTTAACCTTTACTAGTTTGAAATAATAAACATTAATCCATACATTTTCTTACTCTAGTTCTATTTTTGAGGAAGTGCTGAATGTAGGATAGAATATAGGATTTAGTTACTTAAATACAGGTCATCCAACATGTTGGAAGACTTGTTTTGAGAACTAAATCTGACCAACTAGTACTTAGCCAAGTGCTTTTCTTAAGATTTGGATTCAAATTCAAAGACAAGTCTAACAATCTAATACTTCATGCAATTGGACTGAGTGATTTATTAAAGGGAGACATTAAAGGGAACTCACCCAAAAATGTACTCACTTTAGTGTTGTTCCAAATGGCTTGTTCCAAAAGGTATTTTGAGTAATGTCTCATTGTTTTTTGCCTATATAATAGTCAAATGGGGTCTAGTGTATGTTTGACAGTCTACATCCTTTATAGATGAACACTGTTGTGATTTAGGTTAAAAATGCATAAATTCTCAGTACATTTCAAACTATCTGTAATAATAGACAAAGCAATAGTGACCACTTAATAAGAACAGTTACAGAACAGTTATAATCCTGTGTCGAATTGTTCCTTGTTTGTAAACAAATCCGCAGTAAAATTAAGTGAACAAAGGACCAAGTTCTTACTGTTGTTGTCATCTACAGTTGCAGTCCATCTACTCTTTCCTATTGTTAGCATCAGAAGGATGGCAATGAAAAGACTGTGTTATTCCACAGTTTGGCACTGAACAGCATCTTGTTGTCTTCAGAGCCATCTTTATCATTATATTTCTGCGTAGATCTGTGTTTGCCTCTCTTGTTATTTACACAACATGTGCAAATTGGTTGGCTGGGCTAAACAGGCAGTGATGTGGAAGCAGGCATTGATCTTCTTCTGCGGAGGCAGTGTTTTGCCACACTATTACGTCATAAAGTGGCACATTCAACAACCTGTTGTTTTGGCAGACTGGCTTTAGTATAAGCTGTTTTTACACTAACAAGAAAGAGTTCTGTAACTTAAAGGATGTTTTTATAGTACAATGACCTCAAGTCAAAAGTTTACATACACTTTGCAGAATCTGCAAAATGTTAATTATTTTATTACAACATGCATGTCATTTTTTACCACTGAATAAGGTATTTCACATTAAAGGTGTTTACATATAGTCCACAAGAGAAAATAATAGTTGAATTTATGAAAATTACCCTGTTCAAAAATATAAGGTCCCACAAATTATTTGGTTTTTCAGTATTTTTGTGTATTTGAACCCTTTCCAACAATGACTGTATGATTTTGAGATCCATCTTTTCACACTGAGGATAACTGAGGGACAGAAGGATCATATGTTCACTGATGCTTCAGAAGGAAACATGATGCATTAAGAGCCTTTTGAAACTTTTTGAATTTGAAGATCAGGGTAAATTTTACTTATTTCTGGGAAGCACCCGGCTAAAGTAAACGCGGCTAAAGTAAACATGCTCGTCACTCCGCAGAGAAAATAGAGGGGCGGGGCAAGCAGAACTCATTAACATTTAAAGCAACCTTGACCAGAACAGGATGATTTTTGCAGAGCTGATTTTGGCAAGGTAAAATAGGTGTTTTTTACACTACCATTGAGAGATTTTATCCAAAGCATGTTATAGACTTTTCATTAAGACCCTAAAGAATCATATCAACTTGTGGAAAATGGGCATCCGATGACCCCTTTAATGCATTGTTTTTCCTTCTGGAGCATCAGTGAGTGTTTGAACCTTCTGTAACAGTTAAATATGAGTCCCTCAGTTGTCCTCAGTGTGAAAAGATGGCTCTCAAAATCATACAGTCATTGTCGGAAAGGGTTCAAATACACAAAGATGTGAAAAGAATTTGTGGACCTAAAGAATTTTTCTGAAACAGCAAGCAGTTTAACTGTTTAGGATAAACAAGGGACTCATGAACAAACAGCTAAAAAAAACAAAACAGCTGTGGATCATTCAGATAACAATACATGGGGCCATTTTTATAAATTCAACTTATTTTCTCTTGTGGACTACATGTATACGTCTTTTATGTGAAATATCTTATTCAGGTCAGTTCAAAATAAAAAAAAATAACATGCATTTTGTATGATCGCTCTTATTTTGGTAAAATAATTAACATTTTGCAGCAGATTCTGCAAGGTGTATGTCAACTTTTGACCTCAACTGTATGAATTTTGTATTTATCAGTTCATGGCCCCTTTAATGAATCTTTTCAGGAATGCTTAATACCTTTTTACATAAAATAATGTGAAGAATGTGTGAACATGGTTGGTCAAAAGCATAATAGGCCTCTCACTGATGCCTAGCTGCTGATTGGATGTGCTTTTCTGTATGAATCAGCTCCATTTCACTCACTACAGTCTCTGAAACCTGAAGAGAAGCTTTAGAAGACCTTTAGCTGAGCAAGATGATGTTGATGCCAAATGATCTGTATTGCTCTCTATAATTATGTTACAGGACTAAATGATATTCTGGGCTTGTGTTGAACATTGCTGGGCTGCTGGAGCGCTGTGGCTTCATTTCAGCTATGGAGGATCAATTCCTGTATTGATTTTAGGCAAAAAGACTAGGCAAGAATCTCTGTAGATTGTGTTTAACTATTCCGCCTTAGGGAGGGAGGGGGCTGTGTTATGAAAGATGAAGTGTGCTTCGGAAAGGGGTCAAGTTGCCTACATTCAGACCATTGCATAAATGCTTTTAGTTATGAATTTGCCCGTTTTCTGCATCTGGATGATGTTTCATTAGTATTAATTATAGCAGAGAACGCACCTGAACTCATTTCAGAGACAGAGACAAAAGGTTGCTTTTAGTGTGGACTCTATGTTCTGGGTTGATGCTGTTGTGTATAAATTACCCATTTAAAGTTCACATTGGGGTTCAAAATCTAATTTAAAACTTAACTTTAAGCTTAAGGTTTTATGACGTTTATTTTTAAAGAGTTATTATTAAATAAATAAGAAAGAATAAAATAAGATATATTGAAGAATTGTATCATGTCATTTATCATGTGAATCTTCGTACAGTCGGTCAGATGTTTTTCTATTGAAGATCAGGATGCACTTTGGATCTTTAATAAAATAATTTTATTCAGTAACAATGCTGAATGTCACAGTTTCCACTAAAACATTAAGCATATTAATTTCTTGAGCAGCAAATCAGCATATTAGAATGATTTCTGAAGGATCATGTGACACTAAAGAATGAAATAATGGCTGCTGAAAATTCAGCTTTTCATCACAGGAATAAATTACATTTTAAAATACACTGACTAAAATTATAAACACAACACTTTTGTTTTTGCCCCCATTTTTCATGAGCTGAACTCAAAGATCTAAGGCTTTTTCTATGTACACAAAAGGCCTATTTCTCTCAAATATTGTTCACAAATCTGTCTAAATCTGTGTTAGTGAGCACTTCTCCTTTGCCAAGATAATCCATCCACCTCACAGGTGTGGCATATCAAGTTGTTGATTAGACAGCATGATTATTGCACAAGTGTGCCTTAGGCTGGCCACAATAAAAGGCCACTCTAAAATGTGAAGTTTTATCACACAGCACAATGCCACAGATGTCGCAAGTTTTGAGGGAGTGTGCAGTTGGCATGCTGACTGCAGGAATGTCCACCAGAGCTGTTGCCCGTGAATTGAATGTTCATTTCTCTACCATAAGCCGTCTCCAAAGGCGTTTCAGAGAATTTGGCAGTACATCTAACCGGCCTCACAATCGCAGACCACATGTAACCACACCAGCCCAGGACCTCCACATCCAGCTTCTTCACCTCCAAGATCGTCTGAGACCAGCCACCCGGACAGCTGCTGCATCAATCAGTTTGCATAAATAAAGAATTTATGCACAAACTGTCAGAAGCCGTCTCAAGGAAGTTCATCTGCATTCTCGTCGTCCTCATTGCGGTCTCGACCTGTCTGCAGTTCGTTGCCGTAACTGACTAGAGTGGGCAAATGCTCACATTCGATGGTGTCTGGCACTTTGGAGAGGTGTTCTCTTCATGGATGAATCACGGTTTTCACTGTACAGGGCAAATGGCAGACAGCGTGTATGGTGTCGTGTGGGTGAACGGTTTGCTGATGTCAACATTGTGGATCGAGTGGCCCATGGTGGCAGTGGGGTTATGGTATGGGAAGGTGTATGTTATGGACAATTGATGGCATTTTGAATGCACAGAGATACCGTGACAAGATCCTGAGGTCCACTGTTGTGCCATTCATCCACGACCATCACCTCATGTTGCAGCATGATAATGCACAGCCCCATGTTGCAAGGATCTGTACACAATTCCTGGAAGCTGAAAACATCCCAGTTCTTGCATGGCCAGCATATTCACTGGACATCACCTGATCAACCTGATCAACTCTATGCAATAGAGATGTGTTGCACTGCGTGAGGCAAATGAGGCAAATGAGGCAAATGGTGGTCCACACTTTCGGACACAACACTTTCACAGTTTATTTTAAGGTCCCGATCTCGCTATTAACAAATCATTAACTATGGCATTTGCCTTAATGAGCTCTTAAGTTGCTGCTTTTTATTAGTTAGTAAAGTAGTTGTTACGTTCAGGTATTGGGTAGGATTAGGGATGTAGAATATTATCATGATATGTGCTTTATAAGTACTAATAAACAGCCAATATGTTAATAATAGGCATGCTAATAAGTATCTAGTTAATAGTGAAAGTAAAAAGCAAATTCAAAAATGGTCTTACTTAAATGGATTCCAATGGGGCTGTATACAGTATATATGTATATTACACCCTATGAAAGGCCTGCAGAATCCTTAAATGACATCAGACAACATCATTTGCTATCATTTGATCATATTCACTGTTCTGGATAGGGAGCAGATTTTGCTTACTTTGGCAGGAAAAAAGCCAGTATTGATTTGTTGTCTCAGTGGATCACTATGACCAGCAGAGAGTGATAAAGCCAGTCTCCAGAGCTCTCCCTGTGGAAATGAAACACAGCACATCACATGCTGCTTAAAATGCCTTCTCTTTCTAGCCAAAGCCTGGCATGTTTTAATGAAATGTATATACTTGCTCTTCAGTGTGCGATTCTGCTTTGATTTCATTCTGTTGAATTCCACTGCTTTTTTTTTTTTTTCATCTTGCGGCTGTGGTGTTTTGAGAAGAGAAACCTACCTCACGGAAGAAACTCGAACCTTGCTGACATTTTAAAACAGGTTTTATTTCAAGCGACAAAGCGATGTACCCTCTTGTGAACACAGTTCAATCTCATGAAGGCTTACTGTTTATATCTAGTACAAGAAACCCATAATACCTCACCAATTACCTTACAACCTTTAGAAGTGAATACACAAAAAGCAATAACTACGCAGAGCGACCCTGTGTTTGGTCATAAAAATGGGCCCACACTTTCATTTCCATCTTTGTTCCACTAAAAGCCTATTTGACATGAAATAGACTATAATTTCCATCTAGAACTTGTTTAACCATCACAGAGGGACTTTAGAGGAGATATTGATCTCTTCTTATATAGATCTTTTCTTCTTATGGATGTGTTTCCCCTTACACAATATTGATCTAATTGGCAAAGGTGCACAATGTTTTTCATTGCTTACAAGAAACAGCCTTCACTCTAAAATCATTAAGTCACTCTAAACATGCAGGGCTTGTTTCTGTACTGGCCTTGATTAACTGTTCTTTTTTATTATTAATACATGTTTGTTTTTCCTTTTTCGGCTGTGTGTGGACTGTGCGCCACTTTGAGGTTGCCAGCCATAGATTTCTAAATCTGTTCATCTGTGACTGGTCAAACACGGCTTAACTCATTCATTATTACTTCTGCTTTTCAGACTGAGCCTGTTATAGCAAATAAACAGTAGCTTGACTGACTCAGTTATCGTCAGTCCCAGCAAGGGAACAATGCTGTGCAAACCTAATGTTTTTGTCATTCCTATGAGACATGAAACAAATGAAAACAAAATATGATTTTGTTTAAACAGCGTTATTTAGGATTGTAAATTCCATCTTGTTTAAGCTGTGCTAAACTAGCCAAACTAAATATGCCGAAAGGCTATATGAAGGAAGTTTTGTGTTTTCTTTTGAAAGTGAAACTGATTTGCATTATTCAACAGTGAGATATTACATATATACACATGAAACTGAAATGCTTACTTTCATGATTGCAGCTGTGCCGTTGGATAGTATGCATAAAAACTTGTTTTATACAAACGCAACTGGCAACATCTCACGTTATTTTAGTTATCAACTTTGTTGAAAAATATCCTCCAAGAACTTTTCATTAACAAGAATTAATGTTACTGTAATCACCCAAAATGAAAATTACCTCATGATTTACTCTTCCTCAAGCCATCCTAGGTGTATATGACTTTCTTTTTTCAGACGAATACAATCAGAGTTCTATTTAAAAATATTCTGGCTTTTCCAAGCTTTATAATGGCAGTGAATGGGTGGTAATATTCAATAGTTTTAATAAACCGCATCCATTCATAATAAAAAGTGCCCCACATGGCTCTGGGGGGTTCATAAAGGCCTCCCAAAGCAGTTTGTGTATGTGTGTGTGTGTAAGAAAAATACCCATATTTAAAACTTATAAACCATAATCTCTAGCTTCCACTTACTGTTGGATGACATAGGATGTAGGCATCGTGTTAGTCTCACGTATTTAAGAAAAAAAAAAGGCTATGACGAGACCTTTACATATTACACATATTTTTGAAAGTCCAGCGTTTAGTTTATCTTGATAAGCACTCATTGTCACAGCTATTAACATAACTGCTTTCTGTCTTTCGTGATGGGGTTTGGCATCACGTTATCTTTGATTCCAGGCGGAACATTAAAGAATGCAACACATGTCTCCCAGAAATCCTGTTTTTCCAGTTTTGTGTGTTTGTGTCACGGGTATGTCGTTGTGTGCGGGGAATAACGCAGGAGGAGAGCGGAGGTCCAATAAGTGCAGTTTATTTATATAATCCACAGAGGATAAACTTAGGGAAACACAGGGAACCAGCAACCACGACGACCAAGAAACATGAAGACAATATAATCACCGACAAGGGGAGTGAGGCACAAAGAACATTATATACACGGAAACAGGGGAGTGGTTACAAACGAGATAACGAGGGGAAGTACCAATATGGGCAAGACTAAACCAAATGGAGACAGAACTAAAGGGGGAGACAAGGAACATACCAAAGGAACCACGGGGGAAAAAACACAAGGAAAAACCAGACAAAACCAAACACAATCCTGACATTATCCCCCCCTCTTATAAGGCGCGACCCGCGCCGTAACACACACTGGGGTGGGAGGGTGGGCGCTCTGGAGGCCGGTAGGCAGGGACACAGGAGACACAGGATATAGGGACGGCCTCCAGGGTGGATCAGGGAGCTCAGGGGGCCATGGCGGATCACACAGTCCATTGGGCCATGGCGGATCGGGGAGTTCAGGGCTGGGTGCCGCTGGAGGCAGTTCGGCTCGCGCTCGCCTTAATGACTTGACTCAGCTGCTTGACTTGACTCAGCCGCTTGACTTGATTCAGTAGATTCAGCTGCAGCATGACTTGACTCAGTCAACGCAACTGTAACGTGACTCGACTCGGTAGATGCAGCTGCAACTTGACGTGATTCGGGAACTTGACTTGACTCAGGAAACGCAACTGCAACTTGACTGTACTCGGAAACTTGACTGGACTCAGGAAATGCAGCAGAAACTTGACTGGATTCAGAAACTTGACGTAACTCAGGAACCGCAGCTGCAACTTGACTTGACTCGGAAACTTGACTTGATTCAGGAGAAGCAGCTGCAACTTGACTTGATTCAGTAGCTGCAGCTGCCACTTGACTTGCCTCAGTAAACGCAGCTGCAACTTGACTTGTCTCAGGAAATGCAGCTGTCACTTGACTTAGTGGACGCAGCCGCTTCTTGATTAGACCCCGTAGATGCAGCTGCAGCTTGACTTGATTCAGGAAACGCAGCTGCAACCTGACTTGACTCGGGAAACACAGCTCCAACTTGACTTGCTTCAATAGACGCAGCTGCAACATGACTGGACTCCGTAACTTGACTGGACTCAGGAAATGCAGCTGTAACTTGATTGGACTCAGAAACTTGACTTGCCTCGGGAAACGCAGCTGCAACTTGACTGGACTCAGAAGCCGCAGACTCTGGCGTGGCAGCCATCTTGCGTGCAGACTCTGGCTGGCGCGCCATCTTGGCGCGGCAGACTCTGGCGTGGCGGCCATCTTCTGCAGACCAGGCGGTCTTATGCAGACTTAGACTTGGCGGAAGCCTTCTGGCGTGCAGACTCTGGCGTGGCGGCGGCCATCTTGCGTGCAGACTCTGGCGTGGCGGCCATCTTGCGTGCCGACTCTGGCGCAGCAGCCATCTTGAGTGCAGACTTAGACTTGGCGGCAGCCTGAGGTGCTGGGCTGAGGACCATCGTGGAGCTATGGCAGACTTGGGGACACGCAGGAGACAAGGAGGGTGTGAGGTCGCTGGAATGATATGCGGAGGGCCCTGGCTGTTGGTGAGATGGGGTGACTGCATGTTTCCAGATGGGAGGAGGATTACCATCCTCCACCATGACTTGGAACGGGGAACCACATAAATCGAGAACAAAATTTATAAAATCTGCTACAGGACGGTAGCAATCATTAGGACTTATCAATTGAAACAAACTGGAAACATGCGTTAACCATCTTGTCGCTCCATCTCACCAGATGGTAAACGCTCAAAAACTCCTCCACATACTCCTCCAGCGAACGCTCACCTTGTTGCAGGTTTAGGAGGAGGTCCTCAGCGCAGGTCATCTATTGTTTTTGGGTCGGTGATTCTGTCACAGGTATGTCGTCGTGTGCGGGGAATAACGCAGGAGGAGAGCGGAGGTCCAATAAGTGCAGTTTATTTATATAATCCACAGAGGATAAACTTAGGGAAACACAGGGAACCAGCAACCACGACGACCAAGAAACATGAAGACAATATAATCACAGACAAGGGGAGTGAGGCACAAAGAACATTATATACACGGAAACAGGGGAGTGGTTACAAACGAGATAACGAGGGGAAGTACAAATATGGGCAAGACTAAACCAAATGGAGACAGAACTAAAGGGGGAGACAAGGAACATACCAAAATACACAGGAACCACGGGGGAAAAAACACAAGGAAAAACCAGACAAAACCAAACACAATCCTGACAGTTTGTTGGATAAATATGAATTTTTACAAAAATGCTTCAAATCACTTCAGGAGACATTTATTAACCCCCTGGAACCGTGTTGGTAACTTTTTTATCATGGATGAATGCACTTTATTGGACTTCTATTGGACTATTGAATATCACCACCCATTCACTGCCATTATAAAGCTTGAAAAAGCCAGGACCTTTTTTAATATAATTCTGATTGCACTCGTCTGATGAAAGTCATATACACCTAGGATGGCTTGAGGGTGAGTAAATCATGGGTCAATTTTCATTTTTGGGTGAACTATCCATTTAAGAGTGCTTATTGAAATTTCGCAAGTGTCGTTTGGCATGAGGGCAAAAAAGTTCTCATGTAGTTGGTCACGTGAATTTGCCATGTTCACTGAATGTTCACAGAAACCTGCTTGGTTTGACAGTGACCTGTGTGAACTTTAAATTGCTGCACTATTGACAATAGACTTTTTTTGCGCTTATCACCACCTGGTTACAAAATAATTAGGGCTGCCCTTGACTAAAGATTTTTTCTGGTCAAGTAGTCGTTACTTTTAAGCATTAGTCGACTATTAGTTGCACATTTTTTAATAATTCATATAAATTATAACAATGAGCCTTTAATTGCCTACATAGCCTAATAAGCACTCAAGTGCAAGTAAAAAAAAAAAGCTTGCCACAGCACAGTGGTAGATATAATAATTATGAATGTGTCTAGGAAAATAGCAAGGAGACTGCAAAAATGTTTTAATAATTTATTGATAAACTAGCGCTTTCTTTTTGTTTTTGGCTTAAGAGATGAAGTCGGCGACACTGACTCGTCATCCCCGCAGTAGTGATGTGCCTGTATGCACATTTCATATGGATTACATTATCCGGGAATATTTGTTTTCTATTTGAATTGGTTTATTTGAAATGAGACGTTTCACTCTCTATAAATATATTTTTCATGTCTGTAAGGCAAGTATACATGGAGTTTCGAAGTTCTGCGCTTAGGTTCACAGAGACCGAGATGCTTTATTTTACAAAAGCACAATGTCTCGTTGTTATTGTGAGTGCCCACAAATAAACGTACAGTCTTTACAGGAAGAGATTCAAAAATTTTAAGAGCAAGTGACGGCACCGATGCCTCCATCTGTGATGCAGCAAGCACGCTACTATTCAGCTTCCACACTCTGCACAGAGACTTAAATAGCACAGTTTTTCTAGGTTAACATTAGATTGTAAAGTTTCTACTACATACATCTTTCAGATGAAAAGCCATATTTGAGGTTGATGAATGGTGAGTGTTTGGATGTCCTGCCCGATGTACTATTTTACCACACAGACCAGCCATTAACATTCTGTTCGTCACGGACTGCGTGACTTCGCCACTTCCTGTGAAACTTCTTTTCTGCGACTAAGCATCTAATAAACTTTTGGTCGACCAAACCTCTCTCATTGATTAATCGTTAGTTGACTATTAGGGGGCAGCCCTAAAAAAGAATGTCAACTTAAATCAGTATTTCATGTCCATATTTATTCTGTGAGTATCCATGTAATAAGCAGTACCCTCAGCCAGTCAGCATCCAGCGTTTGGCTTCCTGTCGCTGTTTATTTTTTGATAATGGCTGGCTGACTGTTTTGTTTCTGCAGTTGTTACTCTTTATGAAATGTTTTGAGGTTTGATTGTTTATAATTCTTTAATGAGTGATCATGCTGTCACTTTCGAATAATGGGTGCATTCTCTCATCCCTAGTAGAAAAAAAATATAATTAAAGATAAAAATATGAAAGTTTCATGCAAGACCTACCTTTCCAACTCAGTGCTCTATAGCCTAAATAAAAATAAGAATGATTTACACATGCTACATATTAATAGTGTTATCAATAATTTGTCCCTCCATGCTTCTAAGAGTAAATGGAAAGCCTGTAAGGACTGTTTCCTCCATCATACTATATTTGTTTTCAAACATATTTCTATTGAAAGTTTTGTAGCATAAAATGGCAAAACATGACACTGAAATTTGTTTAGGAAACGGTGCATGACGGTATTAATTTACACAAACATTAACACAGATAATGCACAAAGTCACCACAGCATTCAAGTGTCGTGTCAGATATTTCCATCAATGTCCTCTTTTTGGGTGAAGGTTTTCTGACACCTGGCTCGTGGACTAGAATGCCAAAGTGGCTTATTTCAATTTGCTCCTGGCCTCCTGTTCTGGCCTTTGTCAGATAGTGTTTCAGCACAGTGAAATGACTGTGGACATGGTATTCTTTTACACTACGAAGAGCATGAAATTGGTATTAGTGTGATGGTAATGGTTGCTTCTCCCTCACTTGTTCTCCTCTCCCTCAGTAAACTGCCTGTTAATTGTGTTTGCCATTAAAAGATCCCACACTGGTGCCTGCCTTCAGCTCCTCGGGTGTGGTGGGGTGATTTGACTGGCAGGCGTGAAGGTGCCGTACATATTTGAAATGAAGGTTGCTCCTGAATCAAATGATGATGGTCCCCATCATGGCTCTCATTTCACACTTTACTGTTTCAGTCGAACCCCTCTTTATTGGCCCCGCTGCACTGGTGTTCTAATCAGTGTTGTCACAGATGGCTTTGAAAGACCTTGACTTGAGCGTGCTTTGTAGTTCATATCAATGTTTTAAAAAGCTTTCATGTTTGTGGAACACAACTGCATGATTATCTTTGCTTTTTCTTCATATTATTGTTACTTTTAAATGTAATGGTTTGCAATACTGAGTTAGGCAGAAGAAAATACAAAAATACTTTTTTGTGGAAAGTAATGAATTAAGTTACTTTTGTATTACTGTCAGGTGACAGAGTAGAAGGGCATGATGGCTTGTGGGCATTTTTTTTTTTTTTCAGAAGTGCTAATTTTGGCATGTTTATAAAAAAATATGACTATTTTTATACAGCACTCAGAAGGTACAATGTGTAATGTCCCTATACTGGATATATGTATGTAGAGATAGATAGATAGATAGATAGATAGATAGATGCTGAATAAATATATATTAAAGCTGTGTTTTATTGTTTGAATATAAATGACAGACAGCAGCAGGTATTTATAGGCTGCTGTCACTTTAAGACAGAATGCACTGATTCAATATAATGATTTTTTATTGATTTATTATATATATATATGTGTGTGTGTGTGTGTCAACAGAGCTGGGTAGATTACATACAAATTGTAATCCATTACTGATTCCAAATTACATGATACAAATTGTAGTTAGTAATGTTATCCATTACATTACACATTTTAGGCAATATAATCAGATTACTTTTAGATTACTTTTGACCGGACTTGTTTATCACATTAATTTAAATAGGATAATGACATATTGATATAAAAATACAAAGAGTAAGAAAATATATTCCATTTATTGTTGTTAACAACATGAGGTGCATTATGCATTATACTATATCAAGGTTTCCCAAACTGGTGTTTGTAAATGAACTGCAGGGAGTTTCTAAGTTAAATGGAAAGCTAATAATTAATTAAATCATAAAATAAATCATTTTAAAATAAATTAAAAAAAAAAAAATACTAAAAAATGAAATATTTACCTGCATGTCATGTGACCGTTAACCAATGTCAGAGAACCAACCCAGCAAGCACACAACGTCGTAAGATGTTGATATTTGGTTAAATTTCAGTTGTGACGTCGGGTGACCAAAATTCAATGTCGATTCAACATCTAATGTCAACGTTAATTTGATGTCTGATACCGATGTCAGCTGACATTGATACTTTGTTGTTTTTAGGTTGTGTAACCAAAATCCAACATTAAGTCATTGTCAAAACCAAAATCCAACATTAAGTCATGTCAAATACTGACGTCAACCCGATTTTCATTCTCAACTGCTATACAACATCTGTCAAAGTTTGGGATCCAACTTCAATCTGACGGTATATTGACATCTGGTGCCTGGGAATGAACATGCAAATGTGATAAATTATTAAAATATTTATTTGAAAATCTCAGGGGTTCTTCATGTAAATATATTAGGTGAAAGATGATCAGATGACAAAAATGTTTAAATTTGTGTCTTATAATGTGTTCAAAAGAAAATAAGCCTTCCAAAGACTTAGAAATACATGGTTAACCTACAGAGGCATCATTTAAATAAAAACCATTGTGTTTATCAGTAGTAGATGCAATGTTGAAACACTTCTCAAACCTGAAATGATATTTGTAAATAAGTGGTCAAATGCTGTGTGGCCGCCTGACTAATGACTGATCTTTGTGTGAATGTCAACAAAACTGGAAGAAACTGGATTTTAGAAAGGAAATTTAAACAAGGAATAAAAAAAAAAAAAAACTAGGGAGAATCAGTAAACTATGAATAATTTATTGCTATGGTGTAAATAATATGTTATCATGTAATCCATAAAAAGTAACTGTAGTCTGATTATGAGAATTTGAAAATGTAATTTAATCTAATAACAAGTACCTAATTTTTGGGATCTGATTACGTAATCCAGATTACCAGATATAAACAGTTACTACCCATCTCTGGCTATCACACACCCAATACACTGTCACTGAAAGTTGTCTCTCTCAGACAGCATACGTGATTGCAAATTCAGATCTCTTTCACTACTTATAGCTCTTCAGCGGTCATGTACACACTCAATTACGTTAAAATGTATGTTTTATGGCTGAAGTGAACGTAAAGAGTTGAGAAAGAAAATGCGTGCCTTGTGTATCAATAAATTGGAACGGTACAGCTCTTAAAGTGACCGTAGGCTAATACTCCTGCTGCTCTCTCCATATAATGAAAATTAGGCATTCATAATATATATATATATATATATATATATATAATAAGAATTATAAAAGTCAAAAGTTATTTTATACATTCTCTCGAAGTTTAGCCAGGGGACTTCTTTGAATCATTTTACATTTTGTGCTAGAATAATGTAACTAAATGAGTAAATGTTTCTATTTATTTCCCTTAATAACACACTGGCCCATGTACCATCATCCTGCACATGCTACATATCTAAATATCTTCCAATTTAAAAATAAATGCTCATGGTCTTTACCCTACGTGTATAAACAATAGAACACACACTCTCACATGTGAAAACTAACTTGGCTGTTATGGTGTAAATTTAGCAATTAAGCCAACTGGATACTTGTTCTCGTTACTTGTAGGTAATAGTCCGATTATGTAACATGCATCACTTTTAACAAAAGTTAACAACATATCATAATAGTTATGGTGTGTGTAGATCCATTACAGTGGTCGTATATCTTGAAAATTTCTTGCTGTTTACTTTATTTGTTCTGCAATGACTGAACAAATCATACATTATACATTCAAACAATGGTCTTGCATTGATTGAACCTATGAACTTTTAACAATCTTGATTATGTATAATTGTTCTTCAGAGTATCCTTGCGTTGAACCCAAGGGTGAAGACCCACGCAAATCTCCATTCCACCGCCTCTAAGAAGAATGAGAAGAAGCACTGGAAGAGAAACCCAGAGAGGAGCTGTGATGTGAGTATTGTAAACAAAAACAAAAACAAAGACAAGTTTTTCTCACAGTCTGCCTGAAATAACTCACTTTTTCCAAAACTCTCACATATACTGCTGCCTTTGAGTTTTACATTAAATATTAAAGAAACAGCCAATGGGAAGAAAAGCCCTTGTCACCGTACTGCGAACGTACATGTCTTTCCTTGTTTGTGGAATGTTTACATGCTGCTGATTGTCACAATGTGTTACGGTCACAATGTACTTCTCAGCGCGATGAAAATTAGAGGTTAAAGAAGAATAACAACGCGCCGTCGAGATGTTAGAGCTGGTTCTCTGAACCTCCTGGAAGCTGTATCCCTTATATCCTCTTCTGAGAGCAAACTTCGTCCCAGTTTACCGATGATAATGAGTACTCTGTGATGTAGTTTATGGTGTGGTGATTCAATGATTATGTCGACGATAGCTGTGATCATATTACTCTGATGAGCAGTAATAGGGCCGAAGATTATAATTCTATAATTAGTTCCAGCCGCCTAGTTTGTCCAATTATTGTAGAGATTCAAATTTTGACTCCTTCTGCCCTTTTGCTTACAATTTGTCAGTGAGTAATTCTTTAGCACTCATCAGAAAACTGCAGCAAAAGCCTAAAGGAGACATTATGAAAATGCATCATAAGCAGATGCCCCCCTCCCCCCCCCAAATCCCCCAAGTGGATTAAATATTCCAAATTTCCTCTCAATTATTATCATATCCTGTGAGCCCTATGAGTCAAGGCTCATAAGCATATTCAAATGTTCCTTTTAAATGCTTTTTCACCATGTGGCGACTGTGTTGATGAAATACCAAATCTTGTTTCCAGAGCTTGCATATTAATTAGCTGTTAAATTATACTACCAATTCCCAGCACTAAGCATTTTGTCTAATTAATAATAATAAAGCCCCCAAGATGTTGGATTAGACTAATCCTTTGCAGGGGAAAATGCTACACATAATTTCAAGAGAAAATGTCAATGGTTATCCCAGTCCCAACAATGCCTCAGTGTAATTGGAAATGTAATTATGTTTCATTTTACCACACAGATGAGTTTTAATACCACACAGAAGCTGTGAGATTAGTCTACTGTTACACAGGGTTGACCAAGGTCAAGTATTTTTTCATTTGAAATGACAACACAAAATAACACATGGTGCTTTATAAGATATAAAAAAGGTACATGTATAAAATTATCTAAAATGTGTGTATAAGAAAGAATATGTGAGTGGACTGAAGCATTCTGTAATGGCTCCGCTCCAACTCCACTCCACTCCAGGTTTTCTATTACCCACTCCTCAATTGTTCCCTGTTCTCTGGAGAAACACGCAATTTGACTCCATCACAAACACTCAGTTTATTATTAGTATTAGTATTTTTCTATTATTATTAACGTGACATGACGCAGTAGCAAGGCAATTAGTATGAGGATGTGGTTGCCTGGTATGTTGACTACAATACATATCAAAGATGGGGTTCGATTTTAAATCTTTTTTATACATTTTATACATTTTCATCACACATCTCTCGTCTTCTCGCTTAAATCCATTTTATATGCTGTTAATTTATTAATTAATTTATATTTTTAAAGGGATAGTTCATCCAAAAATGAGAATTCTGTTATCAATTACTCACCCTCAGGTCGTTCCAAACCTGTAAGACCTTAGTTTATCTTTGGAACATAAATAAGATATTTCTGATGAAATTCGAGAGCTTTCTGACCCTGCCTAGACAGAAACGCAACTACCACATTCCAGGACCAGAAAGGTAGTAAGGACATTGTTAAAATAGTCCATGTGACATCCATGTAATTTTTAGGGATCAGGTTTTTGTGCCCCCGATCCGATCCGGGTCATTGAATATTGTCCCAATCCGATAGTTATATATTCCTAGTGTTTGCTGCACAATTCAAGTAGGCACTATTAAAGTTATTAAAATCAATCCAAAGTATACAGTTGTGCAGAGAGTAATTTTGAACTTTCAAAATGTAGTTTAAATGCAGCTTCAAGGGGCTCTAAACGATCCCAGCCAAGGAAGAAGGGTCTTATCTAGCTAATTTTTTTGTTTTTTTTGTTTTTACTAATACTATTTTAGCACAAAAGCTTGTGTAGTACAGGCTCTGGGATGCAAGTTCATGACGCTACGTAATATTGAATCACGTCGAAAGGTCACGCAGGATGTAGGCGGAACTACAGACCCAGTGTTTACAAAGCAAACGCGCAAAGAATAAGAAAGTGCAAGTAAGTTTGTAAACGCTGTTTACAAACAAATAGGTACAACAATGTCCTTCTCTCAAGTTGTAGGAGAAAATAAGATGGAGTTTTTCACCATACTCAGTACACAGACGATGAACTTACTCGTGATTCGTAGTAGTGATGGGAAGTTCGGATCATTTTACCGACTCTGACCTTTGAGTCTCTTTCTTCAAAATCTTTTTTTGAGTCATTTCATTAATTTTAGCAAAATATAATTAAAATGTTACGTGTTACTTCCCTAACACATCTACTGCTTACACAAACATTGATCACACTACAAACAAGACAAAACTGTAATGCTATAAGAAACAGAAAAGATTAATGCATTGTTTACTTGGGTCTTTAGAATATGATTAACTCACCTCACTTCTTATCTGACAAATTTTCAGGTTTGAGTCGTTCGTTTATCACGTGACAGCCCCATAAGTTGAACGAACGACTTGAAAAACCTGAAGACTCGAAACAGGTGAACTAATTCCAGTACAGAACCTAATAGGATGTTGCGCATGTCTATGCCATATGAGCTTTTGTGCTTAAAAAGTATACAAATTTTTTGTTTTCGAAAAAAACAAAAAGACTGATCGTTTCGCTAGATAAGACCCTTCTTCCTCAGCTGGGATCGTTTAGAGCCCTTTGAAGTTTCATTTAAACTGCATTTTGGAAGTTCAAAATCGGGGCACCAATGAAGTCCATTATATGGAGAAAAATCATGAAATGTTTTCCTCAGAAACCATAATTTCTTTACGACTGAAGACAGAAAGACATAAACATCTTGGATGACAAGGGGGTGAGTACATTATCTGGAAATTGTTGTTCTGGAAGTGGATTTCTCCTTTAATAAAAGAAAAAAAAATTGACCCCAAACTTTTGAACGGTAATGTATATTTATTATTTGTCATTTGTTATATTTCTCATTTATTTGTTTTGCATGCATCTTTCAACATTTATGCTTGTGTTCAGATAAGCAGAAGGAGAAATGGCTCCTATCCTACTATTTGCTAATGCGGTTAGTTTTTCTTTTGCACTTAAACTTTAATGATTAAATCACTACTTAAACTCTTAAAATTGATAATTTTATATAAGGATCATTCATCTCAATACAGAATCAGTATCAGAAGTACTTCAAGATTGATCCACCCATCTGTATTGCTGACATGCAGTTGTATTATGGGCTGTTAACATGTGTTCTGCTCGTGTCAGATTGATCGCGGAGAGCGAAAACATGCTTCAACTTTCAAAAAAAACCAAAAAAAAACGCTTCTCACTCCAGGCAAACCCACCGTTTCCAAAACGCTCACATATTCTAAATCAAAATTAAATATAGTCAGATGTTTTTTAATGTGGTGAGGCTTTCATATAATATTCTTTAAAATCTTTTGCGTGGTATCAATAATACCAGCAAATTCTTCTTGTGGCAATCAAAGCATCATACTGTTGCACCGTTTTGAAAAATTGAAGATGTGCATTGTAAAACAGACTTTGTCTCTTCTGAATCTGTATCTTGGCAGAGGTTTCTACATCACAAGGTTGCCAGCCGAAGAACAGAATCCAGTGGTGGTTCATAAAAGAACTATAGCAGAATATCAGATGGCTCGCTGGATTGCTTTCTTATTCACCACCCATCTGTGTTATAATAAAATGTAGTAACTCTGCCTCATGCCATAAATTAACTCAGTGTGTGAAATCGAGTCAGCCTCAATCTCAATCATGTTGTGATTTTATTTTCTTGGCGCCTCAGCCACATATATGTGCGGGGGAATTTCCTGGCTGCTCATCCCTTTGAATTTCATTAAATAGCTTAAGTCAGTTGTCACAATGGCTTCTGTGAAACTGTATTAGCTTACTGAATAAAGAAAACAGCTTAAGCAGCTTGAACTTTGCCTCCTAAAAAGGGAGGGGCTGGGGGAATCCTCTTTAATGCCTCTCTGATAATGTCAGCTATGTCATGTTACAGTGTTAAATGGCACCAATTAATCCTTCCGTTTTAAAGTGGAAACTCGTAAATCTTTAAAAGCAGGATAATCTCTGAACAGTCTACTCAATGGCATAATCCCTCAGTCTGGTCATATTCAAATCTACAATCCACAGAATATATTTGTAGCTGTTTTTCCTCAACATTTGTCTTGTTTACAGAACATGATACAGAATTGATTATATTAATCTGTATAACCTATTTGCTGTGTTCTATCCTCCTTTTTCTTCAACACGGAAGTAAGCCTATTGGCGAGACTTTTTGTTCATACTTTGTTCATAAATTTACGGATTACGTTTAAAACCACCAAAAAAGAAATCAAACATAAGGTTGGAGTGATTATAAAACAATAAAATCAGTTTTATTTATATTGTTACAAAACTGTTGTATTTTAAGTCTATTAATTGTTTAAAATAATCTATTTCTATTTTACTGTATATGTTAAATTGCTATAATTAATGGCTAAATTTGAGGCTACTTAGTAAAAAATACCATTAAACAGATACAATTTTACACTCATTCGGAGATTCAAAGTGAAGTTGTAACAATATACATATATTAATATGTAATTAATCATGATTAATTACAGACAAATGTGTGATTAAGTATATTTTTTTAGTTGACTGACATTTAATTCTTTAATAATTTACTCATCCTCGTGTTGTTCCAAAGTTCCAAAGCTGTATTACATTTTTTTTGACATATTTTGAGAAATTTTGTGCTTTTTTTTTTTTAAATAGTCACCAAAACTGTTACCAACATTCTTCAGTATATCTTATTTTATTTTCCAAATAATAAAGCAAGTACAGGTTTTGTAATTAAGAAAATTCAAATTAAATTAAATTTTATTCATCAAAAAGCATGTCTAATTAATAGAAATTATGAAACTTACAATATTAAGTAGCAATTTATTAGAGGTTTATACAAATTACATTTTTAAGGCCCCATGAAATATGTTTTTTTTTTTTTCACATTCAGTTTTATTTTTACAAAATTCTGTTTTCCATTCATTTTCTGGATTCCATTTTAATGGTTTCATTAAATATTAACAATCAAAAGCATCTTTAATTAATTGATTTAATTTTTTGGTGCAAATACATTAAAGTAACTTGACATTATCACTGAAGACCAGCAATAATAATGTTCATTTTGATATATATATATATATATATATTGACATAATAATGGCTATATATATATATATATATATATATATATATATATATATATATATATATATATATATATATATATGTGTGTGTGTGTGTGTGTGTGCGTGTGTGTCAAAGTCAGACATGCCCCTTTGCCAGATGTGATGCCTGGTTACTAGTTTAAACTTGGCCAAGGTTTTAAAAAGATTTTTGGGTCAGCACACCTTAATAGCTTCAACAATTGATTGTCAATTAAGTTTAGAACACAAAGAATTTAGGACCAGATTATGCAGAGCTGTAATAGTTGCTAATGTTGGATATTTTGATGAATCAAAAAAAAGTTTTTTCTATGTATAACCTGTTTATGTAATAAAATATGGTATCGTAGTTTGTGTTGTCCCTTATCAGTGTAAAATGATCACAAATTAAAAAGGATTCATGCCAATATTGTTCAAAACCCCACTTTTCTAGGGCATTTCCAAACTTTTGGAGGGCAGTGTGTGTGTATATATATATATATATATATATATATATATATAATATTTATTTTTTCCAGAAATACACTCTGTTGTGCAATTTTCTGCTAAATAAATTCTGATATATATTTTTTTTCTGGTAAAAAATAATATTTTACTAATAACTTTATTAGTAGTAGTACTATCATTACATAAAAAAAAATAAATAAAAAAAAAAAAATCTGTCACGGTTTCTTCAAGTTAAACCGTACTTTTATTTTGACAGGTTGCTGTGAAGACCTTTAAGCTTCTGTTTGTATATGACATGAGAGTTTTTTTCTCACAAGAAACGGTAGAATGCTCATGAAGTGACTCTCAGAGCAGTTCTAGATATGTTGAGGCGGCAGAGAAGTATGTGTTCAGTATGTGTGTCATCCACACAGAGACATGCAGAACAAGCCTAATTAAATGGTACTTTTGCAACTTAATATTCACAGACACTCGTCCGTAATTTCGTAAACTTCTAGCCATTAAATTAGCTTAAAAGCCTATAGACTAGAGGTTCCTTTATAATGCTGTCCTTCTGAAATTCATTGATAAGTGACAGACTGACATAAATGTTGTTGTTTTTGTTAAAATACACCCTAAAAAAATCAGTAAACGTGCTGCTTATCCCACCAATGTCTCTGTGTGTTTCACTCCCACAGTCTTGCGTGAATTTGGACAACAATTTCGATGACATCAAGCACACGACTTTGAGCGAGCGTGGGGCACTTCGGGAAGCGCTGAGGTAAGCATTGTCTCCATGGCAACAGTCACAGTCAACGCAAAGAGGAGTTTCGGGTGGGCAGCCGAAGGAACGCGTGTGCGTGTGCGTGTGCGTGCCGTTCGGCGAGGTGAGAACGAGTAGCGGCGTAAGTCATTCTTCATTATTGAGGGAATAGAGGGGTGTACAGGCAGCACTCGGCTCTGCTTTTCTCAGGGATTAATTTGTTGGAAGGAAGCCTCCCTTTGGGCTTTGCCTTGACTCTTCAACCCTGCAGGAGATGCTAAGGCTGAGTGCACAGTGAAAAATGTAAATGTTTAATTTGTTAGTTGAAAATGCTTTTGGGGATCCCAAGACAACATCAGAATACTTGATCATGAGGACCGCTGGTGTTCTGGTGTAGCTTTCAATATGCAGCCTTAAAAAAACAGTGTAAGTGATAAATAAAGATTTGCGCTTTGCAAAGAAGCTGAACAGGGACCTAACTTAAATCTATTAAGTACAATGATCTTCATATACATTTAGTTTCCCACTAACTTATTTATTTCTGCACTCATATAGGCACTGAGCCCATATTTTTGCTATACAGCGACCTTCATCAATATAAAGAGTAATCTATTCATATGTTGTTTTAAAATAGACATCTTTTGAGCTTTTTCAGACTAAAATGCGATAAGTTGTATATAGTTTGCATTTTGATCTTTGTGTTTCAGTCTGTGCTAGTTAATTACTGTGTAATGTGATCTCCTCCTCCTGTAAATTAGATTTCATGATTGTATAGTTTGTGATAATTCTCTATGGCTCACTCCAGGTGTGGATTTGTGTGGAATTATGGCGCATATTAAAGGAAATATAAGGGACAGATATCATTTTTCTGCATAGAGCCTAGGTCTGAGTGATGTAATGAATATTCACAATGTATTTGTGATAGTTTTGCTGACAATATAAAATTCAGCAGCATCATATAAATTATTTTAGTTTGCTGTTTATGTAGAAGTCCTAGTAGATTTCTTTTGTAATCCTTTCTTGTTTTGAATCGATTCAAAACTTATTTAGCTATTTGTGCCATCAATCAAAAAAGTTTCAGGCATTTTTAATGTTAAGATGCTTTAGTAAAAATGTGTGTGGATAAATATTGCTGTTATGTTAGTGCATATCAATGAAATTATTAAATGTCATCTTGGGCTCCTTAGGATTTTTTCTTTTTATGATTTTGAAAGAAGTCTCTCACCATATTTGATATTGCAAAAATGCAATAAAAAACATAATATTATTACTATTAAAATAACTTTTGTATTTTAATATATTTTAAAATGTAATTTATTCCTGTGATGCAAAGCTGAATTTTCAGTAGCCATTAACTCCAGTGTCACATGATTCTTTAGAAATCATTCTGATATTCAGATTTGCAGATCAAGAAACATTTCTTATTATTATCAATTTTGAAAACCATTGTGCTGCATAATATTTTTGAGGAAACATGATACATTTTTTCAAGGATTTCTTGAATAGAACGTTCAGCATTTCAGTTAAAAGATCTTAAGAAGAATTCATTCTTGTTGAAAAAAAATAATTCAGCAACACTTTACATTAAGGTCACATTAGTTAAAATTAGTTTACTGCATTAGTTAACGTAAACGAACAATGAAAAATACTTCTGAAGCATTTTTAATCTTAATTTCAATGTTTACTAATACATTAGTAAAATCAAAAGTTTTATCTGCTAACGTTATTTAATGTAAGTGAGTTAACATTACAATGGACTATAATGAACAGTTAATGAACGCTAACAAAGATTAATAAACACTGTAACAAATGTATTGCTCATTGATACATTTGAGCTCAAAAGTTTACATACATCTTACAGAATCTGCAAAATGTTACTTATTTTTCCAAAATAGGAGGGATCATACAAAATGCATGTTATTTATTTTTATTTAGTACTGACCTGAATAAGATATTTCAGATGTTTACATATAGTCCACAAGAGAAAATAATAGTTGAATTTATAAAAATGACCCTGTTCAGAAGTTCACATACACTTGATTCTTATTACTGCATTGTTACCTAAATGATCCCCCGCTATGATTTGTTTTGTTGTTGTTTAGTAATAGTTGTTCACGAGTACCTTGTTTGTCCAGAACAGTTAAACTGTCCGCTGTTCTACGGAAAAGTCCTTCAGATCCCAAAAATTCTTTGATTTTTCAGCATGTTTCTGTCTTTGAACCCTTTCCAACAATGACTGCATGATTTTGAGATCCATCTTTTCACAACTGAGGGACTCATATGCAATTATTACAGAAGGTTCAAACACTCACTGATTCTTGCATTAAGAGCTGGGGGGTGAAAGCTTTTTGAATTTGAAGATCAGGGAAAATGTAACTTATTTTGTCTTCTGGGAAACATGTAAATATCTTCTGTAGCTTCTGAAGGGCAGTACTAAATGAAAAAAAAAATGATATTTGGGAAAATGAGAAAAATGTACACATCTTCATTCTGTTCAAAAGTTTACACCCCTTTTTCCTTGTGAAGCATCAGTGATCGTTTGAACCTTCTGTAATAGTTGCATTCTGTATGAGTCCCTTAGTTGTCCTCAGCGTGAAAATATGGATCTCAAAATCATTGTCATTGTTGGAAAGGGTTCAAATACGCAAAAGATGCTGAAAAACCAAAGCATTTGTGGGACCTGAAGGATTTTTTAATTGTTTAGGACAAACTAGGGACTTATGAACAACTATCACTAAACAAAAATACACAGCTGTGGATCATTCAGGTAAAAACACAGTATTAAGAATGAAGTGTATGTAAACTTTTGATCAGGGTCATTTTCATATATTCAGCTATTACTATATGTAAAAGTCTTTCATGTGAAATATCTTATTCAGTACTAAATAAAAAATAACATGCATTTTGTATGATCCCTCTTATTTTGGTAAAAAAAAAATAATAAATTTAGCATTTTCTGCAAGGTGTATGTAAACTTTTGAACTCAACTGTACATAGCTAGTTGATGCAATAACTAATGTTATCTAATGTGACCTTACTGTAAAGTGTAAAAAAAAAAAAAAAACTTTCTTATTCCAAACTTGTTGAACGTACGTATAATTTTTGTAGCTATGTTGCCCAGCCCTTATGGCTTGATGTGAAACGCAAGCCTACTGAAGCAACACTTATGTGTTGGTTATGTGTATGGTAAAAAATCCCTAAAATTTGAGTTGTTTGTACAATAGTTTATAGTTAAATGGAAGTGCGTCAACTCTAGACGAGCTTTTCTCAGTCAGCCAAAGAATACTAGCATTGATGACACGACAGGTGAAGTGAGTCAGATCGTTTACCCTAAATCTGTTCTGATCACATCTGATCTATTTTTCGGACATCTGTCTGCTAAACATAATGATCTATTCAAATGTAAACTGAAATAGCACCACATAATGAGTTCATTTGAATAATATGTCTTAATTCTGCACAGCATCGAATATGCATGAGCACAGCATTGCATCTGCTGATCATGAATAAAAAACAAAACAGCAGCGAAAACCAAGAGTTGAGAGAAGAAAGAGCGCTAGAGAGATATTGGAGACATTAATGCACACTTTTGTCCTGCAGAGGTTTGATTTTAATCCTTCTCTAAACGAGACTCCCCTGCAGTGTCAGTCGGCAGATTTGATGAAAGATTTAGGTTTTATAACCACTAATAATGCTGAACATGAAAGTCCGAGCGGCGCGCTGTTCTGGTGCTCATCGCAGGAGGCAGCTGGCTTATTTGGCCTGTTTGTTGGGCGCAGAGGAAGCCCCAGGTCTGGATTCCCAGTGTCACGAAACAGCCAGAAAGTTGACTCCTCATTAAAGACCACAGATTGGTTCACATAGTGAAGCAAAGTTACTAAAATACTACTTTTATACCTCAAAACTCTTATCAAAGATGCTGCATTAGAGCTCAAATAACTGTTTTTTTTTTGACAGCTTATCTTCATGTCAGTGAAATCACAAGCAATCCAAGCACTCACAGCTTGAATCCTCTTCGATTTCAGAATAAATCAGAAAATGACTAAAGAAATTTGTGATGTTTCATCTAGAGGTCTTTCTAGGTGATTATGAGGTAAGGCAGTTTAGTCATCATACTGAATTGTTTATATAGGACCTACTTTGACATTTCTATTAAAATTCTAGTTGAAAAAAGCTAGTCCCTGACATGTTTCTGACATTTTCAGTTAATGGAGGCAGCTGAAACTTTGTTATATTTAGTTTGTTCTCACTTAAAAAATAATTATAAAATTTTAACTGCTTTATCCTACCCTGGCCTGTCCAAATCCCATCTTAAGGGTCCCATCAGTGAGGTTAGGAACAGAGGTCTGTTTTTAAAAATGCCTCAACAAATCATAAACGCACAGCACAGCTAGTCTATCTACTGAATGAGCAACTCTAATCAGTAAGTTCTATTTTAGTGAATCAAACAGAGTGTACAACTGTAAGCTGACTTAACCAGTCAGGTAGATACACTTATATTTGTAAGATTACATTTTGTTAAAGACACACTTTATATTTTATTTGATAAATGAATATCATATTCGACATTTTATAAAACTGAAATTATAAGTTTGAAGTATCTATGTTCAATTCCTGTCATAACAAAGCTTAATTTTCAGTGTCACATGATCCTTCAGAAATCATTCAAATATGCTGATTTGGTGCTCAAAAAAATCCCAAGTTCAAAGTCAAACTTGCTGTCCCAGCTAACAAAAAAAGTTCTCCTAACTTTGGCTAACATTCCCTAAAGGCTCTCTCAAAGTTATCGAAAAACATCATTGCAGTAACGTTAGTTTTTGGTTTCCAGAAAGTTAGTTTTCGGTTTTTAGAATGTTATTGTAACATTCTCCTAATGTTAATACTTAGTTCCCAGAACGTTAGTTTTTAGTTTGTATAACGTTCCCAAAACGTTTTGGTGAGTACCAAAAAAGTACATTAATATAACATTAATGTAATGGGGAATGGAACATTATAAGAATGTTTTAAATTACGTTTTTAAAACCTTAATATAATGAGAGACTGAAACATTGTAAAAACATTTTGAATAACATTTTTAGAACCAAACAAGAATGTTAATACAACGTCTAAAAAAAGAACAAGAACGTTAATACAATGTCGAAAAAAATGGACGTTTTGAACATTCTAAGAACCTTCAGCAGTAACATTTTAAGAACTTACTGGGAACATTAGGGAAACATTCTTAGAACATTAATATAAATGGGAATAGAACGTTTATTAACGTTTTAAGTTACGTTCTTAGAACATTAATATAACAAGAGACTGAAACATTCTAAAAACTTTTAAAATACTGTTCTTAGAACCAAACAAGAATGTTAATACAACATCTAAAAAAAACTGGACATTTTGAACTTTCTGAGAACATTCAAAATAACGTTTTCATAACTTATTGTGAATGTTAGGGGGGGTACTATCAAAATAATGGCAATAAATATCTTGTTGAACCCAAACTTTTGAAAAGTAGTGTAAATTACTAATTGTTTGTTTTAGTATTGTTGTTTAAAGGGGTCATATGATGTTGCTGAAAAGATTATTTTGTATATTTGGTATAATGCAATGTGTTTACGTGGTTTGAGGTTCAAAAAACACATTATTTTCCAAATACAGTGCATTATTGCTGCTCCTCTCTGTCCTGCCTTTCTGAAATGCTTCGATTTTTACAAAGCTCATCATTCTGAAAAGCACAGTCTGCTCTGATTAGTTATTCAGTGCGTTGTGACTGACCAAATACCTCAAGAATGTGACGGAAATGTTACGCCCTTACCATATTGTGATGCTGTGTCCCAGCGTGACGAGACAAAAACAATAAAACCCGTTATAAATGAAGCATTTGTTGCATCCAGTGAGGACATAATTTCTGATTATAATGACTCTATACTGTCTATTTACGCGTTGTGTTGTGTTGCATTGCCTAAACATAACACTTTTGCATTTGTGATCATAGAATTGAGTTAGTACAAGCACTACTCTACACTGCTCAAAACTCACATTTGAATAGCCAGTAGCAAATTCGTTAAATATGAAAACGTACTTACAGGAGCCAGAAGCGCCAGACTGTCCTTGCAAAGTTGGAAATGTCCCAATTTATAGTGTGCACAGGCGACATTGTAGGCTACTCTTCCATAAAATGTGCTGCACACACTTAAATATTTGCGCTGTACTGTTCTGTGCAAATTTACTGATCTTATATATGCATGAACGGCTTGTAAAACTCCAAAGACAAAGGAAAACATGAAATCACATCCTATGACCCCTTTAACATATAGTAAAGGCCAGTTAGATATTTCGGCCTTGTTCCACACTTTTTTGCAAGACCTGTTGTATTTAATTTACTATTAAAATGATCTTTTTTCTTTAAATTAAATTAGAAATGCATTTAGCATTAAACTAATTTTGTAACTTGGCAATGTAATTGCATTTATTTTACTTCGTATTTATTCCTTAAAAGTCCTTCAAACGTTTTGTTAAGGAACAGGAACAGAATCACTAAATTCTTAACGATTTCCATCCCTAGCCACAAAAGTTTCACTTCACTTTTACTAACAGTCTGAAAGGTGAAATTGGCTTCATATGATACATTCCTGCATAAAAGCAAGGGTCTCAAAGCCGACAGCTGCCTTTAGTGTCTGTTGTCAAACCGATTTCACAGATGTCAGATGACTGAAGTCACATGTTGCATTGTAAAAATGATGAGCTCTAATGAGGAATAATTCTCTGCTCCACCACACCCCTGACAGAAGCCCTCTTTTTCTTTTCCTGTATTTTCTTTGACACACGAGCCACAGTATATAAAGGTGGATTGATCATTAAAACGGTCCTCTCGTTGCAGCTGTCCCAGCACCTAGTCTGAAAGGAGGCCCCTTTGATTTGGAGCCAGGCTTAATTGGTCGTATCTAAAATGGTTTAAGTAATTAAGATGACAGAGCCGGTCTGTGAGAGGACACTTTCCTCGTGTCCTCTCGCGGAGGTCTGGCACCTCTCTGGGGTCCTCATTATGACTCGGTCCCCGCAAGTTACATGTCCTCACAAGTGAGGATTTTGACGGGTATCTCTCCAAGTTGACCTCCCACACACACATGATAAATTCATCATCATCTCCACAGAAGAGCGTTTGGGATTAAGTTGGTAGTAGTGGGAGGCAGGAGGTGATTTGACAGTGTTCGCTAATGCCCACGTTGGTTTTGAAATGAGCTAACATTGTATCATGTTTTGTTGCACTGAGTAATGCGCGTGCTGCGTGTTGTTGCACCAGAACAAGCGTGCTAGTAGGATCCAAAAAAGACCACGGTAAAAATCTGGGTTGTAAAATCTAATTTAAACCTAAAAATTAACAATCATTCAGTTCAGTTCAGATTAATTTGAAATATTTCTGAATCTACAGTATTTCTAGGTCACCAATTAAGTAAATTTGTGACATTGATCATGTACAGATGGTCAGATGTTCTTCCAAGATGCTCTTTGGATCATTCTCAAATCATCCTGGAGAACATGATCATCAGGTTTTAAATAAACTTGTGGAGTTGTTCTGGCAAAAAAAGGGTGCACCAGCTTGCTCCAAACAGGCCATTTTAATCAATTTTTCAATTAAACTTTTCAGAAATTGTTATGCTCATTATATAATTTGTAATGGAAAAAACTGAGTTAATAAGAAAAATGCAATAAGATTATCATGCAGCTCTAGCATGAACACACACTTATTAGTGTTATTGTTGTCGTTGTTTTTATTATTATTATGAAACTTGTAATGATCTGTTAAATCATGATTTATTTCACAATTAAAACAAGAGATCAGTGTTATTTTAGCAGTAATATTTATATTGTATTACCGTTTTTATATATATATATATATATATATATATATTTTTTTTTTTTAATTTGCTATTATTTGATATTTTAATTTCACCTAATAAGTTCACCGAAAAATTAAAATTACCCCATGATTTACTCGCCCTCAGGCCATCCTAGATGTATATGACTTTATTTATTTGGACGAATACAATCAGAGTTGTCCTGGCTCTTTCAAGCTATAATGGCAGTGAATGGGTGTTGAGATTTTGAAGACCAATAAAGTGCATCCATCCATCATAAAAAGTGCTCCACACAGCTCCAGGGGGTTAATAAAGACCTTCTGATGCGTTTGTGTAAGAAAAAATATCCATATTTGAAGAGCTTATTTGCAAAAACTGATAAACAAAACAAAAAAAAAAAGAGCTAAGTGCCGTGCATTATTCTCCACATACTGTATAGCGCGATGTGAACCCTAAACACGTTTTGATAAAAAAGCCGGTATTGTCCACTTTCAAGGTATCGCGATTTCACATTTTACTGCAGAAGCCGATAAGCACTCTTGTTTGTGAACAGAAGCCGATAAGTTCATTTTAGCGAGTCAGTGCGCTGTATTCAGGTCAGGTGACAAGGCTGCCACTTTGAAAAGACGCGCTAGATAAGTAGAATTTCATTAAAGCTGACTAACACTTAATGTTTTTTTCATACTATGAAACATGAAATGTGGAGTTATCTGCTTTTGCCAAAAATGACTGTTGGAGTTATCTGCTTTTGCTAAAAAACAAACTTTTAATTCGAATATTCATTAAAATTCATTGGAAAAACACAGTGACAATAAGCAAGAATTGTTGTGTGACGTCACCATGTCCGCATTCGTCACTGAAGATTAAAAATACACCATGTCGCTAAAATGCATTTCTAATTTTTTCACCGAACGAAGTGCTGTGCAACACGTACAGACTGGGGACAGTTCTCTGCTTGTTCGCAATGCAAGGGTAAATAAATAACTGATGTTTGATTAAATACAGCGTTTTCTTTACTCAAAGAGCATGTCTGTAAAGGCTAATGTTTTTTTGTGTGTTTGAAGAGCGGAGAAGAGTCTTAACTCTTGCCGTCTAGTTGTAGCCAATATGCTTTTGTAGGCTACGTTTTAAATATCCTGTGAATGTAGAGCTTCATTGCTATATCATGAGATTTTGTCCAAGTGTATTAAATGACAAGAAAAAACTAAGCGCCCATATAACTACAATAAAATTTATAACCTGTAAATTGAAAGCAAATAATGCGATGCAGTTGCTGCCTCAGATACAGCTGTTCTTATGACAGACAAAACACAGATTGTCATTCGCTGGTCAAAAAACAATTAACTCTATTTGAGCTTGATTTTCATAAAATGTTAAGTGCAGTCTGATAAAGCCGTAATACCAATTCTGTCAACTGTGTTTAATTATTAAAAAAAAACAACCTTTTTTTTAAAAATTGTCACGAATGTGTGTTTAGAGGAAGCGCACAAAGACGAGAACAACACAACAGGTCTTTTAATAAATCCAAACAGGTAAATCCAAGAAGGGCAGGTGAACACACAAAGCAACCTTGAGATCAGACACAAAAACAGAACTGAATACAACTTATAAAGGGTGGCTAATGATACACAAACAGGTGAAGCGAGTTAACTAATTAGGACACAACGAGGGCAGGAAGAACCAAATATGGACACAGCAGGGAGAAACCAACATAAACAGTCCAATGGGGGTGTGACAATGGGCAAAACCAACACAAACAGTCCAAGAGGTGTTACAAATATTCTGTTTTTATTTCTATATTTCAGTGCTTGGTGTGCCATGGTATTTTTTATTTACCAATTTTTATTTGCCACTGTATAGGCCAAAAATAAAATACCATTAAGATATTCACATATATGAAACTGAAGTTTCCATTATTTGCGTTACAAATTTTAATAACAAAATTGTCATTTTGATATTAAAATTTGTAGCGCAAATAATTGATTTCCCCTTTCAAAAACGTAGTTTGTGGTTCATTATTATTACAGATCAGTCATAAAGTAGTACAATGGAAAATTCTCATTTATTAAACATCTAACGCTTAATAACAAAAAAATGAAGAAGAAGAAGCCTAGCCTATACTTGTGTTGTAACCCAAATAAATAAGGTTTCCCTTATTGAAAACAAATGCTTAATTTGTGGTTCATCATTATTTTTTTAATGAAAGTAAGTCAGTTATTTTAAACGAAGGAATTAAACATGTATTATCAATAGTTATCTTGCGCTTTTGGATCCACCACCAGTCATTCCGCCTCATTCTCGTCACATGACTCCTGCGGCTCCGCACTGCTTGGAACAGTCACGCCATGCACGGCGCCTCCCTCAAATATGTAGCGTCCCATGTTCAGCTGAACTAAATTGATTTTATTTATTTATTTTTTATTTATTGATGACTACAGGACCAAGCCTGTGTATTGCACACTTATAACCTTGACCCCCTTTTTTTTTTTCCTCAGCCCCCCCGCTCAAAATACGTTCCCGCAGCTATGGTTACCTGTATTTGTTTTATTAAGTTATCATTACTTAATCAAAACAAACCAACTGCAGTTTGATTGATATTACTTGGAATGCACAATAAAAAAAATAAATAAATAAATAACATGATTTCTGAAAATAAATAAAAATGGTCTCTTGTTTTGCTCTCATACACCTATGTCCTACATTGTATGCTGGGATGCCACTCTGTCATGTACACGTGTACGAAAGTTTACGGAAGCTAGAGATTATGATTTATGAAGTTTATTATATTTTTATGATATTTTTTTTACACAAACAAATCAGTTTTCTTCAGAAGGCCTTTATTAAGCCCCCGGAGCTGTGTGGAGTACTTTTTATGATGGATTGATGTACATTACTGGACTACAAAATCTCAACGCCCATTTACTGCCTTTATAAAGCTTGGAAGGGCCAGGAAATCATATGTTTTCAGGGTAAGTAAATCATAAGGTGATTTTTATTTTTTGAGTAACTTTCCCTTTAACAAAAATATTGGTCATAGTTTTAGTTTTAATTAACAACAACAATAACCCTGTTCCCAAGTCCTATTCATCCAAATAAAATATATAATTATTAAATTATAATTATTATTCTTTTTTTCCCTCATGAATTTTATGCATATGCTCCTCAGCTGGTCAGGTTCTCAGCATCCCCCAGGCAAATCCTGCAGGCATCCCTGTGAAGGATGTCTGTACAAGTAAAAGAGAATGTAAACTGCACTGTCACAGGAAGACGGTTTCACAGGATCTGTTTTAACCTCTGCTTCTGTAATAAGAGGGACCAGTAGTGTAGGTCAGGCTTATGTGAAGCTTATGGGCCTGAAAGAAAGCTTTGGTTTGTGTGCAGCTACAGTACAGACCAAGACTGTGACTGGAAATAAAAACCAGGCCGTTTGTACTTCAGCGATCAATAAATCATTGAATTTTCTAATATTGTCTATGAAAAAAAAAGATTATTATAGGTTTTGACCCTGCATAATGCAGTACTCAAATGTACATTTAGTCATCGCAATAAACTTGGACATGAAACAACAACAGACACTCTTGTTCCTCTCGAACTAATGCTTATAGACTTACATTAACATCAAAAGTAATGGTATAAAAAGTCAGCTAAATATAATTGGTAATAATGTTAATAATGTAAATAAGTCTGCAAATCTAATGCCATAAGTAGAAACTGTGAAGAAAAGACTATATATAGTGTGCTCAGTCTAATTACCTTCTGTTCAGTGAATTTTTTCAACCTTAAGAAAGATGAAATTGGAAGTTTCTGAAGACTATAATAAAATATAGCTCAGCCAGAGATAACTGAAATAAATGCAGTGACATGCGAAAGTTTGGGAACCCCTTGCACAATCTGTGAAAATGTGAATAATTTTAACAAAATAAGAGAGATCATATAAAATATAAAATATTTTTTATTTAGTACTGCCCTGAGTAAGACATTTTACATAAAAGATGTTTACATATAGTCCACAAGAAAATAAAAAGCTGGAATTATTAAAATAACCCCCTTCAAAATGTTCACGAGTCCTTTGTTTGTTCTGAATAGTTAAACTGAGTACTGTTCTTCAGAAAAATCCTCAAGGTCCTGCAGATTCTTCAGTTTTCCAGCATCCTTTGCATATTTAAACCCTTTCAAGCAGAGACTGTATGATTTTGAGATCCATCTTTTCACACTGAGGACAACTGAGGGACTCAAACGCAACTATTAAAAAGATTCAAACATTCACTGATGCTCCAGAAGGACACACGATGCAATAAGAGCCGGGGGGTGAAAACTTTTGAAAAGAGTGAAGACGTCGAAATTTGTCTTATTTTGTTGAAATATCTTTTTTTTTCCATTTAGTACTGCCCTTCAAAAGCAACAGAAGACAGTCGCATGTTTCCAGGAAGACAAATTAAGTACAATTTACCTTGATCTTGAAATTCTAAAAGTTTTCACCCCCTGGCTCTTAATGCATTGTGTGTCCTTCTGGAGCATCAGTAAATGTTTGAACTCTTTTTAATAATTGTGTTTGAGTCCCTCAGTTGTCCTCAGTGTGAAAAGTAATTTCAGCTATATATATATATATATATATTTTTTTTTTTTTTTTTTGTCCTGTGGACTATATGTAAACATCTTCTATCTAAACTATCTTACTCAGGACAGGACTAAATAAAAATAACATGCATTTTATATGATCTCTCTTATTTTGTTAAAATTATTCTTATTTTCACAGATTCTGCAATTGGTTCCCAAACTTTTGCATGCCACTGTATATTCCCTTGTCACTTGTGTATTTTGTACAGGTATATTCCTTCCAGCTGTGATAAGTGCAGACAACGCTACTTAATCAGGTTCATTGGGATTATTGATGGGATTCTCAGTTGAGGATCATTAACAGCGAAAGATTCCTATCCGCACTGCACTCCACATGCGTGGATGACTAGAACATATATTTCCTCAACATCAGTCAGATACGACCTCTGTCAAATGAAATGCGTACAACGCTCTGACACTATAGCGACATGAAGTATTACCACTGACACAGTGCTGGAGCAGAATGCTTATTGCGGAGGTCATGTTTAGTCTGACCTCCCATTGTGGCTCATTTACCGGCAGGTGCTAAGACCAGGTAACAGATGCAAATAAATAATGAAACTAGGTGAGGAATTTAAGAGTGCAGGGGTCAGAGCTTAGCGCTACTACTGCGTTCATACAACAGAAAAACGCCCTATTTCCAATTCAAAATGTGAACGCAGCCTCCAGCGCAGCTCTGTGTGCAATGCTAAGGACGTACTGTACATGCGTAAATGAATGAGTCGTTTTACATCAGCCGAAAGCTAACTGAACTGTGGCATTATTAGGCACAAGCAAATATTTTAAGGCATAAATGTTGTGAGTTAATGTCATAACTAATATCATCGAAAATCCCCACGGCCTCCATTCTTAAATAATGTAAAAATCCCAGTAGCAACATCGTCCAGCATCTATCAGTGATCTCAGCCGCAGCCCACAGCGCAGGCTGACTCCATTAATGACCACACTGCAATTATTCTGCCCTTGAAACTTCAAATGCATATTCATTAGACTGAATTACATTTAAGGCTTACGCTTTTCATTTCTCAAGCAGTGCAGCATTGATTCTATATGTTTGTCTTCAGTGCTACAAATAAAATGATCCCTGGGAGTTTGCTTTCGCTATGTCAGTGTAATATGAGATAGGAGACTTTGGAAATGTGCCTTTCTATCTTGTAAATATGCTTGCCACGTATTTACAAGATAGAATTCCGGTGTTGCAACACCAGCACTGAACAGCGTGAAACAGATGCAACAGTGTATTCAGATTACAGATCGAAAGGCTCTTACAATGTGGTTCTTTTTAGAGAACCAAAAACACAAAAGCACAACCTGGTGCAGTCTTATTCCTGAACAAAACAGTCTTATGAACCGTTTTTTTGTTGTTGTTGTTGTTTTTTTTTTTTAATGAATAAAAAGTGTACAGTGCAACCAGTGTAGTCTGATTCCTTAAAAATAGATTTTTGTGAACCAATTATTTTTTAATAATAACGAAACCTACAGTGCAGCCAGTGTAGACTCACAAACAAATAACACTTATGAAGCAGTTCTTTTTAAAGAATCAAAAACATACAGCACAGCCAAGACAGAGTAGTCTGATTACTTAACAAATTATTCTTCAGAATGAATTATTTTTAATAATTACAAAGCCTACGGTATAGCTAGTGTTGTCCGACTCATAAACAAATTACTTTTATGAATCAGTTTTTTTTAAAGAGTCACATACATGCAGAACAGACAGTGTAGTTTGATTACTGAACAAAATACTTGTATGAACCAATTCTTTTTAATGAATAAAAACATACAGGGTAACCAGTGTAGTCTGATTCCTGAACAAATGATTCATTTGAACCAGTTCTTTTTAATAATAACAAAACCTACAGTGCAGTCAGTGTTGTCCGACTCACAAACAAATGACTCTTATGAATCAGTTTTTTTTTCGTCCAAAGAATCACAAGCATGCAGAATCACAAACATATTCTTATGAACCTATTCTTTTTAATGAATGAATTAAAAACTTACAGGGTAACTAGTGTAGTCTGATTCTTGAACAAATTATTTTTTAAATGAATTCTTTTTAATAATAACAAACCCTACAGTATAGCCAGTGTTGTCTGATTCACTCTTATGAATCAGTTCGTTTTAAAGAATCAAAAACATGCAGAACAGACAGTATAATCTGATTACTGAACAAAATGCTCTTATGAACTAACTCTTTTTAATGAATAAAAAACATACAGTGCAGCCAGTGTTGTCTGACTCAATGACTCCCTTGAATCAGTTCTTTTTAAAGAATCAAAAACATGGCGAACAGACAGTGTGATCTTATTACTGAACAAAATACTCTTATGAACCAATTCTTTTTGATGAATAAAAAATATTTAGGGCAACCAGTGTAATCAGATTCCTGAACAAATGATTCTTTTGATAAAATTATTTTTAATAATAACAAAAACCTACAGTATAACCAGTGTTGACCGACTCACAACAAATGACTCTTACGAATCAGTTCTTTTTGAAAAATCAAAAACATGCAGAACAAGCAGGGTATGATTACTGATCAAAACACTCTTATGAACCAATATTTTTAACAAATAAAATATACAGGGCGACCAGTGTAGTCTGATTCCTAAACAAATGTTTATTTTGTCCGACAAACAAATGACTCTTATGAATTAGTTCTTTTTGAAGAATCAAAAACATGCAGAACAGAAAGTGTAGTTTGATTACTGAACAAAATGCTCTTATGAACCAATTCCACTTCCAGAACAACAATTTACAAATAATTTACTCACCACCTTGTCATCCAAGATGTTCATGTCTTTCTGTCTTCAGTCGTAAAGAAATTATGTTTTTTGAGGAAAACATTTCAGCATTTTTCCAATTTTGAACTTCCAAAATGCGGCTTCAAACGATGAACATTTTGGATGACAAGGGGGTGAGTACATTATATGTGAATCGTTGTAAAAAACATGCAAGGCAACCAGTGTAGTCTGATTCCTGAACAAATGATTCTTGTGAATCAGTTCTTTTTAATAATAACAAAACCTACAGTGCAGCCAGTGTTATCCAACTTACAGACAAATGACTCTTACGAGCAGGTTCTTTTTAGTGAATCAAAAACATACAGTGTAACCAGTGTAGTCCGAACAGTAGTCTGTAGTCTGAACAAATGACTTTTTTTTTTTGTGAATCAAATGCATACAGAATAGTGTGAGACTTGGATCAATATAGCTACTGACTGATTGTTCATATGATAATGTATAGTACACTATTTTAAAATATAATAAGTATACAAGAAAATATAATACACGTTTTTTGTTTATTTTTTATGGTTGTTTTTTT
Source organism: Labeo catla (assembly GCA_012976165.1). Classification (NCBI taxonomy): domain Eukaryota; kingdom Metazoa; phylum Chordata; class Actinopteri; order Cypriniformes; family Cyprinidae; genus Labeo; species Labeo catla. The sequence continues at coordinate 286,338 of VONZ01000030.1, read as the reverse complement.
ATTTAGTTAAGGCCAATTATTAAACTGGATTAATGTTACTTTTTAAAAAAAACTGATAAGTAATGTCTCGGTAAGTACATTTTACATTGATTTTTATTTAAATTAACCCATCATTTGGTGATGAAATGTGAATTTCTTTCCCAAATATTTCTTACAAGTACTAAAAGAATCGTTAATGGAATCATTTAAATGATAGTTCACTCAAATATGAAAATTCTGTTAATTAATTACTCGCCTCCATGTCATTCATCTTCACATGGACTATTTTAAGGATGTCACTACTACTTTTCTAGGCCATGAACGTGCGTTGCTGTCTGTGCAGGGTCAAAAAGCTCTTAGATTTCATCAAAAACATCTTAATTTGTGTTTTAAAGATGAACGAGGGTCTTACGGGTTTGAAACAACATGAGGGTGAGTAATTAATGACAGAATTTTCATTTTGGGGTGAACTACCCATTTAAGGTACTGGAAGCTAAATGTTTCATGAATTCTTAATGATTCCAATCTCTGTTCAAAAGCCAGTTTGATTAATCACATGTTTAAGCCAGGATTGTGTTGTGTGCCTTTTGATGTAGACGCATGCACTCTTGCTACACCCAAAACTCTTAAACAAATGCAGTCATTTCCGCTGACATTTACTTAAATGTGTTTGCTCCCGGTCAGTCAGATATTGTACGCTCAGAAAAAGTAGCAGGTCATCATGAGCCAAACCATTTTTACAGATGTACTTTATGCAACACTGACCAAAAATCAAAAAAGTGACCTATGATTATTGTACCACTGTTGCACTTTATGTGTCAAACGCATACTATTTTCGCTCTAGATTTCAACTAGAATTTTACAGTCACAAGGACTTTACCTATATAAGCTGTTCTGCTTGCTCTCTTCGATGGAATGTGCTGCATGCATTTTGTTCCTCCATGAATATTTAATTGGCTGGAGCCAAATTATCCCATGTATAATTTAAAGCAGGCATGTTGTTGTCTACCAATATGGAGTTCCCTGGTCATTATGAAGTCAGCAGTATTTATAAGAGGTATCAGTCTTCACCACAGTCAGTGCAGAGACATGTCTAGGATAAAACAAGCATCGCTCAGCCATTTGTTCTCAGCTCTCCTTTTTCAAACCACACAAAGGGCAAACCATTATCTATTGCTGCACACCATCAGCAGTGCCAGTAGTAGATTTGACTTAACATTTTGTATGCTTTTAAAGAGATGTACTCACCCCCTTGTCATCCAAGATGTTCTTGTCTTTCTTTCTAAAGAAATTATGTTTTTTGAGGAAAACATTTCAGCATTTTTCTTCATATAATGGACTGCTGTGGTGCCCCGATTTTGAACTTCCAAAATGCAGTTTAAATGCGGCTTCAAACAATCCCAAATGCAGTTGTAAATGATCCCAGCCAGGAAAGAAGAGTCATAAAAAGAATAAAATTTATATACTTTTTAATGTCAAATGCTCATCTTGTCTTGGTCTTGGCCTGGACTGTTTTTTTTTCCAGTTCATGACAGTTAGGATATGTCGAAAAAAACCCATCTCATGTTCTCCCTCAACTTCAAAATCGCCCTATATCACTGTTTTACCTTTTTTTGTTAAGGGTGTTTGATCTTCTTTGCATGTTCACTTTGCAAAGACTGGGTTAGTACTTCTGCAGCGATGTAGGATGATTTTGAAATCATTTTTGAAGTTAAGGAAGAAAATACGATTGGAGTTTTTCAACATACCCTAACTGTCTAGAGGGACAATACACAGGGAGTGAAAATAACCAATCGTTTCGCTAGATAGACCCTTTGATCCTCGGCTGGGATCGTTTACAACCGCATTTGGGATCGTTTGATTTAAACTGCATTTTGGAAGTTCAAAATTGGGGCACCATAGCAGTCTATTATGTGGAGAAAAATGCTGAAATGTTTCCTCAAAAAACATAATTTCTTTCCGACTGAAGAAAGAAAGACATGGACATCTTAGATGACAAAGGGGTGAGTACATTATATGTGAATCTTTGTTTTGGAAGTGGACTTCTCTTTTAATTACTCACCTTCATGTCGTTTCGTTCATCTTCAGAACACAAATTAAGATATTTTTGATGAAATCCAAGAGCTTTCTGTCCCTGCAATAGATAGCAATACACGTTCAAGGCCCAGAAGGTAGTAAAGACATCGTTGGTAGAGAAGGTAGAAAAGAAATCATTGAATGAAGTCATTATTTTAGTTTTCTTTGCACACAAAATTATTCTAGTAGCTTTTAAAAATTACGGCTTGAACCACTGATGTCACATGGACTGTTTTGACAATGTCCTTACTACCTTTTCTGGGCCTTAAATGTAGGTGTGTGGAAACTTTCAGCGCATTTTAATTTTGGGGTGGACTGTTGCTTTGAAGCAATGAAATAAAATTTTCTTTCATGCATACTGATTTTGCATATAACTATGAAGTTTTCAAAATCAAAATGATTTTGCTTTTTCACAGATGCCTGAAATGTGCAGATGCTCCCTGCCAGAAAAGCTGCCCCACCAATTTGGATATCAAGTCTTTCATCACCAGCATTTCCAACAAGGTGACACCTATTACAATGCTGGAACTTACTCGCTCAGCAGCTATGCCGAACAGAGTTTATTGATGTTGGCTTAAGTGATAATCTCATAATCCTTTGTGTATTATATTTCTCAGTTAGTTAAGCACAAGCACTTATACATGGCTTTATTCAGCCAGGTAAAATCTCCAGATCTTTGCTTGAGTCCATGTTTATAGTTGACTCTATTGTGTGTCTTCCTAGAACTACTACGGTGCTGCCAAGGCAATCCTGTCCGATAACCCTCTGGGTTTGACCTGTGGCATGGTTTGTCCCACCTCTGATCTTTGTGTGGGGGGCTGCAACCTCTATGCCTCTGAGGAAGGCCCCATCAATATTGGTGGGCTGCAGCAGTTTGCTACTGAGGTAAGGTGCTCTTCAAATCCACTGGCTAAAATTGCAGCTTTTTCATTGTTAAGTCAAAGGTCTGGTGATCATTCAGCTGAACTCGAAGCTAAAAAATAATGTAAAAAATATACTGTATGTTTGAAATCCATGTCTTATTTTTAGACATTAATGGTAATTTAATGTAATGATTCCTTCAGTGGTCTACTGATGCTGCTTTCCCCTGTTCTTTCTGCTGTCTTGTACTTTGTGCTGTCTTGTACCCAGTCTTGTACATTCAGTTCCTTACTCACATCCCTTTAACAATCACCAGGCTCTTTTTAGTTCCTCTGAGAAAAGGTAGTGGGAAAGTCTTTTTCTCTGATGGAATGGACTTTTTTTCAAAGGTGTAAATCAAGAACAAGCTCAGGGAGGAAGAGAAAAAGTTAGCCTTTGCTCTCTTGTATTTGTTCTTTAGTTCTTAATCTTTTTGAGGAAAAGTAGAAAACAAGGACTTTAGAATTGAGTTTTTTTTCATGTTGCCTTCCTAGTAGCCTACTACATTTGCAATGTCCTATTTATTTAGCTTATACTTGCTAATTTGTTGGTGATTTTTTTTATTGTTTATTGTCATATGGCTGTGATTGAGTTAGCTGTTTCACTTATTTTTTACATTCAATCAGGCAAATACTGTATTGAAGTATAAACATATTTATACACTACCATTTAAAAGTTTAGGGTTGGTAAGATTTTTGGTAATTGTTTTTTTTTTTTTTTTAGAAGTCTCCTACTATTATACTTTTAAAGGAGACCTATTGTGCACCTTTTTCGATACAGTATGTGACATAAATCTCAGATGTCCCCAGAATGTGTCTGTGACGATTCAGCTCAAAATACCCCCCAGATCATTTATTAAATCATTTTGAAAATGGCTATTTTAAGTGGAAGCAGAAACATGCCGTTTTCATGCATGTCTCTTTAAATGCAAATGAGCTGCTGCTTCCCGCCCCTTTTTCCACAATAGGTCTGTGCAATTACAGCTCGTACCTCAGATACTCTGCTAAAAAAAACATCTTTTTGGTTTTGACAATTACGTCTATTGCACTGAAATCATGCGTTTTAATCCACATTAGTTTAAACTTCTGATACACGGTATTCTGAGTGCACACATCCAAAGCACAGACAAAAAAGTGGCTGTCACACGGCATGTGAGTGCTAAACTATGTTCTCTTTCATGTATTAATGAGCTTAAACTGTCAAATACACACACGTTTATGTTAAAAACACACGAGTTATGAAACCAGTAAGTTATTTCTGTGAAGGTAAACAGTTGGGAAAGAAATAGCATGTTTATATTAGATCTGTGTGGCAGCGGTACAATATACAGTAAAGAAATCAATAAATCTTCAAAAAGTCTTCTTTGAGGCTGGGACTCTAAATAGTGTTCTGTGCTCGTCTATGCAGCCAACGACAGAACAGTTAGCATGCTTTGTTCAAACTTTCAGCCTGATGTTAGAACTGGTACACCGCTGTTGCTTGCGAATATACAATGGTGACGTCGTTGGTGGAAACATGCAGGGTAAGGGCGGTAATATTACAATAAGTTCTCAAGAAATCCAAGCGGCTCATTTTTTCACAAGCTTGCAGAAAATTTACTAGGTTGTCCTTTTTCACATTTTCTGGTATGGTAGATGCACTGGATGCCCGATTATAGCACTTAAACATGGAAAACTCCTATTTTCATGATATGTCACCTTTAAAAAAAAACTGTTTTCTGTTATTTTTGCGAAGTATTTACAGCAGCCATTTCTCCAATCTTCAGTGTCACATGATCCTTCAGAAATCTTTCTGTACTGATTTGGTGCTCAAGGAAAAAAAAAAAAAATCTATTATCAGTGTATTCATTTCTTTAAAAAAGTACAATCTTACTGAGTCTAAACTTAACTGAATGGTAGTATATACAGGTGTATAAATTATGTATTTTATTATTATTTTATATAACCTAGTGACACTTTTCTTGTTAAAAAACATCATATACATACTTATACTTTATATTTTGTGTACTAAAGTGTCTATATGATCATGTGGTTATTATTGGCATTGTTTCACATATGTGACCCTGGACCACAAAACCAGCCTTAAGGGTATATTTGTAGCAATAGGCAAAAATACACTGTATGGGTCAAAATTATTGATTTTTCTTTTATGCCAAAAATCATTAGGATATTCAGTAAAGATCATGTTTCTTGAAGATATTTAGTAAAATTCCTACTGTAAATATATCAGAACTTAATTTTTGTTTAGTAATATGCATTAGTAAGAGCTTCATTTGGACAACTTTAGGTGATTTTTAAGGTGATTTTCTCAATATTTTGATTTTTTTTGCACCCTCAGATTACATATATTCAAATTGTTGTATCTCGGCCAAATATTGTCATATCCTAACAAACCATACAATCAGCTTTCGGATGATGCATAAATCTCAATTTCGAAAAATGAAATGAAATGCATAAATCTCAATTTCGAAAAATTGACCCTTATGACTGGTTTTGTGGTCCTGGGTCACAAAGCCAGTCATAAGGGGCAAATTTTTGAAATTGAGATTTATGCATCATCCGAAAGCTGAATAAATACGATTTCCATTAAAGTATGGTTTGTTGGGATAGGACAATATTTGGCTGAGATACAACTATTTGAAAATCTGGAATCTGAGGGTGCAAAGAAAATCGTCTTTAAAGTTGTCCAAATTAACTTCTTAATGCATATTACTAATCAAAAATTAAGTTTTGATATTTTTACGATAGGAAATTTACAAAATATCTTCATGGAACATGATCTTTACTTTTTGGCGTAAAATAAAAATCATTTTGACCCATACAATGTATTTTTGGCTATTGCTACAAATATACCCGTGCTACTTATGACTGTTTTTGTGGTCCAGGGTCACATATGGTGTGTCCACATAGGATGACCCAGCATTACAATACCCTGCTCTCCATTATTTCTAAAACTAGTGTGTCCATCTGTCACATGTCTAGCTGTCCCATCTTCACCCTGTCTTATCTTCTCTTCACCTGACCTAAGCGAATCTCTCCATTTTCACATCCCCCCTCTTTGAAAAAAAAAAAAGTCATCCTGAGAGGTCCAGAGAGTCCTGCAAGAGAAGGCCAACCGTACCATCCCGTCAGCTGCTTTCCACCGTCACCTCTCACCGCGGAGATGACAACTCCTCTCTTCTCAAATGTGAAAGGCCAGGGTTGTTTATCGGCCTGTTGATTAGATAAGCCCTAGACAGGGCCATCAGCGGCCGCTCGCCTCCCCTCCTCTCCTCAGTATGAGCTCGCCGACATACGCAGACCAGTGCTTGCATTAGTGTAAAGCAGGAACTGTACAGTACATCACATACAGTAAATCACATTATATGCCTAGGGCGGCTTCTGGTAAACAGTCAGTTGAGATGAGATGATGCAAACGGGGCCTGAAAGGCTTTCTGGAGCTAAATAAGAGAGGAAAGAGAATCACAGCGTAATGTTGTTTCATTAGGCCTGAGCGGATCTGTGCTTTTACTGTAAAAAGCTCTAGGGAGGTCAACTTTGAACTGTAATTTGCACACTGATTGCTTATAAATATTCCAGAGGTTACAGTGCTGAGGAAATAGGATTTATGTGGAAATGTGTATTTTATGGAGTCCGAATAAAGGTGAAGTTTGCTCTCCTCAGGTGTTCTGTAAGATGGGCATCCCTCAGATCAGGAATCCAGAGCTTCCACCGGCACACAAAATGCCGGAGAGCTTCCACACAAGGATCGCTCTTATTGGTTGCGGCCCTGCCAGCATCAGCTGCGCCTCCTTCCTGGCTCGGCTAGGCTATGATAACATCACCATCTTTGAGAAACAGAAATACATCGGTGGCCTCAGGTAGGATAAATGTTTCTGAATGTCTTTCTGCTAAGCTAAAGTTTATGAGGCAGTGATCTTCTTAACCTCAGCCTGAAAAGACCATGCTGCTCTTGGTCTATAGCTGGTGGACCACTGCATCCTATTCTCTCGAAAAATGTTATCAATGTGATGTCAGTCAAAAAATCTTAAAGGAATCCAATAAAAAAATTGTATAGGATTCTAATTAGAATTTATGTCATATTTTGGAATCATTCCTATAAGATTTTTGTAGGACTTCCTAGTACAAAAGATTTTGTTCTTATCCTGTTAATTTTCTTTGCAGCAGCTTGTTTACTGAGAAAATGTACATAAACGAGAATTATTTAAATAGGACGTAAAAAGGATCCCTATGGAAGTCAGTTTCTGCCACTGAATAAAAAATAAAAAAAAAGGTAATTGCAACTTTTTATCTCACAATTCTGACTTTTTTTCTCACAACTGTGAGTTTTAAAGTCAGAAATGTGTGATATAAACTTGCAATTCTGACTTATTTTCTCAGAATTGCATATTAACTGGCAATTGTGAATTATCAAGTCAGAACTACGAGACAAAAACCTGCAATTTTGAGATATAAATTCTGACTTTTTTTCCTCAGAATTGTGAGATATAAACTCGCAATTCTAAAAATATATTTTTTTTCTCTTTAGAATTGGACTTTATGGGCAAATAAATCATAATTCTGAGGAAAAAAGTCAATTGTGAGTTTATAGCACACAATTCTGAGAAAAAGTCAAAATTGCACATTTGTATCATGCAATTCAGAGAAAAAAAAAAAAACGTCATATTGTCACAGTAACTGTTTTTTTATTATTATTATTATTATTCAGTGGCTGAATCAGGCTTCCATACATTCCAGTTAAAAATAATAAATTAAAAATCTCATAAGAATCTCAAGTTTTGTAAGAATCTCATTGGAATGGTTCAAAATTATGATAGAAATTCCAATTAGAACAATTTTCTTCTTGGAATTTAAAAATTTTCAATCAAACAAGTACTAAAATATTTATTTTAATAGGCCTTACAAAGTCTACAAAGTAGATTTACAAAATACAATCAATATTAGCAAGATACTAGTATGTTATTAGTATTAGGATATTATTTATATTATTAATAGTATATTAAGGATAGGCAAACTGGTTATAAATACAACACAGATGTAATTAAATGTGAAAGTTTTATGTAGTATTTATTTATTTGTTATTATTATTGTGTCATTTTTCAAATAAATGTTTTTAGATTCTGTTCATCAATGTTAATAATAATGAATTATTTTATTTTATTTTATTTATTTTGTCTTGGTAATATTAGTTATGTGAGCTTTAATGAGTAGATCACATGACTGAGAGATCCCATGTGTGGTTTGAGCAGGTGCAGTTTGCCCCAAAGGTTGTTTACTGAAGAAGTCTGAATTATACACCATCTTGTAATCCCCGTTATTATTATTTTTCTCACACCTGATGGAGAATAAGATGTCGGTGATCTTGTCATATGCACCAAACCTTTCGCACGCGTCATGGGGTTTGTTCACGCGGACATCGATTTGCACAGCGTCAAAGCAACTGGGCGTCATTCATTTTCAATGAGAGGTGGCACAAGCATGAGCTAGAAAGACTGCTGCTGATGCGACAAAGTTGAACAGAGCTCAGCAGACTGATCGATCAGGGCATCCTCATTGTGACTAATCAATATAATGCTACAAAGAAACAATTTCAAATATTAAAAGTTGTCCTTATGTGTCTCCCTGTCTTTGTTTGCAGCACTGCTGAAATTCCCCAGTTCCGTTTGCCCTATGAGGTGGTGCAGTTTGAGATTGATCTGATGAAGGATCTAGGCGTGAAGGTACCAGTGAAAGAGAGATGGGAGGATGTCAGATCCTTCCAACCCATCAACAGCCAAATGTCACTGACATTAATAACCGTGCAGGGAAAAAAGCAAGCTAACAAAACACAATTAAAAGCCACATTAGTGAGACAAGTGGCAAAGACATCCATCTGTCCATTGCCTGAGAGCTGTGATGGTGAGAAATGGCAATCGATAGTCCTCATCCAGATCACCTGACCATGATTAATTTGATTTTAGTCTTGAGAGAGCTGGAGAGAGAGAGAAGGAGTAAGGGAAAGGGTTTCTCGATGGAGGTTGGTTAAGGCTAGGGAACGGGGACACTGACTCCCATGAGCTGACCTTTACATCAACACTTTATTTATTTTCAGCAAAGAAATTCTATTTCCATTTATTTTAATTGAGAAAATTAGTGCTGATGAGGATTTCACCATAGTCACCATATTTCACCATAAAACACTTTTCCCTCTAAATTCTCTTTAAAATCATTATTTTTTTCTTTTCTCTAATATTTCTAAATTCTCAGTCCTAAACAGACTTAGAACTACATGCAAGTTAACAAAAGCCATCTTTTCAATATAGTGCTGAAATGTACTAATATTGTCATTCATTGCATAGGCTTTACAGTATGCAAAATTATTGTGTGTTTGATTTAGGAATGCCTGAAAAATCATTACCATATCATTACCAAGCGTATATTAGATATAGTACTGTTCAAAAGTTTGGGTATTGATCAAAAGTAACTTAAAAAAAATATAGGCCTGGTTTCACGGACAGGTCTTAGTTGAAGCCAGGATTAGGCAATAGTTCAATTAGACATAACATGTCTTAGGAAAAAAAAAAAAAAAACATTACTGCTGTGCATCTTGAGGCAAAATAAAGGCACTGACATTTTAAGATCAGTTCTTTCAGCTGAAACAACTCAGACTTACATTTTAGTCTTAAAATATATTAAATAGAAAACATGAATTTAAAAAGTAATATTTATGCTGTTTATACTGCATTATTGATCAAATAAATGTAAGCTTGGTGAGCATAACAAACTTCTTTCAAAAAATGTATAAAAAAATCATTCAGACTCCTGAACTTTTGAACGGTACTTTATATTGGTAATTATTGGATATTTATTGGCACTGCTAATTAAATGTACTGCTATTAAATTACTGCTATTAAATGTAATCTTTAGCAAACCTCAAAATGAAAATATTTTTTTCATACTGTAAATTGTAATGTTATAATGTACAGGTAGCATTCAAAACAGTTTTCTTTTTTTAATATTTGGCACGTGAAAATATTGACTTTAAAGGGATAGTTCATCCAAAAATTCCGTCTTGAAACACTCACCCTCATTTTGTTCCAAACCCGTAAGATCTTCATTTATCTTTGGAACACAAAATGTCGAAGTCTGACATGGAAGAGAAGAAATTGTTGAATAAAGTTGCTATTCTTGTTTTCTTTGCACACAAACAGTATTCTCGTAGCTTCATAATGGTGCATTAACAGAGCATCAATGCTTCTTATTTACTTTGAATGGGTGATATCATGCATTGCCGAACTGAATTGGCGCGATGCAATGGATCATTGGCGTTGCTCACAGCAGAAGTTGAAAAACTTTCAACTTTTCAAGCATCAGCCAATCAGATTGACTTATGCAAATACTCTAGCGCAGATGCTAGCCATTCATGTTCATGCAACACCAGACAAGTAATATGATTGGCTATTGTCTCCGTCAAGTGCTAACGCTAACGCCCTGTGTGAAAGCACTGTAACATTAAAGGGGTCCTTTTTATGCTCTTCTTTTTGTTTTAGGGGTGTATTAGATCATGCTCTCATGCTTAGTGGTTCGAAAAACGCATTATTTTTCACATAATTTACATTGTTACAATAAAATTCTCCTCAGCTTGGCACAAATGGCTCGATTAATTCCAGGTTTGATGAAGGCCCGCCTTCCGAAAAACAAAATCTGTTGTGATTGGTTAGCTGTCCCAGTGCGTTGTGATGGCGACTTAGTGGGTGTTTCAGTACCGCCACGCCCTTGCCAAAGCAGCAGGTTCAGTCTGTTATAGTTAAGGATATATTAAGGTATAGTTGACGCTACAGTAATGGGTTCTATCGTCAGCATGCAAGATCACCGATACATGATATTATTGTGCTAATTTATTTAATTATTCACATACTTAGTTTCATTGCCCGAAGCCAGCTCCAGCATAAGGCTAAAAGCAGCCTAATGTTTTTAATATGACTTAATTTGTATTTAACATGACAACAATTGAATAAAAACATTTCCTTAGTTATTCAAAAAGCAGCTACAGAAAACAAGCAAAAAACATGAACATTATCAAAGAATATCATCACTTACTAGCCTAGCCTAGTCTAGTGATGAATAAATCTCTCACCACACACCTATGCACATGTTTGTGGTGCTTTCCGACACAGCCACTGGAGCTGATCGCGGCCACTCTAGTCAAAGCTTGTGTTTACACCAGCTGTGCCTTGGCATGTGTTTCGACCCCCTTTACTGCACACGTCTGCCATCGGAGCTGATCGCCGCCACTTTAGTCGATAGTTGTGTTGGCTGTGGCTCTTTGAAGCATCCCAGACGCGGCTCTGAAGTTAGGCTAATCCCCCACCTTGTCCCTAACCACCCCCTGACCATTTGAATTTCCGTAGGCGGGATATATTTTAATAATATTCTAATGGGCCGCGTTGTAACATCATAACATAACAACATCCTGTAACATCCTGTAGTCCAAAGGAGCTGTTCGTTGTAGTTCTTGAAAAGGGATTTTTTAAAAATGAAATATCTTCCTTTGGAGTGGACTGTGAGATTTGTAACTTTGTAGATATTTTTTATGCCCAAACATGCGCACCACACACTGACTAAAATTCAAAAAGTGAAAAAGCATAATAGGACCCCTTTAATGTTGAACCACTGATGTCACATGGATTATTTTAACAATGTTAAAATAAATAAATAAATAAATAGCTTAATTTGTGGTCCTAAGATGAATGAAGGTCTTATGGGCTTGGAACAACATGACGGTGAGTAATTAATGACAGAATTGTCATTTTTGGGTAAAAAAAAATTTAAATAATTTTCTTTAAGAGGTATTGGTCAAATTTCAGTATCGGTCCATTCCTTTTCCTTTACCCTGTATAGGTTTTTTTATTATTATTAATGTCAAGTAAACAGTCCATGCTGGCATCTGTCTAATTTGGCTTCTACCAAGTGACAGATGAAATGATTTATGGAATCGTATGGAAGCACAGTCTTTAATGTGAGCAAAACAAAAAAATATGGAAAGCATTTTCTTCAGTGTGGCAAGCATGGGTATTTTGCATTCTTAACTATCTATGATTATATTGGTAGCCTGGCTTTATTATTTGCATTTAGCATTATTTTCCCCTGCGGCCTGCGACCCTTTAAGAATAGTCCTGTGACCCACCGCTTGTGAACCACGGGTAAATTTGTCATATTTTGTACCTCAACACATAGCACCACATGTGACCACAGAATCATTTTGTTTGAACTAATGTATCATAACTATACTCGTCTGTATACTGCCGTCACAAAGGTTGCGCGATGATTGATGTAATTATGTCCTGGAATTCACAGCAGCGTAGAATAATTGACGCTAACATCCTCTTTATGTGAATAATACAGACAGATGGAGGCAGCTGAGACAGATGCAGTGTGGATGTTGTTTTTTTTTTCAACAGGTTGTTCTTGAGAAGGGACTTGGGCAGAATGGGATGACTCTAACATCGCTGAAAGAAGAGGGCTTTCAAGTGGTCTTTGTTGGCATTGGTCAGTTCCTCTTTTTTTGTGTGTGCTCACCTGTGCATGTCTTTTTTTCTTTATATGAATAAATCTGTGCATCTGTTTGTCATGTGCTTGCTGACACCCTGTGTGAATAAACTAATTAGTGTCTGCATTAAAAATCTGTGTTCTCCTCCGTTGGAGGTCACTCAGTGAAGTTAAAACTCGTTTTTTACTCTCAAAGGAAACACATAACCCCTGTCCTCGTTTTTCTTGATATCTAAATGGCCTGTCTGTGTAATGCTTCCTGTTTCATTGTCTCTTTTTTTCTGTCTTCCTGTATGTCGTGTTCTGTCTTGCTCTCCATCACCCCATCTATTCTGTGTGCTTCACTCTGTCACTCCTTTTGAACACACACACTCATCTGCCCTCTTTGTTAAATGGCACATTCATTATTCTATCCAGACATGATGTCCATATTTAACCTAAAAGAGATCACCAATAAATGAGAAAAGTGGTTCAGAGTAGTGCTGGGTGATATACCGGTTTAAACGGTAAACAGGTTTCAAAATCCAGCATAACAGTACAAGTGCAATGTACAGTACAAAGCATCGTTAATTGAGAGGAGATCCCTGTTAACTGCATACACTTCTGACTAAAGGTTGGAAAACTTTAAGAACTATTAATAACTGTAAACAGTCATTAAAGTGCCCCTATTATGGATTATGAAAGGTTCATATTTTGGTTTTGTGAGTCTCTAACAACAGGTTGATATGCATGCAAGGTCAAAAAACACTTTTGTTGTCTTATAATATGCATTTATTTGTACCTTTTTTCCTCAACGACTCCCAACCCATTTGTTCAACAAATCATTTGTCCAACCCCCTACTTTGCGTGACGTTAAAGGAATAGCTCACTTCCAGAACAAAAACTGACAGATAATGTGCTCACCCCCTTGTCATCCAAGATGTTCATGTCTTTCTTTGTTCAGTCGTATTTTTTGAGGAAAACATTTCAGGATTTCTCTCCATGTAATGGACTTCTATGGTGCCCCCAAATTTGAACTTCTAAAATGCAGTTTAAATGCAGCTTCAAAAAAGTTACAATTTATATACATTTTAACCTCACATGCTCGTCTTGTCTAGCTCTGTGTGAACTGTTTCTTTTTTTTTTTTCTGGATCAAGACAGTTAGGGTATGTCGAAAAACTCATCTCATTTCATCCTCCAAATTTAAAATTGTCCTATATCGCTGTTTTACCTTTTTCTGTAAAGGGTGTTTGGCCCTCCGTGCCTTTTCACTTTGTAAACACTGGGTCGGTACTTCTGCAGCAATGTAGAGTGATTTCATTCAAGTTTTCCCGGGTCTGCACGTGCAACAAGTGGGTGGGCAATATGCTAATGAAACAATTTAGGATTCATTTTAGGATTCATTCGTTTAGAATCGACTCTATCTTTTGAGAGACAATAACTTTATACACCGTGCACTTTTAGATTTAAAACTTTGCAGGATGTTTTGATTCACTTAGAGCTATGTTACACACTGCTTGAAAGGTAATTTTTTTATAAATCCATAATAGGGGCACTTTAACAGAAGCCAGAAACGCTGAATGCAAAGAGGAGAAAATACTTTAGCAGGCAGATGAAGCTCACTGTTCACAATATGCAGAATATAGGAAGAATTTTTTAAATACTGAACGGGGCCTGAGGGGTTTATATGAATCTCTGAGGAAAACTGTCTTCAGAAAAGTTTAGATGGTATTTTTATTTCATCTTACCATAGCCTCGTGGGCAATGTGTCGACATGCAGTGCCGCTGCGCTTAGGGTGTCCCGTGTCCGAGTCCCGGCTCGCTGACCAGGCATTTGTGCCTGTCCTTCCTCTCTCTCCCACTTCACTTCCTGTCTCACTACTGTCCTATCACAAAACATTACTGATACATAATGCCAAAAAAAAAAAAAACTCAACAACGCTGCCTTGTTTACAGCTTTAATCAAGGAAATGCCCAGGGTTGCCAGGTTTTCACAACAAAATCCACCCAGTTGCTACTCAAAATTAGCCCAAAACTAGCCCAATCATGTTTTGAAGGGGGCCCCCCCATTAAAAAAACGTGTTCCGGGTTTTTTTGTCTGGGTTCACCTGGCATATTTCAGGGGCTAAATATGATGTTACTGGGGTCGCTTCAACCTGCGGAAAGTTTTAAAGTAACCTGATTCAGCGGGAAAACTGTGGAATTGGCAACACTGGAAACGCTGTATCACTGTTGTTCCATAAGCGCCACCTGCTGGCAGAGAGTGAATTTGAGTCTGATTCAGCTTGTCTGCTGTTTTTGTGTCATACAGATATGTTTTATGTAGCATAATATCACAAAGCTAAGGTCAGAACATTCTGTTTTTGCTTTAAATTTTGAAATTATACAATCTAATTTATATCAAAACTGCTCATGCTTTTTGTTTGGACTGTGATTAAAATGCAGTTGGTTCTGCAACTGTTTCACACATTCTAATTATTATAAAGGTGCAGTCAGGGAAAACCCATGATAAACCACCAGAATCCTAAAAAAAAAAAAAAAATTAAAAAATTTAAAATAACAATGATAGAGATTTTTGGAAAAGCCACCCAGCATTAGTTTAGAGTTACCAATAAGTCTGAGTTTACCTTTATGTTGTCATTCAATAAGTGAACACATAAGATTTCAAAATGAAATAGAAGTTCATGTGAAATTCATATGACTTTAGAAGGCTTGGAATATGGTGCATGAGTTGTGTGGACCACTTTTATGGTGCTTTTTATTGCCATTTTTGAAGCTTAAAGCTCCAGTCTCCATTCATTCTAATTCAAAAATCATCTACCAGTACATTATTCAAAATTTCTCCTTCCAAGCATAAAGGCGTATAGGTGGCGTGAGGGTGAGTAAATGATGACAGAATTTCAACTTCTTCAACTAATCTTTTAATGCTTCCCACCCTTTGGCATTTGTAGTTTCTTTGCGCAGAAAGAAATGTGTCCGTTGAGTCATTTTGCCGTTCTATTTTTATTAAAGTAAGGAAATATTGTGTGCATTGGTGTATTGATTTGATTTGAGAAATTCAAACATTCCTCGAGGGTGACTGTGTACTTTGTGCTTCTTTCTTCTCCTTATAATTAAAAGGAATACGTATCATTTATTATGTTTGAATAGCACTACTTTTTGGTAGCTAAGCTTCATTGTTATTGAGACGGGCGAGTCTCAGAACTGCTCTGGGATTTCTTTTTCTCATAAAGCAACGGCAATAAGCTGGGAATCATAAAGGAAATGATTACATTTGCGCCTCTGTGATATTTTTTCAGCACTTCTCTCATGTTGTCTCTAATGTCAGCCTCTACAGTGATTGACATGCAAATGTGTACCTTTGCCTTTGAGAGAGAGAAATGGTTGAAAAACACAGATAAGGACGTTTCTTTTTGGCCTGTAAAAATAACCGGCGCACACCCTTTTCGGTCATTTTATCATGTGATTGCCATGTCGTACGCTCTCCGGCTCAGTAATGGCTATCATCAAAATATACATTTTTGGACCGTTGCCTTGAAAATATTGTTTTCTGTGTACACCCACCATAAAATCGTTCACAATGGAGGCAATTAAGCCCCGAATGCTTTAAGGTTAGCGGCAGTCATGTGGGTTTATCTGAAGCATTGAAAAAGATGAATGCGGCTTCTAAACTACACCATATGGGTAGGCAGATTGGTCTAGATGTTCAGTTCTAATGAATATGACTCTGAGGAGGTCTTACTGAGGTCAGCGTCTCTATCATTATGTCACATTAGTCGAGTTGCCTACAAAAGCTTATGAAATGCAAGGAGTTGCTTAATAAATGCAACATTTTCTTACACATTGCAACATAAAAAAAAAAATTCTCAGTACCACTTTATATTAACTTTAATTAACATTACTAGCTACATTAAGTAATGCTTAACAAATCATTAGTTTGACAGCTAGAAGTAAGTTTAAATGCTATATTTATAGATATATTCTCCATGGACTTCCTGGAGTGCCTTCGGGGACCCCTGGGGGGAAAACTCTGGATTTAAGAAGACAGTCACTGTCTGTGAAGGATAAAACTGTCTTTTTAACTGTTTTGCGTCATTTTCCTGCATGGCATTTAAGCTGTTAAAGAAAGCCGTCCAAGAACTACTTTTCAACTAAAGTTGAAGAGCAGATGGTATATTGGATATCAATATGTTGTGCTTTACATTTATAGCAGAACTCCAAAAAATTGAGCTGGTTACTTTTTATTGTAGTATATTACTTCTTGGTCCTGCTGTTAGTCACGCAACCTTCGATTTATGTCCTCGCTGTAATGCTGATCCAGGAACAATACAAGCCAAAATCCATCTTAATCATTATTTAAAAAGAGAAAGATAACAACAGAACACAAAACAGAAAAAAGTGTTTGCTTATTACTAAAATCAGGAAACAAATGTGTTGATCCTAATTCTGACTTTATGTCATGACTGTGACTTTGTAACTCGCAATTGCGAGTTTATATCCTGCAATTCTGGCTTTATCTTGCAATTTTGACTATATAACTCGCAATTGCGAGTTTATATCCCACAATTACGATTTTATATCTCGCAATTCTGACTTTATAACTCTATAAAAATATGTAACTATAAATTTATAACTATAAAAAAGTCAGAATTGCCGGATATAAACTATATAAAAGTCAGAATTGTGAAATACAAATGCAAGTTTTGAGAATTGCACATTCATATCTCTCAATTCTGACTTTAATTTCTCGCAATTGCAGATTTATATCGCACAATTCTGAATTTATCTCACAACTCTGCATTTATATCAAGCAATTTGTTTACATCTGACTTTTTTTCTCAGAATTGTGAGTTTATATCTTGCAGTTCTGACTTTTATACTTGCATTTGCAAGTTTATATCTCACAATTTTGAGAAGAAAAGTCAGAATTGTTTATATGTTTATATCTCGCAATTCTGACTCTATATTTTACAATTCTGACTTTATCCCACAACTATGACTATATAACTCGCAATTGCGAGTTTATATCCCAAAAATCTGACTTTATATCTCACAATTCTGACCTTATAACTCGCAATTCAGAGAAAAAAGTCAGAATTGATGGATATAAACTCACATTTTGTGAACAAAAAGTTCAGAATTGTGAAATCGAATGCAAGTTTTGAGAAAAATTTTGAGAAAAAAGTCAGAATTGCATGTTTATGTCTCACAATTCTGACTTTATCTCATGACTATGACTTTATAACTCCCAACTGTGAGTTTATATCCTGCAATTCCAACTTTATATCTCTCAATTCTGACATTATTTCTCACAATTCTGACTTTATCTCATTACTCTGACTTTATAACTCACAATTGCGAGTTTATATCACACATTTTTGAGAAAAAAAAGTCAGAATTGCATGTTTATATCTGATTTTTCCCCCCCTCAGAATTGCTAGTTTCTATCTTGCAGTTCTAACCTTTTTACTCACAATATAAGAGTTTATAGCACAATTCTTAGAAAAAAAATCAGAATTGCAAATTTGTATCATGCAATTCTGAGAAAAAAAGTCAGAAAAAGTCAATAGAACAAAAAGTAGCAATTACATTTATTTTTTGTTTTTATTTTATTTTTTTTACTTTTTTTGGTGGTGGTGGTGGAAACAAGCTTCCATACCTTAATATCAGGGCAAAACAAGACAAAAACAGCTCCTAGAAAATGTTTACTATATAGAGAGTTTCAGAATGCACATACAGGGTTCTGAGACCCTACTTTTGTTTTAAAATCCTAACACTTTGTTTATTTCCAGGTTTAAATTTAGAACCCCAGGCCTATTTCATTTAAATATCTAAAAACAAAACAACACAAAAAATGTTTCAATTTTAGATTTCATGGTCAGTCAAGTGACCAATTTTTGAAACTGATAATATTTATAGATTGTATAGACCAAGGGTGCTCAAGCTCGATCTTGCAGAGTTTAGCATCAACCCCAATTAAACACGCCTGAACCAGCTAATGAAGCTCTTACTAGTCATACTGGAAACTTCCCGGCTGTTGTGTTGAGGCAAGTTGGAGCTAAACGCTTGGGCACCCCTGGTTTAGACCATCATATATTCTTGTTCTTCAGATCATCTCAAATCATGCTGAAGAACATTGAAGTAGTTGTTATTTCTAAGTACATATATATATATATATATATATATATAGAGAGAGAGAGAGAGAGAGAGAGAGAGAGACAGATATATATATATATTTATGTATACACAGATACTCACACAACACCTTCAGGGTTCCTTGCAAGATTTAATTTCTAAAACCATGTATACTTCTTTACTTACCTTTCCTATGAAACTATTTTCAGTCTGTGAATCACAGTATTTCTCTTCAGCTCTTGCAGTTGCTTAATGCATTATTGCATATGAGAAAAGACTAGTATTTAATTTGTGTATGAATTTGATCTCTGAAGTGTCAAATGGTTCTACGAAACAACTGCTCTTAGCCGGTTCAAGGCAAAATTAAATTTTCAGACGTCTCTCAGCTGCAGAACTTTATGAATTTAACCGTTATCCTTATGCTACCTTGTATGATGCGCCTACACTGTTCGGAACAGACTTTAAATAGCCTGTAATGATGGCAGAGAAGTACAGGCAATATTATGTTTGTACCTGGAGCATCTGTGAACTTCCAGTTACCTCCCGCACGTCGTACATGCTAATCTGTTCTGTGGTGCTTTGGCGTACAAAGTTTTCATCTGTTGCTTGAAGGCACACAGTAGCTTTTCCCTCCCGTGACACACGAGGCCTTAGCATTCATCGCTCAAACAGTGATGATGGGCATAATGAGATAGAGATTGATAGCCTCCATCATGCAGTACATCCTTGGGGTGCGTGCCAGCCATAATAGACAGATTTGAAGTGACAGGGGGTTAAGTATCCCTTAGATCCATTTCTGTTTGCCCTTTGTCTTATCGACATAGTTCTTAAGGAAGCCGCCTGCCGTTCCTCCAGTTCATTATTATACGTTACATGTCTGCGGAGGACATAATTCCAAACAAACTCTATTAGATCATTGATTTATATTCAGTTGCTGAAGTGTGTTTATGCTCTGTAGTTACAGTTAATGTTTGTACTCATAATGTTAAACAAATCATGACTTCGCTGTGGTTTTAACACGGGTCGTTTGCCCTACTACAATATGCCAGATGCTCTGTAAATATTAGCGTTCAGGGGCAACGTGCACCTCTTTTTATTTTGAGAGGGCACAAGTAACGGTTGCAACTCACTTTTTTAAATTTGTGGTTTAGTTTTTGTTTAGCATATTTAATGTATTATAATGTAATATATTTGGAGAATGGATGGATGGATGAATTAATTAATATAATTAGTATTATATAATTTCATTTAGTTACTAAGCCTGCTAAATTACCACTGAGCTTGACAGCAAGTGATCACTGTGCATTTTTTTTTTAAATCTGATAACTCATTATACTTTATCTCATTTTCAAGCTAAAAGTGACGTGAAGGTGGGTAGATGGTAAATTAAATTTGAAGCAAACGATCAACAGAAATTAAATTTAGACATGTTTAGAATAGGCAATTTAAGCCATTTTAAATGCATTTATGCAACTTAATTACAGTGAAACTAACCGTAATTAGGTAAAAGACTAAAAACTTGCTAAACTTGTTAAACGTGTCCTTATATAAAGTGAAAAATCAATCTGACAGGACATTTAATGTAATTTTATATTAAAATAATATTGAATGTATAGTTTTTTGAAGTAAACAGAACCAGTCATCATATATATATATAGTACTGTGCAAAAGTTTTAGGCCACTAGTATTTTCACCAGCTAAAAAATGGTTTAAAGTAAGTTATTTCTATCTTTTGCTGTAGTGTGTCAGTAAAAAATATCGGTTTACATTTCCAAACATTCTGTTTGCCATTAATTGTAATAATCTAGTGAGATTTTTGTTTGCACAATGAGTCTGACAACAGCCAGTGCTCCACACAGAGATCTGATCTCACCATCATCCAGTCTGTCTCTGGAATGACATGAAGAAACAGAAAAACTGAGACAGACTAAATCCAGAGGAACTGTTTCAACATCTCCAAGATGTTTCAAGTAACCTACCTGCAAAGCTACCTGAAAAACTCTGCACAAGTGCACCTAGGGCAAAAGCTGCTTTAAATGCAAAGGATGGTCACATCAAATGCTGATTTATTTTAGTTAATAGAAGTTCTTTGATAAAGAAAATTGATTTATGACATTGTTTTTGACAGCATCCTCATTTTATGTGCCTAACTGCCTAAAAATTTTAACAGTACTGTAGCTTTGTAGGTATAGGTCTCTTAAAGCAACTTGGAGATGTTGCCACAGTTCTTCTGGATTTAGTCTTTCTCCGTCTTTTCTGTTTCTTAAGACAGACTGGATTGAATGATGGAGAGATCAGATCTCTGTTTGCACAAGGAGTCTGACAACAGCCTGTGCTCCACACAAAAATCTCACTGGATTATTATAATTAATGGCAAAATGAATGTTTAGAAATGTAAACTGATATTTCCTACTGATACAGTACAGCAAAAGACTGACTTTAACTGACTTTAAACCATTTTTTAGCTGATGAAAATACTAGTGGCCTAAGATTTTTGCACAGTACTGTATATACACACACTTATAAAATGACATTTCTCACAATTCCCTGTGTGACACTTAAAGGGATAGTTCACCCAAAAATTCTGTCATTAATTACTCACTCTCATGTCATTCCCAACCTTTAAGATGTTCGTTCATCTTCGTAACACAAATTAATATATTTTTGATGAAATCCTAGTGCCGTATTGTGTGAGTTTCCGAGCTACTTATGCTACCTACTTATTAAAAAAACTCATATGAAGCATATGAAGCTGTATATATGACAAAAGTATCAGTTTTCTAATTGCGCAGGATATTAAAATTGTTTCCAAGTCATAACATAATATTCTGCAAGTAACTGTGTGAAAATTAGGCTTTTTTTAATCAAATCAAAGTCTATACCTGTAAATCGTTGTGTGAAAAGAAACAAACGTTGTCAGAGTTTTACTCCCTCCAGTGTTCTCTAGTGTTTTTTTACAGTGTAGTGTTTTTTTGGAAGTTGCATTCAGAATCCACTTGGCAATAATTATGTTTTCATGCTGGACAGGTCTTCCGCAAGCAAATAAGGACAAGATCTTTGAGGGCTTGACCACAGAACAGGGCTTCTACACATCAAAGGATTTCCTTCCCTTGGTTGCAAAGGCCAGTAAAATAGGTACTGTAAAATATTCCAGTTTAAATTCCTTTTAACATGGTCCAAAGTAAAAAAAATTAGTGTGAATTTCCAGTATACCTTTGGTTACCAGCTGCTATCTTTTCGCAGTAGTTTCACTTTACTTATTTCCTGTTGCCTTCTCTTGTAACAGTATTATACTGACTGGGAAAAAAACAAATGTGTTTATTACACGACTCTCCTCAATAGCTCCCAATTGTGGAGTTCAGTGGTCAAACTGTTAATAGTTTCTGTTAATGATATTTGATGCTGGTTAATGCTCAGTGCACTGTATTTTACTTACAATTTGTGTTATTTGCTGTTTTTTTCTATGGCTTTTTTTTGCAGGCATGTGTAATTGCCGTTCGCAGCTGCCAAAGCTGCATGGGAATGTGATAGTCCTAGGCGCAGGAGACACAGCGTTTGACTGCGCCACCTCTGCTCTCCGCTGTGGAGCTCGACGAGTCTTTGTGGTCTTTAGAAAGGGCTTCACCAACATTCGTGCTGTTCCAGAAGAGGTAAAAAAAAAAAATCAGTTCAGCAGCACCTGCAGCCAGTGATAAATTCCTATTGAAGGAACAGCTGTCTACCCCATGTCCTTAAGAAGACATTTTCTCTTTTTGTCCTCTTAAATTACATTTTGTGTGGATTTTGACATGTTCTTTTATAATTTTCTTCTGTTTGTTTGTTAGAATTCTGGCAAACTCTCACTCCATCTCTACTGCTCACTCAGATGACAAGTAGATAGACAGATTATTGTGTACCTTTACAAGCTCTTTTACTCAAAGAAATATTCTGCCTTAAGTATCTCTTAATTTCCTTTGCATAAATGAAGACAATTCCAATCATTTTTTTTTTTTTAAATCTCTTTATAGGTGAAGTACAGTGTTTGTGTGTGTGTGTGTGTGTGTGTGTGTGTGTGCCAAAGTGCGTCACCAGTAACAAAACTGGCTCAACCACAGTGGTGCGGCTGAACTTCCAGTTTGTATGTAGTGTTTTCAAAGTGTATTATTATTATTATTATTATTATTATTATTAGCTTAATTTTGTTTCATGCTACTAGTTGCACAGAAATAATACAGTTCAACTTTAAAATAATGTCTTGTGCTGCACCTGGCAGACTGTTGCATAAACCCCTAAAATAATGAAAATTATTCCTAGATGGACATAATGTATGCAAGGGAATGTAAAAAGAAAAAAAAGTGAAGTTATATTCATTATCCACCTTTCCTTTAGAACCTGCTCAATTTAGAGCATAGCCCAGTTTTGAAAGCCTTTGTCTCAGTTATCACTGATATTTTGCAAAATTTAGTCTGTAATGTGAAATAGTTATATGAAATATTAATCGTTTCAAATGGAACCTTATCAAAGTTAACAGAGCTAACCGTAGATTACACAACAGACAGTGGAATAAAAGCAATAAAAGTCAGCTGAGAAAAACTGAATGGCCTTACTTAATGGAATAAGCTGACAGTAAAAAGATTCAGAGTAAAATATCTATGATAACTGATCTGAAATCTAGTGTAAGATCCGGAGAAGAGTGAGATGGAGTTAAAAGTGGATCTTTCTCTGTGCATTGGACATCTGAGATAAAAACAAACATGTAAAACCATGAATGGCTAAGGTTAAAAAACAAATGAACCTGAACAAAGGAACCATGTTTTTTTTGTTTGTTTTTTTTTAAACGGTTTCCTGTACAGTTACTTTATTAGTTACCCACAGATAACAGTTATGTACAAAACAGTAGAGATCAAAATTAGAGAATGATTTAACCCTTTAACTGTCACTCCCTATCTTGAACATAGACATAAAAATGTACTATCCAAAGTTACATTTTTATAATTCATGAATGAAAACATTTTGTAATATGATTTTGATGTACAATTTCCATGGTAATGCAATGTCTGATTTTAAAATGGTTTTCAAAGGATGAATTTTGAGATTTTAAGTTTTCAGTTGATATATATTTTCTTAAGGTTTCTATTGTGTGATAGGAAAAAAGGCAACAAAGGTCAGAACTCCTGTAATGATGTAGATTTTTGAAGTGCACTCTTGACATAAATTAATCTATTATTTTTCCTATATAATCTGTAACACAAAAGAGGGATAACATATCTATTTACGAGTCTTAGACCTTCCCAATGATATATAGTTTGTCATGATTCGTTTAGGATTTATTTGTAATTTGGTGAAGTAAGCTTTTAAAGGGTTAAAAAAATTAATTTTCTATCTGAAATACTGTTAATCTTCATTGCTCAAAATTTGAAGAAATATTAGACTACCCTTTAAATTCTTTCTGTCGATGAGAGTTCTGGTCACTGCAGAGTGTGTGAAATCCTTCCAAACACTTCCAGAACTTCAAACTCGTCCTACATTGCTGTTTTACCTTTTTTTTTTTTTGATCTGCATGTTCATGTATGCATGTAAACACTGGGCCAGTACTTCTGCAGCAATGCAGGACGATTTTAAAGTTGGAGGAGAAAATGAGATGGGAGTTTTTCGACCTGTATTGACCCGGATTACACGAGTGTTTGAGGTTAAAAAGTAAATAAATTGTCGCTAAATAAGATGCTTCTTCCTCGGCTGGTATCGTTTAGAGCTATGTGAAGCTACTTTTAAACTGGATTTTGGACAATCAAACTTGGGGGCACCATTGATATGGAAATAATTCCTGAAATGTTTTCCTCAAAAAACATAATTTCTTATTGACTGAAGAAAGAAAGACATGAACATCTTGGATGACAGCGAAGTGAGTAAATTATCTGTAAATTTTTGTTCTGGAAGTGAACTTCTCCTTTAAGAGTCTGCATTATCCTGTCTACTTGTGCATTTGTCATACCTGGACAGCCAGCATTTTTGGGCGACTTGAATGAATTAGTGTCATTGTAAATCTGCAATATGAAATCACAGATTTGGAACGACTTCTCTTGCAATGGCTGAAAGGGTCGTCCCTTTGGGCTTCATCTGGATAATCAGGGTTTCAGTCTCCTTAGAGCGGCCCACCATCTTGCAATCTCAGTGAAAATTAGAGGAATGCTGCCAGTTAAATAGGGTTTGTCATATAATTAAAGAAATTAGCACTAGGTGCCAGATTAACACCAATTACTCTGAGGTATCTGTAAGTTTATTTATATTGTGCTTCAGAATACAATTAATTTATGAAATATGCTTAAAAAACTGCCTTTCCAATCCTGTTAGGATAACTTCAAATAGGACTAAGCAGTGACCTTGAAATGTTGATAATTATAGGTAGTTCTCTAATTTTGATATCTATTATGTTCAGAATGGTTATTCTGTAAGTGTAGAAAAACTACAAGTGTAGTTAAATGGTGATAGAAAAAATACAGTTTTTGAGGGGAATGTTTAGTAACCTTCACAGCATATGTGTGCACTGTCAAGACTTGAACTGTGGATTCATCTGTGAAAACAGTCACAGGATAAGCAAGATGCAATGTTGTCTTTGATTTTATGCTAAGCAGTTTATGAATAGCAATTTAAATCTTGCCTTCCCCATTTTATATTGTATGTATATTGCATTTTCAATGTCTATACTGTACCTAGTGCCTAGGTTAGCTGCTGTCAAACACAATAGGCTAAAGAATTATGTATTTTGTTGGTATTATCCATAGAAGGACTTCCCCATCTCAAAGAAAAAAAAAACCTTGGAGTAAAAGCAGCTGAAAAAGAGTTTGTCAAGAAAAAAAGTGAGAGAAGTTTCTGTAAAGGTGACCATGTTGAGCTTTATATAATAAGAATTATTTTTCTGTGGAGCTTTTTAACAAAGTAATTAAGACATATTCTTTTCTCAATGACAACTGTTGCAATGCTGCCATGGCAACAGTGACAAGAAAGTTAAACTTAGAAATGTGTAACTACAGCAACTATTAGCTCTGCCTTTGCTCTGCGAACGTTCAAACAGGGGTGTGCTAAAGCACCATGGCCGTAAATTAAGCCTCTTCATAATGGAGGTATTTTTTATGAAAAGTGTTAGTTTTATTTCTGCTCTCAGTTCATGTACGTTTAAGGAATTTAGCAGATGCTTTTATCCAGAACAACTTACAAAAGTCTCTTTAGCTTGACACATGAGACTATTGTGATCAACAGATGGTAAGCGTACAGTTTAGAACATTATCTGCTAGGAAAAGAAATGATTTGTGTACAAATACAAACAAGTGCTTGCTAGTACAAATAAAGCTAATGCAAATACAATAAAACTAGTGCAAATAAACAAGACACTCTTTGATTTCTTTTTTAAATAATATAATATTTGATAAATTTTATTTGGAATTTTAAATGTCGTGGCAAGTTTAAGAATAAAACCTAGGGCACTGTTCGCTGGTCAGAAAAGGGCTGACTCTGGATATTCAGCAGGAGGATTCTGTGTGTCTTGACTGTGGATAGTTTGTGTGGTGCAAATGACAGGTTGCTGTCCAGTGTGAAATCAGGGTTCTTGGCTTTCTGTGTGGGTGAGATGGTGGAGTTGTTTATTGAAATGACAAGGTCTTGGCAAGGGTGGTTTTTAAATGGGATGCACAGAATCTTGCTTTTTGATAAATTTAGCTTCAGGAGACAGCCATTCATCTAGGTAGAAATGCTAGCCAGACATGAGGTGATTTGTGAGATACGTGGTTGTTAGAGGGTGGAAAGTGAGAATTAATTGATTATCAGCTCAATGAGAATGACAGATGAAGCCCTGAGAGGTGATAACTACAAAACCCTTGGTGTATTGGAAGAACAGAACTGGTCTGAGCACTGAACCCTGTGGAACTCCACTGGGTGTGGAGATGAAGTGGGTCCTTCCCATTATATCTAGTGGGTTCTTTTCTAAAGGTACGGTGAAAACAATGTGAGTGCAGACCCTGTAATTCAATCACTGTGATTAGGGCAGTTTTTGTGGAGTGTGCCATTCCGAAACCAATTTTCATCAATGAAGTTGTTCTTGCAGGTATAGTCTAGGATATGGTTGAACACAGCAGATTTTATTTTATCCCTTCCATCCATGACAGGTCAGAACAGACTTGTCACCCATTTTTGGGTCACTACCCAGCAGTTGAGAACTACCGCTCTTCACTGTTGAGAAAGGTCAGTAAAGATTCTTATAACCTTTCAGATGTCCATGACTACAAACTGTTGTGAAGAAGACCTGAAGTTAGGGAGGTTAGGTGATGGTAGAGGTGATGAACAGGAGTGTAAGATGGAGAAAAGAAGGGTTGAGGAGTAGGTCAAGAGTTCATGTGGAAGGGTTTTTGGACTCTTGTGCTTGTGAACCTGGTAAATGGTTTATACTGGAGTGTTTTGTTGGAGATTCTTCAAGGGAAAAAACAGCAATGCTCTGGTAAAGTTATCAGGAGATACAGTGTACGGAACAGGATAAGCTGGAGGGTTAAGTAGAGAGCAGAAGATACAGAAATGCTTTCTGGGGTTTGAATCTTGACTTTTAGAAACTTCTAGGAGATTTTCACTGGGGAGATTTGGGTCTCCACATAAATGGTTTAGTACAGTAACACGGGTGATGCCGTCTGTAAGCAGGCTCAGGAAGATCTTCAGGTTTCTATAAGGTTTTCGAAGTATACCCAGTACTTAAATTTTTAGTCATGACCACCTTCTAAAGATGAATGCATGAAGGAATTGATTATCAGCTCAATGAGAATGACAGATGAACCATAAGAGGCGATAAATTACAAAACCATTTGATGTAAAGGAAGAACAGAACTGGTCTGAGTATCGAACCCTGTGGAACTCCACTGGGTGTGGAGATGAAGTGGGTCCTTCCCATTATATCTAGTGGGTTTTTTTCTAAAGACAGTGAAAACAATGTGAATGCACACCCGGTAATTCAATCACTCTGATTAGGGCAGTTTTTATTGAGTGTGCCATTTCAAAACCCATTTTTATCAATGAAGTTGTTCTTGTAGGTATAGTCTTGTATATGGATGAACACAGTTAATTATGTGTGGTTCTACAGTTGTCTTGCTTCACATTAGACATAAGATTTAATTTTCTTCCCTCCATACATGACAAGTTAGAACAGACTTGTCACCCAATTTTGGGTCACTACCCACCAGAGAACTACTGCTCTTTACTGTTTAGAAATGTCAGCAAAGATTTTTATAACCTGTCAAATGTCCATGCCCACAAACCGATGTGAAGAGGACCTGAAGTTAGGGAGGTCAAGTGATGGTGGAGGTGATTAATAGGAATGTAAGATGGAGAAACAATGGGTGGAGGAGAGGGTCAAGAGGTTATGTCAAAGGGTTTTTGGACTCTTGTGCTTGTGAACCTGCTAAATGGTTTGTACTGGGGTGTTTTATTAGCGATTCTTAAGGGAAAACATAGCAATGCACTGGTAAAGTTATCAGGAGATACAGTGGAAGGAATAGGATAAGCTGGAGGGTTAAGTAGAGAGCAGAAGATATAGAAATTCTTTCTGCGGTTTGAAACTTGGCTTTTAGAAACTTCTAAGAGATTTTCACTGGGGAGATTTGGGTCTCCAAATAAATGGTGCAATACAATAAACAGGTAATGCGGTCTGTAACCAGGCTCAGGAAGATCTTCAGGTTTCTATGACGTTTTCAAAGTATACCCAGTACTTAAATTTATATGTTATGACCACCTTTTAAAGATGAATGCATGAATTGATTATCAGCTCAATGAGAATGAGAGATGAAGCCATGAAAGGCGATAAACTACAAAACCCATTGGAGTAAAGGAAGAACAGAACTGATCTGAGTACTGAACCCTGTGGAACTCCAGCAGGTGTGGAGTACTTAATTGTTTGTGTTATGACCACCTTCTAAAGGTGAATTTATGAATTCATTGATTTTCAGCTCAATGAGAAAGAGAGATAAAGCCATGAGAGGTGATAACTATCAAACCGTTTGGTGTAATGGAAGAACAGAACTGGTCCGAGCACTGAACCCTGTGGAACTCCAGTGGGTGTGGAGATGAAGTGGGTCCTTCCCATTATATCTAGTGGGTTCTTTTCTAAAGGTACGGTGAAAACAATGTGAGTGCAGACCCTGTAATTCAATCGCTGTGATTAGGGCAGTTTTTGTGGAGTGTGCCATTCCGAAACCAATTTTCATCAGTGAAGTCGTTCTTGCAGTTATAGTCTAGGATATGGTTGAACACAGCAGATTTTATTTTATCCCTTCCGTCCATGACAGGTCAGAGCAGACTCGTCACCCATTTTTGGGTCACTACCCAGCAGTTGAGAACTACTGCTCTTCACTGCTGAGAAAGGTCAGTAAAGGTTCTTATAACAAATGTCCATGACTACAAACTGATGTGAAGAGCACCTGAAGTTAGGGAGGTCAAGTGATGGTGGAGGTCACGAATAGGAGTGTAAGATGGAGAACAGAAGGGTTGAGGAGAAGGTCAAGAGTTCATGTGGAAGGGATTTTGGACTCTTGTGCTTGTGAACCTTGTAAATGGTTTATACTGGAGTGTTTTGTTGGAAATTCTTAAAGGTGAAAAAAGCAATGCACTGGTAAAGTTATCAGGAGATACAGTGTAAAGAATAGGATAAGCTGGAGGGTTAAGTAGAGAGCAGAAGATACAGAAATGCTTTCTGGGGTTTGAATCTTGGCTTTTAGAAACTTTTAGGAGATTTTTACTTGGGAGATTTGGGTCTCTAAATAAATGGTGCAGTACGGTAAAGCGGGCGATGCTGTCTGTAAGCAGGCTCAGGAAGATCTTCAGGTTCCTATGACGTTTTTGAAGTATAGCCAGTACTTACATTTCTGTGTCATGACCACCTTCTGAAGAAGAATGCATGAAGTTCACTCTGTTTTCAGGCATTTCAATGTTAGCAATTAGGATCACATGCTTCTCTTTTGATTTCTGTTTTTTTCAGATGGAGGTGGCCAAAGAGGAAAAGTGTGAGTTCCTGCCCTTCCTGTTCCCTCATGAGGTACTCATGAAAGATGGACATGTCGTAGGCCTGCGTTTTTGCCGGACAGAGCAACAGGATGATGGTACCTGGGTTGTTGATGAGGAGCAAATTGTCCACCTGAAAGCAGACGTCATTATCAGTGCCTTTGGCTCCATGTTGAACGATCCAGAAGGTGAGGTCAGGGTTGAGCTTGGTGACAGTTTATATGGGTTTATTTTTATTCTTTTAAACTCCTTTTTGAAGCTTAATATATTGTATGTACCAGTCAAACATTTTTGAACAGTAAGATTTTTAATGTTTCTCTTATGCTCACAAAGTCTGCATTTATTACATCCGAAGTACAGCAAAAACAGTAAAATTTTGAAATATTTTTGCTATTTAAAATAACTGTTTTCTATTTGGACATATTTTAAAATGTTAATTATTCCTAATATAAATATTTATTCAGAAAGCAGTTATTTTGAATAGTAAATATATTTCAAAATATTAGTGCTTTTGCTGTATTTTGAATTAAATAAATCCAGGCTTGGTGAGCAGAAAATAATTATTTAAAAAAACATTTAAAAAAAACTTTTGACTGGTAGTATAGTAAGAAATTAATTAACTTTATTTGTTTCCTGGGCAATGTAGTTTGAAGGTACCTAAATTAATGATTCAGATACATACTGTTTTTTGTTGCACACTAGCCAGTTAAAAACTGGTTCTAATGTAGTTTAGAGCACATGTTGGGGTAGCTGTGGTCCATGTGAAAGATTTCCCCAGCGAGCCATCACAGAATCCAGACTGTTCTCTCGTCAATAAGCATTCAGCACCGCCCCACTTATCTTTCCTTAGCAGATTTTAGTAGCCACAGTGTGATAACCATCACTCTGAGGGAGAGGCAGGAGATGATAAGACCCTCAAAACGAGAGCCTTGTTTCATTATGGGAATCCTTTATCAGTCCACCATCACAAATACAACCTTATTTCAGCAGATTAGCCAAAAACATCAACCACACTGTAGCGTCTGGACCAATCAGACATACATTAATTGTTACAAATAGTCTTTAAACACAACAGGCCAGCTACATGCTGGAGCTCTGGAGACAAACCCCCCCCCAAAGCAACTGACACCCCAAAAGGGCTCAGTTGCCAGGACAACGATCTGATACCACAGGTTTTATTGCTTCAAGGAATGCACATCTGCCCATGCTACATTTGCCATAGGAAAGACACAATGCCTATAGACTCTTTCCTATTCATTCCCAGACAAACCTTTCTTTGACCTTCCTATCACACATAGCCCAGGTCATTGTGTACAGTATTACTGCATTGTATTTTAATTTTGTCTGTTGTATTTTTATTTGTCTTTCTACTGTTTTATGCATGCGTTATGATAGATGACTAGTTGTATAAAGCACCTATGTCATGTTTGGTCTCTTTTAATTCGTATGTTGATGATCTAAAAGATGGTGTAAATTAGATGTTGATACCTATGCAACATATTAGTGTTTTAAGAAACCTAGTAGTTTTTGCATCAACACCCAGTCGAATTACATATGCAAAATACCATGCTCACGGACAAAGAGTCATAAACTTTCTCTCCAAAGGTGAAAGTTACCATTGGTTCATGGACCTCCTGGAGGCGCAGCCTCCAGAGAGCTTAAAGGCAAACGGTTGACCGCCTCCCTAGTTCTTCCTTCTTCTTCACTTTCTCCTTCGTCTGCAACATCTTCCGATTGCTGCCCGTGTGGAGGAACCCACGGGGAGCCGGAGCCGGCACAGGGCGTGCCCGGCGGGCCCGACAGGCCCAACATACAGAGCTGTGGCTCTCGACCACAAAGAGCCAGACAGTTCGACTTAACCCTGGAATTCATCTTCATGACTCGCCTCAGCCAGTCAGTGGTTCTTGGAGAACCTAAGAAGATGAGCTAGAACTCTTCAGGACTTCCCTAAGCATGCGCCAGGCCTTGCGGCCTTGTCTTTCCATTCCCCAAGGATCACAGGACTTCAGCTGAGTCCCTCTCAGCTCTTGGTTCTTCTTCACTTTCACATGGGAAGAAACTCCCAGTCACCATTGAGTCAGAACATCTTTGGAATTCATCACTCTTCAGACCCGGAAGAACGTGATTGCAATTCCAAAACCCACCACTGCTCCAAACCATCTTTCACCAGAGACTGCATTTGGACACTTGTTCGACGACCAAGGCAATGCAAGTATCGTACACTTAACTAAACATACAGAGGTTTAGTATAAGCTGTAGATAACACTGATGGTTTCACAGCAGGTGGTTAACTGACTCTTTCATAGCTTCATTTCCTTGTCTCTCTCTAACTGCTTCTCACTGACCATTCCCCCATGTATGAGTGACTTCATGTTTGTTTGTTTAGATTAGTTATGTGTTAGTCCTTCGTTAATAAACTATTGTGCACAAATTACATGAGTTTTGATTCTGATTCTGCCTTGCAAATTAATGTCCCTTTACGATTCCGATTCGAGCTACATGCTCTAATGCAATGGTACTTTAAGAAAGTTATTTTCTGTGGCTAAGAAAATATCACTTCTTATAGTTGATATAAAGATTATACTGAATGTTCGCTGAGCGAACAGATTAGTTGATGGAAAATTGATTCTGCTACAGTTACTACTGGCAGCTGATATAAGTAATTGTAATTAATCATAATTAATTGTAATTATTTATATACATTTCCCTTTGAGCTAAATTCGCAACATAATGGTGGAGGACGCGGCGATCGTTTAAACATTATTTGCAAGCAGATTCAATATCAAACTTTTGTGTTTGTCCCATAAATTTTATTAACGTCTTACACATGCAGCTTCTGATAACATCAGATAGACTATAGCTTGAATGTGCCCTACCACGAGCAGTAGAAACTTGTTCAATGCTATAACACATTTTTAAATCGTACGATAAGAAACTAACCTGATATTAGCGAAGAAATCCTAATTTCTGTTGTTAGTAGAGCGTAAGCCTTCTCTGACGAAGAAATCTCAGTTTAGCAGCCCGTATAAATGGTACCAGAATGAATTAATCTAAATTTGTGCGAAGAAATCCCCACTTTTAGCTTTAAATGTGGAAGTAAGTCTTCTCTGACGAAGAAATCTCAGATTAGCAGACCACATAAATGAATAAATTCATCTAAATTTGGGCGAAGAAATCCCCACTTTTAGCTTTAAATGCATAAGTCTTGTCTGACAAGGAAATTTCAGATTAGCTGCATTAAATAATCTGCATGGCGAAGAAATCCCACTTGCATTGATATTAAAACTGAGCGACGAAGAAATCTTGCTACAGTATTGTTATTGTAATGGTGATTTGAGCGATGTTCCTCATTTCTCCGAATTAAGGACTTCTTGTAACTATCGCATATCATTGTAATCATAAAGATTATGCAAATGAATAGCGAATTAATGGTGTAATTCTAGCTTAGCTAACTAGGAATTTACCATTGTCTGTGAAGTGAATGTGCTGATCTGATTTGGGAATGAAGTTGTATGCAAAAAGTCATAACTGACTGCGTGTAAGATTCCCATGCCTGTTTCACAGCAGCACAAGTTCTGCTCAGCTTGTTCGTTGTTGTGAACATCCATCGGGCTCTTAGCAACGTCTCACCCGGAAGTTGAGAGCAGCCTCTTCCGGTTCAATCTGATAACAGCATACACATCACAGACCCTTGTGTAAACTGAGTAGAACTGAGTGTAGCCAAGGCTAACTCTTTAGCAGCCATACAGGCATTTAAGCTAAGCCCTTTACCTCAACAGTTAGCTGTTAGCATCCGACTAATGCTTAGACGGGTGAGTGTAAAGTGTAATGTTCAAGCCACTCCTCTCCTCTCTCTCCCCCTTTCTCTTGGTTTCACCTCCCGTTTGTGCTATCGCTTTCTGTTTAGACTCAGTTAGGTTGGCCCTCCTCACATACTTGGGTTTTAACTGTGTTAATTTATTCTGACTTTGGTCTACCTCGCTTGGATTTTATTATTATTTTTTTTTTAACCTTTGTTTAGCTTGAATGTACCCGTTCAGCTAAATTGATTTAATTTTAAGTCACCAATTTAATTAAATCAAGTTACTTACTTTTCCTTTAGTTTCCTAAAGCCATTAGGATATTTTCATTTTTCTTCCCTTATTTTAGTTTATCTGACCATCACTATCTTCCCTCTCGGTATAGGATTATAGCAGTTCTAGCAACTGATGTCCCCTTAATGAACCGTACAGGTCATTAGTAGACTAAATCCTGTCTCTCCTTACTCCTTACCAGTCAGGCCTGCTACTTGAGGTACAAGTACCGTTCACCAAGCCATAGGCCCTGAGAAGACTAGAAACACTTCCTAGTGTTTCTGCTTATTTACCTTGAGATATTTGATGCGTCCCTGCTAGCTTAGCTAACAGCCTCCCTAGATTTATGACCCTACTGCAGCATGCCTTTGAACAAGGAACATCTGCGGAGTCATATCTCCTATCTTAAACTAAATAAGGAAAGCCCTTCCTTCTCCCTCTGTCTCTTTCTGATTTTATTTCAGTTTTGTTTATTTGGCACCTTCATAGTGACCAAACCTGTGAACCATCAGTGTGTTGAGTAATAATTGACTACAGGTAAAGCCTGGTCATTAGCTGACCCCCTGCTTACAGCCCATCAAAGTTACTCAAACCCTCTCTTTGTGCTGACCCGCACGAAATCTTAGCACCCCCACCTCACTAGCTGCCCTAACCAGCTGTTCACACCTTACACGGCCTAGAGAGCCATTCCCTATACAGATAGCTACCACCTCTGTATGTACTTGCATTTGCCGTCTGCATTTCTCTCTTGTGTTCCCACAAGTGAACCAGCATGCCTCAGACATCCAGCCCTGCCACCCACCAGGAACACCTGGAGCCCCTGCAGAGCACTGTGATGGACATGCTTCAGCCGAAAGCAGCCAACAACCTGCAATGGCAGAGAAAGGAACAGCAGGACTGCGACACAAGTGGACACCTCACACCCAGCCTGGACAACCAGGAGCTGACCAGCAGCATTTTCTTCTTAGTCCACACCCTCAAGGGCCTCAGACAGGAGGTAAATGAACTGAAACTGCAAGTCACAGAGTTCCAAAGGGAACCGACACCTGCTCAGCAAGAGAAGGGACAGGACAGGCGCGAGGAACCTGACAGAACGGCACAACAGAAGGAAATCACCAGTCTTCAGGAGGCGCTAACAGCTGCCAGACACAGAGAGCAGCTTGAAAAGGCCACCAGACAAGATTTGGAAAGAGAACTGTTTCACACAAAGTCGCTGTTAAGAACAGCATACGTAGAACTTAATGAGAGAGACACTAGAGTTAAGGCCTTAGAAGGCCATCTGCATGCAGCCAGAGCTGAAGTCCAAACCCTGACTCAGCAATTCGGCAACATTAAAGAGGAGCTTGACATGGTTCAGAGAGAACTAAAACAGTCTTACCGACTATGCATGGACTCAAGTAAAAGACCCCCTGCTGCACGTCACACAGCCAGCAGTGCAAACCCCCATGCCCCTGTACACAGATACAAAGGGGGGAGCCAAGACCTTCTGCGTAACACTTCACAAGTCAGTTTCCAGGAAACCTCTGCAGCCGCAGAAGGAACAGAATTCATTCAGATGAACTCTGAAGTGACACATGAAGTGACACTCAAAGAACTCAATCGAATGGCGAGAAACATCCCTGCATTCACACCAGAACTTGCAGGAGACCATGACGTCCACGCCTACATGACAGACATTAAATTTTTCCTTCAGTCTTGGAAATGTGTGAACTACCAAAATAGACTTTATCTGCTGTGGATCACCTCTAGCCCAGAGGTGCGACGCTTCCTGGCTCGACAGCCAGGACACATCCAATCGGACTACCAGCAGCTAAGACAAGCCATCATTAAGGAATTCTCAGACCCAGAGTCTGGACACGGACTGATCGCTGCCCTGGACACCAAACAGGGCCGGTATGAAACTCCACATGTTTACTACCACAGACTTCGACGAGCTTACTTCGGAGCTCGCGATGAACCCGGGATGGAGGAGGACACCAGCTTCAAGAGCCTCTTCCTCCAAAACCTGCATCCTATTGTGAGTCACCATTTAGGCATTCTAGCCTGCCCTCAATCAATGCCTATTCAACAACTGCGTGACCTGACACACAAGGCCTTTAACAAGCACAAGGCCTCCTCCAAAGGGGTTTGTAAGAACCCACTGATTCTGGACTGCACAACCCAGAATTCAAAGCAGGCACCAGAAGGCACCCAGCATTGCCACAATGCCAGGCCCTTCTACAGAAAGACACTAGCCAGCAGAGGACATAACCATCGCCATGGCAACAGACCCAGGTTCCAGACCAACCACTGGGAGGAGCCATGGAAAAGGGCATCCTCAGCCTGCGAACACCACGGTATGGCCAGCAGCAGTCAGCCACATCCTCCTTCACACCCTTCACACAGGTGCTAAATGGAGGCTGCACAACAACAGCTGGACACACCCACTGTTGAGTTACAGGAGCTGCTGACACTAGCAAAAGAGCTCCTTGAACAAAACTCCACTGAGAAGTACCAGAAAGGACAAACTTTGACTCCTTGTCAAACATAACACAGCATCAGACTCCTCCAGGGGAGGAGCAGCCTGCAAAACCAGCCGACACCCCAGGAGCAGCCAGACAATGTTGGATAGAGCAACGGGCCCACAGGCCCAACAGCCAAACCTCTGCCAACACAACTCAGGCAAGCTTAAACCAGTGTTGCCACCAAAGCAAAGCAACACTGCCAACATCAGACTTTTAGTGACGTTCAAGCAGAACAGAGGGCTAACAACCACCTGCTGCCCTCCTGCCATCATCACTAGGTCAGTCTGAAACTCTCTTCACACTACCATCTCCATTACAATTCCCTGAAACCCTCGGAATCACCTGCCCTCTCACAAGTGAGAGTTCAACCAGTTGTTTCAAACAACACCTAAAGCAACCATTTGACCCTGCCATCATCACTAGGACGACAGGTGACACTGCCACGACACCTGCTGCACAATCTCAAGGACCTGCACCTTGCTACTGCCTACACCATCACAGCACACCACCTGACAGCACCGTAACCACTCCTAGTGGCACCAACAGCCAGAGAGCCACCGCTCTCTCCCAGCCATGAGTGACAGGTGCGTGTCTGATTGTTCTGCACCTCGGACATCGCTCGCTGTTGTCTGTTGGACAGACAACAACGTTCGAAAGGGGGGGAATATGTAGCATCTGGACCAATCAGACATACAGTTATTTGTTACATTTAACAAATAATCTTTAAAACCAACAACCCAGCTACATGCTGGAGTTTGAAGACAACCCCCAAAGCAAATAACACCCCAAAAGGGCTTAGTTGCCACGGTGACTATCTGATAAGAGGTTTTATTGCTTCAAGGAATGCACATCTGCCCATGCTACATTTGCCATAGGAAAGACACAATGCCTATAGACTCTTTCCTATTCATTCCCTTTCTTTGACCTTCCTATCACACATAGCCCAGGTCATTGTGTACAGTATTACTGCATTGTATTTTAATTTTGTCTGTTGTATTTTTATTTGTCTCTCTACTGTTTTATGCATGCGTTATGATAGATGACTAGTTGTATAAAGCACCTATGTCATGTTTGGTCTCTTTTAATTCGTATGTTGATGATCTAAAAGATGGTGTAAATTAGATGTTGATACCTATGCAACATATTAGTGTTTTAAGAAACCTAGTAGTTTTTGCATCAACACACAGCCGAATTACATATGCAAAATACCATGCTCACGGACAAAGAGTCATAAACTTTCTCTCCGAAGGTGAAAGTTACCATTGGTTCATGGGCCTCCTGGAGGCGCAGCCTCCAGAGAGCTTAAAGGCAAACGGTTGACTGCCTCCCTAGTTCTTCCTTCTTCTTCACTTTCTCCTTCGTCTGCAACATCTTCCGATTGCTGCCCGTGTGGAGGAACCCACGGGGAGCCGGAGCCGGCACAGGGCGTGCCCGGCGGGCCCGACAGCCCCAACATACAGAGCTGTGGCTCTCGACCACAAAGAGCCAGACAGTTCCACTCAACCCTGGAATTCATCTTCATGACTCGCCTCAGCCAGTCAGTGGTTCTTGGAGAACCTAAGAAGATGAGCTAGAACTCTTCAGGACTTCCCTAAGCACGCGCCAGGCCTTGCGGCCTTGTCTTTCCATTCCCCAAGGATCACAGGACTTCAGCTGAGTCCCTCTCAGCTCTTGGTTCTTCTTCACTTTCACATGGGAAGAAACTCCCAGTCACCATCGAGTCAGAACATCTTTGGAATTCATCACTCTTCAGACCCAGAAGAACGCGATCACGATTCCAAAACCACCACTGCTCCAACCATCAAGACCTTCACCAGAGACTGCATTTGGACACTTGTTCGACGACCAAGGCAATGCAAGTATCGTACACTTAACTAAACATACAGAGGTTTAGTATAAGCTGTAGACAGCACTGATGGTTTCACAGCAGGTGGTTAACTGACTCTTTTCATAGCTTCATTTCCTTGTCTCTCTCTAACTGCTTCTCACTGACCATTCCCCATGTATGAGTGATTTCATGTTTGTTTGTTTAGATTAGTTATGTGTTAGTCCTTCGTTAATAAACTATGGTGCACAAATTACCTGAGTTTTGATTCTGATTCTGCTTTGCAAATTAATGTCCCTTTACGATTCCGATTCGAGCTACATGCTCTAATGCAATGGTATTTTAAGAAAGTTATTTTCTGTGGCTAAGAAAATATCACTTCTTATAGTTGATATAAAGATTATACTGAATGTTCGCTGAGCGACCAGATTAGTTGATGGAAAATTGATTCTGCTACAGTTACTACTGGCAGCTGATATAAGTAATTGTAATTAATCATAATTAATTGTAATTATTTATATACATTTCCCTTTGAGCTAAATTCGCAACAACACATTCACATATTATGTCTGGATCACATATACTGTGCTTCTTGACTATATATATTGACCAAGGTGTTTTTATTTTCTTTGTGTCTTCATAAATAATATTAACAACAACTTGAGTGAAATATTAAATATAAAAAATATTAAATATAAAAATTATATTAAAAATATAAAATATTATATTAAATATAAAAATGGTTTGTATGATTTGCTTTAATGATCCAAAGAGTTACAGTATTAAATATTTAAAGGGATAGTTCACCCAAAAATTTAAATTCTGTCATGAGTTACTCACCCTCATGTCATTCCAAATCTGTAAGACCTTCATTCATCTTCGGAACACAAGTTAAGATATTTTTGATGAAATCTGAGAACTTTCTGACTCTGCATAGACAGCAATGTAATTACCATGTTCAAGAAAAGTTAGTAAGGACATTCTTAAAATAGGTCATGTGACATCAGTGGTTCAGCCTTAATTTTATGAAACAACAAGAATACTTTTTCTTCACAAAGAAAACAAACATAATGACTTCAACAGTTTCTTCTCTTCTGTGTCAGTCTTCGATGGCCATTGAATATGGTAATTGCATTGTCTGTTCAGGATCAGAAAGCTCTTGTACCAGTATTTCATCAAAAATATCTTAATAAGGTCTTACGGGTTTGGAACGACATGAGGGTGAGTATTTAAGTACAGAATTTCATTTCATCTTTTTAATGTTCATTTGTTTTAGTTTTTTAGATCCTAAAACAGTTTATTTCCAGGTTTAAATTAGATTTTAAATCCCAGATGTGGCCTCAAACTTTTGTACTTCCCTGCATTTCCTTGTCTATTTGTCTCCACACATTCACCCAGCTATTTTTTCACCTCCTCGTGATGTTTTTTTCCTTTACTTAGCGTTTTGTTGTCCCAGTGTTGTTGCTCACTAGCAGACCTGTCATCCATCCTAAACACTGTAATGTCTCTGAGCGGAGAGTCGTTTCATCACTGGCTTGAAGCTCAGAGATAGCAAGCTTATAAATGCCACTCAGTCCCCGCACCTTGCCCAAGATATGAATTACTTATCCACTCCAATGGCCGGCAGAGCCGACAGAAGAGGGTTGCGTTACGGCGTTAAAGAAGAGAAAAAAAGAAGAGAAAAAGCTAAGATAGTGAGAAATTCTCCCTCTGCAATCTTGGGTGGGCAGGCTGGCCAGTGATTAGATCACCACTGGCCAGCGGGATGAGCAGCTGACTGGCTACTTTTACCACTGTGAGGACCCTTTGCTGGACCCCATGAAGCATGACGTTGTCTGTATTCAGGCCCCTAGGCCTCAAAGCAATGCAGTTTTGAGACATACTCACAGCTGAATGAGTAGTTCACCAAAAAAACTAAATAATTCTATCATCATTTTCTCTCTCTCATGTCGTTCCGATCCTGCATGCTGTCATTTTCTATGTGAAAGACAAAAAGTACAATTTTAGAGACATAAGACCAGTGTTTCCCTTTCAGTCGGTCACTCTCGACATCATGTTGGAATGACTGACTAAGTGAGATCCCAATTAGTCAGTCATACCGACGTGACATCTCCGTTACCTTCTTCAGGGAACGAGGGTTACATACTTAACTGAGACGTTTCCTTTCAGTCAGTCACTCTCGGCGACACGTCGGTATGACAGACTAATTTAGATCCCGATTAGTCTGTTATATGACATGACGTCTCTGTTCCCTTCTTCAGAGAGCGAGGGTTACATACGTAACCAAGACGTTCCCTTTCAGTCGGTCACTCTAGATGGCACGTCGGTATGACCGACTAAGTGAGATCCCAATTAGTCTGTCATACCGACGTGACATCTCCGTTCCCTTCTTCAGGGAAGGAAGGTTACATACTTAACCAAGACGTTTCCTTTCAGTCGGTCACTTTCAATGGCATGACGGTATGATCGACTAATTGAGATCCCAATTAGTCTGTCATACAACGTGACGTCTCCGTTCCCTTCTTCTTCAGAGAATGAGGGTTACATGCATAACCGAGACGTTCCCTTTCAGTCGTCACTCTAGACGGCATGTCGGTATGACTGACTAATTGAGATCCCAATTAGTCAGTCATACCGACGTGTAGTCTCCATTCCCTCCTTTAGGGAACGAGGGTTACATACGTAACCGAGACGTTTCCTTTCAGTCGGTCACTCTCGATGGTATGACGGTATGATCGACTAATTGAGATCCCAATTAGTCTGTCATGCGACATGACGTCTCTGTTCCCTTCTACAGGGAACGAGGGTTACATATGTATGCGAGACATTGCCTTTCAGTCGGTCACATTTGACGGCATGTCGATATGACCGACTAATTGAGATCTCAATTAATCAGTCATACGACGTGACATCTCTGTTCCCTTCTTCAGGGAACAAATGTTACATACGTAACCGAGATATTTTATTGTTAAGCAAAACTAAAACTACTAAAAATCTTAAATTGAATCTTAATCTTAAAAATATTTCATTAAAAATATATCTAAATTTAACTCTAACGAAAATTAGAAATGTTGCCAGCGCAGCTAAAATAAAATGTTGTTTTTAAAATTACTGAAATAAAAGTAAAGCTGAATAGAAATATTTCAAAAACTAAAAATAAAAAACTAAAACGTAAACTAAAATTAAAATCAAAACAAATTGTCATTAAAAAAATGAATAAATAGCATATTAATACTACTAAAATAATACTGGCACAGACTAAAATTTCAGTCATTGTTCACAGATAATTCTCAGTCACGCTTTATTTTAAGGTCTAGTTCTTGCTATTAATAAACCATTAACTACACTTTTTGCCTCAGTAAACCCCTAATTTGCTGCTTAATAGTTATTATTAGTTAGTAAGGTAGTTGTTAAGTTTAGGATTATAGATGTAGAATATATTCATGCAGAATAAATGCTTTATAAGCCAATAATATGTATGATAATAAGCAGCTAGTTAATAGTAACAATTGGTCCCTATACTAGTTACCTAATTTTCTCCTCCAGTGAACTACTAACTTGAGATCTGTGGATCATTGAGTCAGTGAACTGAGCTTGAGAACTGGATCAGTCCTATTTGTAAACTAATCGTTCCATCCAATTAGTGAATCAACTGGTTAATTTGTTTGGACAGCAGGTATCAGTCAGTCCAGTGGAGAAGATTGTAACACTTGTCTTACTATGACCTGTTTTATAAATAAGGCCATTGTACATTTTTTTAATCAAGATTTGTGTTCCACTGGGAAAAAAAAAATACTATACAGCTTTAGATTAGACATGATATGAGTAAATAATAACAGAATTGTTATTTTCTGAAGCAGTGTGATGTTTTCACATCACTCTTTCAGCATCATAACAATAAACTAATTCATATATATGCATTTTCAGTGATGCATTATGCATTCTCACTTTTATCCATCCAAAATGGCTTTGTCTCCTGTAAGCTGTTGCATTTCTTCATGCCATTGTCTTCCTGCTTGTATTTCACACAACGGCGTGCATTCCATCTTCTAATGGAGCTTGGCAATGAGCAGTTGTATGAGAAGTTACTCTGGAGACTACTACTGGATTCTGAGAGGAGGCCATTTCATTTAAGGGGAAGATCTCAGGAGTCCCTTAGATTTGTCACACTCCACAGCCCGCGCATGTGTGCATGAGACAGACAGAGAGAGAGGTGGGGGGAGGAGGGAAACAAACAGGAGGGTGTGAGGATGTTTTTTTTTTTTTGCTGAAAGTGATGAGGCCGGCAGTCTTCATGATCACTGGAGCGTCAGGCGAGGAGAGCTGACGGAGGGACCAGGGGATTGGTCTCAAAAAAAAAGGAAAGGGAAGATATACTCAACAATAACAGCCACAGCAAAAGCATCAACAGGGCCGTCAGGGTTACAAATTCCTCTGCTTGTCTCAGGCAGGAATCCGGAGGGACTGTCATTTCTTCCTCCATCAAAGACATGTCTTCATTTTTCAGCTTAAACAATATCCAGCAGTCACTAAGTGAACAGTTATGTGTCCTCAGTGGCACCAAAAAGTATTTGGACACTTAAAGATCCTATAAAATCAAAATCGAAGTTTTGTGACTATGAATCTATATTTACACTGGCTCACATGTGTGTGTTTTTTTTACAGACATGTGACTCAGATTGGATATTGTTGTTGCACATTGTTCACATCCGTTCTGAGATGCTGACAAATGCAGTTTTAAATGGTTAGTTGTTTTCAAATGAAAATTCTGTCATTAATTACTCACCCTCATGTCGTTCCAAACCCATAAGACTTTCGTTCATCTTTGGAACACAAATTAAGATATTTTTAATGAAATCCAAAAGCTTTGTGACGCTACATAGACAGCAAGGTCCTATCACAGTCAAGGTCTGGAAAGTTAGTAAGGACTTTGTTAAAATAGATCATGTGACATCACTGGTTCAACTATAATGTTATGAAGCTACAAGAATTCTTTTTGTGCGCAAAGACTGCTTCTCTTCAATGCGTGAGTACACTATGCATGCGTTTACCCAGTAAAACATTAAAAACATGTTTGTTGGGTTTTAAATGATAATATTTCTTATGCTAGTTTCTGTTGTCAAGCGTAACTTAGTGGAACATGTTCACAGTGAATGTGGACAACACATGTGGTTACACTGCTAGGACACCTGTGTGACCGTGAACGAAAACAACTACATACATTCATTAAAAAGTCCTTGGATATGCCTGAAAGCTGAAAAAAAAAAACATTCTGTGTAG
The DNA here is from genome assembly GCA_012976165.1 of Labeo catla. NCBI lineage: Eukaryota > Metazoa > Chordata > Actinopteri > Cypriniformes > Cyprinidae > Labeo > Labeo catla. Next base: position 243,049 of record VONZ01000030.1, on the reverse strand, counting down.
GTTGGAAAGCATCAAGACACGTGTGAATTCAGTGTTTGTATGAGATCCTGTCTACTAAAGTGCGTCATCTGCTTGATTTTTGAAGGCTGCATAGAGCTGTCTATGATATCCCACAATCCTGTGCGAGTGGTTTGGCAGATCGTGAATTAATAAATGGAGTAAATGTATTTATAAATGTCTGTAAATGTTGTTTTCCCCCTCTAAATGTCTACTAGGAAATAATATTGTAAACATTAAATATTTGCATGTTGCAAGTCTAAAGCTCATTTGAAATCATTCAAGTTCTTTAAGTACTACCTTCATACAAAAACACTTCACTGTGAAGTCAGGATTTGGTCACAGTAAAAAATAAAGAAAGAAAAGTAAAGTATTATTAACTGTATTATTATCGATGTTGGGGGTAACAGATTACAAGTAATGTGAGTTTCGTAATCAGATTACTTTTTTGTAAGTAACTAGCTTTACTTTTAAATTTAAAATTAAATAACTAAACTACTTTTTCAAATAAGTAATGCCAGTTACTTTGTTTTATTATTATTTATTCATTGACATCTCTCCTGTCCCCATGTTGAGAGAAATCGGGAGTGAGGTGCAGAGGCAGAGGCACTTCCTTCAGCCTGAGACTTATTAATTTCACTTTTTGTGTAAACGTGCCTTTACAATTGTCAGAAACGTTTTGGGTTTTTTTGTTATTAATAAACAAATAAGCAAGACCAGCCCAGGTGACAAAAAGTAATGCAAAAGTAATGTAACACATTATTTTCCATATAGAGTTACTTTTTTATGGAGTTACTCAATATTGTAATGCATTACATTTAAAGTAAATTTACCCAACACTGATTATCATCTTGAAATCTGTGGAAGCCCATTTCCGCCACTGAATAAACTGCCTGGTCTCATTGTTTATACGTAGGTATTAGTACTTAACATTTACAAGCACAAAACGTAAATATTTGTACGTATTTATTAATGCTGAAATGTGCAATTTAGACATATTTCAACATTTAAAATCGCTACGTATTTTTACTTAAAAAAATGTAAAATATTTATGTATCTTTTATATCACTAATATATTCGTATCAATGCCTTTTTATCATTTTATCAATAATTTAGATTTTTTTAGACCCCTTAACTTACCCCCAAACCTAAACCTACCCATTTTATAGCAATTATGCATTTTTATCATTTTATCAATACCTATTTTGTAGCAAATATAAAAGGATATAAAACGTAATTGACAGAAATATGCAGGAAAATTTAGCATTAAAATATCTTTATAGTCGCTAATCCTACTCCTACCTCTAAACCGAACCATAACTATTTCTGTGCAATATAAAAAAACATGACAGACAGGTGCAACTGCAACTGTAACTGCAACTGCAAAAATGTCAAAAGCAGTACCAAAAGTAACCCAAATGACGATGCTTTGCAGCTGCAGTCCTCTCTGGTGGAATACTGTAGTTTTGTATGAGGTGCAGAGCAGAATTTAAGAAAATATTGAAAATATTATCCAAATTATTTGGATAAATTATTATCCAAATTATAATCCTGATCCACTCCGTGAAGTCACGCATTTCTCATTCAAACACACCTCACCAGAAACACGGCATGTCACAATCTGTGACAAAGCAGACGAGAGCCAAATGAGTGTTCGATTATTCTGCTGTAAAACCTGTCGTCTCTTGAAGCAGCAACATTTGAATTTGTAAAGAGCGCGTCAGCGCTGGCTTTGTTTGCTGCTTACGATCGCTGCTCAGAGAGAGATGAAGATCACCGAATAAGTGCTTGGATTTGGTTCTGTTCCTTGCAGTCATGTGGATTCTGAAGATTCCACACTAAGGGATTAAAGTGTAGTCTTGTTTAACATTATGTAGGCATATTCTTGAAAATGAGAATAGAACGGAATGTTATCATTTCATATTAAGTATTTTTTCATATAAGTAATTTTTCATATAAGTAATTTAATAATGCAATTGAAAACAAGGCCATTGATATGACATCTAAAAACTACGATAATAATAAAATTAATGCCACGATTCAAGTCATAAGGATTCATTTATAGGTGTCGTAAATGCATCACTATTATACGTTTAAATGTGGAAAATACATCAGTATTGTACGTTTTAGTGTCTGTAAATAAGTAAATGTACATTTTGTAGAACCACATTTTACGTAAAATATATACAAATTATCATGAGATTACATTTGAATAAAAAAAAGGTGGTTGTGACTTTTTATCTTGCAATTCTGATTTTTTCTAGATATAAACTTGCAATTCTGAGAAAATATTAGTGTTTTATATAATTTCAGTCCCTTAAGAGTTGGACATTAAAATTTGCAGTTGCAGTTTATATCTTGCAATTCTGACTTTATAACTCGCAACTGCGAGTTTATATTGCACAGTTCTGAGAAAAAAGAACTGCAAGATGTAATCTAGTAACTAAGAAAAAAGTCAGAATTGTGAGATAAAAAGTTGCAATTACCTTTTTAAATGTTTTAATACAGTGGCAAAAACAGGCTTCCATAGAAATCATGCCTCTTTTTTTTTGCGTTGGCGGGGCAGGGGTGAAGTGATAATTTTTTTTTCCAGGAAAGTTCACAAGAATAGTATTTCTTGTGAAAATATAGACATTTTAAAAAGTAGAAAACTTAAAAGGTTGTTTTAATCTAGTTTTGATAGACTCTAACCACTCTGATCTCTGTAATATTGTGTGCTGGAACAGTGAAGAAGGCCCTGGAACCAGTAAAGCTGAACGGATGGGGGACACCTGAGGTGAACAGCGAAACCATGCAGACCAGTGAACCCTGGGTGTTTGCCGGCGGAGACATCGCCGGCTTGGCCAACACCACCGTGGAGTCTGTCAACGATGGCAAACAAGCTTCCTGGCACATCCACAAGTACATCCAGGTGGGCTCTCCACTTAATAAGCCAATCCATCTCATTCTGCATTTGGACGTCTTACACAACATACTTAGTGTTTGGCCACAGTTGTGTAGCTCTGAGAGCCTGCTTCACATTATGTGTCAGTGCCAGCAATTTTCAGCATTAGTGTAGCACTCAAAGTTTTACGCTCACAGTTTTTATAGCGAGGGCATTATTCCACAGGGACTTTTTTTTCTCAGGGTGACATCTTGAGTGCTTTTTGGCTCAGACGCTCAAACGGTAGAAGTTTCTTCCTTCGTTTTCCTAGCAGATGACTGTTCTCTGTGATTTCGCACACAGACCTAAGCGGCAGCATAAAGAGAAGGTTCACAAAGAGGTTAATCGCTAATGTAACTGTGGCCAGAGGAAGTCACGCTGAAGTGTTTGTTCGACAAATCCATTTTCCCCCCAAAACCATTCTGTAATTTTGGACTACAGAGAAAGAGCTGTACAAATATTTGCTAATGGGTTCAGCAGTTCAAGATCACGTAAATGATTGGAAGATAAGATCGCATTTTGTTGTGGGTGTTGCGTTTAAATTTTGGTTATTGAGCTTTGTGTATGGATTTTCAGTGGGATGAGATGTTCTTTTGCACAGCGTGCTTGTTTGTCTTTTCTTTAGCTTTCAAAAAATGTTTCTGTGCTAGTAGGGGAGACCGGAGGCAGTTGTAACACAATAAATTTCCTCAGTCACAAACAAACTAGAGTGATGACACTTAGTCAGCACATGCTCAGTACAGTCTCTCTCTGCCTGAGAAAAATAAGTGCCATCATTTTAACTCGTGAGAAATTGTCAACACAAAATGTTAGTGTGGTGTGAAAGTCTTTTGGATGTCCCAAATTATTCTGTTGCTATCTAAACTTTATTTTATCTGTAGTTTGTTATTTTAAAAAAGTAAAATGTATTGCAAATTTTAACACTTTAACTTTAAGTGTAGGATTTTTGTCAGGGTCATATGTAACAGAAACAGAAATGATTTGACTTTAATAATAAACTGGAATCTGAGGGTGCAAAAAAAATCTAAATACTAAAAAAATCACCTTTAAAATTGTCCAAATGAAGTTCTTAGCAATGCATATTACTAATCAGAAATCTAATTTTGATATATTTATGGTAGGAAATTAACAAAATGTCTTTATGGAACATGATCTTTACTTAATACCCTAATTATTTTTGGCATAAAATAAAAATCAACAATTTTGAACCATACAATGTATTTATGGCTATTGCTACAAATATGCCCGTGCTACTTATGACTGGTTTTGTGGTCCAGGGTCACATATATGTGTATCTGTATGTATACATATGTGCATGTATGTAAGTAGGCATATGTATGTTCTTTAAAGAGCTTTATTATATAATTGAATAAATCATACACTCACTGGCCACTTTATTAGGTATATATATACACAAGGTGCTGGAAACAGTCCTCTGAGATATTGGTCTATATTCACATGATAGCATCACACAGTTGCTGTAGATTTGTTGGCTGCACGTCCATATTGCAAATCTCCCACATCCCACCGGTGCTCTGTCGGATTGACGTCTGGTGACTGTGGAGTCTATTTGAGTGTAGTGAACTCATTGTCATGTTCAAGAAACCAGCTTGCGGTGATTTGAGTTGTGACTTGGTGTGTTATCCTGCTTGAAATAGCTGCTGTGGTCATAATGGGATGGACATGGTTAGCAACAATACTGTGGCATTTAAAAAATGCTCAATTGTTATTAAAAGGCCAAAAGTGTGCCAAGAAAATATCCCTCACTCCATTACACCACCAGAAGCCTGAAGCATTGATACAAGGCAGGATGGATCCATGCGTTCATGTTGTTAACATTAAAGTCTGATCCCACCATCTAAATGTTGCAACAGAAATCAAGACTCGTCCGACCAGGAAATCTTCTGTTGTCCAATTTGGTAAACCAGTGAGATTGTAACCACGGTTTCCTGTTCTTAGCTGACAGGAGTGGCACCTTCTCTTGCTGTAGCCCATCTGCTTCAAGGTTTGATGTTTTGTGTGATCAGAAATGCTTTTCTGCATACCTCTTTTGTAACGAGTGGTTATTTGAGTTACTGTTTTTATCAGCTTGAACCAGTCTGGCTGTTCTCCTCTGACTTTTGGCATCACCAAGGCATTTTTTACCCACAGAACTGCCACTCACTGGATATTTTCTCTTTTTTGGAACATTTTCTGTAAACCCTAGAGATGGTTGTGCATGAAAATCCCAGTAGATCAGCAGTTTCTGAAGTACTCAGACCAGCCTGTCTGGCACCAACAACCATGCCATGTTCAAAGTCTCTTAACATCTTTCTTCCCCATTCTGATGCTCAGTTTGAATTCAGCAGATCGTGTTGAACATGTCTACATGCCTAAATGCATTGAGTTGCTGCCATGTGATTGGCTGATTAGATATTTGCGGTAATGAGCAGTTCAACAGGTGTACATATCAATGTGGCCTGTCAGTATATATATATTTATAATTATTTATAACTGTATAAGTAATTATAGAAAATTATGGAAGCCAGTTTCCACCACTGAATAAAAAATAAAAAAAGGGTAATTGAGACTTTTCATCTCACAATTTGGACTATTTTTCCAGTATTGTGAGATATAAACTCTCAAATCTAACTTTTTTCTTAGAATTGCGAGTTTACATTTCTGACTTTATAATGCAATTGCGAGTTAGTAAGTGTGAGATGTGAGTAAATTAGTAAATGTGAGATATAGCTTCGCAAAATAGTTTTCTTCCCCTCAAAATTTGGACTTGTAATTGCAAGTTTGTGTCTCACTATTCTGAGGAAAAAAGTCAGAATTGCACGAAAAAAGTCAAAATTGTGAGATATAAACTCTCAAATCTAACTTTTTTCTTCAGAATTGCGATATGAAATTACAATTCTGACTTTTTTTTCAGAATTGCGAGTTTATATCTTGCAAATCTGACTTTATAATGCAGATTTAGTAAGTCAGAAATTCTGAGAACTTAGTTTTCTTTCCCCTTAAAATTGGACTTTATAACTCACAACTGCAAATTTATGTCTCTCAATTCTGAGGGAAAAAATCATAACTGTGAGATATAAACTCGCAATTGTGAAAAAAAAAACGTCAGAATTGTGAGATAAAAAGTTGCGTTTTTTTTATAATTTTTTTTATTTATTCAGTGGTGGAACTGGGCTTCCATAGATAATAAATAACATATCTTAAAATAATCTTAATAATATTCTTTAATGAATATTATTGAGCTATATTAAGTGTAATATTAAGTAAATGGCTGGTGAAGGCTGTTTTTATTCAGTATATATATATATATATATATATACAGTCAAACCAAAATGTATTCAGACACCTTCAGCGTTTCACACATTATTACAGTTTATTCACTGTAGCTTAGAAAATGGTAACAAAAACAAGTTCATCTTAATAATGTCAGATAACTTTGATAGAAAGGCATGTAATGGATTACAAACCAAAGATTCAGACAACTGTTAGTATGACAATATTTACAGTAGACAACTATCAATGCTCTGTTGACCAATTACCAAGCAATGCTTAATTTTGTTCAGTCTGTGGTGTAAAAAGGTCACATTAGCAATTAAGGAAAAAAACACTTAAAAAACATGGTCAGGTCAAAGTGTCTGAATAAATTTTGGTACTAAATTTTTGTGAGTGTGTCTGAATAATTTTTGGTTTGTCTGTATATAGTATAAATATTTAAACTCAAATATAATTGTAATTAAGGGTTCAACCTAGACCATTCCTTTAAACACAAAAAAACCATATCAATGGGAAAACAATTCAGTAGTTACTAATTGTTAAAGATGTACTATTATTTCCTTTAAAATGTTTTTTTTTTTTTTTTTTTAAATAAACAAAGTGTTTATTTGTATGTGTGTGTACAAAAACGTAATGGTTTATATGTGGTGTGTTTTCTCTGCAGTCCCTTCATGGTAACGCAGTAGGCAGCACTCCCAAACTGCCCTTGTTCCACTGTGGCATCGATACAGTGGATATCAGTGTGGAGATGTGCGGGATAAAGTTTCCTAACCCGTTTGGGCTGGCCAGTGCTCCCCCCACAACCAGCGCAGCCATGATCCGCAGAGCCTTCGAGCAGGGCTGGGGCTTTGCCCTCACCAAGACCTTTGGCCTGGACAAGGTATATTTACAGAACAGAGAAAAAAATCAGCATGCAACACACCATAGGCTCCACATGCACTCGTGCTTGGATTTGGGTGGTATGTTTGTGTGGGAAGCGCACACTGCATTGCAAAGTATCAGCGGAGCAAAGTCTTTTGTACAACATCACAGAAACTGAAACCTTGGCAAAAATCCCCAAAAGGTCATAAGCATATGAAAGCATCAGCACTGGGCACTGCTAACAATAATGCAAGCCTTTCCAGCTTGTGAAACAGCTCACAGACACACACTCATACACACGTATGCACACACACTAACACCAGCCATAATGAGCTGCATTCTGGTGGCTTTCTTATAAAAAAAACCCAACAACCCTCCCATTAGGCAGCCATGCATCTGCCTTGTTAGCAATGTAACATTTGTTCTTGACAGGAGGTTAAAAAAAAATGAAACAGGCATGAGTTGTTTATTGAACTCCAGCAGAAAATCTTTTTGTTTTAATTTACTTTCTAATTCAAGTGATGGGAAAATTAATCGGTAACATCTGTTTGTTCTGGGCTTACTGGCAGTCTTTGATTAGTGGAGCTAGAAATGGAAATAGAATTAAAAAAAGAAAAAAAGAAAGGAGAAGAGAGGCAGAGCGCAGGGTTTGAGTCGTATCAGACGTCGCCATGACAACGGCAAGAGGCGTCTGCGCAGCTCTTCGATCAGAGCGTCAATTTCACAAAGAATTTAAGAAAGCAAATGACAGCGTTTAAGGGACTTCAAAGAAAAAAGTAGTAAAAGCATGAAAGAGCGAACATTTTCAAAGAAATAAAAAAAAAATACAGTGCCATTGGAAGAGCCAAAATAGTTTTATCACGTCTGAATATAGCAAATAAAGCAATGATTTTTAAAATATAATTAGTCTGGGTTGAATGCTGTATTGTTATTATTGAATTAATATCTTATTCTACTGTGTCCATCCTTTGCACTTGTCTTTGCTGTTGAAATGACAATCGGTGGACTTTTTCCTCAAGAATTAAAGGAGAAGTCCACTTCTAGAACAAAGATTCACATATAATGCACTCACCCCCTTGTCATCCAAGATGTTCATGTCTTTCTTTCTTCAGTCGTAAAGAAATTATGTTTTTTGAGGAAAACATTTCAGCATTTTTCTCCATATAATGAACTGGTATGATGCCCCGATTTTGAACTTCCAAAATGCAGTTTTAATGCGTCTTCAAACGATCCCAAATGCAGTTGTAAACGATCCCAGCCGAGAAAGAAGAGTCTTATCTAGCGAAACGATCGGTTATTTTCATAAAAATTATACAATTTATATACAAACACTCGTCTTGTCTTACTCTCCCTGAACTCTGTTTTTTTTCCGGTTCATGTCAGTTAGGGTATGTCGAAAAACTCCCATCTCATGTTCTCCCTCAACTTCAAAATTGTCCTATATCGCTGTTTTACCTTTTTTGTTCATTTTTTCTTTGCACGTTAACTTTGCAAAGACTGAGTTGGTGCTTCTGCAGCGATGTAGGGTGATTTTGAAATCATTTTTGAAGTTGAGGGAGAAAATGCGATTGGAGTTTTTCAACATACCCTAACTGTCTTGAGCCAGAATACAGGCAGAGAAAGACGAGACGAGAGTTTAAAAAGTATTTAAATTGTATTTTTTAAATTAAAATAACTGATCGTTTCACTAGATAAGACCCTACTTCCTCAGCTGGGGTCGTTTACAACTGCATTTGGGATTGTTTAAAGCTGCATTTAAACTGCATTTTGGAAGTTCAAACTCGGGGCACCATATCAGTCCATTATATGGAGAAAAATCCTGAAATGTTTTCCTCAAAAAACATAATTTCTTTACGACTGAAGAAAGAAAGACATGAACAGCTTGGATGACACGGGGGTGAGTACATTATCTGTAAATTTATATTCTGGAAGTGGACTTTATTAACAATCAAATCGTCAAATGTACCCTGTAAATGTAAATGTCCACCTGAACCTCAATTTTTGCCCCACCACTCTAAAACTGAAGTTTGTTGTAAACCAATGTTTAAAGGATTAGTTTACTCCTGAATTAAAATTTCCTGATGATTTACTCACCCCTGTGTCATCCAAGATTTTCATGTCTTTCTTTCATCAGTTGAAAAGGAAATGAAGGTTTCTAAGGAAAATATTCCAGGATTTTTCTCCATATAGTGGACTTCAATAGTGGCCAACAGGTTGAAGGTCCAAATTGCAGTTTCAATACAGTTTCAAAGGGCTCTACACGATCCTAGACGAGGAATAAGGGTCTTATCTAGCAAAACGATTGATCATTTTCTAAAAAAAAAAAGAAGAAATGCACTAGCTCTGCGATGCGCATCTACAACTTCACACATTACGCAGTCACGTTGGAAAGGTCACGCGTGATTACTTTGGTTCAAAAATGTTTCTCGTCCAGCGTTGTTTTACCTTTTTCTTTGTAAAGGGAGTGTGACTGTCTTTGGCCATTCGGTTTGTAAACACTGGGTTGGAACTTCCACCTACGTCCAGGGCTTGAAAACTGAAAAAATTTTACTTCGTTCACTCCAAGCAGAATCGATATTTTAACGTTTCTGTTCCGGCAATCCTCTGTATTATTATCGTTCGGAAACTGGTTTGAGTAGTAAAAATACCGGTAAAAGATCTGGTATCTTAACCCGCTGCGCTTTAGTCACAGCCAATACAGCGTCATCTTCTTTAGATTTTGGCCAAATATAGGCTACTAAACAAAGAAAAAAATCTGTTAACGCTTTAAAGGCATTAAAGTATTTAAAGTATTAAAGATATTTAAAAATGTTTAATGCATTATTTAAAGAACATTACTCATATAAAATTATGTTTTGAGAGGGGAAAAAAACATGTACTAGAAATATACTCATAAGTGTACTATGTCAATCCTTGGGACTAAATTGGCCCACTTTCTAGTATATAAATGTATACTTTTAATTATAGTTTAAGTACAAAAGTAGTAAACTGAGTACACAACAAGTTTACATCAAAGTTTTTAGCTTGTACTGCAACTACACTAAAAGTGGACTAATAGGTATACTGATAGTTTACTAACTAAATACTTGTAGGAGAATTTTTAGTACACTTTGAAGTATAGTCTAAGTAAACTACTAGTTTAGTAGTTTTATACCGCAAGTATACTCGTTTTCTTCAAGTTAACTTTACATCATACTTCAAGTATACTATATGTCCCTATTTATGTATTAATTTGTATATATTTTGTTATATGAATATCTGAACATACAAAAACATCAAAAAAAAGAATGGGGTATCTGCTGTAAACAAAAACATTTTATTCTAGCTTCATGCATTCTTTTTTGAACAATTGAATGTGGAAAAGTTTCATAAAAAAAGAAGGAAAAAAAAGAAATAAACAACATTTTGAACAAAAAGCTGAAAAAGACTATGGATTGGATTCAGAATGATCATCAAAACGTAGATGAGTCGATCAACACCCCAAAGCTTGACAGTCATTATTACCTCTTCATTGGTCGACATTTTATTCCATAACGTTACAGTTTTGATGCTCTTTTATGTCTGATGATCGTGTTAGATTATGTGGAAGCATGTTGTTTAGGTTTCTTCTTCAATTGTGTGTTTTGGAAATTCTGTACAGAAGATCTGTAATAGCGCCCATACCACATAACAGTGAAAACATAGATTCTAGGAGCACAAGTATAGCTCAAATATATTTAGACTTTTTCTAAGTATAAGTCAAGTATACTTAAATGTCATTTTAGGTATATATCTGAGAAGTACATGAAGTCCATTTCTGAGAAGTATATAAAAAGTAGACTACAAATATACTTTTCTATTTTTAGTTTAAAAGAAGTATACTAATAGCACACTTGAATAAGCTTCTTTTTCATAAGGGTATAAAAACGTAAATCCAAAACACAAATTAATTCAAGGTGATGCCTACCTCTCTCATTCAGCACAAATCCAAACGTTTCCATATTCGTGACGTATCTGGATGCTGAAAAATTATTTATGTAATACGCTTTGTACTTCACTGGCATTGACATAAAACATCAGATTGTACAGATTGTACAATGGAGCAGTGTAACTTTTATATGTTGCTTTAACTGTATTTTATTTTTATTTAGATAAAAATATGTTGTCTGTGTGTGTGTGAGGTGCCGGCACGATGGTCATACCAATATACTTACTGGACTATACTTTCTGCTGTCTCGTTTTCCGTTAACTTTGGATTGTGTCATAATATACCGAAACTCAGCAGATTTTTTTTTCTTTTGTTAATCAACGATTTAAGTGGAATATTTTGTGTGTAGACTTATATATTCCTTTTTATGTAAGCCTATAGATTTATTCAGTTTTTTTCATTCACAGAAGCTCTGCAGGTGCGAATACATAAATTCACAGCTGAGCGCAGGCATTTTACTTGTTGGATGCTTCAGCTCACATTTAGATAGTCCGTACTACTTGAATTCATGATTGGTTGCCAGAGAATTTCAAATATTAAATGGAACGATAAAATAATGTTATTTACCGGTTAATGACTGTTTCTGACTCTGTTCCAGTCAAAATTTTGTTCATTTCTGGTTTCCATTTTCATTCCTTGAACCGGTTCCGAGCCCTGCCTACGTGGCACGTGACCTTTCCAACTTGATTACGTAATGTGTGAAGTTGAGCTAGTCCTAGACGAGCATTTGTGGGTAAAAATATCTCATTTTTTTGTTTTCTTTTTAGAAAATTTCTGATCGTTTTGCTAGATAAGACACTTATTCCTCAGCTGGGATCGTGTAGAGCCCTTTGAAGCTGCACTGAAACTGCAGTTTGGAACCCAATGATGCCCACTGAAGTCCACTATATGGAGAAAAATCCTGTAATGTTTTCCTCAAACACCTTCTATTCAACTGAAGAAAGAAAGTCATGAACATCTTGAATGACATAGGGGAGAGTAAATTATCAGGAAATTTGAATTCTAGAGCGAACTAATCCTTTCAGTTCTTCATGAAATATGATTATTTTACGTCAGTTATTTCTTTGCATGGCACTGAGAGTCATGAACTCACCTCACTGGATACTGCGCCCATGTCAACAGCGAACCCTAGCTAATAATTCTTAGAATCTCATGCTGCAGCGGAAAGATGAGGCCATATTTCAGTAAATAGAACTCATATTGCTCTTCCACGTGCTAGAATGACTGCCCTGAAACACTCTCTTCCTTTCACTCTTTCACTCTCGCAGACGGGATAAAGAAAACCCCTCAGTGTCAACATGTTCTCCGTGTCTCCACGCGGTGCTGTCATTAGAACATATGGGACTTCTTTTTAATATCCTGTTCTCCTGAGTCACGCTAAGATGCGTCGTCCATTGAGGCCGCGCTGCATCAATAGCGTTCAGAAAGTCCTGCGATTGTCACGCTGGATATGAAAATAGCTGCCTGTGTATATGTGCGCCGAATAGCTAATTTACCTAGTGCTAACAGGGGCACCCAGCAAGCAGGCGGCACTTTCATTAATTATAATTAATGAGATGCATTGCATATGTAAATGTTTTATTTTTCCCTTCTGTCTCAAGATGCGAGTCCCCCGGGAATTGGCACCACAATGGCTTGGAACGGGCCCCGGGAACGGTTTTGCATGACAGTTAGTGGCACTCCTCTTTTATTCCTCGTCTCTGGTCCTCAGATCCACACGAGGAGGTCATGTGGTCAGCCATCAAACGGCGACTTGTAGCGCTGATGGGTGCTGGGATCTCAGATGGATCAGAACCTCCAGGCCCAATTAGCCTTTTAAGTCGTCTCTGTGTGAGAGACTTCGCGCAGTGTCACGTTCTTCCTCCGAGGTGCCGTCGCAGGCAGCCAGCCAGGAAGTGGTATGTCAGAGCGCCGGAGGGCTAAGGGGCCATCACTCAGTCAGCGCTGTGCTAATTGTACATGAGAATGAATGATGGCTGCTATTGTTCTTTTATGCGAGGTTGATTGCCTATTACTCGTGTTCTTGAGCTCACATGAGCGGTATCCTGAGCCGGCGGATCAGCTGGTTGGAGATGATGTTAATGCCGGCTGATTTTTGATGGAGTTCATTATGCCCCTGCAGAGTCGTGATGAATTTTAAAGTTAGCGAGAAAGGAGGTGAGCCAGATTTTCGGGTGCGGAAAAATACATCTCCCTCTCGCTGACACATTCATCATAACATTGTCTGGGCCGCTCCTGACAAAGCTCCGCAGCTATACCCACTTTCCCCTCTACTGATTTAGCCGGTTGGTTATGGATCGGAGTGGAGTGGAGAGACAGAACTCGCTCGCTTCCTGCATGAGAAATAAGCCCATCCCCTGCTGTTTAAAACACATTCAATCATTGTCATAGCTCAGACAGGAGCTTATCACACCTAAGCTTTAAAACACACCACTTCAGGCTACGAGACTTAATATCTGCAGTATAAAACTGGGATGGAAGAGCAGATGAGATCCACATCTTCTAATTAGCCTCTAATTGCACAGTGCTTTGTCCAATTAAGTTAGCGTTTATAACGGTGGGTGTGAGCACATTGTGTTTTTTTTATATAGTCCACTCTCGAAGCTATTTGGCTCATTGATCTAATCTGCTTGGCAGATATTGACACGTAAAGTTTCATAAAACATGTAATTCAGTGGCTACAGTATATTCACACAAACGGTGTTTGACATTGACAGCCGCATTTGTCAACATGTTTGACTCAAAAAAATGAATGCGTTCATTCATTGATGGACAATGGTATTTAGTATCACATTTAACTCTCAAAAGCTACGTTCACACAGTCTGTGTTTGGGATTGACAACCATATTTACTAAAAGGATTCACTCTGAAAAACTATGTTCACACAGTGTTTTGGATTGACAATCTTATTTATTAATGGGTTTTACTTGTAAAAGCTGTGTTCACAGTCAGTGTTTGGGAATGACAACTCAATTTACTAACAGGTTTCACTCTCAAAAGCTGCATTCACACAGTGTTTGGGATTCCCTGTTGAAAAAAAAAACAGCATATGCTGGTTACCCTTACGAAAAAGAAGTTAAATCAAGTGTCCTATTAGTATACTTCTTTTAAACTAAAAATATGAAAGTATACTTTCAGTCTACTTTTTATGTACTTCTCAGAAATGTGCTTTACATACTTCTCAGAAATGTGCTTTACATACTTATCAGAAATATCCTTAAAATGACATTTAAGTATACTTGACTTATATTTAGAAAAAGTCTAAATATATATGAGCTGTACTTGTGCTATGAGAATCTGTTTTCATTGTTATACATGAGAGATGCTATTACACATCTTCTGTACAGAATTTCCAAAACACAAGTGAAGAAGAAATCAAAACAGATGCTTCCACACTTTAAAAAATGCAAATACATATTTTCCATTTTACGAAACATTTTGAGTCTCAAATACTAAAAAATGCTACTTTCTTGCAACTATATAAAACCCTTGTCAGACCAACAAAATGACTGCAAATGTTGTCCCAACTAGTCAAACACAGTTGTCTGAACAAAGAATTTCATATTGTTGAAGTTTTTAAGCATTGCAGCATGAATAAATTATCCAGTTACTGTTATAAGATTATTGTTTTGCTGTTTGCTGACTTCATTTAAACTTTTTTGTTGTTGTTTAGTCATTATTGTAGTTATTTGTTGTACTGTGATGCAAAGATCTCATCTTTTTAATATTTGCTGATTGTCACCGTTCTTGAGGGTTGTGTATCTAGTTTTGAGGCCTAGATACTTTCAACCACTTATATCTATTCCCTGAATATGTTAATCTTGTAAAATGTTTTACAAACAAAGACAAAGTTGTCTACATATTAGACGTTAGATATTAGAAGTTATTCATAATGTTTTGTATGTTCAGATATTCATATAACAAAATATATACAAATAAATATCTAAAAAGGGACATAGTAGTATACTTGAAGTATGATTTAAAGTTCACTTAAAAAAGTTGAGTATACTTGCAGTATAAAACTACTAAACTAGTAGTTTACTGAGACTATACTTCAAAGTGTACTAAAAATGCATTTAAAAAAAGTATTTAATTAGTAAACTGTTAGTATACCTATAAGTTCACTTTTAGTATACTTGCAGTACAAACTGAAAACATAGATGTAAACTAGCTGTGTACTCAAAGTTTACTACTGTTATACTTAAAGTATACTAAAAATGTACTTTTATATACTAGAAAGTGGGCCAGTTTAGTCCCAAGGAGTATTACAATAGTACACTTAAAAGTATACTACTAGTACACTGATATCTGTATACTTACTACATAAAGTATACTTAAAAATAGACTTGAACTTTACTTAAGTATGCTACATAAAATAAACTTGAAGAATACTTCTTTTTGGTAAGGGTAGGTAGGTTTTGATGCTGGGATGCTGGTTTTAGCTGGTTTATGCTGGTCCTTAGCTGGTTTATGCTGATCCTTTGCTGGTTTATGCACGTCCTTAGTTGGTCATGTGCTGGTCCAGGACCAGCTTAAACCAGCTAAGGACCAGCAAAGAGCCAGCATAAACCAGCAAAGGACCAGCTAAAACCAGCATCCCAGCATCAAAACCTACCTAACCAGCCTATGCTGTTTTATTCAACAGGGTTGACAACTTAATTTACTAACAGGTTTCACTTTCAAAAGCTCCGTTCACACGGTCCGTGTTTGGGATTGACTCCTGAATTTACAAACATGTTTCACTCCCAAAAGCTGCATTCACACAGTGTTTGGGATTGACACCTGAATTTACAAACATGTTTCACTCCCAAAAGATGCATTCACACAGTGTTTGTGATTGACAACTGTATTTACTAACAGATTTCACTTCCAAAAGCTGCATTCTGTCGCGATTTAGCTCAAAGGGAAATGTGTATAAATAATTACAATTAATTATGATTAATTACAATTATTTATATCAGCTGCCAGTAGTAACTGTAGCAGAATCAATTTTCCATCAACTAATCTGTTCGCCCAGCGAACATTCAGCATAACTTATCATCAACACTAAGAAATGATATTTTCTTGGCCACAGAAAATAACTTTCTTAAAGTACTGTTGCATTAGAGCATGTAGCTCGAATCGGAATCGTAAAGGGACATTCATTTGCAAGGCAGAATCAGAATCAAAACTCATGTAATTTGTGCACAATAGTTTATTAACGAAGGACTAACACATAACTAATCTAAACAAACAAACATGAAATCACTCATACATGGGGGAATGGTCAGTGAGAAGCAGTTAGAGAGAAACAAGGAAATGAAGCTATGAAAAGAGTCAGTTAACCACCTGAGCAAAACCATCAGTGCTGTCTACAGCTTATACTAAACTTCTGTTTATTTAGTTAAATGTACGATACTTGCATTGCCTTGGGCGTTGAACAAGTGTCCGAATGCAGTCTCTGGTGAAAGATGGTTTGGAGCAGTGGTGGGTTTGGAAGTGCAATCACGTTCTTCCGGGTCTGAAGAGTGATGAATTCCAAAGATGTTCTGACTCAATGGTGACTGGGAGTTTCTTCCCATGTGAAAAGTGAAGAAGAACCAAGAGCTTAGAGGGACTCAGCTGAAGTCCTGTGATCTTTGGGGAATGGAAAGACAAGGCCGCAAGGCCTGGCGCACGCTTAGGGAAGTCCTGAAGAGTTCTAGCTCATCTTCTTAGGTTCTCCAAGAACCACTGACTGGCTGAGGCGAGTCATGAAGATGAATTCCAGGGTTGAGTGGAACTGTCTGGCTCTTTGTGGTCGAGAGCCACAGCTCTGTATGTTGGGGCCTGTCGGGCCCGCCGGGCACGCCCTGTGCCGGTTCCGGCTCCCCGTGGGTTCCTCCACACGGGCAGCAATCGGAAGACGTTGCAGACGAAGAAGACAGTGAAGAGAGAGAGATAGGTCGATGCCTTTAAACTCTCTGGAGGCTGTGCCTCCAGGAGGTCCATGAACCAATGGTAACTTTCGCCTTTGGAGGGAAAGTTTACGACTCTTTGTCTGTGAGCATGGTATTTTGCATATGTAATTCGATTGGGTGTTGATGCAAAACTACTAAGGTTTCTTAAAACACTAATATGTTGCATAGGTATCAACATCTAATTTACACCATCTTTTAGATCATCAACATACGAATTAAAAGAGTCCAAACATGGCATAGGTGGGTTATACAACTAGTCATCTATCATAACGCATGCATAAAACAGTAGAAAGACAAATACAAATACAACAGACAAAATTAAAATACAATGCAGTAATACTGTACACAATGACCTGGGCTATGTGTGATAGGAAAGTTAAAGAAAGGTTTGTCTGTGAATGAATAGGAAAGAGTCTATTTCTATAGGCATTGTGTCTTTCCTATGGCAAAGGTAGCATGGGCAGATGTGCATTCCTTTGGGCAATAAAAGCTCTTATCAGATAGTTGTCCTGGCAACTGAGCCTTTTTGAGGTGTTAGTTGCTTTGGGGGGTTGTCTCCAGAGCTCCAGCATGTAGCTGGCTTGTTGTGTTTAAAGACTATTTGTTAAATGTAACAATTAATGTATGTCTGATTGGTCCAGACGCTACAATTCACAATCAGTGTTACTAACAGGTTTCACTTTCAAAAGCTCCGTTCACACGGTCAGTGTTTGGGATTGACTCCTGAATTTACAAACATGTTTCACTCCCAAAAACTGCATTCACACAGTGTTTGGGATTGACACCTGAATTTACAAACAAGTTTCACTCCCAAAAGCTGCATTCACACAGTGTTTGGGATTGACACCTGAATTTACAAACAGGTTTCACTCCCAAAAGCTGCATTTACACAGTCAGTGTTTGGAATTGACACCTGAAATTACTAACAGGTTTCTCTCTCAATAGCTGCATTCACACATTCAGTGTTTGGGATTGACACCTGACTTTACTAACAGGTTTTAATCCCGAAAGCTGCATTCACACTCAGTGTTCAGCATTGACAGCTATATTTGCTAACAAGTTTCACTTTCAAAAGCTGCATTCACACAGTCAGTGTTCAGGATTTACAACTGTATTTACTAAACAGATTTCACTCCCAAAAGCTGCATTCACACAGTGTTTGGGATTGACACCTGAATTTACAAACAGGTTTCACTCCCAAAAGCTGCATTTACACAGTCAGTGTTTGGAATTGACACCTGAAATTACTAACAGGTTTCTCTCTCAATAGCTGCATTCACACATTCAGTGTACGGGATTGACAGCTATATTTACCAATAGGTTTCACTCTCATAATTTTCATTCACACAGTCAGTGTTTGGGATTGACTCTGAATTTACTAACAGGTTTCACTCCCAAAAGCTGCCCAGTGTTTTGATTGACTCCTTTACTAACAGGTTTCCCCAAAAGCTGCATTCACACAGTCAGTGTTTGGAATTGACACCTGAAATTATTAACAGGTTTCTCAATAGCTGCATTCACACATTCAGTGTTTGGGATTGACACCTGACTTTACTAACAGGTTTTAATCCCGAAAGCTGCATTCACAGTCAGTGTTCGGCATTGACAGCTATATTTGCTAACAGGTTTCAAAAGCTGCACAATCGGTATTTGGGATTAACACCTGAATTTACTAACAGGTTTAACTTCAAAGCTGCATTCACAGTCAGTGTAACGAGTTTGACAGCCAAATTTACTAACAGGTTTCACTCTCAAAAATTGCATTCACACAGTGTTTGGTATTGACAACTGAATTTATTAACAGGCGTCACTTTGGGATTGACAGCCAAATTTACTAACAGGTTTCACTCTCAACAGCTGCCTTCACACAGTCAGTGTTCGAGATTGACAGCCATATTTACTATCAGGTTTCACTTTCAAAAGCTGCGTTTACACAGTCAGTGTTTGGGACTGACACCTGAATTTACTAACAGGTTTCACTCCCAAAAGCTGCATTTACACAGTCAGTGTTTGGGACTGACACCTGACTTTACTAACAGGTTTTAATCCCAAAAGCTGCATTCACAGTCAGCGTTCGGCATTGACAGCTATATTCGCTAACAGGTTTCACTCTCAAAAGCTGCGTTCACACAGTCAGTGTTCGGGATTGACACTAGGGTTCTACACCCGGCAAACCATACCAGCCTGGCCAGGCCAGAAGACCTTCAAGGACCTGCAAACCATTTTAAGACTAGTTTCAACTTTTTTTTTTTCAGCAGGGCAACCACACAATACATCAATTTTCTGCCATTTTTATAACCTGTGAGTGTTTGACAGCCCTAACATTAGTGACTGACAGCACAGTACAACCCACAACTCACGCCCTACCTGTATGTCAATAACATTACCAGCACCTAGTTGTCCACTGCGATTTATATTTATACAACAAATACAACTTAATCTCAAAATTCAGGCAAAATTTTAAAGACTGTCAGTTTGGTTATAGAATGCCGTTATCGGTCTCTTTCATAGCCAAATGCTGTGTGAGCATAACCATATTTAGCACTCCAAACAGGACTGACAGCCATGTTCAGATGCTGTGTGAACATAGCTATTATGACATACGCTTGTCTGACATATGGCCATTATTGAGGTCAGGCACTGACATTGCATGATGGGGTGATGGTGCCTGGAACGCTGTTCCAATTTATCTCAAAGGTGTTTAGTAGGGTTCAGCTGTGGGCTTACATCAGGTTTCAGCTGTGTGCTTTGAGCAGGTTTGTCAAGATTTCTTCCACACCAAAGTCAATAAAACATTTCTTTGGCACTGCTGCAACCAAATTGAAAGCACACATTTCTCATTTCTCTAGAACTGTATGCTGCAGCATTAAGACTAGTTTTCAGTGGAACAGACAACCCTGTTTTGATTTACTTAGTGGTATAGTTCGAGTTTGAAGAGAAGTATGTCTGTATTGCCAATCCCTAGAAAACTGTCTTGACAGGCTTTAACCCCAACTGGAGCTCCAGGTATAGTTGCACAGTTAGGTAGGACATCTGTCCTCTCTCTTCCACTTCCTCTCTGCTAAGGCCCTTAAAAAAACAGGAAGCCTACTCAGTCCCTCACGCCCATGTGGGCCAGCCGTAGCAGGCAGGAAATCAATGGTGGCTGGGGACAGACGGCTGCCGTCCCGCAATTAATGCCAATTTGTTATGTGCACGTATCTCTGCAGGGAGACATGGTGTGGGCGGAACTTTCCCGCACTGATTCAGCCACCTTGAGTGCACAACTCCAGAGAGAGAGAGCTAGATAAAGAGTCTGTTCCCAGAGGTGAATTTAGATGGCTTTACATTCGTAGATATTTGCATGAATATGAATGATTGCAATGAATTATTCAGATGTCTTGGCATGTTTTGTGACTCTGTAGTGTTATTAACATACACTGTATTCAGTGGATTGTAAGCTGCTGCTACTGAGCTATAAGGGTTACTTTGCATGGAATTATAAATCTTGGTGACGTTCTACATTTAACTAAGTGGCATTTTCATAACTGGATGATGGAAATGTTTAAAATTTAAAGGGACAGTTCACCCAAAAATGAAAAATCTGTCATTAATTACTCGCCCTCAAGTTGTTCCAAACCCGTAAGACCTTTGTTTATCTTCGGAACACAGATTACAATATTTTTGATTAAATTCAAGAGTTTTTTGACCCTGCTTAGACAGCAATGCAACTGACACATCCAAGGCCCAAAAAGGTAGTAGGGACATCGTTAAAATGTGACAACAGTGGTTCAGCCTTAATTTAATGAAGATACAAAAACATTTTTTGTGCATGAAGAAATCTAAAATAACGACTTCATTTAACAATTTTTATAATCTTTAATTTTATCTTTTCTTTGAACTTCACACTGTAATATTTGTATGTAAAGAAAAAAATGCATGTCAAAATAAAAGCAAGAAGGTATCTAGAGGGTTTTCGTTTTCATTTGTTAATGCAGTACATGATTATCAATAAGAACTATCCTCCTCTACATACTGCTGTTGTGTCCTTGAGTGTGCTTCTTAATTCATTATCGCCCGAGGCGTGCTGTATGATAGCCAACCCTTCAGCCTATAACGTGCATCAGATGCTTGAACAGCGTTCAGAGGTGCTGAATGGGTGCAACAGTGCCAAGGCCCTCATTAAAGAATATATAGCATGGAAAGTAAAAGCTTCACACTGAGATGGCAGAGGTGCGTGCGAGAAACAGTTTGGTGCATGAGTGAAACCTGCGTGGGGATGTTAGCATGTAGCAGTTAATTTTATGTTTGTTAAATGCAGGTGTCGTGTGTGGGAAGTTTGAGTTTCATGACAGAAGAGAAGCTTTGTAGTGACTTTTTAATCAGTCGATGTGAAGAGTGGGAGTTTTAAGCCTAACTTTTCATTCCTTACTTTGTTTCAAAGATATTTTTATAAGATGTAAATCACGTTCACTCACCTTTATAAGGCCTCGGAGTTAAGAGAGTTCATTTTTCTCTACAGCGCTTGAAGCCCTGACTTATTAAGATGAAAATAAGCACCATTTTTTTTTCTTCCAAAGAGGAATAAAAAAGAAGTTCTAAATCCATGTTTAATTGTAAAAAATAAATTTGAAGCACAAAAGGTTTTTACTTTATTGCTTAAAGGGAAAAAAATAAAAGTTCTGTCACCGTTTACTCACCCTAATGCCATTTCCAATGTCATTGTGTGAGCCTTTTTCTTCCATGTAACACAAAAGTTTGAATGATAGTTTTATATGAGGAATAGGCTGAGAATTTTACCTTGAAACCCTTCCATTCACTTTCATTACACAACGTTTAACAGTGAGGCTAAGGTGTGAATTCAGCTTGTCAGTTTTAATTATTGGCTAACATAGATGAAGTGATTATGAATTTATCGCTGTATTTTAGTTAGATACTATATAATAATTATTCTAATTATATATAATTAGAATACCTGTATCAATGTATTTGAGTAAAACGTGTAACAATGCATAATATTATAGTGATATTAAAATACAGTTGAGGTCAAAAGTTAACATACACCTTGCAGAATCTGATGAGAGGGATCATACAAAATGCATGTTATTTTTTTTATTTAGGACTGACCTAAATAAGATATTTCACATAAAAGAAGTTTACATATAGTCCACAAGAAAATAATAGTTGAATTTATAAAAATGACCCTTCTCAAAAGTTTACATACACTTCTTAATTCTTAATACTGTGTTGTAGCCTGAATGAAAATTTTTGAATTTGAAGATCAGGATACATTTAACTTATTTTGTATTCTGGGAAACATAAGTAAATATCTTCTGTAGCTTCTGAAGAACAGTACTAAATGACAAAAATATTATATTTAGGAAAAATAAGAAAAATGTACACATTTTCATTCTGTTCAAAAGTTTACACCCTGGTCTTAATGCATCATTTTACTTACTGGAGCATCAGCCAGTGTTTGAACCTTCTGTAATAGTTGCATGAGAGTCCCTCAGTTGTCCTCAGTGTGAAAAGATGGAAAGGGTTCAAATACCTAAAAAACATGCTAAAAAACAAAAAGACAAAACAGAGAATTTGTGGGACCTGAAGGATTTTTTGAAGAAAAGCAGGCAGTTTAACTGTTCAGGACAAACAAGGAACTCATGAACAACTATCACTAACCAAAAAAAATACAGCTGTGGATCATTCAGGTAACAACACAGTATTAAGAATCAAGCATATGTAAACATTTGAACGGGGTCATTTTTATAAATTAAATTATTGTTTTCTATTGTGGACTATATATAAATGTCTTTTATGTGAAATATCTTATTCAGGTCAGTACTACATAAAAAATAACATGCATTTTGTATGATCTCTCTTATTTTGGTAAAATAATTAACATTTTGCACACTCTGCAAGGTGTATGTAAACTTTTGACCTCAACTGTATACATTATATGTGATGCAATCTAGGAAAACCCAACACATGGTGAAATGGTTTACCTTTGTTAGGTTTTGATACCATATGAAAGCTGGGTTCAAGCCCTTTCCAAAACTGTTTTTATTTTGTACTTAGCTTAAACGAAAAGTTATGGCTGTCTTATGTTGGCTAATAGCTATTATTTTCAGGAATGGAATTTTAAGAAAAAAAAGTTTAAAGTGAGACGGCTTTCACTTTCAATTCTTGGGTTTAACGAGAGCTGTCCGTCAAGTCAGGAGCGCTATACTGCATCATTACACAAACAGACTAACGTCTGTTTTCCATTGTTTATCATTGGCATAGTCTTTGAGCAGTTGATCACCCCTTGTATGTTTAGATAGCACAAATAATGCAGCCTGCTTTGTTGTTTACATTTAGAAATGTGAACACAGTGCAACTGTTCGCACACTGTGCATAAAACAGACTGTCAACGGACTCCTCCTCTTTAGTAACTTCATTATCCGATCCGATCGCTGGATGTGAAATAGTCCATTATAACATTATTTAGGACACTGACATCACCAAGATTGAGCAGATTGAGATGAGTAAGATCGTTTAAGTAGGCAGCTACAGTACTTCAGACTGCGTTGTTGTGCATCGCCATCTCATGATATTAAAAAATAAATTGATAAACTAAAACACGTGCCATAGTTTACACAGGACTGGCAGAGAATGAGCATTGATATTAAATATGTTATGTGGTTTATTTTGTTTAATTTAAAAATGAGCTATTTTTGTGGTGTTCAGAGAAAGCACCTCCGCAGCGCTTTTGCATTTCTGCTTGCTGCAATAAAAAACTATTTTTCTGCACTAAACATGAATTTCGTCAATATATTTTCAGAGATGATAGACAAGATGTTATAGAATAATAATTTAATCAAAAAGCCTAATTTTGACAAAAAATGACATTCAGCCTATTTTTCAAATTTCCTGAAAACGTCCCAGCGTGACATCCATCAGGTTTTCCCAGATCGCATCACATATATATGTCAGGAGCATTTCCTCAGATGAGAAAACAAAGCAAATATTACAAAATATGACAAAAAAAAAAAATGTATAAAGCACTCATATTTCTAAAGTAATATATAAACATAAAATAATACATTAAAAAGTATAAAAATGTGTTAGTGTTATTGTATGGAACAGCAGCTTGGACATTCAGCGAAATAGCTCCAAATGTGTTTTTCATGTAGACAGAAATATTTATGGGTTTCCAAAGACTTTGAGGCTGAGTAACATAATAATTTTCATTTTTGGGTGAAGTATTTCTCTGATATGGGTAATAGCGCAAATATTTATATGACCTTAATGAAGTCAAGTGCTACTTTAATAAGAGTATACACAACATCTTCGCTGTGTATTTCAATGCTAAATCTTGATTTTATACAGGCCTTGGAAAATATCTCATACAAGCAGCATTCATCGTTTTCTTAGACGCTTAATGACTGAGATCTTTCCTTGTTGTTGTACGTTCTCATCATTGTGTCCTTAGTACTGTTCAATGACTTCCTGCATTAAGAAGTTATACCATTGAAATCTGCTAGGAAACGTGTATTGAGTGTATATCTTTTCATTAGCAATTTGCGACACACCATCTGTGATTTGGAGATACCTACTGTACTACTTCCACAAAGCAGTTCATATTTGTGTGTGATTTTCTGGTAGTATATGAATCAAAAACGGTTGTAAGAAACCTATATGCACAATATAACATATTATTGCATGTAAGATAATTGTCTGATTATATAGTCAGTAAATATCAACATGAGTGTGGCCATGTACAGAGCTATTGAAAAAGCTGATCATTCCAGAAAACTCGATCTATGGAGTATTTGTTGATGTGAAGTTATACAGGGACATTTATCCTCACCAGTCAAACTCAAATTCCCTTCACTTTACAGAACCGAAATCCCAGACTGCTGAACTCAGTGAAAAGCAAAGAGGAACTGCTCTGTAAAATGTGAATATATCAATTAGTAAAGTGGCCATGACTGCTGAAAGTTTTGAAAGACGATGATTTAAAGCCACAGCCAATATACTATACGTATAGACTTTTCAATTAAAAAAAGGACTAGATTTGAAAGTAAAGGTTATTTTTTTGACTCTCCTGGACATCCATGCCACATGAACAGACCGATTTATAAAAGCCTGCTCTGGATAACTACAAAAAAAGTAAATAACACAGACATTAAATTTAAAGCTTATCCTGTGCCATTCGTTGGCATTAAGGTCTGAAAAAATAAGCAGCAGATGGAAAAGCAGTTACGCACGTCATTACCATCAAGGCCATTTAGCTGTTTTCCATGTCACATTCTGAGGTAAATCGGGTTGCTTTAGCTATACATCTAATCTGCCGTCAACAACTGCGGTCCCCAACTTGTGCTTCCAAGAATTTGCTTACATAAACCTGCAGCCAGCGGCTGTGTAAGGTCTAATTGTTTTGCAATCTCCAGTCACGGTCACTCGCCCCTTGATCTGCGGCGGACCTGAGCTCAAACGCAAGGACACTGCAAAAATAATAGCAGCGGGAAAGGATTCTGCACCCTCCCTCACAGGAGTGTCAACATAATGACGGCTATAGCCGTAGAGATAATTGTGGCCGAATGCTTTCCTGTGTCAGCTTAAAAAATAGCTGGACTGTTTAAATGGCAGACAGACTAATATTTAACCGGAGATTTTCTCTGAGGAGAGCGCAAAATAGGAAGTGGGGGTTGGCAACTCGTCGGGACGGCGTAACCGCAGCGTCTGTAATTACCTTGAATATGCCTCCAGGCTGGCCTATCAGAGAGCTTCCTCGGACGCTCGAGTGTGGCGCGTGGCATGACATTTGATCACTCTCTTATCATGCGTGTTCCTTTTGGGAGAGGTGCTGGTTTAAAAGGGGGGATTACTGGGCTGTGCCAGTCTGATAACCCCCTCAGTTTGTCGAACGCCACACACGCAGCCACGGCTAACCACTGACCTCATCTCTGACTAAAAAAAGTGTGTGAATTCAACCCAGGCTAATGTTTGACAGGTTAACGCATGCTAATGGGCTCAGAGAACCAGAGATTATTTACTTACCACTGGATATCCTTCACACGCATTACCTTAAAGAGGGTACTCACACTGAAAGTGTACATGTAGGTGGAGATGTGAGTAATGTGAGTACTTGGGAATCGCAGTGTTTTCTACTCTCTTATTACCTCATACATCTCAAACACCTCCAGACAATTTGTCTACACGTCTCCCATATCAGCAATGACGGCTACGCTGAGTTTCTAACTTAACCGATGTATATCATTCCTGTGGAGACACTGTATTAGTTTTGAAGGCAGATGTTGTGTTAAAACGGAAGCTACAAACCACAGGCAACAAATCACTGGTAGGTTTAACGCTCTCACGTTCGGAGGCGTTTCACGTAGGCGTTTGTGATCGAAAGATGCTCCAGTTTCACTACAAATGTGTTTCATTGTAATAAAGATGTTTTTCTCTTCCAGCATTTCTAAAGGAAAACTTAGTGTACAGTAGGTACGGTAACAGATAGATGTGCTGAAGTTATTTTCAGAAGCTCACATGCGGCAACATTTTTTCATTATTACGTTTCTATTTTCGAGGCAGAAAGAGATGTTTGTATAAATCATTGCCACAGAAATCAATGTACAACCAATCAACCACGGGGAGTTCAAAGAAACATTTTACAGAGACAAAAGATTTTACATGATGTATTTTCTAGGGCTGTCACAGTTAACCTAAGATATTAATTAAATATGATTAACAGTATCATTTTGAACACATTTGCCATATTAATACTATTTCATTCTGCTTTCAGAACTCATGAAATTACTAACGATTATGTTAGATTGACATCTTTAGTTGTTTACATTAAAAGGATAGTTTATCCAAAAATCTAAATTCTGTCATTAATTACTCATCTTGATGTCGTTTCAAACGCGTAAGCCCTTTATTCATCTAAAGAACACAAATTAAGATATATCTCGGATTTCATCAAAAATATCTTAATTCGTGTTCCCAAAGATGAATTAGTGTTATGGGTTTAGAGCGACATGAGGGTGAGCAATTAACAGAATAGAATTTTCATTTTTAGGTGAACTATCCCTTTAATAAAAAATGTAAAATAAATACTTTTTAATTATTTACAGATAAGTATTTACAGTCAGTTATTTAAAGTTGAAGTCAAAAGTTTACATACACCTTGCAGAATCTGCAAAATGTTCATTATTTTACAAAAATAAGAGGGTTCATACAAATGCATGTTATTTTGTATTTAGTACTGACCTAAATAAAATATTTCACATAAAAGACATTTACATGTAGTCCACAAGAGAAAATAAGAGTTGAATTTATACAAATGACCCTTTTACAATTTTACATATGCCTGATTCTTAATATAGTGTTGTTGGATGATTCAATCTGGATCATGATATGTTTTTGTTTGTTTGTTTTTAGTGATAGTTGTTCATGAGTCCCTTGTTTGTCCTGAACAGTTAAACTGCCCACTGTTCTACAGAAAAATCCTTCAGGTCCCACAAATTCTTTAGTTTTTATCATTATTGTGTATTTTAGCCATTTCAAACAATGACTGTATGATTTTGAGATCCATCTTTTCACACCGAGGACAACTGAGGGACTCATATGCAACTATTACAGAAGGCTTAAACACTCACTGATGCACTCACACAATGCGTTAAGAGCCGGGGTGAAAACTTTTGAACAGAATGTAGATATGTACATTTTTCTTATTTTGCCAAATTTGTATTTATTCTTTTTATTGAGTACTGCCCTTTAGAAGCTACAGAAGATACTTACATGTTTCCCAGAAGACAAAAAAAGTTACATTTACCCTGATCTTCAAATTCAAAAACTTTTCACCCCCCAGCTCGTAATGCTTTGTGTTTCCTTCTGAAGCATTAGTGAGCATTTGAACCTTCTGTAATAGTTGCATATGAGTGCCTCAGTGGTCCTCAGTGTGAAAAGATGGATCTCAAATCATAGAGTCATTGTTGGAAAGGGTTCAAATACACAAAAATGCTGAAAAATCAAAGGATTTGTGGGACCTGAAGGATTTTTCTGAAGAACAGTGGGCAGGACCGTTCAGGACAAACAAGGGACTCTTGAACAACTATCACTAAAAAAAAGTTGTGGATCATTCAGGTAACAACACAGTAAGAATCAAGAACATGTAAACTTTTAAAAAAGGGGTATTTTCTCTTGTGGAGAATATGAATACATCATTTATGTGAAATATCTTATTCAGGTCAGTACTACATAAAAAAAATAAAAAATAAAAATAACAATAACATGAATTTTGTAGGATCCCTCTTATTTTGGTAAACGAATTAACATGTTGCAGATTCTGCAAGGTGTATATATACTTATGACCTCAACTATAGCTGCCTTCATATTTTTCCCTTATTTGTAGAGCTGAAAAGCAACATTTAAAGATGCTGCAGTATAAAAACAAATTAGGTTTAATTAAAAACAGGTTTAGTACTGTTATTATCATAATCATATTTGAGTCCCAGGCATTGAAATGTTTGAAAACGGCTGTACTCGTCTATCCCATCTGACCCTTATGTAAAGAAAATTAAGTTTTGTTTGGTCATCTTGGTTATCTTGCCTCTGGTGCTCCCATAAAATATTGTTGCATGTGACAGCCCTGGTTATCTTAATTGTTTAAAATTGTGTGGCTCCTAATTAACACATGCAAATGACTCCTAATTGCTCTTACTAATGGGCCATGCTCTTATCAATTCATTCATCATAGTTTTCTCCTAATTGTGAAAAAAGGCTGAAATGTGCTTGATTGATGCTTATGTCATGAATATATAGCCAGCATTTGTGGAATTTGACATTTTGATATGGAAAACACAGATGGGTGTCTAAAGGTTTCAATGGAAAAATGCATTCAGTTTCCAAGTTTGATCACTTTCAGCCTAGCGAATGTGGTTTCTCAGTGCTAATTGCAGTTTAGTGAAGAGTGACAAAGTTTCTCTCTCTCTTGCAGGATTTGGTGACCAATGTGTCACCGCGAATCGTGCGTGGGACTACCTCAGGTCACATTTTCGGCCCTGGCCAGGGCTCGTTCCTCAACATCGAGCTCATTAGTGAAAAAACAGCCGCCTACTGGTGCAAGAGCGTGGCTGAACTTAAAGCAGACTTCCCCAAAAATGTGAGTTCACTTTCAGCTCAGCGTGTGGCTTCTCTTGTCCTTATCTCATCTCTATCTCTCCTTCTCTTTTACTCTTATTCCTACAGAAGTTTTCTCATAATGTGATTCATTACTTTGTTTCTCACTTTTTGTGGCTGGGGAGCCTGTCAGTGTTTTATCAACAGCCATAATTCTCTATAATAGAGGTGCCATCTTTTTCCCTCGTTTTCTGTCCCTCAGTAATTTGAGTCGCTTTTGCTCTGTGCATGTTAACTGCTTCACGAGTAATTGTGTAATAGAATCTCACTAATAGAAGATTTTCCAAGGCCTTCATTCTCTTCTCCTCCCTCCTCTCAGTCGCTCTGCAGGCAGATGACAATAGCTTTTTGTAGTGTTCTTTTCATCGCAATCAGCCATCTCTTTTCTCTCTAATCATTTGCAATGAGACAGCCCGTTTGAGCACAAAATAACTTCCTCAACTTTTGTTGTCTGCCTGCTTCACTCAAGGGTGAGATTAATTTTGAATTACAGGGTGTAATTATGAAGCACAACGTCACTTTTCACACTAACCCCTTGAATCCCTCCTTCACACAGATGTGTCTGTGGGTTTATTTTTTCAGACTGGTATTTACCTCAATGTCTACATAGGCAGCTATATTCTTAGGCTACATCCAAACCTAAATTGAACATCATATTGTGCAAATATATATATATATATATATATATATATAATATTTATATTGTCTTTTCTGTTTTTACCCAAAATAGACGTAACTGAGTACATACGTATAATGTAAAGACAAAGGGTGCCCTTGCGTGGAAACTCCACATATGCTTTATAGCAGAAGTAACAGTACTGACACTACAGCAGAGATTTTCTTACTATAGGGCAGTGGTTCTCAACTCCGGGCCCACTGCTCTGCACATTTTGTATGTCTCCCTCATTTACCACACCTGATTTAGATCATCATCTCTTAGGAGAAAGATCCATGAACTAAGCTGAGTGTGTCAGATTCAGAAACATACAAAATGTGCAGAGCAGTGGGCCCCGAGGACTGGAGTTGAGAACCACTGCTATAGGGAGATGAGAGGGACTGTATTACTTACTACTGGAGAAAGCGTAACGGTCAACTTGGATCACGTGTCCCTTAATGATCAATCACATTACAGCCTTGATGTCATTGAATTTCCTTCTTTCAAAGAGTTACGCGATACCCAATCACCGTTTACGGATACCATAGGAATGAATGAGAAGTGCCGTAAGCTGAATCCCACCTGTTGATAAAAGTCAGTGACTTCTTTTATAAAGCAGCATTTTTTTCGTGGTAAACTCTAAAAATAGTTCCATCCGAAAGTATTATTTAGAGTAAAACATGTTGAAGATTAGCAGATAGGCTGTCGATTCATTAAATGATAAGCTGTTTCCTCTAAAAGGTTGCTTATTCAGCTTAGTACAGCCTCTCCTCTATTGACATCCATTAAAAAAAAAACGGCCTCTGGCCTCCTTTCCCACATACCGCCAGACCGGAAGCGTTAGCTTTAGCCGTTATGCTTTTTTGGCTAATGGTTGCAGGCTTGTCTTCTATTGGCTTTGGCTACAGGTTATCGCTGTTGCTGAAAAAAATGCAGATAGAGAAATTTTAATTGTATGGTTTATAAATATAAATATATGGTTTGTCTGTGTTCTTTAAGCATTCTCAGGTATTTTTATAAGGATAAAGTATATTTATAATGCAATGCTAATCGACAGCTTTTATAATACTATAAAACAGTGTGATTTCTGTGTCATTCTGTGATATGAAACCATGTCTGTTTGCAAAAGGTTATTTCAAACACTCGACTATGTTATGAAGTTTATTTGGAGAAAAAGCATGTCAGTAAATTATATCTTTGTTAGACAACAGGTTTGTAAACAGGCTCATACACATGCAAAACTGTATCGCACACGTGCTACTGTAGACCCTATTGTTATTATTGCAGGAAGACCAATTGTAATGATGTGGGAAAATTTTACCAGTATATCACAAACAATAAGATATCACCCATCCCTCTAGGGCTGGGTAATAAAAAAAAATAAAAATAAAAAATAAAAAATTCTCAATTTTAATCGATTCTCATTTTTTATGAAACAATATTGATTCTTAAATCCCAAGAATCAATTAGTCTAGCCTGTTTTCTGTTTTTAGGAACACTGTACCGCATCTCCCATAGAATAAATCATAATAAGCTTGGTGCTTTGTTACTTTTGACATGAAAGTCTCAGTTTTCAAAATCTAGTCCATTTTATTACAATACTCAAATAATAAATGCTGTTTTGCTGTTGTTTGATGTTTAGTGAGAGATCGCTAAAGCACCTCAGTTCAGGAGAAGCAGCAGTGTGAAATCTCTGCTTTAATACCATATTCAGAACTTTTTTTTTAATATAAAAAACATACTTGAATGTATTTTAAAAAGCAGATCACATTTTTTTTTTTTCCTAATATTGTATCAGAGTCACAACAGCTTTAAATGCATCTAAAGTTAGAAAACACTGTCATTTTCCCAGAGTATACATTTATACTTACAGTCATTTGTCCAAGATTTCGAAACGATTCATTCAAGCAGTTCTGAGTGAAATGTCTGTAAACCCCTCCCTTCGATAAGCCTGCTCTGCTCTGATTGGTCAGCTGGCCAAGCCTGATTGGCACAGAGAGGAGTACTTGAGCAAGTTAGCAAGCACTGCCATCAGTGTTGCCAAGTCAAGCGGTTGTTTTTGATGTCTCGGGTTGAAGCGACCCTAATAACATCAGTGTATTTTACACTTCAGAACACGATTTTTAACAGGGGACCCACCTTGAAATGCGACTAGGTTAGTTTTGAATAGCAGTAGGGTGGGTTTTGTATTGATAACCTGGCAACCCTAGCAAGCACCTTTATATAAAACAATAATATAGTGCTCCAATCTGTTCTCAAAATAATAACATAAAAACATTTGCAAGCGAATCATGCCGAGAGCTAAAGAGAGCTAAAACTGTAAACACTTAACAAAACCATAATGGTGGATATGTTAGCCAAGTGCTAATGTGACTAACTGATGAAATAACAATGTTTGTAAACCAAAATATGTCTAAGAAGACAGACAAAATACGTAACTTTAAATAACTTTAAATAACTTTAAATCAGAATGCAAAACAGCTGTATCACAGGCGCACCAGCCTAACTAACTTTAACTCGCTGATCTCTCTCGTCCAGGTCGTTTACTCCCGCATTAACCCTATAATTGCCATTGCAGCAAAATAAACAGCAATTTCACAATGATTATAAAGTCTGTGCGTTATACTACATTCTGTATTATTAAACATAGTAATTACAACAACGACAGTCTACATTAATCAACACATTCTTAGGAGATAGTGGGGTCACAGCGAATTATAAGAACTATTTCAGCAAGACAGTAATATCGTGGTTTACCTGCAAACCTAAAACTGCACATAACATTAGCACAAAAAACTAGATATTTTGAGCACTCAATTGAAAATGTACATATAACGTATTAATCGTATTTACAGGTTGTGGTTCGGAGATGCTTGTTAGTCCTAATAAAGAAGATTAGAAGACAAAGAATATAAAAGCCAAGATCAGAGAAACAGTCCACATATAATGAGAGCACAACAAAAGGTTTGAATTGTATTTCTGTGGTCTTCACGACATGATTTAAACACACTAACTAGCGGAAGTGGGCAGGTCAGACTGTTCA
Organism: Labeo catla; assembly: GCA_012976165.1. Classification (NCBI taxonomy): domain Eukaryota; kingdom Metazoa; phylum Chordata; class Actinopteri; order Cypriniformes; family Cyprinidae; genus Labeo; species Labeo catla. Next base: position 210,244 of record VONZ01000030.1, on the reverse strand, counting down.
TATTTCACAGGCAGACGGGAATCATGCAGATGCGTTACCCAGTGACGTAGATCGGAAACAGGCAGACGATTAGAAAATATAACGACTCGTTAAGGCGATTCTGAGTAGTCTCTTTCTACATTATCTGTATGTATAATGCACTTTTTTGATTAATAGCTCTGCAGACTGTTTACACTGAAGGATAGCTATGTTACAAACAGCAAAATAGATATTTTTCGAAAACCCATATGACCTGCTTTTTAAGCATTTGTGTACAAAACCTGCCTTTGTAACCTTTAATATTATAGTAATGTAGTACCAACAGACTCTCATGTATATTTTACAGCATTAGTTGAGAGATTTCTTTTTTTTTCCTCGGGAAATTTTGTCATGTACTATACCTGATTTATATCCAAAATCATTGTTATTGAATCTGTATAACAATGCTTGTAGTTTACTTTAGTTAATTTTAATGCAAGATAAATCTGAAAATAAAAGAGTGGTATAACTAACATCTAATTTCTCATTAAATAGCTTTAAAAGTTTATAAATATAGCATAAGTCTAAGTAGAACATCCCAGGTTGTCATCTAGTAATTATGACAAGGCACGAATGCACTATTTGACAGCAGCATGTTGCTAAGCTAACAACATGTTTACTCTGATAAGCATTACAGTACATAGCACTCACAAATATTGCACTGCATAGCTTTTACCTTAAAGGAGAAGAACACTTCCAGAACAAAAATTTACAGATAATGTACTCACCCCCTTGTCATCCAAGATGTTCATGTCTTTCTTTCTTCAGTCATAAAGAAATTATGTTTTTTGAGGGAAACATTTTAGGATTTTTCTCCATATAATGGACTGCTATGGTGCCCTGATTTTGAACTTTCAAAATGCAGTTTAAATGCGGCTTCAAACGATCCCAAATGCGGTTGTAAACGATCCAAACCGAGGACGAAGGGTTTTATCTAACGAAACGATCGGTTATTTTCATAAAAAATATATAATTTAAATACTTTTTAATCTCAAACGCTCATCTTGTTTTGTCAAAAATCATTTCAAAATCATCCTACATCACTTCAGAAGTACCGACCCTGTCTTTGCAAAGTGAACATGCAAAGATCAAACACCCTTAACAAAAAAGGTAAAACAGCGATATAAGATGATTTTCAAGTTGAGGGAGAACATGAGATGGGAGTTTTTCAACCTACCCTAACTGTCATGAACTGGAAAAAAAAACAGTTCTGGCAGAGTGATACAAGATGAGCATTTGAGATTAAAAAGTATATAAATTGTATTATTTTTATGAAAATAGCCGACTGTTTCGCTAGCTAAGACCCTTCTTCCTCGGCTGGGATCATTTATAACCGCATTTGGGATCGTTTGAAGCCGCAATTAAACTACATTTTGAAAGTTCAAAATCGGGGCACCATACCAGTCCATTATATGAGAAAAAAAACGTCAAATTTTTCCCTCAAAAAACATAATTTCTTTACGACTGAAGAAAGAAAGACATGAACATCTTGGATGACAAGGGTTGAGTACATTACCTGTCAATTTTTGTTCTGGAAGTGGACTTCTCCTTTAAGAAGTTCTAATTCTACTTCATCTAATCCTAAAAATAATTTTCGTCGGTGTAAGCCACTGAAGTTGATTCAGTCATATTAAACAATATTTGTGACTTTTGTGAAACCAGTTCATTTAGAAATAGCCGCATGAAGCATTCTCTTTACGGTGTGGGTAAATTAATCAGTTTTTATTTACACAGACCTACTTTGTGAATGAAATAAGTTTATTTATGGTTAACACTCTCTCCCACTTCACCTCGTCCATCATGTTAGATTTGTGTTTTCACTTCCCACCGCAGTGCATCCCAGAATTGCCTTCTCCAAAGAGGATATATTAGAATTTTGGCATCTCAGGAGGAGTCATAATTAACATTTAGCCATTCTCCCTTAAAATGTTTCCTCTGAGGGCAGCACATTCGGTTTTGGAGCATCCAGTGAGATAAACATAATATACAAACGGAATAGTTCAGCAAGACTCTCATTGATAATGCTCATCGATTTTGCGCAGGTTTCAGCTATTCAACACGCCCATTATCTCCATTTACTATTTACAATTTCCATTTTCCCCCAACGCTCCGCGTCGGAATGTCGTGACCCGCGCGGGCCACGCTCTAGGGAATGTTGAAGTGTGTGTTCGGCGGAGCTCATCACAGCGTGTGACTGGTTCGTGGTCAGGGGTGATGGGCGCACGCCGCTGGATGAAATGAATACTCAGAGAGGCGTAATGAATAACAAAACCACCGCAATAACGTCAAATTATACCCGCTCACACATTTCAGCCTGACAAACACACTCTCTGTGAGAATAAACGTGGCTTGGAGAAGAAGATGCGACCCCGCCCCCTTCTCTTTTTTAATTTCCTCATATCACTGCATGATTGACAGTTTCCACAGCAATGGGGGTCCCTAGAGGGCCAGTGTTGCCAGTGTTGGCGGACAGGCTCGGTTACCTCAGCACAGTGTTATTAAAGCGATAACAGGGTGATTCCTGCTTCTTAGAGACGCAGCCTGTCTCGCTTACTCCGTTTTCTCTGTCTGATTAGAAAGGGGTAGAGCAATGCTGTGCATGCACATTCAAAGACTTATTTCATCTCAAACTCGAGTTTCTAAATGCAGGATAGCAAAAAGAACCGACTTTATGTTACAGTGTATTACAGATAGTCATGCAGACAGATACCCCGGCCCTCAGTTATCCTCCCGACACCTATAAACCGCTTTTCTAGCCATTCCTTAGCCAAAATGTACATGATTGCTACTTATATTGTGACTATATAGTGAGAAGTAGAATCTGACGTTATGATAAGGAACGTACAGTTGTGTAAAGGTTTTAAAGGAAAAATCCATTCATGCTTCAAGTTCTTTCATCTCAAGCTTGAATTTCTGCTAAATGCAAGACAGCAAAAAGAGCTGACTTGATCTTATATTGCGTGTATATACAGGGATCCGGTCCTCAGTTATTCTCCTGACACTAATAAAACATCACCGCCGCTTTCCGTGCCATGCCTCAGTATGTGTGGCTGAGCGGAGCTCCCAGGGGTGAGCGGATGAGAGGAGGTGGGGTTAGAGGCGCTACAGGTCCCCCAGGTCCTGGCGAGATCCAGGATGGATAGACTCATAAACTTCAACACATGCTTTGGCCGCCAAGCGTTCCTCCCAGCACCCCGCGTGCCGATTTGTTTCCCTTAAAAGCGCCAGGCGAGGAGGAGACACGTGGCGTATATCTTTCCGCTTTATGGTGCGATTACAGTGTCTCCGCATACAGCGAGAGTAATACAGCTAAATCCTGCCTTGCCACAGAGGAGCTGAATAATGCCGTCAGCGTGATGTTTTTATTGTTTTAATAATACGTGCGTGCCACTGGGCGTCTACAAACGCACTGAATTATAAAGCAGCACAGTATAAGGCGCGGTAATAGCTTTTGCTGGGAGCCGGGCTGTTAAAAAATGAAATAAATAAATGTGGATTAGAAAAAGTGGTGGATTTAGTGCAAGCGCATCAGGTGAAATCGCACTTCATCAGTCATTTTCATTCCCCCTAAGGTTTTCCTCATACTCTTTTCTTCTTTGTCTAGATTATCATTGCCAGTATTATGTGCGGTTACAACCAAGCTGACTGGACTGAGCTGGCAAAGATGGCTGAGGTAAGCCACCATTCCCTGTGTGTTTGTGTTTAGCAAGTTTGCTCTGTTTGCTCCTTACACATTTCCCAACTTCAGAGATTAATCAGGCTTATTGGAAGCATGAAAAGTAAATGAAACATGAATCCGTGAAATTAGTTAATGTTCTGAAGATCTTGTTCTTCAAGATATCCATTTCATTTACATGTTTGAAAGTCTGTTAATGTTAAGTTTTCTTTTTTTTCCCTCAGCATATCATAAAAAAGAAGCATTTGTTTATCGCACGCATTCTCAACACAGTGACAAACAGTCGCATCCATATTCATAGTGTAAAGCCTCATTGGTTCTGTGGAAAGAGGCTTTTACATTAAATTTGCATTAGATACTGTATCATTGGATTTCAGCCTTTCGGGTGACAGAAGCCAACTGTGCTCACAAACTGTGAATGAGAAGTTGTAAAACTTTATAAAAATGTATGTTTCCTATAGGCAAAACAAACCCGCTTTCTGTATCATAACCACACTGACCCTGACTAAGTATGCTTTTCTTTGTCAGATGGCTAAACTTTTTGTTTCTCATAAGGAGAAATACTGAAAAATGTTTTAGCCACTCTTTTCCATACAATGAAAGTGAATCAAAAACCAAACTGTCAAGCTCCAAAATTACAAAAAAAAGCACCATATATAGTTCAAGTTGTCCATGCAATGATATATAACATAATATACATTACCAGTCAAAAGTTTTTTAATGTTTTTTAAAGAATGCTCTTCTGCTCACCAAACCTGCATTTATTTCATCCAATATACAGCAAAAGCAGTAATATTGTGAAATATTTTTACTGTTTAAAATAACTGCTTTCTTTTTGAATATTTTTTAAAAGTAATTTATTCCAGTGATCAAAGCTAAATTTTCAGCATCATTACTCCAGTCTTCAGTGTCACATGATCCTTCATTCATCATTCTAATATGCTGATTTGCTGTAAAAAACATTGATTATTATTATTATTTTTATTATTATTATCAATATTTCTTCCCTGACAACTCTCGGAAGATTTTAGCATGGTAATGGATATGACAATGTTAATGTATTTGGTCTTAGCGGAATAGATCTGCTACGCTGCTGCTGATTTGCTGCTGCTGTTGTTTATTGTTGTAGTTGTAGATTATTGTTGCTGCTGCATATTATAATAATATAATATAATATAATATAAAACACTTCCATTCAAAAATTTAGGGTTGGTGAGATATTAATGTTGAATTTTCAGGAGCAATTACTCCAGTCTAAAATGTCCTAGCAGTTTGCGATCTGACAATGTTATCTCATGATTGATCTTGAAGACATCTATAATGTACTTTTTAGTCAAATCATTGAGACTGTGATGTATTTATAACGTGATCTCTCATAATAATGTTAAAACTATAGCAATGACTGCCTATAGATGACTGTGATTGGCCAAATTAAAGGGATAGTTCACCCAAAAATGAAAATTCTGTCATTAATTACTCAACCTTATGTCGTTACAAACCCATAAGACCTTCATTCTTCGGAACACAAATTAAGATATTTTACGTGAAATCCAAGAGCTTTCTGAGCCTCCATAGACAGCAAGGGACCTACCACAGTCAAGGCACAAAGTAAGGACATCGTTAAAATAGTCCATGTGACATCAGTGGCTCAACCATAATTTTTGTGGGCAAAAGAAAACAAAAATAATGACTTTATTCAACAATTTCTTCTTTTCTGTGTCAGTCTTTGACTGTTCATAATAGTACCATGAGGCATTCATCATACACTGACACAGAAAAGAAGAAATTGTTAAATAAAGTAGCTTCATAGCACTGTGGTTGAACCACTGATGTCACATGTAATAAGCGATAATGACTTATTGTTTAATGCACCACTGTGTTTTAAATTGTGCAAATACATAAATCCATAGGTTTGTTCCAGTCTGGATATTCTCATTAGTACATCTCAAAATTGGGAAGATCACGATTCAGATTGTGGATTGTGATTTTGTGTTATAAGCAGAGGTGCACATATGTTTTTTTTTAGCCTGGTTCTCATAAAAGTACCTGGAGACTGGAGATTTGGTTAGGTCCTCACGCTGCACATAGTGTGACCCATAAAATATAACTTAAAAAAAAAAAAAAAAACTTAAAAAAAATTATAATAATAATAGTGATAATAATATTATTGGACTTTATTTATTTATTTATTTTTAAATAAAATACTAAAAAAAATAATAATGAAGTGTGGTAATACTATTATATTTTAAAATTAAAAGGGCATATTAAATAAAAATGTATTAAATAAAAAAAACCAAAGCAATACCCATTGTTTCTTAGGACAATTTTTGTTGCACAAAATATCAGAAGAAAGTCATAATAATGAATTGGGGGTAGGAGTTTATATGAATGTATCTCTGAGGGGAACTAACTGTTTTCATAAAAGTTTACATGGCGTTTTCTTTTCATCTAGCATCTGTATAATGCATTATAAAGCAGTGTTAATGAGTGTAGCGCAGCTTTGTGTACAGCAGTAACCAAGGAAACACTATCGCTGCTTAGCATTGAGCCCTGTGTTAACTTTAGTTTGTCAAAATATAATGTCCTTTCCTGCTTAAGTCGTTCTCTATATGATTTAGCAGCTTACACACATTTATTTCCGTGGTTTAGACAGCATAAATCAGTAGAACAACATCTTCAGTGTTACATTAACTATGCAATCAATGCTGCTGTTTACATATGAGTATCGGCGCAATGGCCCCGCATCCGGGTAACTGACCAAAATGTGACGTCGGTGCAAACCCTCTATAGAAATCGTATACAGTATTACAGTTTGTCAATCTAAAATGGTCATTGTGCATTAACAGCTGAACTTATTTACAAAGTGCATTTTCTTATTTTGGTCACGCATGCGGACCTGCGTACCACTTATGTGCACCCCTGGTTATAAGATCATGATGTGATATTTTGGGAAGATCATCACTACGTGATCCTTCAGAAATCATTCTAATATTCTGATTTGGTTCTCAAGAAACATTTCTCATTACCAATGCTAAAAAATATAAGCAAACTCTGCGGTAATTACATAAAGGAAAAATAATGTTTGTACTTGGGTGCGCAGATTCAATCAATTGAAGGAAAATACAAAAATTATAAAAGATCCGCACACAAAAACAAGATGCAAAGCTCAAGGTCTTTTGAACAAGAATCTATTACTGATTATTATCAATGCTGATTATAATCAATGCTTAAAACATTTGCTTAATATTTTTGTGGAAACCATAATGCATGGTCTTTACTGCCACTTTTAATCAATTCATTGCATCCTCGCTAAATAAAATGGATAATTTCTTTAAACACACACACACATTTTGAATGACAATACAACAGAACAGGATATAATACATATTATTATATCCTGTAATATTAATTATTATTTGCCTTGATGTTTTACTGCTGTCTCTAACTTTAATAGAATATACCTGCAGTCTGCAAATTAAAACTAGTATGAACTACAGGGGTTGGACAGTGAAACTGAAACACCTGGGTTTAGACCACAATTAGTATGCCGTTTGGCCTCCTTTTGCAGCCAATACAGCATTATTTCATCTTGGGAATGACAAATACAAGTCCTGCACAGTAGCCAGAAGGATTTTGAGCCATTCCTTTCGCAGAACAGTGGCCAGGTCGCTATGTGATGTTGGTGTATGAAAACATTTCCTGACTCGCTCCTCCAAAACACCCCAAAGTGGCTCAATAATATTCAGATCTGGTGACTGTGCAGGCCATGGGAGATGTTTAACTTTACTTTCATGTTCATCAAATCACTCTTGTCTCCAGTCTTGCTGTGTGTATTGGTGCATTATCATCCTAATACACGGCACCACCTTCAGGGTACAATGTTTGAGCTATTGGGTGCACAAAGTCAACCTTCACACTCTGCTCTTATTGGTGGAATGTGCGATCAGTAAAGACTGGCCACCAGGCTGCATAAATATAGCCATGAAACCTCCAACACTATATTGGCCAGTGTTTCAGTTTCATTGTCCAACCCCTGTACCTTTATGATACTTCATAGCACTATTTTGTCTTAAAAATTAATGAAGATGGATGAGGAGAAATCAGACAGGTTTCAAATTTTTCATTTTTGAGTCAACTATTTCTCTGTTTTTTTGTCAAACCCCTATCCTAACAAGGATGCCTGCCCTGACAAGGTAAAAGCTAAAATTCACAAATGCAGAGGAGCTGCTTGTTTAACGTATACTTGAGGGTTTCTGCAGCCTGACGTTATTGCATCCGACGTATGTGTGTGTGCGTGTTCTCTGAGGTGTTATAATTCCCGCTGGAGCTGTTTCGTTCTGTATGTAAACAACCGGTGCTGATTTAGACAGGACGTACAGTATGTAAATGCGGACAGGACCCTGCCATCACTAACACTTACTGCTGCTGGTGCTCTAATTGACGTGTCGTACGCTCTCATACCTTCCAGTTTAACTCCTCGACACCTTCACAGACTCACACACACAAATATGCTCAGCGAACCCACACACATGTAAATTTACATTGAGAAAACCCAGGAGAAGATTTGGCTCGTGCAGCGAGGAGGCTGGCGTGACAGTGAGCTTCATGACCAATGAGGAAGACATGTTTGTGAGGGAGTTTAGTGGGAAGTTTCGTGTACAATCATGTCAAATCATTCTGTACTTATGACAATCTTCTTCCTCTTCAACATGCCTGTGATGTAATACACATTACAAAACAACCTACACTATGGCCCTGTTTATACCTGATATTAGGGTCTATTGAATAATGCATAATGATGCAATAAAAATAGAGTGTGTTGGCTGTTTCTGCCACCGAATAAAAAAGGTAATTGTGACTTTTTATTTATTTATTGTAGGGCTGCCCCCTAATAGACGACTAACCATCACTATCAATGAGAAGAAGTCGACCAAAATTTTATTAGTCGCTTAGTCACAGAAAAAAACCCAAAAAAAAACACAGGAAGTGCCGAAGTCACGCAGTCCGTGACAGACAGATCATTAACGGCTGTTTTATGTGATAATAGCACATCAGGCAGGACATCCAAATGCTCACCTATCTTTCATCGACCTCAAATATGGCTTTTCATCTGAAATATGTAAGTAGTAGCAACTTTACGTGGCCACTTAATCTAATGTTAGCCTAGACAAATGTGCGCTATTGAAGTGTCTGTGTGGAGTGTGGAAGCTGAATAGTATTGCGCTTACTGCATGACAGTTTGAGGCACCAGGGCAATCACTTGCTCTTCAAATACGTTTTTGGTCATACAGATAAAAGTAATACATCTTTCGAACCTGTAAAGACTCTATGTTTATTTGTATGAACTCAGAATAGCAACAAAACGTTGTGCTTTTGTAAAATAATTAAAGCCAACAGGATGCGCTTTCTGCCGTCTTGGTCTCTGAACTTGAGTGCTAAACTTCGAAACACTGTGTATACTTGTCTTACAGACATTAAAAATATATTTATAGAGAGTGAAATGTCTACTTTTAAATGAACCAATTTAAATAGAGAACAAATATTCTCAGATTATGTAATATGTATGAAACATGCATACAGGCGCATCACTACTGTGGATATGGCGAGTCAGTGTCGTTGATTTCATCTCTTAAACCGAAAACAAAGAAGCAGTAGTTTATCAATAAATTATTAAAAAGTTAATGCAGTCGCCTTGCTGTTTTTCCCAGAAACATTCATAATTATTATATCTACCGGTGCACTGTGGCAAGCTTTTTTTGCATGCACTTGAGCACTTATTAGGCTATAGGCAATTAAAGGCTCATTATTATGATTTATATACTGTAGTTTAATAAACGTGCGACTTATAGTCGACTTATCCTTAAAATTAATGACTACTAGTCGACCAGAAAAATCTTTAGTCGAGGGCAGCCCTAATTTATTGCGACTTTATTTCTCAGAATTGCACATTTATATTACGCAATTCTGACATAATTGATCAGAACTGCAAGATAGTATATAGATAGTATATCTCAGGATTGCAAGATTATAGTTTCATTGTTTTGGCTAAATCGTGGCCAGGTTTTATTTATTCGTTTCTTGTTTAATAATGTGAATGAAGTAGTACAATATGCTCATGTTTTCACTAAAATAAAGGAAGGAATTAATAAAAAAAAGTTCAGTGATTTCTTAATTTGGGCATGCCATGTGCAGGAGTAGCCTACAGTAGTTTTCTGTCTTTCTTTTTAGTGAATCAAAAAGGTACTGTACAGCGCAACCAGTGTAGTCTACCTGAAATTAATGAATAAGTGAATCAGATCTTTGAATGAATAGTCTATGGCTTGAAACACTGTCCTGTGTAAATTTAGCATTATTTGACCATATACATCGTAATATTCAAAATCTTGGGGTCAGATTTATTTAGTTTTTTTGTTTTTATTTTAGAAAGAAATTAAAATTTGTATTTATGAAGGATGCATTAAATTGATGCAAAAGTAACAGTAAAGATTTTTACACTGTTAAAAAAAATTCTATTTCAGATAAATGCTGTTCTTTGAAAATTCTATTCATCAAAGAATCCTAGAAAAAAAAATGCATCACAGTTTCCACATAAATATTAAACAGCACAACTGTTTTAAATATTGATACTAATAAAACATGTTTCTTAAGCAGAAAATTACCATATTAGATTGATTTCTAAAGAATCATGTGACACTAAAGAATGGTGTAATATTTCTGGAAACTCAGCTTTGCATCACAGGAATACATTTGAAATGTTAAAAAAAAAAAAAAGCAAATGGTTATTTTAATATTATGAATAATTTTACTGCACCAGTCAATGAAATGCAACCTTGTTTGCAAAAACTCCCCCCCAAAATTTTCATCACTTTCTATGTCTATTTCTTTGAGTTTTGAATTGTTGGACCATCAGCACTGACCACTTGTAACCACTTGAAACTGATCTTAATACCATGAGTAAATGGGGTATTTTACTCTGATTTTCACTAGACTCTGGCTTTTAGCATTTAGATCAGAATTTCGATGCGTCATGCTCGCTTTCCAAAACACGCTGTGCTTTTATGAATCTTTCAAAGACACAGAAGATATGACAGCGGCCTTTCTGTGGCGAGGAAGCCTCGCATATCCGTGCTTTAGCTGAGGAAAGGGTCCGAGAAATTTCTTAATGCCAATCATTAATTCATTCATTAAAGAAGTGCACTGTATTAAAGGGCCCAACAGAATTGTCTATCAAAGGTGCCTTGATGTAGCTATGTGCTGGATGGGGCCGGGCGGCGCAGCTTTGATCACACTGGAGTGGTTAGTTCTTGTCAAAGTTAGTGTCAGGTCTGATCAGTGTTTGTGTTGAGGCCTCTGGCTGTCTAATGGAGCGTATCCAGACATCCTCCACTCACTCTGTCTCACTCACATACACACAAACATCATTTTTCGGAGTCCTGCAGGTAAGTCCTGCACAGCTCAAAGCCTAGGCCATATGTGAAGACCCAAATCATCTGAGCTTACAAATGGAAATCTACTATACATGCAAGTACTTATCTCCGTCTTGACGAGCACAACAGTTGGCTTTTGTTTCCTGTTCAAGTGAGGAGCTTTGATGTGATGCACTTTTTACTATTTCTAGATAAGAGGTCATCTGCTTTGAAGTTTTCTATTGTATGAGCTACATGAAAGCTCCTTTTCATAACACACAGATGATGCTCTTGTTTTCGTTTTACCATTGTTAGGATTCACAAATAGAATTACTTCAATTCTGTCCAAGGATGCCGTATTTCCCATAAGTCACAGGTGGAAAACGCAGAAAGGGTTTGAATGTTAAGGTGCATTATGTGTAAATATAATCTGTCCTTGGTTGAGATTCTCCTTGTTGAGTCCACCAGCCTCTGGAAACACAGAACAGCACAAGAACTGTTCATCAGGGGTTTTATGAATTTGGTTTCCGTGGCCATGCAGCTGCATACAAATCTAAGATCACCACTGAGCAATGGCAAGCATCAGCTGGAGTGGCGAAGAGCTCGTCACTATCGGGCTCAGGAGCGCTGGAAATACATTCTCTGATTAATCACTCACTCTTCACCATCTGGCAGTCTGACAATCGGATCTCGGACTGACGTGAGAATCTGAATCTGACAGAGTGGGCTACCCACATTCCCAACCTTCCACGCATGCATATTGCCAGCTGTAAAGTTTGATGGAGGTGGAATAAGAATAGTGTAGCGCTGTTATTTTCATGGTCATGTTAGGTTTTCCCTTTAGGGAAGATATAACATATTGACCCACATACACACACATATATATAAACTGTGTGTGTGGTGTATGTGTGTGTGTGTATATATATATATATATATATATATATATAGATATATATATAGATATATATATATTAAGCAGTACAAAACTGTACATATACAAAACTGTTTGTAAAATTAATAAGAAATGTTTTTTAAGCACCAAATCAGCTTTACCAACACAGGAATAAATTATACATAAAAAGTTTAAAGTGCTCCTATTATGCCATTTTAAAGGTTGCTAATATGTGACCCTGGACCACAAAACCAGTCTTAAGTCGCTGGGGTATATTTGTAGCAATAGCCAAAAATACATTGTATAGGTCAAAATTATTGATTTTTCTTTTATGCCAAAAATCATTAGGACATTAAGTAAAGATCATGTTTCATGAAGATATTTAGTAAAATTCTTACTGTAAATATATCAAAACTTAATTTTTGATTAGAAATATGCATTAGTAAGAGCTTCATTTGGACAACTTTAAAGGTGATTTTCTCAATAAAAATCTCAATGATTTTTTTGCACCCTCAGATTCCATATATTCAAATAGTCGTATCTCGGCCAAATATTGTCCCATCCTAAAAAAAAAAAAACATTCATCAATGGAAAGCTTGTTTATTAAGCTTTCAGATGATGTTTAAATCTCAATTTCGAAAAATTGAGCCTTATGACTGGTTTTGTGGTCCAGGGTCACATATTGTTATATGAGACTCCTAAAACAGGTTTACATGTATGCAAGGTCAAAAAACACTTTTCTCCAAAAATAGATTTAATTTTACCTCATTTCTAAATGATTCGTAAATGACTCGTGTGAAGCAGTTCAATGAATCAGTCTCTCTAAACCCCTCCTTTCCGTGGGTCCTCACTGCTGTGATTGGTGAGATGGGGCAGTCCTTTATGATTGGTTTACCGCGTACAGTGCGTGTCGGAAAACGAAACGCCCATTGCCATAACTGAAAGACAGCCCTGGAGACTTGTCAATACATAGAAAAGATGGCATAAGATAGCACTTTCCGCATCTGGTGTGAAAGCCGCTTCGAGCGCCATCCTTTATCATTACTCCAACTAATGAGACAGACAGACAGTCAAGCTGCATCAATCACAAATTTTTAGACTACAGTGGTTCCACAGCTGAACAACAGAACATAACATACACAACTACGTATTTTGAACTATGGCTTTGTAGATTCATCTTTTGGAAGTGATTATAAAACAAATTTATTTTCACAGCCTAGGATACAGCGTCTTCTCGACATGACCTAAACCACAAGGAAATTTTACTGTGTTTGTGGGCGGGCAAGTTGTTCAGAAAACAGAAAAAGATTTGAATTCCTGACGACTCGTTCAGGCGATTGTGAGCCGACTCTTTTTTTTGATAGACAATAACTTTATCGTGCACTGTCAGCTTCACAACTTTGCAGACAGTTTATGTTCACATACAGCTACATGACACACTGCATGAAAGGTCATATTTGAAAAGGCATAATAGGAGCACTTTAAAATATTTCGAAATAGTTTTTTATCTGTGTTTTTGATCAAATAAATGCCTTAGTTAGCAAACTTTCATAAACATAAAAAAAAACACTACTCACACACACTTATGAGCAATATCACATGAGTAGCAGTGTGATTATGTCTCTATATGCTAGGGGTGTAACAATAAATCGATTAATGGATCGATACTGCAATTTCCCGAAGGCATCGCAACTCTCTTTTGAATAGATTCTGAGCTTAGTTTTTAACAGCAGATGGTACTGTGTGCTTTAGACACAGCCGTACTCTGCTTGCTTCCAGTTCCTTACACACACACACCACTTGAACCTAAAATAATCATTCATAAAGTTCAAAAAGGTTGAAGTGAATTACATATCAGCACGGTTGTGATTCAGCTGTAGACATGAGGCAGATAAATGTCCGCTGACGCCCTGGAGCTCACATGTCCAAAAAAACAAATTTTCAAACAGACGTTATCTTTATTAACAAGTCGCATATTCTAAACAAGTACATTCTCGCATAGAAAAACTCTTAAAACTACATTCTGTGGCACCTAAAACAATATTATTTATAAAATTATGTTGGATTTGGGCATCTGCCATGACACTTGCTGTGAGAAATACTGCACGCAGAGTGATGAAAAGTACATTGCATAAGTATTCATACCCTTAACATGGTACTTAGTCAAAGCACCTTTACAGCCTCAAGTCTTTTTCTGATGCAACAAGTTTTGCACATCTGCATTTGCCAGTTATCTTCCATTCTTCTCTTCACCTCTTCACCCATCAAGCTCTGTCAGCTTGGATGGGGGCTGGCAGACATTTTCAGGTTTCTCCAGAAATGTCTGATTGGGTTCAAGCCCAGGCCGTGGCTGGGCCACTCAAAGACATTCACAGAGTTGTCTATAAGCCACTTTTGCTCTGGACTGGTTTTTCATTAAGGCTATCTCTATATTTCACTGTGTTGAGCTTTCCTTCTACTCTGACGAGTCCCTCAGTTCTTGCTGCTGAAAAACAGCCCCACAGCATGAGGCTGCTAGCACACTTTACTGTTGAGATGGTACTCTGCAGGTGATGAGTAGTGCCTGGTTTCCTTCAGACATGATGCTCGGAATTGAGGTTCATCAGACCAAAGAATCTTGTTTCTCACAATCTGAGAGTTCTTTAGGTACTTTGTTGCAAACTCCAAGTGGGTTTTCATGGCCACACCGCCATAAAGACCAGAATTGTGGAATGTTGCGGTGATGTTTGTCCTTCTGTAAATTTCTTCCATCTGCATATATGATCATGGAGCACAACTAGAGTGAGCTTCAGCTTTTTTGTCAGCACTCTAACCAAGGCCCTCCTCCATCAATTGCTCAGTTTGGCCAGGAGGCCAGCTCTAGGAAGATTCCTAGTTGTTCCAAACTTCAAACCTTCAAACTATGTGAACCTTCAATGCAGCATTTTTTCTGAACTCTTGTCCAGATCTGTGGCTTGACACAATCCTGTTTGTGAGCTCTACAGGCTTCTTTTGACCTCAGGGCCTCATATGCATTTTCAGTTGTTAGACTTTTTATTGTTAGGTGTGTGTCTTTCCAAATGAATTTGCCACAGGTTAACTACACTCGAAGTGTAGTGACATCTGCAAGCAATATGAATGCTTCTAAGCTCAATTTCAAGTGTCCCAGAATACTTATGCAATGGAATCATTTCAGTTATTTATTTCTAATAAATTTGCAACAATGTTGCAAACCTGTTTCTTGCTTTGTCATTATGGTGTATGGAGTGTAGACTGATGTGGAAAATAAAGTTATTTAAAGCAGTTTAACATAAGGCTGCAACATAAAACATGAAAAAATTAAGGGGTATGAATACTTTCGCAAGGCACTGAATATACAAATTACTGATTTTATTTTACATTTGGCTACACTATTATACGTGATTCAGTGTAATTATATAATCAAGTAATGAGTAATATTAATTCTTGCAATGAATGTACTTAGTATAGGGTTAGGAAATGATTAAGGTTTGGTTTAAGGTTATTGCATGTAATTATGCATAATTAGTTTTAACAGTAAGTACAAGTAACAGACACTGTAAAATGAATTGTTAAACTGAATGGCTAAAATTAAACGTATATACTTTTTTTATTCATTTAAATTTCGTATTGCCAAACATCACTTCCGACCCCAGTAATGTTCATGTGGATGTAGGAAGGAAACAGTCACTGACAAATTCCAGCATTTACTGGAAACCCTTCCCAGAAGAGTGTGTTATTGCAGTACAGACCAACCTCATATTTTTCTCCATCATTTGTGGAATGAAATGTTCACAAAGCAGATGTCCTCATTTTTTGGCCATATAAAATATTGTGCACCTTATATCAGCACACCTTGGAGTAGCTTTGCACAGTTCTGTCTCCTGCCTGCCTTGTCTGTCATTTTGTGTCTCTCAAACCTAGCCAAATCGCTCGCTCTCACTCTCTCTCTCTCTCACTTACTATCCCTCTCTTTCTTTTTTTCTCTCCTCTCTAATGGCTGTCAGGCTTTAGGAAAGCCATGGCTGTGTGTCTGAAGCAGCAGGTTTGTAGGGTGTGTAGCGGAGAAATCGTTCTGGCTCTCCCCATTTCAGTGCGGTTCAGAACGGCCGCCAGAGCGTAATTGCCTGTTGAATGCTTTCCCACTTCCAGCACCCTCGCTCACTCACCCGCTCCCCATCCACCTGTGCTGCCTTTTTTTCTGCTTCCCTTTTTTATAAGACGACTCTGTGGCAGCTTTGACATGTCAAAGAGTTCTTCTGGGTCTATTTTAAGAACACCATTTTATGCTTTTTGAATGCTGGGAAGTGCTCAGGGTGTTTTTTTTCTTTTTGTTACAGATTTGACTTTTTTTTTGTGCAGCTTCTGTGAGGCTGTTTTACATACAGTGGCCCCGAAAAGCATTTGGACATCCTAATATATTAAAAATATACTTATTTCAGTGCAAAATATCTATATAAGAGGTATTTGTAAACAAATGATGTACAGCTGTTTTCTAAGTGCCCAAATACTTTCTACATCTTTATTTTTATAAATCAATTTTATAAATTTAAAATGAAAACTCATTTGTAAAACCCTTCACTAGTGTTCGTGCAGTCATTAGGTTTGTTAGCGAAGAACATTCATACACTGCATGTCATTTGTGACAGTTTATGAAGTATTAAAGAGCCTGTTGAAACGTATTGTGTCTTGATTGATTGGATTGCAGTTTGATTGGACATGCACATTACATTTAGACTTGGGCTCATGCAAAACAGATATAAAATATATCTATTTTTCTTGAGTTATATGGAAATATATATCCATAATAAGAGCTCTCTTCACATAATATGGCAATTATTGTTTGAGTTTTGTGATTGCTGCATCCATGCGTCTCATCCATGATTGCATGATGTTTACCTGTGTGGCTGAATCTCATCTTGCACGTGTCTCAAACCACCTCCTTGTTTAAGTGATTAGATTTGTGTTAGTCTCAAATGCATTTTGTAGGGCATTTACTCCTGGTCTTGTCATGCATGAAGTGACCATGTGACCATTTCTGCTTTGAAATTGCTTGTCTGTAAATGTCATTTTACAGTGCACTTATTCTTGCACATGTTTATTTATGCGAGTTACTAAATAATAATGGTGTTTTACCTCATTCTTTTGTTTAACAGGACTCTAAAGCTGATGCTCTGGAGCTGAACCTGTCCTGTCCTCATGGCATGGGAGAGAGAGGTATGGGACTGGCCTGTGGACAGGTAAGACAACATCAAAAAGCACTGCTGAAAAACTCACTTTTGATTTCAAAAATAAAAATTCTGTCATAATTTGCACACACTTAAGTTGTTCCAAACCCGTGTGATTTTCTGTCCTCTGCAAAACACAAAATGAGAAAAACTGAAGCCTGTTTTCTAAGCTTTTTTCATGCAATTACAGTGAACAGGGACCAAAGCTTTTAAGCTTCAGTAAAGACCATAAAAGTGGTTCCTGGGATTTATATAGACTATATGATACGTTTATGTGAAACAGACAGAAATTCAAATAATTATTCTCTAACTATCTCGATGCCTGTCCCAGATCAGCTTGGTGTGAAAAATGTAGTAATGTCCTGTTTGTGAATGAATCTCTTCTTTTACATTAGATCTTTTAAATAACAGTCGATTTTAGGGCTGCACAATATGGGATAATTATATTATTATAATTATTGTTGCTGTTGTTGTTATTATTTTTCTCTCTCTCTCCTTCCGCTTGCTCCCTGTATCAGGGGTCACCACAGCGGAGTAATCCGCACAGCCGATTTGGCACATGTTTGTTGTTATTATTATTATTAATATAATTATTAAATAAAGAAATTAAATAAGAAACATTTGAATATTTCTGTAACGTTAAGTCCACTGATGGAGAGTCATGATTACTGTGCAGCTTACTGAACAGAACAAAACAAACAAATTGAAATGACAAACAAAATGATTATAAACAAGCTTCACAATACTCACCAACAGCAGGTTACAATAATAAAGCTAGATAAGAAACTATAGAAACATGAGGGCTATATATACACAAAGAGTAATAACTAACAAGATACACCTGAGAATGGTCAAGATGATGAGCCAGTGACAAAACAGAACTGAGAAACACTTGACAAGACAAAACGTATGTTCGACTTGAAGTGGCGCTGCACAGAATGATCATATAAGAAATCAAAGTACTACGAGAACGAATCAAGAGTATATGCTCTTAAATGTTCTCTGAAATCACTTTTGCGGTACTTTGATGTCATACACCAATCGGTCTGCGTAGTGCCGCTTCAAGTCGAACACACCTAAAGCAATGAAAACACATGAAACAAAGGAAACACATGGTCAGATCACATGACATAAAACAAGAGCCATAACATATAATATACAAAAAAAAGCTAATATAAAAACAAAATATAGCTGCAAGCAGCAATTAAGGGGCTAAGCACAAAATAGGTAAAAGGAAGAGCTGAGGAGCTGTCTTATCTAGGAGCTGTCTTCGAGAACACTGTTCTCCAACCCTGCTCCTAGATAGCTACCTTCCTGCAGACTTCAGTTCCAACCCCTTCAGGTTCAGGTGTGTTTGATTAAGGTTGAAGCTGAACTAGCTCTCCAGGAGAAGGGTTGGAGACCCTTGTTAAAGACATTTGTTGATACAGCATTTTACTACAAAATGGCCCGTGCCCAAAAAGGCAGACATAGGAAAAGTAGGTATCCTTCGATTCGGTATGCCATTCTGAAACCAAGAAATGTCAATTGTTTTATATTATTTGACCAACAGGTGGCGCTGTGCCAAAACTACTCATGTCCCCTCAGGTCATGCTTGTTATAACACATAACAAGTTTGGTCAGAATCCACCAAAGAGTTGTGGAGATATAGCCGCATGTCCATTTTTCGCACAAACTTCGTCAAATTCATTAACAAACTTTACAAAAACGGTTTGGTATATCAAAAAGCTTTTAATACAATGCAAACAATACCTTAAAGCGTTTGTGAAATACAGCATTTTACTACAAAATTCGAAATGTCCCATGCTCAAAATGGGTGACATAGGAAAACTGGGTATCGTTTGAGTCTGTATGGCGATTCTAACGCGATCAATCTTATGATTTTTGGTCAAAATGTTCAGAAATTACGAACAAAATTTAATTTTTTTACATCTTTTGACCAGTAGGTGTTACTTAAATGCCCTCAGGTCATGCTTGGTATAAATTATATAAATGTAAATTTTTCCGTTTTCTTTCATTTAATCATGCTGCCCCAGTTGATCTGGCTCACAAAACTAGCCTGAACAATTTGTTCAAAATTATCCAGTTCTCAGTCTGGTTAAAGGTCAATGGAGGGTAAGACCGTTAGTGAATAACAACTTAAATTTAAGTCTGTTCGTCACACAAATCTTTGACTTGGAAAACAACACAAGATGCTTTTGCTTTAAAAAGTGCTTTTGCTTTAAAAGCTTACACATCAAAACTATATAGACAAGAAAGAGGAGCATAGTCCTCAGAAATATACCTTTTGTGTTCCAAGTAAGCAAGAAAGTCTTTTCTTTTAAGACAAAACTGGAATTTTATTCTGAGCTTTTACCACTTAAACTGCGAGAAAGTGGTGAGGTGACAGAAAATGACAGGGAGACGGGACATAAGGTGAATCTGGAAATGGCACAAGTTAGACTCAGTCCACCCGCCCCACCACATCTCCGCTCCTGAAGTTTTTTTTTCAGCTGGGAGATCCTATAAGCCTCACAAGACATTCAAATGCATACTAAATGGACAGAGCAGGTCAGGAGGCATCTAATGGTACCCTATTCCTCTCCATCTCCCTTCAGCTTCGTTATGGTTGTGAGAGAAGCGGGAGTCGTTCCCCCCTCAAACAGGACACAAAGCCACTGTGCTCCTGCAGAGGCTCTAAACGAGCCCTGTGCTACCTCTCTCTCTCTCACACTTACACACACACACACACATATGAAGCTAATCACAGCCTGCTGCCTCCTGGCAGCTAACCTCTGTGTGAACTAACGCAAGGCAATATCATTTAATCACACTGTTTGCCACACGCTCTCTTGTGCTCTCTCTTTCGCTGGCTTCTCCGTCTGTCTGTCTCTCTGTGTTTTGCTTCCTATTTATTTTTCCCTGTCTTTCAGTCTGGATCACACCCTCCGCTCTCCCCCCCATCTGTATGTTTCTGTCTCTCCCCCTTATACTGCGGGGAACAGGGGGAGGTCTCGTTGATTGTATGAGAATAAGTAGGAAATTGTGCACCGGTACAAAAATGTATGATTGCAGCCCCATACTGTTGGGTATTTAATCAGGGAGCGTGGCCCTCTCTTTGAACCCTGGAGCGTACGGCACACTGGGCTAATGCAGCTCTATCTGGACACAGCACTGTCGGAGGGGAAACTCATTTACATTTTACAAAGACAGAAATCAACTCGCAAAGATGTAAATATGCTAATGTTAAACAGTTTCTTTCTCTGGGCGCCAATGCGAGGGAACTTCAGGAATCTTAAGCTAGCCATTGTTTCGGTTCAGCCGTAGCTGGATTTTTCTTTTTATCTCAACTACATTTTCTTCTATACTAGAGTCTGTTTATGATTAATGGAACATGTTTGTGCTACAGATTTAAATTACTGTGATTGAGATGTGTTTATCACTGATATTTTAGACATGGGACAAAACATATTCAAAAAATAAAAGAGCAAACATTCCTCTCTAATTAAACAGAGATGATCACTTTAATGTTCGTAATACAAATGTACCACGTTTGATTTTCTTTCTTTTTTTTCTTTTCTTTTTTATTTTTTTTTGAGAATAACACCCTCTAAAACCAATAAATAAATACTTTGTATAGATGTATTTTTAAAATATAATATAATATAGAACTTAATACTTCATATTATATTATATTATATTATATTATATTATATTATATTATTTAGGGCTGTCAATTTGTTTTTGGATACGATTAATCGTGATTAATCGATTTAATTGTCCTTATTATATTATATTATATTATTTTATATTATATTATATTATTTAGGGCTGTCAATTTGATTTTGGATATGATTAATCATGATTAATCAATTTAATTGCCCTTTTTATATTATATTATATTATATTATATTATATTATATTATATTTAGGGCTGTCAAATTTATTTTAGGTGCAATTAATCGTGATTAATCGATTTACTTGTCCTTATTATGTTATATTATATTATATTATATTATATTATATTATTGTGCCCTATAATATAATCACTATTTCCTGGCACAAGGAGAAACTTAGTTTCAAAAAATGTAATAATATACATTGTACATTGTACCTACTTTTGGTCAACACCTTCAAATATTTATGAAAATGAAGTCTGACAACGTAAGTCAATAATTTTCAATAATTTACTTGCTACAAAGTCAATGCAGATCTCCTCTCTCTCTCTGTATATTTGTACATCTCATCTCTTCAATTTTAAGTGTAATTTATTCCTGTGTTGGCAAAGCTGATTAGGTGCTTAAAAACATTACTTATAAATGTTAAAAACAGTTGTGCTGCTTAATATTTTTATTTGGAAACATGATAACATAATGGTAACATAATAAATATTAATGCAAGTTAATGCATCCGGTATTCTTTCTTTCTTCTTTTATATACTATTTTTTAAACATCTGTTTTGGATTTTGATAATTTTTAATTTTTATTTTTAATAACTAGCAACACCTGAAAAACAAAATGATTTACTGCAAAATTGTATTATGTTGTCAACAGCACAACTTTTCTCGTTCATTGCAGTGATATAATAGATGGAGCTGAATGGAAAGGAAAGAACAAAAAGGAAAAGCAAGGAAATGGCCAAGGAAGGCACATTTTTATTAATCCAAATAATTCTTTGATACACATAGTTCTACTTTTTCAGTTCTGTATCCCGTTTTGAATCAGTGATATGAAAATCACCAAAGCATCCGGAGCTGAAGGAGCAGCTGTCCGTGGTGCTGAAAACAGTCAACCCACAATCTGCAGGACAAAGTACTTTCCCTCCCAGCTTGATTTATATTTATAGATCCTCCTTATGTGTGATATTGTCTGCGTTGGACAAGATATTGCTCCTGTGCCTTACTTTACACTGCTTGTGATGTGTTTCAGATGTGTTTGAGTCGTCAGCTTCATATATTACCACCTTAGAAGTCTAACATATTCATTGATCTTCCCCTGTGCCTTCATGTACGTCAGCCCGTGCTTCAGAGTCTTCAGAGTGTGTGTGCGCAGTGAGTGATCCCATGTTCAGACTCAATGCCCTCTACATGAGATTGATGAGTCTCATAAGCGTCCCGTGCCTCGCCGGGACCCGTTTTTTCCCGGATTTCGAGGAAAGGGTTTCAGACACGTCTAAGCCAGAGGTGCTTCTCTTCCTGCATTCGCGAGCACCGGCGAAGCACGAGCCCTGAGCTCGGAGCCTTGAAAGCCAAGCTTACAAACACTTGTCAGCCAGAGGCCTTTAATAAGCTGTCATAGGCCTTCCCAGTGCCGCTGAGCTCCCCTCTGTGAGGACATTAAGTTCTTACAAGCAGCATCTGTTTCAGGGCCAGGCACCTGCCTCTGGCCCTAGCGCTCCGCTAATGCTTTTCTACCTTCCCTTGACCACGCTCCCTGCTGTTAGCCACTATGTTTTAGCCTTGCCACCAGTGACCTAAGCACAGATGGACACACACACACACACACTTGCGCTCGCAGACATCTGCTGGCCAGCCTCCATTATGCTCCTGGAAATCTTAATGTGCTCTCAATCTCTTCTGCGAGCCTAAAGGTGGCGTTTTTTTCTCCTCGCTCAAGCATTTCATTCCTCGGGGCGCCTGGGTCCCGTCTCCACCGACAGCTTGCACGGTTTCCCTCTGTCTTTTGGGTTTTTCTAGCTTCTCTCTGTAGACCGTAGAACATTCTGGTTGCTACCCTCTGACAAGATTTAGTGTGTGTGTGCATGCATGTGTGTGTGGTTGCCAGCCTTGTTATAAATGCTCGCTGCCCACATCCCTCCCACGGCCCATACTGGTGGCTATTTTCCTCCAATGCACCACATATCATCCCCTCATGTTCCTCAGCACAAAAGAAACTCGTTTAGACTGAAGATCTCCACCTTGCAAAGCATCGGAGCTTCTCGTGTCATGTCAGCGTCCACCGGCTTCCTGCGTTCAGACGGCAAAATCTCAAGACGGAGACAATAGCTTGAGGGTAAGATCCACAATAAAGTTTCTTGTGCAGCGATTACAGAGCACAGCACAGAGGCTGCGTTTCAATCAAACGTGATGGGCTACAACAAGTTAGACAATAGGGCTTTTCCTCAAAAGCGCCTCATTTCTATGTCTTTGTTTGCTGCTTTGTGCTCATCCCTTTCCTTTCACTCACTCTGACACTTTTCCGCCAAAAAAAGGAAAGAAAAAAAACATAAAAAAGAGATGTTTTATGGGCCCACACATGCTATGAACAAACACGCTCATATTCAGAGGAAAACAGAAATGCCCCGAAGCATCGCATTTCCAACAGATGTCTGAGGAGCCCGGAGCCTGGTACGACAGAGGCACATCACATTTCCATTTGGCACATCTCAGCCGTATCTCTGAGTTATGACAGTTTGCGCTACTCTC
This sequence comes from Labeo catla, assembly GCA_012976165.1. Classification (NCBI taxonomy): domain Eukaryota; kingdom Metazoa; phylum Chordata; class Actinopteri; order Cypriniformes; family Cyprinidae; genus Labeo; species Labeo catla. The sequence goes on along the minus strand of VONZ01000030.1, from coordinate 186,623 downwards.
AAGATGCGCGCCATTCAAATCTCATTCATTATGAATGCCAGTGATTTGGAGGGCTGCCATCACGTTGCACTCCAGAACCACAGCACCAACAGAGGAGGAGATACGGCTTCACTATAAAACACACTTTATTCTGCTCCAGATGTTGCCAGAGATGGCTTCTTTTCCTTCATTTAAAAGTTCTAAGGGGCTTGAGCTGTATCCGATTCAGTGTTTTATTTTTGTCTTTCTCGTGGACTAAAAATGCAGGACGTTTTAGGCAGATCTGACTTGTTGCACTTGTGGCTTAAAGGAGAATTATTTGTTTGAATTATAAAAGGGTTTAGAGCAGTGGTTTTCAAAGTTTTTCTTTATAATTTGACGTGACCCTATACAACCATTTACTATTTAAATACACTACCTAATTTTTGAATTTTGTTCTGCTCACCAAGCCTGCATTTATTTGATCCAAAGTACAGCAAAACAGTACAATTTTGAAATATTTTTACTATTTAAATTAACTGTTTTTTATTTAAATGTATTTTGAAATGTAATTTATTCCAGTGATTAAAGCTGATTTTTAGAATCATTACTCCAGTCACATGATCCTTTAGAAATCATTCTAATACTCTGATTTGCTGCTCAAAAAACATTTATTATTTTTGCTATGTTGAAAACAGCTGATTATAAAGGTTATAAGGTTTCTTTGATAAATAGAAAGTTCAGAAGAACAGCATTTGTCTGAAACAGAAATCTTTTGTAACATTATAAATGTATTTATTATCACTTTTAAAGCATCCTTGCTAAAAAAAAATTCTATAGACATTGTACAGTGTATAATGTTCTTAAAGCTTTTTATTTCAGGTAAATGCTGATCTTTGGATCTTTCTATTAATCGAAACTTGAAAAAAATGTACTCAACTGTTTTAAATATTGATAATAATAATAATAATAATAATAAATGTTTACTGAACAGCAAATCAGTATGTTAGAATGATTTCTGAAGGATCATGTGACACTGAAGACTAGAGTAATGATGCTGAAAATTTAGCTTTGATCACTGGAATAAATTACATTGTAAAATATATTAAAATAGAAAGCAGCTATTATATATATATATATATTTATATAGGTAGAAAATGTGTGTGTGTGTGTGTGTGTGATTATTATTTACATTTAAATGCACACAAATTTATGTATATATTTAAGAGATTTTAAAGAAATGTATAATATAAATTATATAAAAATTATAATAAATACACATACTTTCATATACATAAATATTTCTTAAATATATACATAAATGTGTTTGTGTGTATTTATATAAACAATTATACACAGTAAACACACATATATTAGGCAAACTCAAACTTTTATTTTGTATGCAATTAATCACGATTAATCGTTTGACAGCCCTAATATATCCATATATATCCAAAAACTTTCGACTGGTAGTGTACATCAAGTCAAACACACACACATATATATATATATATATATATATAAGCATATATATAAACATTCCCGCCAGTATTTATTGAGCAACTACTACTCGAGTCCCACAGAAGCAGCTCCTTAAGGTCCAGGCCCGATTCCATAATCGTTTGACAGCCCTAATATATCCATATATATCCAAAACTTTCGACTGGTAGTGTACATCAAGTCAAACACACACACACACACATATATATATATATATATATATATAAGCATATATATAAACATTCCCGCCAGTATTTATTGAGCAACTACTACTCGAGTCCCACAGGAGGAGCTCCTTAAGGTCCAGGCCCGATTCCAGAATCAAATCACTGTGGGTGCTTTAGTCTTCATGCACATCTATTTTGACACATCATATTTTATCCAGTCCATTATCATTATGTCAAACATTGTGATTTTGAGAGGAAATCCCCCATTTATATGCAGATGTCACTGAAACTTTGCAGCTTGTACACCATGTTAGTCCTCTTAGCAGCATGAAAAACAAAACTTTTCTTCAAATTCTTAATGGATTATATATATAGCCCAGAAAGCACACAAAGAGTTCTCCCTTTATAATCACTGAAAAGCTGTCACTTATTTTTTAATTTACCAGGATCTCAGAAAATCTACACTGCACAATAAATCTCTAATTTACATCACATCTACACTTTGTTCAGTATATTAAGTGGATTTGCAAACTTGCAGAGCTCAGGACTAAACAAAACTCCTGTGTTTTGAGTGGTGAGTGGATTCTGACTAAAACCTGGAAAACACTACACAATTTTTCTGCCAATTTACAGTCTAGAGAAGTTGAAGCTAGTTGCTGAAAGTCAGAGCCAGTCTGCAGATTTGAGTTGACAGCCTCCATAGAAAATCAAGTAGTATATGATGGTCACAGACTCTAATTTTTGTAGCTTCAGACTATGATTCCATCCAGTTGGAGGATATCAAACATGTTTGATATTTCAGCTGATTTTAGAAAACATACATTGTTTTCATTTGTCATGCATCTCTTAGCAAAAAGGCACAAGTTTCTGAATGAATTTGTTGTGAACTTTAAAGTCTGGTAGTGTGTGATCTTCAGTCGTGTAGTGTATAATGGTCAGTTTTTTTTGTCACTATTTATAAAGTCAGTAAGTGTATGAAGCCTAGTGTTTTAAAAATCTGTTCAGATTTTAAAAGTCGTGTGGTGTATTCCATCCTGATTGGCCATTGCGTTTTAAAAATCAACAGATATGCTTGTGATTGGCAACAGTGTTACAGCGCTGCAAAAACACATTGTAAATAGAAACCTCTGATGAACAGAACGAAACACAAATACCCACTGGACTCTGGGCAGCTACATCGTACTTTGGTTTTGTTATTTATGTTTATATAGTTACGTTTGCCGATTCCTGCTTCTTCTACCCTGAGTCTGGAATATACATCTTCCTTAAATTATCCTGGCAACCTATTTTTTTTTAAAGACCCAGGGTTTGAAAACTCTTAATTTTTTAGTCATAACCCCTCTAGTTATCTCTACAATCAATCAGAGTGATTCTTTATTGATTGATATTGATTTACTGATTGATATTGATTTAAAAGCAATATTTTATACATTAAAAACAACTAAAATTACAATAGCCAGTTGCAGTGCTGTATATCTGTGGCAGACATGTTTAGTGTGGGTTAAAAATAGATCTTTTTTTTATTGCAGTTGTAAAACTGAAGAAACCAATTTCAAAAATAGTTTTATTCATGAAGGATGCAATAAAATTAAATAGCGATTAAAATTAAATAGCGAGTAATATCATTTCATGATATTACTTTTTTTTTACTGTATTTTTACTAAATAAATACAGCCTTATTAATAAAATATATGATATAGGGGAAACTAAGGTTACTTGTTACTTTAACAATGGAGGAAAAAATAGTAATATATAAGTATGTAAAATGTATTCTCATTTGAACCAACATATAAAATCACCGCTAGAGATAAACATTTGTTTAACTGGATTATGGCATCAAAACCTAAAAGTTACTGAGGTACAGCACCTTTCCTAGTGTGACAACTAGCCCTGGTCTCTCCTATACTGAAAAGCAGATCTTTGAGTATTGTGTTCCCCGAAGCTTTGTTATAATTCAAACATTGGAGAACACATACATAAAATGACTCCATTCCTATCAGAAAGGTGCACACGCAGTATAGATTTTTTTGTTGCCTACTGAATGAGAGGGAGATGAGAGGCAGAATGAGCGGCACTAAGAGAAGGCTGGGGGAAGGGAGCGGGAAAAGGCAGCCGCAGAAGTGAAAAAGCAACATGAAGGCAGCGATGTGTTTCAGACGACATGTTCAGACACAACAGCGTTTTCCTCCCTGGCCACATCTGAGAGAGTTCATGAGGGGATCGCTAAACCATTTGGAGTCCTTGGTGTGTGTGTGTCTGTGTGTGGGTGGCAGAAAGAGACTGTATTTGAGTGAGGAAAAAAGAAGAGAGATTGAGAGAAAACACATTTTGAACATTGCCTCTGTGCTCTGTGGCCAGTGTTCGGTGAATATTTAGGGCAGCCTTGCTGTTTTAAAATGGACCGGTAGGTAGGATGAATGTGAATGAATGAGAAATGCACCTTAAATGTCCCAGTTTTTGCTCTTTGTCATTTTCGGTTTGGCCTCTGAGACCCTAAATTAACAGCTAGAAGTTACTGGATGTCCAAAACGAAAGTCAGAACAAGTTTTAAATACCAGTTTCTTTCTGTGATGTACAGAAGCATGTAATAAATCTTAACTTACATCCTCCATTACTCTAGGACCCCGAGCTGGTGAGGAACATCTGTCGCTGGGTCAGAAAGGCCACCAACATCCCCTTCTTTGCCAAGCTCACACCCAACGTCACCAACATCGTTGACATCGCCAGTGCCGCATATGAAGGTATGGACAGCCTCACCTACAGACAAACATATGACAGTAGGCGTAGTCATCATGATTATGCATTTATGTGGATTTTAAAACATATGATTATGATGAGGAGGTCTTCTAAAACAGGAGTGCATGTTAAAAAGTCTCATATGCTCGCCAAGCTGCATTTACAGTTGAGGTCATAAGTTTACATACACCTTGTAGAATCTGCAAATTGTTCATTATTCAACAAAAATAAGAGGATTTGCATGTTATTTTTTATTTAGTACTAACCTGACTAAGATCTTTCAGCTGGAAGACATTTACATATAGTCTACAAGAGAAAATAATAGTTATATTTATAAAGATTACCCTGTTCAAAAGTTTACATATGCTTGATTTTTAATACTGTGTTGTTACCTGAATGATCCACTACTGTGTTTTTTGTTTAGCATTTTTGTGTATTTGAACCCTTTCCAACAATGACTGTATTATTTTGAGATCCATCTTTTCACACTGAGGACAACTGAGGGACTCATATGCAACTATTACAGAAGGTTCAAACACTCACTGATGATCCAGAAGGAAACACAGTGCATTAAGATCCGGGGGGTGAAAACTTTTTGAATTTGAAGATCAGGGTAAATTTAACTTATTTTGTCTTCTGGGAAACATGTAACTATCTTCTGTAGCTTCTGAAGGGCAGTACTAAATGGGAAAAAAAAAAAAAGATATTTGGGCAAAATAAGAAAAATGTACACATCTTCATTATGTTCAAAAGTTTACACCCCTGGCTCTTAATGCACCTTCTGTAATAGTTGCAAACGAGTCCCTCAGTTGTCCTCTGTGTGACAAAAATGGATCTCAAAACCATTCAGTCATTGCTAGAAAGGGATCAAATTAACAAAAATGCTAAAAAGGATTTTTCTGAAAAAAAGCAGGCAGTTTAATTGTTCAGGACAAACAAGGGAGTCATGAACAACTATCATAAAAAAAAAATGCTGTGGATCATTCAGTTAACAACACTACGAATCAAGCGTATGTAAACCTTTGAAAGGGGTCATTTTTGTAAATTCAACTATTATTTTCTCTTGTGGACTACATGTAAACATCTTTTATGTGAAATATCTTATTCGGGTCAGTACTAAATAACAAATAACATGCATTTTGTATGATCGCTCTTATTTAAAAAAATAAATAAATAAATAACATTTTACAGATTCTGCAAGGTGTATGTAAACTTATGACCTCAACTGTATTTAATCAAAAACACAGAAAAAAAAAAGAATATTGTGAAATATGGAAAAGCTGCATTAACAGCGGTCATTACTTAGAGAGGACATCAGATGCAAATTTCACTTTTACATGTTTGCATATAATGTCTTAGCAGTGTGTGGACATAATTATTAAGCCGTTTTGATTTTCTGAGCAGCATGATGTCATATTGCTCAGGCCCTGCCCACAGCAGCTGATGGACTATCCTGTATTATCATATTTCAGCCCTCAGCCTGTTGTACGCTGTCTATCATTTTCTCAGCGCTCGAGCAGCTGTGACAATAACGTCTCATTAACAGTACAGGTGTTTTGTAGTTTGATGTAAAAGTAAACATAAGAGTCTTTATTATTTTCTCCTGACATCAGAGCCACTGAGGATGAAGTGAATTAGTTTTGTTCAACTTGTGGACAATGGGCATCTGATGTCCCCTTTAAGTCTTCAGTGTCACACAATCCTTCAAAAAACATTCTAATATTATGATTTAGTGCTTTATGATTTTAATTAATGAACAGTTGATTAATATTTATTGTGAAAACATTATTAAATTAATAGAATGTTCAAAATAACAGCATTTTTTCAAAATATAAATCTTTTGAAACATGTTAACTTTCTTTACTATCACTTTTGATCAGTTTAATGCATCTTTGCTGGATAAGTGTTAATTTCTTTAAAAAAGAAAAATAATAATAATTCTAATTTTCCTGACCCTCAACTTCTGGGCAATGTTGTACATTCAACTTATTAATCTAATTAGTGATTTTAAAGGGGTAGTCCACTTCCAGAACAACAATTTACAGATAATGTACTCACCCCCTTGTCATCCAAGATGCTTGTGTCTTTCTTTCTTTAGTCATAAAGAAATTATGTTTCTTGATGAAAACATTCCAGAATTTTTCTCCATATAGTGGACTTCTGTGGTGCCTGTGAGTTTAAACTTCCAAAATACGGTTTCAGTGCAGCTTCAAAGAGCTCTAAACGATCCCAGCCGAGGAATAAGTGTCTTTTCTAGTGAAACGACCGCTTATTTTTCAAAAAAAAAAAAAAATCCAATTTCTATACTTTTTTTTTACCTCAGTCGCTCGTCTTGTTTATTCTCTGTGATGAACTCTGTGTTATCCAGGTCAATACAGTTAGGGTAGGTTGAAAAACTCGCATCACATTTTCTCCTCCAACTTCAAAATCATCTGTTTTTACCTTTTTTGTAAAAGGCATTTAATCTTCTTTGCACGTTCACTTTGTAAACACTGGTTCGGTATGATCCAGCGATGGAGGATGGGAGTTTTTCGACATACCCTAACTGTCTTGACCCGGATTACACAGAGTTCACATGCCCATCACAGAGAATGGACAAGACGAGCGTTTGAGGTTAAAAAGTATATAACCGTTACATTTTTTAAGAAAATAACTGATTGTTTTGCTAAATAAGACCTTTTTTCCTCGGCTGGGATCATTTAGAGCTCTTTAAAGCTGCATTTAAACTGCATTTTGTAAGTTCAAACTTGGGAGGCACCATAGAATTCCAATATATATAGAGAAATTCTGGAATGTTTTCCTCACAAAACATGATTTCTTTACGATTAAAGAAAGAAAGACACAAACCTCTTGGATGACAATGGGGTAAGTAAATTATCTGTAATTTTTGTTCTGGCAGTGAACTTCTCCTTTAAATGACATTTCCATCATCATAAAATTATAACTATGACATGCACACCATTTTCAGTTGGAGGAAAACTTTTTTGAATAAAATTCTATTATTTACATATTCCATGTACAACTATTGTACATGCTTGTACAGACCTACTTTGTAATCAGCATATTCTTCATGCACATTTTTCCTCACTTTCTCTTCTGCTCACTCATGCCATTTATTACACTGCACTTAAAGTCATTTAACCCCATCATTCATTCTCATTCATGTTCTTCACAATAGAATTCAAGAGGGTGAAGGATAAATTGTACAACATAAGCCAGTAACCATTTTTAAATATAAGATTTGCTGAGTATTGATTTATGTTCATTGTTACAAGCCTTCTGCTGGCTCCAAATTTGTGTTTGATGTTTTACATTACATTACAACTACTTATTTGTATATTGTTATATCTGTTCTCTCATGGACTCCTACAAATAAGTGAATAAATATTATATATTCTGACACATACTTTACATGACACATACATCGATCAAAACTACATTTGAAATACTGCATCTGAAATATTCTTGTACAGTTATTCATTTAGTCACTTCTTTTAAACATGCATAACTAAAAATCATTTGAAAAGATTGTCGCTTGGCACGTATTAGAACATTTTCAGTCAGTTTGAGCTTTTATAATTCTTGAGTTATTCCTGTTAAACATAATATCCCATCTGTACAATTTAGCATTAAAATGTTTTCATGCATGCATTTTAGAAAAAAGGACCTGGTAAAGCTATGCTGATCTTAACAACAGCACTATTTATATGTTCTAGAACAGCGTCTCAATGTAATTTCATGAACACAATGTGACTGGTTCAGGCTTTTGTAAGAACCTCTGTGGTTGTTTGTAGGCGGGGCAGATGGAGTCACAGCCACCAACACTGTATCCGGACTGATGGCTCTCAAAGCTGACGCCACACCCTGGCCTGGGATTGGCAGAGGCGCGAGAACTACATACGGCGGCGTTTCTGGTAAGAGAAAGTGTGTGTGTGTGTGTGGTGTTGGCTGGTGCACTAGCTGCTGAGATGTCTGGGCTTGCTCTGGTCAGGTCCTGCCTGCACAGACAGATGGACTAGATCAGGTGTGAAAGTACTGGGCATGCTCTCTGCTCTCTAGAAATGGAGCTTCAGAGTGGGAAGCTTATAGTAAAAATATAGAAATCCAGCTTGAAGGACACTGCAAAAATCATCTGGTCAATCCATATTTTTAGATTATTTTCCATTAAAAAAATATCTTCCCTATAATTATCCTTAAAACAAGATATTGACTTGAGAAAAATAATTACATATTAAGACATAAATTAAATTACATTTTAATTCAATTAAATCTTAATGTAATAACATTTTAATTTAATACAATTTTAATTTACGCATGTACTTTAATTAATAAGACTTTTTCATATATTACTAAATTTTGAAAGAAAAAAAAGCTTAAACCAATTATTATTTATTTAAATGACCTTAATTCAATATTAAAATTATTGTCTTACTTCAAAACATGTTTTAATATGCCAGTATTTTTTATCATATTTTCCAGTTATATCCATAAAAAAAAGATTTAAATATTAAGTCTTTTAAATTCCTTTCAGTTCATCATGTCATAATTACTACAATTATTTTTAACACATTATTGGTAAATTGTTTTTTTCTTGCTTTAAGCATAAATCCAACTAAATTTAGTTAGAAGTAAGAAAAACAAACTTAATTGAAGACATACCTTTCAAAACGTTTAAATATCTTACACTGGTAAATGTATCCAATTCTAACACTATTTCTACTTGTAAACAAGATAAATACTAATTAAGAAAGAGCTTTTATAATAATGTAATATATATTGTGTATTGTCACACATAAGGTACAACGGGACCAAAGACACCACTTCAGAAAAAAACTGCACTGTGCAGAAAAAAAAAATATATGTTTGTATTGAACATTTATGAAGCAACAGATTTTGCGTGACAATAAATCGTTTAGTCGTTTATTTTTATTTCAATTTGATATTGACCATCTGAATCTAACCATGTCATGTTAACAAATGGTAAAGTCAGCCATCTATTAATTATCATGTTAATTACTGTGTCTTTTAGCCCCAACAGCAGGGGCACTTTTTTACCCCTAATACCATACTTTTACATATTCTTTCGTTATTTAAAAACTTTTGCTTTAATTATCTTAAACAGAACTGAAAATCATTATAAAGACTTGCTGCTTAAATCTACATTTTTTAAAACTTTAGCCCCTTTGTACCCTTTTTCAAACTCCCAGGTTACAGGTTATACATTCACAACGTATGCGTTTATAAATTGCTTTCATTAGTGTTCAGAAAGATGTCAATTTGCATCTGTGCGGTTACTACTAATAAAAACAATCTCTGTGGTCACACATAAACAAGAGCAAACGGTTCACGTATGTGCTTTATAGTTTCAGCTGTGTACAGTAGAGTGTGTTAAAGCTTCACCTCAGCACACCTCTCCCTTCTCCCTTCAGCTGAGCTGCCACAATGTCTGCAGAGGCAAGGACAGGGTCAGAAACGCGGCCTGCATTAAAAATTAATACTCATACTATTGAGGCTCTATTTTATGCAAGCAAAACTGACTGGCTGTCATATTTTTCACTTTTAAAGTCTTATGGGCCTCACCGTGCAGCTCTCCCATGGGACCCAGCCTTGCAGCAATGGTCTAAGACTCTGCCCGAGACCAATCTATTGATCAGCGGGGCCCTAAAGGGCCCATGCGAACCCCACATATTTTATCTGCTCCCAGTACAGTGACTCTCCTCAGACTTTTTGTTTCAGAAGCCCATATCCAAAGCATAAAAACCATGTGCAGAGCATCCAGGGGCACATAAATGTGTGCCGCCCTGAGCTCTCGGTGGAACTGGCTTGATTCTCTAATGTATTCAGTAATTTAATGTTTAACTCAGCAGCACTGGCCAAGTTTAAGGTGCTTTGATTGATGTGGCAAGTGGCATAAATTCTGAGTGTGGGGGAAATCAATCTTTTCTGTGACTTTTGTTTTTTTTTCTAAAAACTTTAATCACGGTTTTTGTGCTACATTCTTGCATTAGCCACTAATGTTTAGTATAGGGATAGGAGGTATTTTAAACTTTTTTTGAAGAATTATACCTCATTAGTTGATTAATAAATGCTTGCTTAGTGCCGTTTGTTACATGCCCCCATTTGTGTTCAATGGTCTAGATCAGGGGCCTCGTTCATAAAATGTTGCATAAAAACCGCCCATTGATCTTACGATAATTTCTCGAATGTGCATGCCTGTGATTCATAGAACGAATGTTTCAGATGTGAAATTTTTAAATCATAAATGATCTTGAAATTGCACGCAGCTGAATGGTTTCAGATCTCCGCTTGTAAACGCCGCCTAATTAATGTTGTTAAAGTCCCCCTGTAGTGAAAATCAAGTTTTTTATGTTGTTAATTTGTCTATGTGTTGTTTTTAATATGCTTTTAGACAAACCATTCATTGATTAACATCATTACTGAGTATTTTTTCCTTAAAACTGTAGTTTCCCAAGCTGTCCCAGAAATGCGGTTTGAAACAGCCCTTTTTTTGCTACGTCACAAACTTCAATAACCAATCACGTCAATGGATGGATTCCTATCATTAACATGCAAAATATACCAATAGGATTACCACCACAAAACGTATAATTAAAAAGAGCAAAACTGCTAAATTGAATAAGAACCCTGCAATAGAGCCTTCAAGGCATTTTGAGGACACAACATTGTCAAGTAGCTTTAACGAATGTTACAGTATCCACTGTAGCTGTCCGCTACTAAAAACAGTTTTATTAGTCATTATCCGTGTATCACTTATATATCGCGTTTACTACAGTTCAGTTAGTGGATCAGAAGGCTCTGGCTGGTGTGACTGAGTGGAGGCGGGGCTAATTTGCATATTCATATATCTGCGTATAGTAAATTTCTCAAACAAGTGTGCGCAGTCAACACAGCACTGGTGTTTTCAGCGCTGAAAAATCTAAGTGTAATGTAATTCCGTGAATTGACACTTTTTATTCATTTTCACATTTCATTTTAATCACGGTAGCCATAATACGTTGTTTAATAGTGCAGGGACAATATTTGCCACTTTGTCTTAAATTTATTTTTGTTAATTTTGGTGGCATTTATTTTTGGTCATAAATCCTCGTTAATTTTTGACCCTGGCATATGCTCACTCTAAGGTCAAATCTGTGCATACTCACATTTTATAAATGAGGGCCCAAGCGTTTTTCACTTATTCAAGACCAAGGTTTCTGTCCACACAAAGGTCCAAACGATAACTTAAGCAAGTTTTTGCATCAATATATCAGCCAATAATCGGTATCAGCTGATAAAAGCAGTTGTTAAAAACAGCCAGTGACCAGAGCCGATAATACCATGTCAATCAAAAGGGAGGTAAAGAAACATGTCAGACTACAACTGTGTGAAGAAAATGTATTGTATAGAATTTAGGGCTGTCACATTAATGCATTAATGCAAAAAAAAAACAACAAATTGACAATTTGAATCACCTGTAGTTCAAACTAGGGTTACCAGCGTCATGGTTTTTCCCTTCACCAAACATTATTTATAGCAATGGTTCTCAACTCCAGTCCTCGGGGCCCACTGCTCTGCACATTTTGTATGTTTCTAAATCTGAAACACTCAGTTCAGTTCATGGATCTTTCTCTAAACGAGCCGATGATCTGAATCAGGTGTGTTAAATGAGGGAGACATACAAGATGTGCAGAGCAGTGAGCCCGAGGACTGGAGCTGAGAACCACTGATTTACAGCATACCTCCTACCTAAGATTCACAAGAGATTTGTGTTTTGCTACTTCTAGAAATAATATTAAAAAAAAAAAAAAAAACCTTGTCTCAGTTCAAAAACTCTGTCCATTTTATCACAAAGTTCAAACAAATGTGTCGTTTTGATGCTCTTAAACTGGCTTGACAGATCACTGTGGAGCCTCAGTTCAAGAAGCAACAAATCTTCTCTTTTAAAGTGATAGTGCAAACTAAACATCACTAAATGTATCATATAATCACATCAACACGGAAAGACATCAGTAAAAAAGCTTGATCTATATGTAACGTAATGGTGCATTTACCTCAGGAAAGTTTCACATTGTTCACAGTTGTAAAATATCAGAGGGGAGCTTATTTACTGTTAATTATATATGTATGATTGAATAAAGCTGTCATTAAAGGAGTAGTTCACTTCTGAAAAATGTACAGATAATGTACTCACCCCGTTGTCATCCAAGATGTTCATGTCTTTCTTTCTTCAGTCTTAAAGAAATTATGTTTTTTGAAGAAAACATTTCAGGACTTATCTCCATATAGTGCACTTCTATGGTGCCCGCGATTATAAACTTCCAAAGTGCAGTTTCAATGCAGCTTCAAAGAGCTCTCCAAGCCGAGGAATAAGGGTCTATCTAGCGAACTTATTGGTCATTTTCTGAAAAAACAAAAAACAAAAATTGATTTACTTTTTAACCTCAAATGCTCGTCTTGTCTAGCGCTGTGTGTACTCTGTGCATTCCGGTTTAATACAGATAGGGTATGTCAAAAAACTTCCTCCGTCCTGCATTGCTGCATCGTACCGACCCAGTGTTTACAAAGTGAACAGGTCAAACCCCCTTTACAAAAAAAAGGTAAAACAGCAATGTAGGACGATATTGATATTGGATGAAAAACATAGATTTTCAGCCTACATTAACTTTCTTGAACAGGAGTGCAGAGAGTACGCATGCGCTTGGCAGAGCTAGACAAGACAAGCATTTGAGTTTTTTTTTTGTTTTTTCTTTTAGAAAATAACCGATCGCTTCACTAGATAACACCCTTATTAGTTGGCCGGGATTGTTTATAGCCCTTTGAAGCTGCACTGAAACTGCATTTTGGAAGTTCAAACCTGCGGGCACCATAGAAGTCCACTATATGGAGAGAAATCCTGAAATGTTTTCTTCAAAAAAAATAAAAAAACATAATTTCTTTACGATTGAAGAAAGAAAGACATAAACATCTTGGATGACAACACGGTGAGTACATTATCTGTAAATTTTTGTTTTTATGAAAATTGTCTTATGTGCAATTGAGTTTTATATTTTTATAAGATTAAGTTTCTGAGCCTGATAATTCCATCTAAAAATAAATAGCAGTTGAATATAATAGTTTGGCCTCTGTTGTTAATTTTAACCTCTAATATTACAGTCATGAACCAAATGGGTTTCCTGTATAGTTTACAGCATTAGTTAGGTAAGTGGAATTATAAATTTGTGATTTCACTATAATTTCAGGGTTGTCGATGAGCAATAAGTGAAGTGTGTGTATGATCTGAACATACTGAATGCTAACCACTGATTTTTAGGTGAATGAAATGAAAGACCGAATGTGGCCTAGTATCGCCTAGAATTCATTGTAAATTCTCTGGTTGGCATTAACAATACCTTGTTAAAGTCAGAAGTCATAAACCCTCAACAGTCTCTCAAGACTATTAGAAGTTGCTTTAGAAGTTGTACTGTATAGAGCTTCTCAATCTGTGGTCCATGAAAATTCCTCCTAAAAGAAAAAAAAAAACATAGGACTGCACAGTTAGTTGAAATAAAGTTAGAATTATGATAAGTCTTATGCAATTACTGCAATGCAGAAGGCTGAAATTGAATTTAATAATTAGATAAACATAGTCTGTGTGTGTTGGGCGCTTCAACGCTTTGTGTCGCCTAATACACATTCTCCAATCATGCGTGATGTTCTTGTTTTTAGCAGCCTCAGAGTGACTTGAAATATATGCACATTCCACACAAACTCCATTTCTGGTATTTTAAGTTTTGTTTGTTTTTGGTGTGATGGTTTAAGCTGGTCCTTAGCTTTTCATGAGCATTGTATAAACTGGGGTGCGTTTCCCGTATAACAATGTAACTCGCTGATTAACCTCCATAGTACGATGCATTGTTGTGGAAACGAACTAGCTAGTCACGACAGTTTCCTGAACACGATCACATCTCCGTCATTTGAACCACATTAGTTCAACAATGTAAGGCCGTTGTTAATGACGTCACCGAGTAATAAATTCTGATATTTAACTTATTAGAGATCTCTAAAATGCAGCTATATTGAACATGGCACCTGCTGACTAATTTACTATTTTTTTATTCCCTGTCATTTCGCTTCATTTGATGTTTGATTCATGGCGGGTTCCTTCTTACTTAATACTCACGCATTCATCCACAGTGTTGTGAAGGTTACTTTGGAAATGTAATAGGTTACAGATTACAAGTTACTTGATTTGAAATGTAATAAGTAGTATAACTTTTCAATTACTTTATTAAAGTAATCTAACATTACTTTTAATTATTTTTTGATTACTTTTCTAAATTTCTGATATTTTCAACTGTTAATCATTTTGAAACATTTAAACCAGGCAGAGTTAACCTTACAGTAGCATTCAACACTGATTACTGTCAGACTTTATCACTTGAATTAAGATTATAATAAGTAAGGGATAATATACATCTTTATTTTGCGATAACAACTGGCTGAATGGACATTACCTCACTTATTACACAGCTGCTTGATAGATTATTTAGATATTTAGATGTTTCGTGTCAAAATTATTAGACACGAAACACTGATCTGAGTTGAAATATTTGAACGCAAAGCTTCCATGAAGAAATCAGTTGCTAGCAAACGGCAAGTTCAAACTAGACATTTTAGGGATACAGTGCAGTCATACCAGTTTTCTTACACAACATTTCACCACATAAATAATTAAGTAGTAGTACTAGTTTGTTAGTTATCTTATAATCCATTACAATGTACAAAAAAAAATGGCAGCAGCTGCGTTTGTATGAAACAATAGAGCAAGTCCACAGGATGACAGAATTAAGAAATTGTACACATAATATTGAATTAAGCTTTAATATTTTATTAGCTAACCAAACGCAAAGCTTCCGCCAAGAAAAATTATCAAGCATATAGCACTGACTTAAGTTGCCCCGAAATGAGTCTGAGCTGTGTAATAATTTAATTTAAAGCACAGCCACCACAAATTCAGACTTTTTTTTTTACTTATATTTTTGGGCTTTTTATGCCTTTTATTGTGATAGGACAGTAGAGAGATGACAGGAAAGAGCTGGGAGGAGAGAGGGGAGCGGGATGGCAAAGGACCTCGAGACGGGAATTGAAGCGCGCTATATGTCATAACAAGATCATAACATAAATAACATCATAACAAGAAATAGTTTAATAGCTATGATACTGGGTTTGAAATCAAATGTTTGCATAGTTATGACAGAAAACACTAGCATCTAACAATGCCTTGGAAAAAACAATCTTATAAAAAAAAATGTTTATGCATAAACCCAAATAGGAAATAAAACAGTTATCGAATAAGCATGTGTCCTATATTTTTTCTCAGTAACTATAACTAATTACAATTACATTTATTTTGTAATTAAATTACGTAATTCAGTTACATGTAACTAGTTACTCCCCAACACTGTTCACCCACATGCGCACTTTTCAAAAACTGCTCTTATATAGGACATGCAAAAATACTTAAAATATTTAGATAGAATGGAACATATAGATTGTTCTGCATGTTAGCCTGCTTAATTTGTTGAGCCCATATGTCTTACTAACAAGGAACTATGCTTCTAACGACAGATGGCTGTAATACCAACCATGTAAGTTTGTGACGCTGTTTGCGAATGTTCGTTTGAACTATGGTTTCGGGAAACACCGAATCGTTGAACTATGTTGGCAACGACGAAACTTGCGACCATAGTTGGCTAACGATGCTTTTGGGAAACGCACCCCTGGTCCTTAGCTGGCCATGAGCTGGTTTAAGCTGGTCCTTATCTGGTCATGAGCTGGTTTAAGTTTGTCCTAAGCAACTAGCTCCTGCTCAGGACCAGCTTAGGACGAGCACACGACCAGCTTAAACCAGCTCAAACCAGCAGCCATGCTTAAAAACGTACATAACCAGCATATGCTGTTTTTTCAACAGGGATGTTGCTTCAGATGCAGCTTCTGTGTCATCTTTGCTGTGTAATGATGGTGGAAAATGTTTGTGTATAGAGAAAAACATTGCTGTGTTTATGATTATATTAATTTCTGAGAAATGATTTGCGGTCCGGATGGAGCCAATACGAAGTACAGATCCAGGCCGCGGGCCCGGTAATTGCTGACCTCTAGTCTAGATCATATGGTCACTTTATTTTTCCCCTGGTTGGGCCTCCCACTGCGGTTTCATTTAGCTGGCAGCGTGCTCCTCATTTGATGTGTGTTTTAATGATTGGTCATGCCGACCGGCTAGTCTGCTGTCACAGATATATTATTGCATCTCTTTCATTGTGCATGGAAAACCATGTTCCCCAGACACCCTGGCAGCATCGGCAGGCGTAATTAACAGAGAGCTGCACCGTCATTCCCGTCTCTTATTTGCTTTTGTTATCTGGCCGGGTCTTTTTGAGGCACAACATATTCGGGTGAAGATAGAAATCGTAGAGGATGCAGAGACCCCACGCTCCGTCTCGCGCTGTGTTTGGAATTATTAATCAGAGAGTCTGGCATCGGGAGCGGACGCCTCGCGCTAACAGATGCCACCGATGGCCTCACTGAGCTGTCAATCACCTCAGCACGGGACCAGACTGAGGATGGCGTTCGTCCGGAGCTGAGCTCGTTCACGTTGGAAGCTGTGATAGGACCTGCTTAGAGTAATGAGGTATTGATGAAAGATACAGAGCGCTAGTGAGTCCAGGACCGTCTCTGTTCTAAGCACAGACTGTGCTGCCTGTAAGCACAAGTGTGATACCGCTGAACACAAACAGCCTCAACAAAAAAGAACAGGGCTAGGAAAAGTAGGCTCATAGCAAAAGCTTTAGTATCCGTGTGCTTGTGTCCTTTCACAGTGGCTGCCACTATAGCAAGTGTGTGAAAAGTGCTGAGAAATTATATGATCAAAATTGAAAGCATTTTTTATATTTAATTCTACATGGTGCACATCATAAATATGATGCTAGTTGTGTCCCACAACCTTTTTAAGCATGTTCTCTTCTTATGTTCTTTTTGCTTTGATGAACTATTATTTAATAAGGCTAACCTAGCATAAAAAGTAGCTTTAGTAGCAAAATTAGTAGCTAATTTTGTGTCTGTTAATGTCATTTAGTTCAACCTTCAAACCTCATGTTATTTATCGGAAATGTATTACAATAAATAAATTAATAGACAAAATTCCAAACTAGCCACAATGGAGTGGTAGCTTAATTTAGTTTTTTTTTTTTTGTTTGTTTGTTTAGTTATTTTAATAAATGTGATTATATTTTTAATAGAAATCACAACTGTGAAATTGCTAAACCACAAAAATTATAGTTTAAAACTGTTAACTTTTATACTCTTCTAAATTTTGCTGCACGATTCTGGATAAATTGGGAATCATGATTTTTTTTTTTTTTTTTTCAAATAGAGATTACAATTCTCCTATGATTCTGAACCAAGCAAAATATGTTCATCTACTAGAGGTTGTCACAAAATATTAACTGCCTCATTCTATTCAAAAATGTTTAATTATTTGAATGAATTATTAAAAAAAAAAACAAAAAAAAAAACGTTTGAATGGATGATTTAATGACTCGCTCATAAATACTTCACTTGTTCTATAACTAAATGGATCAGTATTTTGAATGAAGCTTTTGAATGAATGATTCAGTGACAAATTTTAACAGTCACTTGTCGCCACCTAATAGTGAAACAATGTAATTAACAAATGTTATTTGAAGCACCAATTACTTTCAAAAGGCTCTGAGATTTGCCTCATTTCACACCATAGACACTTTTGTGATAATATGAGTGACTGTAAAACAGAAATTATACTATGTGGTTGAAAAGACTGTTTGTGAAGACTTTTCATACCGGATTTGAATGTTCCAGTATGACTTTATCAAAGGTTTAATAAACACAGACGAATCATTGTCAATCAGAAATAAGATTGTGTGGGTGTTTGATTCGAGATTGCCATCTTTTTACAATTAATCGTGCAGCTCTAGTTTTAAATGTTGACAATCTGTTTTAAAATTTTTTTTTTCTTTTTAATATAATAGTAGTAATAATAGTGCTGTCAAATCGATTAATCGCATACAAAATAAAAAAACTTGCAACTTCAGCGATTATGTGCAATTTAGTCGCAAATCGAAGAAAAGTTTTGTGACTTTTCTTACTTATTTTTTCTTACTCTTTATAATTTCAAAATATAAAGCAAAAAGTAGAAATGAACAACTAATAAGCCAATGAGTGCTCCTCTGCTGCCATCTACTGGTTATAATGGTGATTTGGTGATATTTTTTTGTTTTACGCAAGTGTTTGTTACCAAATATGTGTATTTTGGTCACCCCTTTAAAAATAACACAACACTCTCTCAAAATGTTGCACAAACCCTGAAATTAATAATTTAATACCATCAACTATTTCTGCCACAACACCATTGTTATAGTTAGCGTTACTACTTCTGGTTTTCTGACGTATATCAGCGCTGCTTAAAACAGAATTCAGGGCAGGATTTAAATTCCTTATTCATTGCAAATTGCAAAATTATTCAGATTGCAATCTTATTCATTCTGCAGCAAATGCAAATGTTGATTCAAAATCAACTTTGGTTCCCGAGTAAATGTTTTCTAAGCTCAGACAAGTTTGTTTGCATTGTAGTTCGAGCTGATAAATGGTCGGTGCTGCACAGGTCAAATGAGTAGCACAGTTTTGTTATGCTTTTGTTTCCGTTTGCTATTCAATGTTTCTCATATGCAACAGAAATGGCAGCACTTGTAACTTGAACAACGGTGTGGTTGCACCAGTCTGACCACTCACAAAAATGAGTCGCACCGGCAGAAAACGATCGCAGTCTGAAGCCCTGTACAATCACGTGTGTGTATTTATAGATTTGCTGGATGTGATTAATCGATTTGACAGCACAAAATAATAAGAAAAATGTGTAAAAATTCCTGACCCTATTTTGAACTGTTTATGGAAAGACTGGAGACAAGTCTGCCATAGTCACAAATTATTACATTTAAAAAAAAAAATGTCAACAACATATATTTGTTGTTGAAAACAGATGAATTGCAGACTTAAACCAGTATTTTAGAGTAAAATCTTTTTTTTTAAGTCACTTTCATATATGACTGTAGTGTAACGCTAGTTTATAAGCTTACCTGTGACTGTCAATTTTGTTTTTATCATGGTTACAGTTTTTACATTTTTTTTAATTGCTTTACGTGAAATAATCTGTGTTGCTGTGATTAAAGATACGTATCTTCACCAGGATGTATAATCATGGCAGCAAGTTACATTCTACATTGAAATACATTTAATTTGCAGTTTAAAGAAAAAGGTCAGTTCACTTGTTACAGTAGCTCAGTAAGACAAACGTATTAAGTATATATTTCTGTCATGATGACCAGTGAAATAGACACTTTGGAGGTCTAAATGAAATTGCAGTGAGTAAAAAAAAATGTTTTTTTTCTATTAGGAATGTAATTAAAAATATTCTGTTTCAGTAGTGTTTGAGGGAAGTACAAATGTAGTAATGAAGTACAATTACTCACACGCTTAAAACCCCTGCTCAAGAGATAATATTAGATCGTCCGAGCTAAGTTTAGCATTTGCCTGGCTGTGCTGCTGTTGACATGCAGTGAACTTGTGCCGACAACTTCACCACAGGTACTGGTGACAAACAGGCGTGAGCGACCCTGTTTGACAAGGACATGTTGGGGTTGTCAGAGCAACAGGAGCTGTCAGCGCGGCCGGCGTGAAAAACAAGAACAAAGCGCAGGGAAGGACAGAGCCAGTGCCACAATAACATCACAACAATATCACAGGACTGAAGCTTTTCTTGAGTGGAAGTGTGCTGCCTGACAACATTATCTGTGTCGGCTGCCGTCGGCTGACAAGTGCTTTGATGGCTCTCAACCTTTGTTGCACAAGTCGTGTCCATATTAATGCGATTGTGACATCACTCACAGTACAATAGCCCATTGCCAGATGTCTTACTGGGACATTATTACCTCCATACATATTTGACTCGCTCAGACGTTTAAGAATGATGTGTTCAGAGCTCTCGACTTAAACTGTACCGAGCCGAACCCCCATCTTTAAATCACACCCAAATTGCTTTCGTTGCGAGCCGACTGATGTCTTATGATATTAGGTTGTCAGAACGGAGCACAGATGACAAATTCTACCTGATGTGCCATCCATTCAGCCAACAGGTGGAAGAGCTGAAAAAAGTGAGGGCGGTAGGAAATGCCAGAGGCTTAGGGAAGCGCCCATATGTACATAATTAACCGTGCAACATGGGGATGAAAAAAAGATGTACCGTGATTGAATTTATCTCCCCAATTTGGGAATAGTGTGGGTGATGAAGATCGTTTAGCACGCCGGAGTGAGGCTAAAAAAGAAGCTGTCTCCAGCCATCAAATGTTAGAAGTGGAGTTCTGAGCCGTGCCGGCGAAATGAATGTGGACAAACGTACGGCTGTGATCAATGAATGGGAACCTGCTGGGAAAATGAGGTTAAATGTAATGTGATAAACACTTCCATCTGTCTGGCTGATCAGAAAGCCGCTCGGCTTTCATTAGGGAATCCTGCCATCCTGAGCGATGAAGAGAGGAAGGCACAGGGAGGATTGTGCTGCTGCATAGGTGCATCCAGACACCTGTAGACACAGTTGCTCTGATCCCAAACCCAGTGAGCTGTCTGCTGATTGCTTATAAGGCAGCATCCTGATATGAAAGACTGTCAGAAACAGCACTCCACTCTGAAGACCTAACTTACAATAGAGCGCTGCGGGAATGAGTACTGAAAACCCCAAAACAAGCATTTTTGCAGTACCAATTCTAGGGGTTTAAGAAAATATCGATACACTTGAGCATCGCAATATTTTGTTTGGCGATACTGTATCGATTCTCAAAACGGAATATCGATATTTAAAAGTGACAACTCTTTCATGTTTTTGACCATTAATGTGTGTTGGCAGTGTATGTACAAATCCACCCTATAATGATAAAAATCCATGCAGTGATTTTTAATTAATCTGTAAAAATAATATCCTCTTTTTCAAATCGAGCCATTCTCAGATGCCTGTCGGTGTGGCCGTTTCCACGATAGTTGATTGACATGAGCTCTTACCTCAGACCAGCTGTCACAGTCCGACCTTGTTTCAATGCTGGAGCAGGGATGTAAGTTAGACAAGAATATCTCTGATTGAGCGATTGAGGTGTTGTGTGTTGCTGGATGTAACAATGAACATAGTGGTCGTCAGTTAGCAAGTTTTGCGGGCTAAACGCGCTAAATGCGGCTAAAGTAAACAATCTCTCTGAGCAGCTCGTCACTCCACAGAGGGAAGAGAGGGGCGGTGTGAGCAGACCTCATTTGCATTTAAAAGAACAACCCCTCAGAATAGGATGATTTTTGCACAGCTCATTTTGACAAGGTAAAAAGGGTGTTGTTTTACACTACAGTTGAGAATTTTTAACCAAAGTATATTATAGACTTTTCATTAAGACCCTAAAGAATCATATCAACTTGTGGAAAAAGATGTGCACTCAGTACTGCGCATGCGCACTGGCTAATCTCACCTGAAAAAAAAGCATTTTTAATGCTACTGGAGCATAAGGAACAATATGTATGAGGCAATTCTTGTCAGATTTCATTGGTGATTTCAAATATGAAATTTAATAGTAAGTTTGGTGAACAGTTTTGGAGAATCTGATGTTTCCCCATTCAAAGAAGTAGGTGCTGCATTTGCCTGCTGAGAGGCGTCTCAAAGATGGCCGCCGAGTGAAATGACTTGCCTTAAAGCGGCTTTGATAAAAATACAGTCGCTCGTTGTTTGTTAATGTTAGTTAGAGAAAAAGGTGTCTTATGAGGCAGCAAAATGAAGATGTTTATCTTCTAAACAGCTTTTGCATTACAAGTATGCTTATAATGTCATGAAATGCTTTAATTTTAATGCTTAAGAAACATCTTTTATTATGATCAATGCTGAACAGCTGCTTAATATTTTTTGTGGAAATATTTTTTTTTTTGATTAAAGGCACAATATGTATGATTTATTTTTTATTTTTTAATCAAAAAACCACTAGAACTACGTAATATATTTTGCTGTACTTACATTATACCAAATGTTTCGAAGAATGTTTAAATCTGGAGAAATAAGCGTTTTAACTAGTGTCTAATCCCTTGTCATTGCATCGCCTGCCAATGATGACTACACCTTTGTTTCTTTGTTTGTTTTGAGTATGCACCATCTAAAAATTACATACGGTGTATCTATAATTATTGTTTTACATTTAATAATGTTTTCCTGTATTTGGATAGGTAATGCAATCCGGCCCATAGCTCTGCGTGCGGTGTCAGCTATAGCCAAAGCACTTCCAGGCTTCCCGATCTTGGCTACCGGTGGTATTGACTCGGCCGAGTCAGGATTACAGTTCCTCCATGCTGGAGCGTCTGTCCTGCAGGTAACCACTTATATTCATCACCAACTACCATCAGCTTCACCTGTTTAACAGACAGCCTTTTGTTTACCAGTCTAAACCTGTAACCACATCTGTTCCATCCCTTGGCTTAGTAACCTCCCTATTCATTGTTCCACAGCATGAGTAAAAATACATTATTTTTGTTTCATACAATATGCAAGCTTAAAGTCAGGGTTTAAACATATACATTAAGGAGTCGGTTCTAATCAGTCCTTAATAAGGAGTCTACTAACGGCTACACTCACACAGAGCTGCTACAGCCGAGGAGCAACAACAATCTCCAAGCAAATTGCAATTTACAACATGGCTCTGAACAAGTTGTTAGTGCAAATAAACCCATTATCTCAACATGATGCCACAGCCTCCGAAATCTCTTTTTAAATAAATAAATCAAAACACTCTCATTATGTGCAGAAATAACGTTTCACAAGTGCCTGGGAGTTCTGGGGGGAAAAAGACTGGAATTAAAACATTTTAATCACACCCACATGTAATAGCAGAGTGCTGGCTCGTAGTAATAGGAGAAATTGTAAACTAGCCAACTCCTCACTACACTATAGTTGAAGCAGTGTCACCAGCGGGTTACAGGAACACATCCCAGCTCCATCTCTTGCTTGAATTAGATTAGTCCAATGAGCCGCTTTGGCGAACAATGTTAACTTCTCGCAGACTCACAAGACAAACAACACGTGATAGTAAGCAAATAAGAAAAGTGTTATTTAGCCGACACTTCTGCAAACAGTGTTTATAAAGCTCTGTACACATACAGTGGTGCTTGAAAGTTTGAGTCTGTATTTCTGCATTAATATGACACAAAACATCATCAGATTTTCAAGTCCTGAAAGTTGACAGAGAATCTAATCAAACTAATGAAACAAAAATAAAAATGTAATAACAGTGTTATATATCTGTAATGGCAAAAGTATGAGAATCATGCTTTCAATATCTGGTGTGACACCATTTTGCAGCAATAACTGCAGCTAAATGTTTCCTGTAACTGCTGATCAGTCCTGCACAATGACCTGTAGGAATTTTAACCCACTCCTCAGTACAGAACCGCTTCAACTCTGTGATATTTGTGGGATTCCTCATTCGAACTTGCTTTAGGTCCTTCCATGACATTTCAATAGAATTAGGTCTGGACTTTGACTTTTTGTTCTTCTTTAACCGTTCTTTGGTTAATTTGTGGTTCTTGCTGCATGACCCACTTTCTCTTGAGATTTAGTCCTGACATTTTCCTTTAGGATTTGCTGGTATATTTCAGAATTCATTGTTCCATCAATGATGGCAGTCTGTCCTGGCTCAGATGCTGTAAACAGGCCCAAACCATGATACTACCACCATCAAGTTTCATAGATGGGATAAGGTTCTTATGCTGTTTTCTTTCTCCAAGTATAATGTTTCTTATTTAAGCCAAAAAGTTCTATTTTGGTCTCATTTATCCACAAAACATTTCTCCAGTAGTCCTCTGGCTTGTCTGCATGATCTTTATCAAACTGCAGACAGGCAGCAATGTTTTTTTTTGGAGAGCAGTGGCTTTCTCCTTGCAACTCTGCCATGCACACCATAGTTGTTCAGTGTTCTCCTGATGGTGGACTCATGAACATTAACATTAGCCAATGTGAGAAAGGCCTTTAGTTGCTTAGAAGTTACTTTGGGTTGCTTTGCAACCTCAGACTATTATATGCCTTGCCTTGGAGTGATCTTAGTTGGTCCACCACTCCTGGGGAGGTTAACAGTGGTCCTGAAATCCCTCGATTTGTACACAAACTGACTGTGGATTTGCGGAGTCAAGACTCTTTAGAGACGGTTTTGTAACCTTGTCCAGCTTGATGAGCAACAACAACTCTTTTTCTGACGTCCTCAGAGATTTCCTTTGTTCGTGCCATGATCCACTTCCACAAACATGATCAGACTTCCTTAGATCACTGTTCTTTAAAGGGGTCATCGGATGCAAAGTTCACTTTTACATGTTGTTTGAACATTAATGTGTGTTGTCAGTGTATGTACACATCTACCCTATAATGATAAAAATCCATGCAGTGGTTTTTAATTAATCTGTAAAAATAATATTCCCTTTTTCAAATCGAGCCATTCTCAGATGCCTGTCGGTGTGACGCTCCCCGTGATAGTTGACTGACATTAGCGTTTTACCTCAGACCCGCCTTAAATCAGCTGTAACAGTCCAACCTCCATTGTTTCCATGCTGGAGCAGGGATGTAAGTTAGACAAGAATATCTCAGATTGAGGTGTTGTGTTGCTGGATGTAATAATGAACATAGTGGTCGTCATTTACTCCCGACACCTGAGCTGCTCAAGATGCAGTGGATTACATTTGTTTATGAAGGGAATGCGCCTTCCAATCTACATATATCCATCTATGTTCGCTCAAATCATTCGTGATCCAGCTTCACTTACAGCAGAAGTGTGTATAAGGGTTTTTTTAAGAATCTTTGCGATCGCCTTTACTAGTTAGCAAATTTAGCAGCTAAATGCATCTAAAGTAAACAGGCTCGTCACTCCACAGAGAGAAGGGAGAGGCGGGGCGAGCAGAGCTCATTAACATTTAAAGCAACCTCAACCAGAACAAGATGATTTTTGCAGAGCTGATTTTGACAAGGTAAAAAGGGTGTTGTTTTACACTACCATTGAGAATTTTTAACCAAAGTATATTATAGACTTTTCATTAAGACCCTAAAGAATCATATCAACTTGGGCATCCAATGACCCCTTTAAATAAAACAGGGCACACACTGATACCTGATAGTCATCCCAGTGATTGAAACACCTCTGAACAGATGGACTCTAATTTCACCATTAAATTAACTGCTAATCCTAGAGATTCACATACTTCTGCCACTCACAGATATGCAATATTGGATCACTTTCCAGAATAGATCAATGAAGAAGAGTATACGTTATCTTATTTGTTTGATTGGGTTCTCTTTGTCAACTTTCTGGACTTGTGTGAAAATCCGATGATCTTTTGGGTTATATTTATACGGAAATAAAGAAAATTCTAAAGAGTTCACAGACTTTCAAGCACCACTGTATATTCCACTACAGTATGGTGATCAAACGATGAAATTTTATCATCTTTTTTACATAACATATTTCACAATTTGCTGAACATTTTAAAATATGAAGATCTTTCCAGTTTCTTATTTTGATGCTTTTTGACATAAAATGGCATTTGTAATTTTTAATAATAATTAAAATTAATAATCCCCAATACACTTAAAAAATGATGATAATAATAATAAGTACAGCAATTGAGAATTGTCGGTACTCTAAAAATATGTTAAACCTACCAAAAATGCAGCAAAATCCAGATTAGGAATTAATGTACTGACATGTGTTTAATATGGTAATTTTACGTGCACGTTGCTATCCAGGGTGACTTGAGGAAAATGAATTCTAGGGTTTACCTGCCTAATAACAACTGAAAACAGAGCTGCTCTATTAACATAACTACTTTCATTTGAAAGCCACTTTTCACCTAATTTATCTTAAAGCCACTTTTCTGTTTTTTATCATTCAAAATAAAAAAGGGAATGAATAAAAGACAAAATCAGAAAGCATGTTGCCTAAAAACAGCATATTAAAAGCCTCTTTAAATACAATTGGATATGTACACTGTCATTCAAAAGTTGGGTCAGCAAGATTTATTTTTTAAATAAATTATTACCTTTATTCAGTAAGGAGGCATTAGCAGTAAAGTTTGAGTAAAGACATTGTTATAAAAGAATTCTGTCAAATGTTGTCTTCTATTCATCAAATAATTGTGGGGAAAATTGCATTTAGCAAAAATATTAATTTTTTTGCATCACAACTGTTTTTAACATTGATAATAATAAAGGTTTCTTGAGCAGCAAGGATAATAAAGCATAATGTATCACTGAAGACTGTAGTCATGAATGCTGAAAATTCAGCTTTGCCATCACAGGAATAAATGACATTTTAAAGTATATGAAAATAGAAAACAGTGTTTTTTTTGTTTTGTTTTTTGAATGCAACCTTGGTGAGCATAAAAGACTTATTAACTTATTTATCAAACTTTTTTTGTTCCACAGATTCGGACCATACTGATAAAAACCTTAAAGTCAACACAAGTAGCAGTCCTCAGTCCAATTCAACATTCTTTAAAGTCAGCATGAAGTCAAAATAGATTTTTTTTTTATTTTTAAGGAATATTGCAGTGTTTATAATAAATTATTCATACATGCACATGATTTTTTTAGACAGGGCAGCCAAAACACTACTGCAATAGTGAAGTCTTGATGTGACAAAGGTGTGAATGAGATTCTCACCATCAGTGGGGGAAAGAATTCGCATAGCTTAGAGATGCTGTTAAAGTGATAATATGCTGTTTTACAAACATCCTTAGTATAGTTTAACAAAATGTATCTGTCAATCACAAATCCTAATTTGGATTTATTTATATGTTTATTTATTTATTTTGTGACTTCATAGATAATTCGTTTAGATACGCCACAATAAAAAGTCTATTTACTTTCAAAGAGTTTTTAGATGAAGTGTGCTAATTGGTTTGTGGGCATCTGGTACAAGTAAAAAATTGTTATGATCATTTACATACTGATGAGGGATACGGATTCATTATGCCAGCTAATAGATGCACACAGTGTTTAAATAATAAAGGACTTGTTACTGAGCCATGGGGAATACCACAAGGGTTGTGTGCACCCAGTGCAAAGTGGCGTTTACGGTCGCTTAAGAAAGATCTAAACTAATCCAGAACTGAGCCTACTAGGTCAGTCAGTCAAGCACAATCTTAACAGGTTTAAAGACCGCAAAAGATCAGATAGTTTTAGGATTGACAGATTACCTTATTAACTTGCAGATTTGTTAAAAGGGCTATGGTAAGGCCACACTTGAATGTCTCATTAGGATTATTAATGTGTAAGAATACAATGTTTTCAATTATTTTCAAATGGAAGATTGGAGAAGAATCAGGATCACTTTGCTTCACCTGAGGCCTAACAAATGGTGTCTTAAAATTGTTGCTGGAGGAACTGATTATGTTCAGGATGTCCAGTAATTAGGAGTTTAAAACTGTTCTGAGCAAGTTAGTGTGTAATGGGTCAAAAAAGACCCTTAAAGAATTCATAAGTTATGTGACCTGGACAAGTTTATTAAGGTTGATGAGTGAGAAAATGGACATATTACTTTTTATAGCAGTAGATGGAGAGCTAGAAACCACTCCAAATAGAGAAGTGCCAGCTATGGTTTGTCTGATGGTAGCAGATTTTATCAGTGAAGAATACTGCAAACTGCACTTTTCCGTTGGGAAACGTTTAGATGATATTTGAGGTGAGGGGTTAAACAGCCTCTCTATGGTGGAGAAGATGAATCTAGGATATTCTCTGTGTCTGTTATAGCTGAGATTGTCTGGCAGACTTCATCTAGTTATTGAAGGGGTCATATCATGAGGAATAAAACGTTGCTTGATCTTTAGAGAGAAAAAATGTACAATGAAAACACTGTGACTTTTAAAATTTCCTCCCTTGTCCAAAAAGACCATTTATTGAATCCACAAGCTGCAAAATCGACTCATTTTGAACTTCCACAACTGATGTCAGGGAGACATATATATATGCTGCAGTTTAAAAATATGGGGTTGGTAAAATAAAATGTTTCTGAAAGAAGTCTCATATCCTCAGCAAGGCTGCAGTTATTTGATTAAAATAGAGTAACATCTAATATTAATTACTAATAACAATTAGTATTATTTTAAAACGTAACTTATTTATTTGATGGCAAAGCTGAATTTTCAGTAGCCATTACTCCAGTCTTCGTTGCTAATATGCTGATATGATGTTTAAAAAACATCTCTTATTATTATCAATGTTGACATCAGTTGTGCTGCTAAATATTTTTATGCAACCCAGGATTCTTTAAATAGAAAGAAGAAAGAAAAATAAAATATATATATATATATATATATATATAAAAAAAACATTTATTTGAAATATAAGTATTTTATAAAAGCCCGTTTCCGCCACTGAATAAAAAATACAAAAGGGTAATTACGACTGTTTATCTCACGATTCTGACTTTTTTCCTCATAATTGCATCACATGAGTTGTAAAGTCGCAGTTCTGACCTTTTTCTTAGTATTGTGTGATATAAACTCGCAATTTCAAAACAAAACCCCTCAGAATTCCAGGATTTAAACTTGTAATTATGCATTTTTTCTCAGAATTGCGAGTTTATATCTTGCAATTGTGACTTTATAACTCATATCACGCAATTATAAGACTAAAAGTCAGAATTGTGAGTTTTTGTCTTGCAATTCTGACAGTTCGCAATTTTGAGTTTATATGATGCAGTTCTGGGAAAAGTCAGAACTGCGAGTTTATATCTTTATAAAGTCAATTCTGACTTTAGTTACATTTATATCCCAGTTTTCTAAATTTATAATTCACAATTATGAGTGTATATTATGAAATTTTAAGAAAAAAAAGTCAGAACTGCGAGTTTGTGTTACGCAATTCAAAGAAACAAAGATTTGCGAGTTTATATTGCAATTCTGACTTTATAACTCATATCACGTAATTATGAGAAAAAAAGTCAGAACTGCTAGTTTTTATCTTGCAATTATGACTTTATAACTTATATCACACAATTATGAGAAAAAAGTCTAAATTGCGCATTTTTATTTCTCGCAGTTGCGAATGTATATCCCACAATTCTGACTTTATAACTCACAATTGTGTTGAAAGTCAGAATTGCTTGTTTTTATCTCACAATTCTGATTTTATAACTCATATCACGCAATTATGAGAAAAAAGTCAGAACTGCGAGTCTTTATTTCTCACAACTGCAAATTTATATCCCACAATTCTGACTTCATAACTCACAATTGTGAGTTGAAAGTCTGAATTGCTCGTTTTTATCTCACAATTCTGATTTTATAACTCATATCACACAATTATGAGGAAAAAGTCAGAATTGCGAGTTTTTATTTCTCGCAATTGCGAATTTATATCCCGCATTTCTGACTTTATAACTCGCAATGGTGAGTTTATATCATGCAACTCTCAGAAAAAGTCAGAACTGCTCATTTTTATCTTGCAATTATGACTTTATAACTTATATCACACAATTATGAGGAAAAAGTCAGAATTGCAAGTTTTTATTTCTCGCAATTGCAAATTTATATCTCGCTATTCTGACTTTATAACAAGTTTATATCATGAAATTCTGAGAAAAAAATCTGAATTGCGAGTTTGTATTACGCAGTTCTAAGAGAAAAAAATCTAAACACGGAGATGTAAACTCACAATTGTGAGAAAAAAAGAGAATTGTGAGATAAAAACTCGCAATGACCTTTTTATTTATATTTTATTATATATCATTTATATTTATATATTTTAAATATATAAATATAATGGGAAATGGGAACAGTAGTGAACAGTAGTGAACAGTAGTGTCAACATTTACATATTCCAAGTTCAGAAACAATGAACTAATAAGGAAACAACTGAATAGGTGCTATTATTCTTAAACCGTAGAATGAACTAAAGCGTTTAAGCTGTTTCTGGCTGTGTGTATCTCAAAGGTGTGGCCATTTTTTGAATTTGAAGGCAAATGAGATTTCAGAGCTTCAGTGGATAGGAAGATTATCAGTAAACAACAACTTAAATGAAATGAAACTTAGTCCTATTGCTCTGCAAACACACAATCAGCTTTCTTTCTATTATGCTGCATTGAGCTATTGAATACACTCTGGTTTTAAGAAGACCCACACACACTAAAAAGATGATGTGGATAGTGTAATCACTGGTCTTTCACGAAGTCTGGGCCCTGAAGTCTGTTTATCTGTGCATATTTAACAGGTGTGCAGCGCTGTGCAGAACCAGGACTTCACAGTGATTGAGGACTACTGTTTAGGCCTGAAGGCGCTGCTGTATCTGAAAAGCATAGAGGAGCTGCACGATTGGGACGGCCAGTCTCCTCCCACCATACGGCACCAGAAGGGCAAACCCGTCCCCCGCGTGGAGGAGCTCGTCGGAAAGGTGAGGATCTCAGTGGCTGGTCGCCTCGGGCTCGTTTTAAAAAACGAAACTCTCTGTGGTGTTTTTTCTTCTGGTTAACCTTTAGTGATTTGTGTTGCAATTAAAGAGGCAAAATCCGCCTGGTGTGGAGATAATGCTTTATTGAGTCATGAAGGATGTTTAAGGTTGTGGGTGTTAGCAACATAGCCGCGAGGATGATGCTAAAAGGTGTGAGAGTAATTTACTTTCCAATGCTTGGCGTGAAAGAAGCCCCAGGCTTCTTCAGACCGGTTAGTGACCCCGTGACCATTTGACCAGTGGTGTCTCTCAGCTACGCTGTGCTGTAAAATGCGGTGTGAAACCCATCTAGTTTTCCACAAATCTAACATATTCTTCTGTGATCGATATCAAGGAAGAGACATTTTTATTTTTCTTTTCCATTTTGGGTTTTAGTTGTGAATTACATTACACAGAGAGCGCAAAATGTGAGGGTGCTGAAATGTTAGATAATCAAAGCTGGCGTGTTTTTCGACTGGAATTACCATATATTTATTTTTAATATCACTAAATTATTCGAATTGTGATAATGTTTGTCTCTCTCTTGGTCGCAGCCAAACTCAACCCTCCATTGAAATTTCACAGTTGCACAAAGAGATATTTTCCCCATCACTACACCATATTCACGCAGCATAAAAACGAAAGCACACAAACATATGCAAATGTTTCTCTCTCCATAAACAGCTTTGTGCTTCTGTTAAAAGTGATGGAGGGGGAAAAACACTGTGAACTGATAAGTGCTATTCCTCGACTACGACATGATTTTGAAAAACATGAGGGGCGAAATATCTCTTTCTCTCTCTCTCTCTCTCTCTCTCTCTCTCTCTCTATCATTCGTGCCAACAGGGTGTCTATAGAGCCCTGTCCAGAAACAAACACACAGTTTTGGGAAAACTAGAAGTAGGAGGAGGGTGTTTAGACACTTTCATTTGCTTTGATTACAAAACATTGGAAGATCATATATGCAAATACGCTGGAAGAAACATTTTCTAAATCATTCTTTTTTTCTTGTCTAGTAAAAATGTCTAAATATCTGTAAAGATGAGGACCATAAACTTCAGAACGTCATAGGGGCCTGGGCGTTTGGTACCAAATGTCGATACCTAAGGGGTTAATCTCATGAATGCCTGGTGATTGGCTCTGGTGAGGACATTACACACAGAGAGCACAAGGAAAAACGCTAGTTTATGCTGGTTATTCCCAGAGACGTTGCTCGTACATGAGGCTGTAGTGTAAAAGCATACAAATCCCCATAGATACATTTAAACTAGTGCATTTTTGTTAGAAAACGATGCTTCCACTGCATTTCAGAAAAGATATCCATCCACACTACGCAACCCAAAATGCATGTTACGTGACATGCCCCCATTGACACCGGGCCTGGTCGTTCAGTACTAAATTTCGATACCTAAGGGGGTAAATCTCGGCAACGTTAATGAGCCAATAACCATACAGCATAGTCGATGTGCCTCTATCAACTGCTGGTGATTGGCTCTGGTGAGGCATCAAGGAAAAACGCTAGTTTACGCCAATTATGCCCAGAGACATGGCTCGTGCATGAGGCCTTAGTGTATAAGCATACAAACCCCCATAGATGTAAGGCTACGTTTAAACTAGTGCATTTTTGTTATAAAACGACGCTTCCACTGCATTTCAGAAAAGATATCCATCCACACTACACAACCTAAAATGCATGTTACGTGACATGCCCCCATTGACACCGGGCCTGGTCGTTCGGTACCAAATTTCAATACCTAAGGGGGTAAATCTCGGCAGTGTTAATGAGCCAATAAGCATACAGCATGGTTGATGTGCCTCAGTCAATTACTGGTGATTGGCCCTGGTGAGGCATCAAGGAAAAACACTAGTTTACACCAATTATGTCCGGAGACTTGGCTCGTAATGAGGCTGTAGTGTGCAAGCGTACAACCCCCATAGATGTAAGGCTATGTTTATACTAGTGCATTTTTGTTATAAAACGATGCTTCCACTGCGTTTCAGAAACAATATCCGTCCACCTTTACAACCGAAAACGCATGTTACATGACCATTCATGCACACCGTAGCATCATGCTACATAAGACAATTTATAAAATTTATACTACGCTTTTACTTAAAACTCACTTTAAACCACCATTGAGTATTTGTAATTAACTTCCAATTGTGATCTTATCATTTTGCATGTAAACACATTGTACTGTTATGAAAATAGGCAGAATCTCATGAAAATCACATTCAAATCATATACTGTCATAATCGTGTGTTTATTAGCTTCATGTTTTATCCATAAAAATGTTTTCCTGGGTTTCATTTGTACAGTGGGTTTCTTATGTAGAGTAGAGCGGGTACAGTTGGTACACTTTTTGCTTTTTTCATTACCACACCAAAACTAGGGACTGAAAAGAAGTGATTTTTCATATGATATTTAACTTGTCTATTAAAATAATAACAATTATTAACATCCATTTGAATATTTCTTTAAAGGAACCGTATGTAGGATTGTGGCCAAAACTGGTACTGCAATCACTTTCAAAATACTGTAGAAAGGCGTATCCCCTCCCCCTCCCCCCTGACTCGAGGTTGCCAGCTAAGCTGCAGGATTCCGCAGGAACATAGGCTGCTACAAGGAGCTTCCAATGGCAAGTGACGAGTCCTACACAATAAGTTTTTTTTTCTTCTGTTACTTATGTTTATGCTTCACGAGAGATGTTTTGCGAAGTAATTATGTGTCGCAAAAAATTTACTAAAGGTGATTAGCCAAATATTTCGTAAAGATGTACTGTAATACCACATTTCAGTCGGAACATAGATTGTTTTCATACCGTGCTAGTGGTGCGATATAAAGCTTTTTATGAACGCATTTAGCACGGGCGACCGTGGAAAATCCACTGTGTATGGAAGCACGGGGCTTTTAGCCTATACCAACAAAATTCTTCTCCGTTTTCAGCTGTCTCCATCTGTCAAAGGCATCTCCTGTACAAATCCTTGTTTTATTTCGGACTTTGTCACGACGTACTTCGGATTCATAACGAGGTCTTTTAGGTTTCGTAACTTTATACATGTTTTATCCGACACGTTCGTACCTGCAGCTGTAACTAGAGCAGAGCTGCCAACCCGGATGACGAAACTCTACTGACTTCGTGATTGGTAGATAGCTGGAGGGTGGCGCCTCAGACCAAAACACAACATGACAACATCAACATCAGTTGAGGGCTGCAACTTTCACTTTTAAATGACAATATCCTAGCCGGACCACTGTTGTCAGTGATATAAGTATTTGAAATGAACATGATTTCTTAATGTCTAGTGACATGTCAGGGCCATTTTATGATTAACTGAAATAAATTTCTTACATTTTAATAGTAACAGTTGAAAAGTTGAGTAACAGTAAAAAACACTGAACAATTGCAAACAGCAATAATAAAACAGATCAAATGCAAACAATAACCTAATAAATATAATAATAAACATAATAAATACACTGTGTGCAGAATTATTAGGCATGTTGATATTCTGGTCATATTTTTTTTCCAAACACATTTTACCAATTCCAAACCACATCAGTCTTAATAACTACTGTCAATTTTGTATTTAATCATTTATATGTGATATATAATTGTCCGTGAAGGCTGGAAGTGAAAAACTCCTTATATTCAGGTGTGCATAATTATTAGGCATGTTTTCTTTTACAGATAAAATGAGCCAAAAAAGATATTTAACCCAGACTGAAAGGTCCAAATTATTAAATGCCCATGAGAAGAATGCAATACTAATGCAATACAAGAATTTGCAAAGTTAAGGCTTGACCATTGGACAGCGGAATGCTTGTTGAGTCTGCATGGTCAGAAAAAACAGGTGGAGAAGAAAAGATGCATGTTAACTGCAAAAGAATTAGAAATTAAGGTGAAGAATTAGGTGTGACACCATCAGGAACCGGTTCCAGTTCTCCAGCGCCACCATTTTCCAGAACTGCAACCTACCTGGAGTCTTCAGAAGTGCAATGTGTCAGGTTCTCAGAGACTTTGCTTGGTAAAAAATCCTAAAAAATGCCCCTGACTTAATAAGAATAACAAGCTGACGTGTTGTGGAATACACGAAGACAGTTTTTTTTTTTCCAAAATCTGGCAGTAAGTTTTGGGAGTTCATTTTAGTCCATCTCTGCAAGTCAGACTTTTCAGGATAGGAGACTAAACATGAACTCCCAAAATGTACTGCCAGATTTTGGAAGATAAATTCTTGAATCAGAGGTACAAGAGGATGTGATGCTTGTCCTTCAAGAGTCACTCTCAACTTATCTGTCTATAAAGCCTATAAAAAAACTGTCTTCATGTATTTCACAACACGTCAGATTGTTATTCTTATTAAGTCAGGGGCATTTTTTAGGATTTTTTACCAAGCAAAGTCTCTGAGAACCTGACACATTGTACTTCTGAAGACTCCAGGTAGGTTGCAGTTAACATGCATCTTTTCCTCTCCACCTGTTTTTTCTGACCATGCAGACTCAACAAGCATTTCGCTGTCCAATGGTCAAGCCTTAACTTTGCAAATTCTTGTAATGCATTAGTATTGCATTCTTCTCATGGGCATTTAATAATTTGGACTTTTCAGTCTGGGTTAAATATCTTTTTTGGCTCATTTTATCTGTAAAAGAAAACATGCCTAATAATTATGCACACCTGAATATAAGGAGTTTTTCACTTCCAGCCTTCACGGACAATTATATATCACATATAAATGATTAAACACAAAATTGACAGTAGTTATTAAGACTGATGTGGTTTGGAATTGGTAAAATGTGTTTGGAAAAAAAATATGACCAGAATATCAACATGCCTAATAATTCTGCACACAGTGTAAATGATACATTGTGTCTCAACTGTATCCCGCTGACCACCTCGAACATTTCTCTAAATTTTACAGTGACGTTGCATGACACAAAGTCAAGACTCAAACTTTAACAGTCATGTAAGGATGAGAAGCTATTTATGTTGAAATAACATAAACGACACTTCCACTGCATTTCAGAAAAGATATCCATCCACACTACACAACCTAAAACGCATGTTACGTGACATGCCCCCATTGACACTGGGCCTGGTTGTTCGGTACCAAATTTCAATACCTAAGGGGGTAAATCTCGGCAGCGTACCAAATCTCACAGATCAGACTTGTTGCGCATGCACGTTATTTAAAGTGTTTCAAATGTACCCCTGTACCAACTGTACCCGGTCTACCCTACTGAACACTGAAGTGTAATGCACGTTTGTCACAGGAGACAGGGAGGGTTATGAACGCTAATATGATTGACATATGATGAGGCGAATGAGAACACCGATCATGAAAGAGAAAACAGACGCACAGCGCTGAAAGCAGCTAATGCTCATCAGTACATCAATGGAAGATGCATAGAAATGATGATTCTGTCTGAAATATGCATTTTAAAATGACATCTTCTAGCATCTTTTAGCCTCAAAGAAGGCCGTCCGTCATTTTGACAGATTACACTGAGGGTGATCTATTGTAAATTGTAGCTGTAATTCCCACCCCTGTCCAGTTGGTGGCGAGTGTGCTCCAGTGTGGCAGGGGATCCAGAACAAAAACAAAACTCATGAATCTTTTGCGTTTGATGACACATGGCCGAGTAGCCTACACAATTTAGCTCCAGCGATCTATCACGCCACATTAAGGAGTGCCAAAATGGTATTTATTGCCTGGATTTCCTAATAAAATGGACACAATTTGAAAGAGCTCAGCCTATTGTGGTTTATTGGATGGGAGGCGCATATTTATACTATTTGTATAAATATCAAGCATATTTATACTGTACTCTTCATTCACCAACTGAAAACAGCATAGATCAAAAGATCGATTTAGATTTAAGAATCGATATTGGTTCAATAAAATGAGAATCGATTAAAGGAGAAGTTCAGAACAAAAATTTACAGATAATTTACTTACCCCCTCATCCAAGATGTTTGTGTCCTTCTTTCTTCAGTCAATAAGAAATTGTTTCTTATGGAAAAAAAAAAAAAAAATCAGGAATTATCTCTATATAGTGGACTTTAATGGTGCCCCCAAGTTTGAACTTCCAAAATGCAATTTAAATGCAGCTTAAAATGGCTCTAAACAATCCCAGCCAAGGAAGAAGGGCCTTATCCAGCAAAACGATCGGTCATTTTCGAAACAAATGGACAATTTATATACTTTTGAACCTCAAATGCTCGTCTCGTCTAGGTCTACGTGAACTATGTTCACAGTTAGGGTATGCAGAAAAACTCCCATCTCGTTTTTTTCCCCAACTTCAAAATCATCCTATATCGCTGTAGAAGTACCAACCCAGTGTTTACAAAGTGAACATGCAAAGAACATCAAATGCCCTTACCAAAAAAAAAAAAAAAAAGTAAGACAGCGATGTAGGAAGATTTTGATGTTGAAGAAGAAAACGAGACAGGAGTTTTTCAACCTACCCTAAATGTACTGACCCAGATTACACAGATTACACATGCGCATCACAGAGATGAGACGAGCATTTGAGGTTAAAAAGTATATAAATTGTCAATTTGTTTAGAAAATGATCGATCGGTTCGATAGATAAGACCCTACCTTGGCTGGGATCGTTTAGCCCAGGATTTTGGACATTCTTGGGGGGACCGTTGAGGTCCACCATATGGAGAGAAATTCTAGAATGTTTTCCCCGAGAAACAATTTCTTTACAACTGAAGAAAGAAAGACACAAACATCTTGGATGACAAGGGGGTGAGTAAATTATCTGTAAATTTTTCTGTATCTGTAAAATGTTCTGGAAGTGAACTTCTCCTTTAAAATCAAGATTTTTTTTTTTTTTTACCTAGCCCTAGCGTATTTTTTTGTTTTTAAACACTGCACTGTTGTCCTGTAGGTTCATGATTAAAAATGAAAATGTGAACAAAAATAAAAGCAATTAAATGTGTTATTATAATTAAAAAATGAAAAGCAAAATGACGGGTAATAATAGATTATGGACATGGTCCTAATTTTTAGGACCATGTCCAAATGTTAAAGTCTAGCAATAATGTTGACTATATTGTCTAAAATACATTTTGAATGTAAGTGTAATTTGTTTTTCAGAGTACATTAACAAATATATATATATAATTATATACTATTATATTATATGAATTATATAATATTTTCATATATATTTAAATTGTAGACATTATTCATTTTATTTATGCTCATATATTATATTATATTATATTATATTATATTATAGTTGAGCCCAGTTTATAATCTAAGCACTGAGAAAGAAAGTGAAATAGTCTAATTATTTCAGGGTAATCAGTTGGTGTGTGTGTGTGTGTGTGTTTTGTAATATACAGTTCACCATTATTTTAAGGTCCTTCTGTGGTTTTTATGGTCCAAATCATGCTGCTCATTCACGTCAAAGTTTCAGGAGGAGCTTTAGAGAGTTTCTGCATGTTGAATTTCAAAGAACTCTGTAGTCCTTAAGCAGCTCACAAAAAACAGCATGCAAAGCAGGTCCCAGCGCGCACACACATGCACTCTCACTGTTATCTGAATGTTTGCTGCTGTTCAGAAATGGAGTGAGGACACTGGCAAAAGGTTTCCATTATCTTTGCACCCTGATGAGAGGAGACACAAAAAGAGATGTGTGGTCTTGGTTAATACAGTATTTCTTTCTCTGGCAAACAAGAGCAAATTCACTGCCTGGAGCCAATTAAAGTGCAGAGATCAATGCCCACCATGATACCAGCACTGAGCTCCTTACATTAACATGAGCTTGGGGGATTAATGTTTTGTTATTTTATTCTGTATTATTTAGTGCTATTACATAACAGGATCCTGTAAATTGAAAGTGTGCTACTGGACAAAATAAGCCAAACTTTAACTAATGAACTTTCACTGATTATAAGCTACATTATTTGGTATTTCAAAAGTAGTTGTGAATTTTATAAGAGCTTTTATCCTCGTAGTCTGTAGAGTTTAACCCTGTAAAGCTTAACATAAGAAATGACAGTCAGAAAAATCTACTTTTTAGAAACAGAACAGTTTACGACAAAATGTTGGAGAAAAAAAAGTTAAAAGTTTTCATATTTGATAATCTATTAAAAGGACCAAACTAAGCAAAAATATGTAATTTTGTGCAGCCATTTATATGGCTAAAAAGTAAGATGAAATTTTGGTATAGCTTGTGAATCAATAAGATATTTACATGCAATAGAACAATAGGCGTTTCAGCAAAGCTTTGATAATGTTGATAATTTAGGGGTCATATTAAATATGAGACAGTAGGGTTAAGCATGGCAGAGAGTAGTGTTAATTTCGTTAACGAAAACTATGACGAAAAATGTTTATTGACAAGCTTTTTTCCCATGACTAAAACAGCCAATAAACAATAACTGACTATATCAACATACAATATCATTGACAATAAAATACAAGACAAAAAACCTTAAAACTATACAAAAATGTCTTTATTTTCATTGAAAAAAAAAGAAGATAAAATATTATTGCAGACTGCTGTACGTGCCTCTAAGTTCAAACCCTCTGGCACTCTGGCAACTATCCACATACTCGCTCTTCATTGCAGAAGTGCCAACAAAGATCTGTAAACACCAACAAACATGTATGCTGGATTTTAGCGATCTCTACGTGAGATGTTCGGCTTTTACGTGAAGTGTTTTGTCATGAGATATCTGAACTACTTCGTTTGCGATTGTGTTTGCGAAATAAATGCACTTAATCAACCGCTGTTGTTTTAATAGAGAAACATTACTGCAATTTGGAAGTACCGGAAGTTCTATTAGGAATTCCACTGATTCCACTGCTATAATATTTCTGGTTTGTTTTTATCAGTTTTCATAATGCAGACAGAGAGATCTAAGTCTCTAATATTAATTTCTATATTAAATAGCCTACAAAAAAAATCAGTACACTAGATGAGATAAATTAAAAGTTTAGTTTGCTTGCATGTATGATACTGTAGTTAGCGCAAGCTAGATTGAAGTGGATATTTTTCTTACAAAAATGCATCAAATCGCTAAAAAAGGCCTTTATTCACCCCCACCGGAGCTGTGTGAGGCACTTTTTATTATGGATGAATGCACTTTATTGGACTTCTTTTGGACTATCGAACAGAAACACCTGTCCACTGCCATTATATAGCTTGGAAGAGCCAGTACAGTGTTTAATATAACTCTTATTGGATTCACCTGAAAGAAGAAAGTCATATACACCTAGGATGCATTAAGGGTGAGTAACTCATGGGCTAATTTTAATTTTGAGGGACCTAACCCTTTAAACCAAGTGTGCGAGTTCACATTCTTGATTTGTGCTTATTGGTGAAAGTGCAATACCTGAAATGTAAAAAAATCTCAAATGACAATAACCATTGCGATTTATAATTTTAAGTTTTTTTTTTTTTTTTTGATCGGTTTAACCATTTACATAAACTAAAACTAAAACTAGAATAAAATGCTCAAATAATTAGTCGACTAAAAAAAAAACAGCTCAAACATTGCTAAAATATGACAATATCTAAAAAATACACGACACAGGAATAAGATAAGACTAATTTAAAAGACTAAAGGTCCTTGTTTTTTTACATGTGAAAAATGCAGAAAATTTAACCTGATCCAATTTTTTTTTTTAATGAGTTTCAGAAGCGGTGTGTAAACATGATACAACGTGAGGTCGTATTTTTTTTAACACGTAAAAAATTTCGGACTCGGTGTGCAAGGGATTTAAGACTAAGAGTTTATTTAATTAAATATGCCTGACAAACGTCTGTTGAGTGAGGTCTGTTTAGCTCTTAAAGTGCGATTAGTAGCCATTAAAAGGCAAAGATAAAGATTAACGCTTCTCCCGTCGAATCCCTGGACGATCGGCGCGATGCTACAGAACATAGGAGGCCGGGCTTCCATTCTAATTCTCGTATAATTTAAATCACTCAGCCCACACTGACATAATGTGCGCTCCTTCCTCCACTGCACTCTTGATTTACAATCCAGAGGGGAGATGGGAGAACTGACAAGCCCTGTGTTTTGGAAAGCTCTGCATCTAATTAGCAGAGGCTTTCTGGTTGCCCGGGACATGAGATTTGGCAGTGCGTGTAGCTCCTCTCATTAAAACAGCACTCCTCGTGGAGTGGACGCGCAAAAAAAGCCTCCCTCTCAATAGAAAGAAAGAAAAAGGAAAGATTCCTTTTTCCACCAACACGTTTGTATAACTGTTATTTAGCGCGCTCGCTTTTATACGCGAGTATTCAACCTGTCTGTTTAGCAGACGTCCAAAGCAAATGGCATTTTCTTTTTCTTTCAATGTTTCTTTGTAAAAAAAACATTCTTTGTGAAAACTCCCATCATTATATTTTTCTTTTCCATTGTTAAGTGTATTGCTTTGTAGACTCTCCTTTGAATCCTTTGAATGATCTTAGAGCGAATTAGCATAAAGCAGATACGCCGTGGCTCGTCGCTAAACAGAAAACAGAGAGAGAGGGAGAAAGAGGAAGAGCTCATCTAATAGGGCTGAATGGGGTTGCTGTGAGTCGGGCAGACTGCAGTTCGTGTATCTGGAAGACATGAAGTTATAATAGGCGTCAGGGATTTCCGCCGGTTGCCATTTAAGTACCCGGCACTTACTCACAAGACTGCCGGAGGCAAAATGGTGGTCAGTTGCTTTGTGTGTGGTTTTGGTGAGATTCGAGAAGGACGTGTAAGCCAGTGAGGCGTGATCGAGTGGTTTTGGTTCTGTTTGACGGCACCTGTGTCTGTGTGGGATGTGTATTAAAATAGATGTTTGTCCTGCTGGAAGTTCTTGCGCAAATGTTTTTAGGCAAACAAGAAAACAGAAACGGAGTATTTTATATAGTGTCATTAAAGAAATGTGTTCAAAGCTTAATGGACAACATCTGTTGCATGTTGATTAGCACAACAATTAATTCTGAAACACACTGACTGAAATACAACTTGTAAGTCTTTGGGGCAACTGTTGTACATTTATTGCACTTCCAGTGTAAATTAAAATTTAGCCAATAACCAACCATTATTTATTGCTATTTAGCGTTAACTGCTGAGCTTTAGATTTTCCCAGTCTTTCTTAAAAGATTGAGCGAAGGCAGTGGTTTACGTGTTACAGCATTAAAATAAGTAATTCTGCTGTTCGT
This sequence comes from Labeo catla, assembly GCA_012976165.1. Classification (NCBI taxonomy): domain Eukaryota; kingdom Metazoa; phylum Chordata; class Actinopteri; order Cypriniformes; family Cyprinidae; genus Labeo; species Labeo catla. The sequence continues at coordinate 144,550 of VONZ01000030.1, read as the reverse complement.
GATAAACTCTATTTAGCTTATTAGTTGTTTAACATAAATCAATTGTAAATGACTATGAGATAAAAATATACTATGAGAATAAAGTTGAAATTATGAGAATAAAGGTGAAATATTCCGAAAATAAATTTGAAATATTTAGAGAATAACGTCGAAATTATGAGAATAAAGTTGTTGGGTTTTTTTTAAGAATAAAGTCAAAATATTTTGAGAATAAATTACGAGAATTAATTCATAGCAATTACGAGATTAAAGTTATAATATTTTGAGAGTATATTCTAGCCTATTGCACATACAAATGGCCCAGATTGGGAGTGGATTGAGATATTCCAAAGTCTCATCTTTCAAAATCTGTTTTATAGCGAAATACAAACAATATGTTTTAAAATAATGTGTGTTTCATGCTCTGTGTGGCATGAATATCACTGTATTCGCTTCAGTTTAAGCGGCGTGTAAGTCAATCATCTTTCCACTTACAATAATGAGACATTTGTATCATTAAATTAGGCTATACTGTTTTTTTCATGCCTTCTGATGTTCCTTCACTTTTATATCTTGCTATAAACTCGAAATAAACATTTATAATTTGTATTTCATGATAAAATATTAGAATATTAGAAAGCTGAGCTGTTATAGTAAAGTAACAAAGGACAAAATTACTGCGATTACTGGGTGGCTGGCACGCTACAAATAATGAATGGAAGACATTAAATATGTCCAATCATTTACTGTATTATACCGTGAATAAAACAGCTTATGAATAGTCACTTAACGTTATATAGCGTACCTCAAAAAAGACAACAATATAACTTATGTTAACAAGGTGGAGTCCACTTCAACCATTTTTTGTTATTTTTGGAATGAAAGATTGGACGCCACAGACGTTTTTGTGGAGTAGGTACCCGGCGCCCCCTAAAGGAATGTTGATTGGGTGTGTGAGCTAATGTTAAGACAAAACATTGCTCCTGTTCCGTCTGTTAATAAATATCATTGTTTCCCTGAGTATTTAAATTGACTTTTAAAATTGACTTATATTTGCAACAGTATTCAAATAAATTCCGGTGGCCTGGCAACTTCTCCTGGTGCTCTCAATCTGGATCATTTGCATGTGCAATATAGGCTATACTCTCAAAATATTGTAACTTTAATTTCTATGATTTAAAGTCTCGAAACATTTCAACTTTGTTCTCGTAGTATTTCGACTTTATTCTTATAATATTTTGACTTTGTTCCAGTAATTTCAACTTTATTCTCAAACTATTACGACTAATCTCGTAATCTTACATTGTTTTTTGAACATGGTACTAAAACGCTGTTGTACTTAAACCAACAGATTTTTTTTTTTTTATATTATTATATTAACAGTGTTATCAATATTCTATAATATTCTTATATATTATAAGTCACATATGAATCTCATCAAGGTTTTTTTTTTTTTAGACATGAAGTGTTTTTTTTAGGCATTTTACATTTATTCCAAAATAATAACTTGAGGCAGTGAAAATTTAAACAATACATTTTATTTGTGAACTTGTGTTCAGCTATTCTTTTTAATAAAACTTTTTAACTATTTTTTAATTTTTCGGGTCGTGCCATCAAAGCTCGGTAAATACTGGTCACAGACATGGAGATTTATTTAGATTACTCACTAAAAACTCCCACAGATCATGTTTTCATGCCATTTTAAGTCTTAATCTGACTTAATAAAGTGGTTATATCTAAGCTATCAGCATGTGTTTCGACCCCCTGTACTGCATTTGTTTGCGGCGCGTTACTGCTCTGACACGGGCACTCTAGTCAATGCTCATTGAAGCGGCTCTCTGTGCAGCATCGCTAAAGTTAGGCTAATTCCCCACCTCGTCCCTACCCATTATTTTAAAGATATTCTAATGGGCCGCATTGTGACATCATAACATACGGAAAACAAAAGCTGAGGTCCAAAGAAGCCGTTCGTTGTAGTTCTTGAAAAGGGTTTTTTTAAAAACGAAATATCTCCTTTTGGAGTGGACTTTGAGATTTGTAACTTTGTAGATCTTTTTTTATGCCCAAAGATACACACCACACACTGACTAAAATTCAAAAAGTAAAAAAGCATAATAGGACCCCTTGAAATTATACGTTTTTAATGGGCGGCTCCTTTAAGGCTAGTCAGTAAACAGACATTGCAATAGCAAAACCTCCTTGCTGCTGAACATGAGTAAGTATTTCTGAAAACATTATCCACATTAAACTGTCATTTACAGACAAATCATTATGAATTGGTTTACTTACAGTTTGTGATGCAGCTGCTATCTGATCCAATATAGTTGGCTGCTTCATTTTTTAACAAAAGTCATGTCAAAATCTCAAAGAAAATTTGATTTCTCAACTCATGACACCTTTTAAGGAGAAGTCCACTTCCAGAACAACAATTCACAAATAATTTACTCACCCAGTTGTCATCCAAGATGTTCATGTCTTTCTGTCTTCAGTTGTAAAGAAATTATGTTTTTTGAGGAAAACATTTCAGGATTTTTGTCCATATAATGGACTTCATTGTTGCCCCAATTTTGAACTTCCAAAATGTAGTTTAAATGCAGCTTCAAAGGGCTCTAAACACTCCCAGCTGAGGAAGAAGGGTCTTATCTAGGGAAACGATCTGTAATTTTTTTTGGAAAATAAAAATGCATATATTTTTTAAGCACAAAAGCTTGTGTAGCACAGGCTCTGGGATGCGCGTTCATGTACTATTGAATCACGTCGAAAGGTCACGCGGAACGTAGGCGGAACCACAAACCCAGTGTTTACAAAATGAACACGCAAAGACTAAGAAAGTGCAAGTAAGTCAAACGTTGTTTACAAACAAAAAACTACAACGATGCTGGACGATTCTGAAGTTGTAGGAGAAAATAACATGGAGTTTTTCAACATACTCTACCTTTTTGAGCCGGAGTACACAAACGATGAACTTGTGGTGATTCAAAGACGTGATTCGTAGTAATGATGGGAAGTTCATTTTACCGACTCTGACCTTTGAGTCTCGTTCAGCAAAATGAACGAATCTTTTCCGAGTCATTTTTGTTCAGTTTAGCAAAATCAGCATCACGTGACACCCCCATAAGATGAACGACTCGAAAAACCCTGAAGACTCGAAACAGGTGAACTAAGTACAGTACAAAACCTAATAGGATGTTGCGCATGCGCATCTGAACGAATCACTCCCTGAGACGACTCGTTCTTCCCGAGTCACTTTAAAGATTCGTTCAAAATGAACGAATCGTTCATGAACGACCCGTTGACGTGCATCCCAGAGCCTGTGCTACACAAGCCTTTGTGCTTAAAAAGTATACAAATTTTTATTTTTTGAAAACAATGACCGATCGTTTTGCTAGATAAGACCCTTCTTCCTCGGCTGGGATCGTTTAGAGCCCTGTGAAACTGCATTTAAACTGCATTTTGGAAGTTCAAAATTGGGGCACCAGTGAAGTCCATTATATGCAAAAAATCCTGAAATGTTTTCCTCAAAAACCATAATTTCTTCACGACTGAAGACAAAAAGACATGAACATCTTGGATGAAAAGGGGGTAAGTAAATTATTTGTAAATTGTTGTTCTGGAATTGGAGTTCCCCTTTAAATCAAAAAAAGTAAAAATAGCAACTATGCATGCCCAATTAAATACCCAGCGCTGACTGAGCTGTTATATCGGTTGATAACCAATATGGAACAGATGTATTGTGCATTTGATGAACATGTGGATTTAGTGGTAGGTGTTAAACCGTGGTCTTTATTGAAGTTCATACTTAGCTTATGTTTGTGATCCCCCCCATCATTTCCTGTCTGCTCTTGAATGTCACTGTCAGAAAACGCGGGAAAAAAACTAAAATAATATATATAATTTATATTTTACGGCACACCCTCAGGCTGTTTATTTGAATAGTAAGCTGTCAGCACGTTAGAAATAAAGTAGTGTTCAAAGTTGCCGTGTAATCAAGGTTTCACAAGCAAGCCAGTCGTCTCTGTGTTTATTTTGACTGATGCACTGTTAATGACATATCTCTGTCTAGCCTGTGTGTGTTTTGTGTGCATGAGAATGGGTCCGTGTGTGTAGTCAGTGCGTGTACGTTTATCTCCCCAGCCTCCGATGGGTTCCTCAGACTGTCTGCTGCAGGGCTGGAGCGCTTGATTCATTAGACTGTCAGCCTGTGCCTGAGAGAGTAATGCTTTTATGCAGGATTAGAACAGGGCCACCAGTGTTAGCTCTACAGGGAAATAAATACATGGAGGATGCGCCCCCCCTAAGCTAGCCATTAGTCCTGCAGTCAACACCGCCACCGTAGATTTGCTTCTCTGATTCCTCTGATACGTCCTGCTTTACCAAAGGCCTCCGATCTCTTTTGGGGCTGCTACTTTTTTTTTTTAAAGAAGACTTGTGAGAAGTTTGATGCGGGCGGCTAATAACTAAGTCCTTTCCTGTCGTGTTTTGATTCTTTTTGCTTCGCAGGGAGACACTTCCATCTGGCCATGGTGGAAATGAAGGGTTACAGGCGGTTGTGGATGACAGCTTTGAGGAGATTGTGTGACTGGGAAAATGCTAGACCAATTTAAATGTCCTATCGTTGGGACGAATGGATTTGCGGCAGGCGTTGTAAGGAATACTTGTTGCCGGAAAGGTGGAATAGGGTGTTGGTAAAATGCTTGAATAACCGAAGCGTCATTAGGAAAATTCGGTGTTTGCTCGAACGTTTCAAATTATAAATATGATAATTAGCCTACAAAAAAAACCTCCAAAAAAGACTTCTTCACAAAAGAGCATTTAGAAAACTGAAAATATCAGTTATTGGAAGCGGCGCCCATCAGCAACCCCATAAGTCCATTTCCCTCAAATTACCATTCATTACCATTTTAGTGTCAAACCATTAGTTTGACCAGCTAATCCTTGCAATTACCGGTAGTATTATACGATTTCCTAACAATTCATTGCAGATTCTCTTTATGGCTCCATTAAAAGGATGGCTAATTTTGTGGCAAACTTGATTTCTCGTCAGTGGAGCCGGCGTTTCCTGTCGAACGGCCTTTGGAGAGCGAAGGCTCAAGGCTCTTTTATGGCCACCTCTCAGGCTCGGTGCGTCGGTATGAGAGTGTGACTGTGAATACGAATCGCCTCTTTAGCCCTGCTGCTCTGGAGGGTCAGGCATGTGTGCGAGACTCTGAGGCGAAGACGGCACTACAACCACTTTTGTTCTAAATGGATGTGGGAAGTGATGGCACGGATGTTTTAGCACAGACTGGTTTAAAAAGCTAAGGTTGATTTAAATATGGATATGAATTCATGTGACGTCCTCACCTGACATGCTTTCTCAATCATGTCTTGGTATCATTTTTAAATAGCTGTCATTAAAAAGTCATTAACACGCATTATATGCAATGTGAAACTAATCAGTTTTCGTGTAGATTCATAGACAAATATAGAAAGGAATAAATCAGAGTTTAATGATGTTTCAAACTACCTGAAAGTACATTAACTACTGATCTGACAAATATTTTAAGACCTTCTCTGAATAAATTTAACTTGTTATACCTGCCATCCTTCTCTCCAATAGACTCTGCCTAGCTTTGGACCATACTTAAAGACGAAGACTGAGGTCCTGGCGAGGTACAAGAAGAGCCTTAAAGAAGCTAGCGGCAATGTGATCACAGACACCGGTGATTCTACAGTTGCTGAAAAAAACATCCCCAAAAAACCCATCCCTAATGTGAAAGTAAGTAATATCTTCAAGTATCATCTCACCATTTATTATTGGAGGCATTACCGTTCTTTCAGAGATATTAGGGCTGTGGGGGTGAACACTTTTGAACAGAATGGAGATGTGTACATTTTTCTTAGTTTGCCTAAATATATATTTTTTGCATTTAGTACTGCCTTTCGGAGGCAAGAAAAGTTACATGTAAGAAAGTTACATGTTTCCCAGAAGACAAAATAAGTTGAATTTACCCTGATCTTCAAATTCAAAAAGTTATCACCCCCTGGCTCCTAATGCATGTTTTTTTTTTTTTTCCTTTTGAAGCATCAGCGAACATTTAAACCTTCGTTAATAGTTGCATATGAGTCCCTCAGTTGTCCTCAGTGTGATAACATCGATCTCAAAATCAGACAGTAATTGTTGGAAAGGGTTCAAATAAGCAAAAATGCTGGAAAACCAAAGAATTTGTGGGATCTGAAGAATTTTTCTGAAGAACAGCGGGCAGTTTAACTGTTTAGGACAAACAAGGGACTCATGAACAACTATCACTAAACAAAATAAAAAAAATAAAAAAAAAAAAAACAGCTGTGGATCATTCAGGTAACAACACAGTATTACGAATCAAAGGGATGTAAACTTTTGAACAGGGTCATTTTTATAAATTCCACTATTATTTTCTCTTGTGGACTATATGTAAATGTATTTTATGTGAAATATCTTATTCAGCTCAGTACTATTTAAACAATAACATTCATTTTAAACAGTCACTCTTATTTTGGTAAAATAATTAACATTTTTAATGATTCTGAAAGAGGGATGTAAACTTTTGACCTCAACTGTTCTAGGCTGCAACGATATATCGATGCACCGCAACTGGCCCATCGATTCAACGATATATTGTAAACACTGCCCACTGTGAACACAATTTTGCTTTAATTCGCTTCAACCTTTTTGAAATTTATGAACTATTATTTTAGCTCAGAATTAGTTTGAGAGAGAATCCCGATGTATTCGAAAAATCTCAGAATCGATGCAGAATCATTTCTTGATTTGCAATGCTTCGATTAATTTTCCCAGTCCTAATAAGTACACGTTATTTTAAACATCCACTGAAGTGCTTTAAAACAGGAAACAGGAAGACAGGGTAGGACATAAAATAGCCAATAGCATTTCGTTTAACATCACAGCTTGGACCAGAGATGGTAAGATGGGTAAAGTCGCATTTGGCAGTGTATGACAGCCATAATCTCATCCGTATCGCATTATCTATATATAAAATAGCATTCTGTCTAGAATTCAAATGGATCCGATACGTTTTGTGGTCTGTGCCGACTCGTGCATATGATGCTCTGTGTTATCGTGTCTCTGGACCGGACCAGGCTGTGTGTCCGCGCTGCGGCGGTTCATGTGACACAGTGCGAAACGTTTGTTCGTCCCAACCGAAAGCATATTTACACTGTCAGAATACAGAAAATACAAATTCTGTGAACAAGTGACCGATTTCAGCCGCAGCTTCAGTGTAATTATAGTGTAACGGGTGGGACGTGTCGGATTCTAGAGAGAATTTGATTGGACAAAAAGTTAGATGAGAAGCTGAAGTGCAGGTTGATGTCATTAAAATCGTTGATCCATATTGTCGGAAGTTAGAGACTGTACGTTTTGAATGCTTATATCTTCAAAATGTGAATTTTGTCATTTTGGAGCACACTAGCTTACAGATAACCTTAAGGCTAACATATTCATACTAAAAGCCAAAAAATGTCAATTTTCATTTCATGGGGACTTTAAGTACACACAGAGATGGCTGCTGGATTGCATCCTGCTGTTTTTCAGTATCTTACACCATGAGCGCCACATTTTAAGAAATGTAATTTGCTACTTTAAAAATTCATTTAAGTACAAGGCAGGGGGTAAATTCTTTTTTTAATCACATTCCTTTTTTAGTAATAAATCACCCTTTGTTAGCACATTTTGATAGTGTAATACATACGTTACGCAAACATACAAAACTTCACCTACACGTCCTCAGCAGCCTGTCCTCGTGTAATCTATGTTGCTGTCTTGTAGCACATGCAGTTTTCCTGCTCGTAACATTAAAAGGCTTTATTCCTCGAGGTGATTATGCTGTGAGGGATCTCTAGGAGGAAATGGAGATCACAAACTAGCAGTCAGACATCAAAACCGATCCGCTCCTTCCAGCGCTGATTTAATTAAGCTAACTTAAGAACGGAACGCTGCCTTTCAAACTGTTTCTTTGAGACGCCGCGGCTGTTTTTCTTGCCGTTTAATCCCTGCCTCTCCTCTCCACGAAGGATGTGATTGCCAGAGCGCTGAAGCATATTGGCGCCTACCAGGAGCTGGACAACACGGAACAAGTGCAGGCCCTCGTCGATCCAGAGATGTGTATCAACTGTGGCAAATGCTACATGACCTGCAACGACTCGGGCTACCAGGTACAGATGCACACATTAGATAATTACACGATACGGCGAAAGCAATTTACTAGCGGATTTTGTTGAAACACAGGAAGCTAGCAAATGTTTTCAGATTATACGCCGTCTTTTGAGGTCACTCGATTATGGAGTTCATTTACCGCCATTGGCCTCGCATATTGAAAGCGTAAAGAGACAAACGCAGAGTCTGAAATTAATAAGGCCGATGCGCGACGAAGGAGGCCAGCTATTTACCTTAAAGAACGCCACTGTTGTGCTAGCTGCTGTCATTGTTGTTGCTTTTTTCCGTCCATGAAAAGCTCTCCCAGGAGTGGGGAAATCCTCCTATGGAGAGTCGATAATTGCTCTAATGTAATAGCTTTTTTTCCCTCCCCTTCCTCTTCTTTTGCAGGCTATTAAGTTTGACCCTGAGACCCATCTTCCTGTAATCACGGACAGCTGCACCGGCTGCACTCTCTGCCTGAGCGTGTGCCCCATCATCGACTGCATCAAAATGGTTACCAGGACAACGCCGTACGTGCCCAAGAGGGGCCTGCCTGTTAATCCCGTTTGCTAAAGCACACTGTCGCTCCACCTGACCGGAGAGAAAGAAAACCAAGGAGCGACGTCTCATTCAAAGCATCGATTCCACTTATAATTGCTGTGTGAAAAATTACCTTTATTATGAAAACGAATAATTAGCCAGCAGAAATAATTGCCTTATATTCCCAAGCCAGTTATGCTAGAATAATTGTGCTGGCACAAAAGAGTTGCATTATTTCAAAACAACATTATTTTTTGTCCTTTTCCGTTTCAGAAGTGAAAGGGAGGATTGATTGAGAAAGAAGGAGAAGTGCTATTGTTTACTCTGATATAAATGAATAACAATAAATAAAGCAAGAATATTAATAATTGACAGTATCGAAGACTGCATTACTTTGAAACTCTGAAAAATTAATTATGTGACTGGTAAATGTGATTAATAATAGAGAAGAACATAAGCATAATTATTTAAAAAGCAGATTTGCTTTTTAATGTTTGTCAGTAATTAAATCACAAGACATATTTAGTAATAAATAGATTTCTAATGATAAGCAAATTAGTTCCAAAAAATATGCTTTTTAAAAAGTACGAGCCATAATTATCACTAGACTGATGTGCAGATTATTTAGGCTTCTTGAAGAGCGGCTTTAGGTTCAGACGCAGACACGAAACAAATCATTCTAATGATGTTTAGACCGGTTCCTTTAATGTACCAATTGATTTGTTTCGCAAAACAAAGCTGATACAAACCCGAGTCTGAGAGGTTTATGCCGAGTCTCTGTTGTGTTAATATGATCTTCCTATAATTGTTACATCTGCGTACAAACATCCGATTGGGAGCGGTGGACAAGACAGTAGACGGGGTTAATTAAAATGCTATCGTTTTCATCTCGGAGATGCAGACCGCTCGTTCTCTGAGAGGCTCCGTGTTTGAAATGCAGGAAAACGCCGCTTTTGAAAAGCAGCAGCCAGACATGTCAGAGTTATTTCATCATTTATTATAACCGCACAATAACAAGGGATTAGAAAGAAAACCGCGCCGCCATAAATCTAAAGTTTGCACTGGAGCTCCATTAATTTGGCCGCGACTTAACTTGCTTTGTAAAAATGTTTGCCTTTGAAAAATTAGCAACCACGCCAAGCGCGATGAGAAGGTTCAGCAAATTTACTGAAGTCCCTTAAGCACGCTCATTATTAGCTGCCAGAACTGCATTTCAGCAGCAGCACAGTTTTCAAAGATTGTAAAGTTTTTAACTATTTGCACTATTCTTTTTTTAATATTATTATTATATCAGGACAAAATGAGTATCTGGGTATATAGGCCATTCTACAGAATTTGTTCATTGGATCAAAGAAAAAAAATCTTTTCCCACAAATTTTGTATGTATGCAAATTGTATAACATCCAGGGTATGCATTTCTAGTATATGTGCAGTTGATTCTCATACTGGATTTTCAGGACGCTTTGGAATATTTGTCCTCTACCCAAACTTGTCATTACCAAAACGCAGTAATATATCATTTAATAAGAAGGGTTATATTGGCCTATTAAGATTTTGTTACATCTTCCTTGTAAATATATAGTTTTCTATTTTATTAAAAAGTTTTCAGAGGTGCATTAATAACAGTTGCAATTTTAACAACATTTCAAGTGATTCATGAGATTTGTTGTATTTTGAATCCAACTTTTCTTTGTAAAAGGTTGATCATCATGATTTCAAACTTAAGGATTCATTAGTCTGAATATACATTGAACCAAAGACTATCATGATATCTTAGTTGATAATTCAATATACTTTATTTTTGACAAAACATCTCATGTTTCGGTTTTGACAGTAAAGTTTTGGTAGTGACCACATCACATTCACATACTAAAACACTACTAAAACATACTAAAATACTGAAAATTTGCATAACTGCATAATTCTGCATAATTGCATAATTCTTTCCCCCAAATAAAGGATTATGTGTTCCCTTTTGTCACTACCAAAACAATAATTGATTGATTCGGTCGTGACTTTTATGGGATAACACCCAAAAAACAAAGATGTCTCTTCTGAAACTTCACCAAATATTTTGTGACTGTTTTACCGATTAATCGACCGATAGTTTTTAAAATGGATACTGAACGAAAAATAAATAGTGCTCTACTACATACTCTATATATATAAAAAAAAAAGTAGCCTACTGAACCATACGCTGTAAATGAATAAAAATCTTATTATTAATTATATATTTGTATATATATATATATATATATATATATATACACACACTCATATTGTAAAGTGTTACCATTACATCAACAATCAAGCTAAATATGGCCATCTTTAAATATCTACACAAAGGCCACAGTATTGAAATTGCATACATATGGATATTGTTTACTTTCACAATTTAACTGCTTCTATTCTAGAACATTTGTGGTTATCTAATCAAAATATAAAAATATGTTAGTCACACAACGGGCAAAAGTGCAGCGCCGCGTCTAGAAGAACACGCAGCTATCCGGTATCACACACACTGGACACGTTGCATTCAATTCAAGCGGCGGTCTACAAGACTTCATTTGATCATCAAATGGGCAAAAGTATACTGCTGTCCTTTCTCCACTAATGCAGCATCTAGTCAACAAATTAATCGCTTAGTAATGACATGAAAACATGCATCACAGTATACTGTACACATCGCTTCATTGTCAGTGTTTTAAAACCACCTTTCAAGTGTCCCGCCCTGTGCAGCACGCAGTGTCACGTGTCTAAACAAACGGTTTACGTCGCAAGGGGCCGCTCTTGTGCTGTATAACAAAGACTATAGGGACTTTGCTGTATAATGACGACCTTCTCAGCTGCTCCAGCAACAGACCCAACCTGGAAAAAACTATCGGCATGGATTTTTGCAGATTACGATAATTCTGGCAATCAACTATCGGTGCAAAATCGATACATTGGTCGACGTCTCGGGAGTGACGATTTTAGATACTTTTGAACCTAGCTCAAAGATGCTAATCAGCACATGGTTAGCTAGCACAGTTCTGAACAGTTGTACACATAAAAACTAAATGTTATAGAATAACTCCCAAAAAAGGGAGTGACATTCTTTAACCCTCTGGGGTCTGATATTTGAACTGGATATTCACGGAGACTGAGAAGACTGAAATGACACCCTGTATATTTTCTTTATTTACAAAAACCACGAACATTTGCGTACACAAATAAAAGTAAACTTTCTACAGATTCAGGTGATGTATTACTTTTATGTGTCCAATTAAAATTGAGGGAGCAATTCAAGTTCTTTTTGCTGACATCTGGAAAATATGCGCGTGCTCCCGCCTGCGGGTTAGCCGACCCCAGGAGGTTAAAGTTACACACAGATTTTTCATACTTACCTCAAAATGATGGCCTATCTACTCACCATGTAGCTATGAGAGATTTTATGACACATAAATATTTCCTGATCATTCCTGAATATTTCCTGTTTCGGCAGTGACAAGAAAATGTGAACATTTTTACATAAAGTTTCATAATTTATAAAGAAAAAAAAATATCCATATATTTTTTTTTTTTAACTTCACTTTAAAAAAAAAAAAAAGGTACTTTTAAAAACAAGAATGAAATAAAATGCTAAATGTATTTCAATATAATTATCATAAGTTAAAATTTAAGGGTTGGGGTTCGGGACAGCCACCTCCCAATTCCAAGTACCCAATAAATGATGCTTTTGGGCAAATCCAATGTTATGGATGTGACATTTTGCATTATGGATGTGACATATAAATGCTTAGAGAATGTATGTGTTACCAATATACCAAACCATATGTTTATATTTTAATAAACCCTTGTTGAGTCTAAACATCAGAAAAATATCAGTCAATGCACATGTTTTCTGTTAAAAAAAAAGGGAAAAATCATGCTTTATGGATGTGACAAAAAAGGACACCATTTTTGAGAAACTACAGACTTTGTAGGATTTCTGCTAATTAAAATGCACAAACCAGACGCAATAATTCCCAACAAATAGAGATGCAATGACTCTTCACAGACCATATAATTGTTACTTTATTTTAATTTTAATGTGTCTATTTATAAGGAATATGTGGTGTTATGGATGTGACAAGCCTGAAAATAGCACTTACCAGGCTAACCAGGTTAACATTTGCATGGAATTACCATTTTTATATATATATTAAGTTGTAGGTTTTAATAGATAATAAGACGATATTAGTAAACATCTAAGATTTGAATACTTAAACGATTTCTAAATTAGTTTTTTGGTTGTGGGACAGCAGTTTGCACCAATTCAGTAGAATGGCCCATATAAGTATGATAGTTATTTAAGTCGTGCACTAAAGCTGAATCCTCCCTTGCAGCATCTCTTCCCCCGCCTGTCATTCATACATCACTGTGCATCATCCTACTTCCTCCCTCTGATTGCAATTAAGAAATGATGTGTCTGGACCCTGGCCAGGCGTGCCAGGTTAAATTATTCATAAATGTTAATAAGACAAGCGAGAGCACTCCCTCTTTTCCTCTGCCTGTTCCCCTTTCTAAGTGCGGTATTAGAAAAATAATATTGACCTTTCCGTCGTAACGCCCACATGTGACATCGGGAAGCTGCTGCTCTATCATAATGTCCATGTCTTTTCGAAAAGCACATAGAGACAGGCTCTACCTCTCTGACAAATATAGACCTGCATGAGTGTAGTGTACTCAAAGCTCATTTAAGTTGAGAAAAAGCAAAGAAAAAATCTGCAATCTATAAATGTCTATTGAAGAACAATGATGTGGTCATAATGTCATAAATCGACAAATATTTACGGGGTTTTCTAATAGCACATAAGAATATCATTGTCGTTCCAAACTCAATACATGTATGATTTTTCTTTCTTCTGTGAAATATTTATTTATTTATTTATTTATTTATTTATTTATGCCTTCCTTCCTTCCTATATATATATATATATATATATATATATATACACATACATACATATAGAAGAAGGAAAAAGTACATATATAGAAGAAGGAAAAACAAAAACAACAAGAGGGTAAGTATATGACAATAATATTTATTAATATTTAATTTATAATAGCTATTTTATTTATTTGTTTATTTGTCATTTTATTTTATTTTATTTGTTTGTTTTTTAATTTGGGAAACCAAACCGTTTTTGTTACCACTGACTTCTATTGTATGAGGGGATTCCCAAAATATCTTCATTTGTTCCACAGAAGAAAGACAATCATACTGGTTTAAAACAACAAGGCGTTGAGTATACAACAATAATATTTATTAATATTTAATTTATAATTGCTATTTTACTTATTTGTTTGTTTATTTGTCATTTTATTTTATTTTATTTTATTTTATTTGTTTGTTTTTTAATTTGGGAAACCAAACCATTTTGGTTACCACTGATTTCTTTTGTGTGAAGGGGGAAAAAAAAAAATCCCAAAATATCTTCATTTGGTCCACAGAAGAAAGACAATCATACTGGTTTTAAACAACAAGGGGGTGAGTATATGACAATAATATTTATTAATATTTAATTTATAATAGCTATTTTATTTATTTATTTGTTTGTTTATTTGTCATTTTATTTTATTTTATTTGTTTGTTTTTTAATTTGGGAAACCAAACCATTTTGGTTACCACTGATTTCTTTGGTGTGAAGGGGGAAAAAAATCCCAAAATATCTTCATTTGGTCCACAGAAGAAAGACAATCATACTGGTTTTAAACAACAAGAGGGGGAGTATATGACAATAATATTTATTAATATTTAATTTATAATAGCTATTTTATTTATTTATTTTATTTTTTTGTTTGTTTTGTTTTTAATTTGGGAAACCAAATCGTTTTGGTTACCACTGACTTCTATTGTGTGAAGGGGGGAAAAATTCCCAAAATATCTTCATTTGTTCCACAAAAGAAAGACAATCATACTGGTTTAAAACAACAAGAGGGGGAGTATATAACAATGACATTTATTAATATTGAATTTATAATAGCTATTATTCTTATGTTTTCAGCTGTTCTTGTTTTAATTTTAGTTTTGTTTTTAGTCGTTTGATGTGCTTTTGCTATTTTTATTAGATGTGGTGTTTTAAATATTTATATATAGTTTTTTTTTTTTAGCACTTGAACATTACATCTCAAGTAAAGTTAGTTGCCAAGGAAACATTTCTAATTTTTGTTTCAAGTTTTCATCTAATATTTATAGTTCATTTTATTTCAGCTTAATTTCAATCACCAACAACAAGCAGAAAAACAACTTTTTTTCTGCTCAAGTACTTCTTTGCTCTTTCTGGTTTCAAAAATAAGTCCTTTCAGATTTCCTTTTTAATATATATTTTTCATAAAACATTGCAACATTCCCCACAATCTGAATTCTCCATATAAACACATTAATATTCTGGTAATACCCTTGCTATCCCACACTAGGCCTTGAAATTCAAGTCGAAATTTCATGAGCTAACCAGTAGAGGGTACCATGCTATGAACGTTACATTGTAGATCTAATACTGCTCTAAAAAAAAAAAACTGCACTGGGGTTCGACTGAGTAACCCCACAACATATTATTAAACCCAACAGACCAAGTTCACCAGATCATCTACTTAAAGTGTATTTACATTCACTCTTCCAGCACTGCTCCAATATGCAAGTGCTGCTAACTTTTCACTAGCTGTGACTACAGTGGATTGAACATGTTTTCCTCTCATTCCCATTGTCTACGGGTTTGACCTGTCCCCTGACAAATCTAATTTGACTATCCTCAACCGCTGTTACCTGCAAAGTTGTAAGCGTGAATGTGACAATAATCATTAAAGCTATTAGCATGGAGCGAATGGCAGCCACTGGTGAGTGCTGTATAGACTCATGACCTCTGACCTGGGCTAATTGGCATTGGCAGGAGGCTGGCAGAAAGCCTTTCATTCCTCTCCAATATGAAAGACTGAAGAGGTGAGAGAGACAACAGCACAGAGCCACGGCCACCAATGATTAGGTGCTTCACTGCCGGGCCGGGATGCGTATATAGTAGAAAAAAATAAATAAATGAAACAAAAGCCATCAACGGGTATTTACTTTGCTTTTTCTATTTAGTTGTTGTCTGTATTGTCTTGTTTTGTTTTTGTTTTTTTCATAGGCAGTTGTTTATTCATACAACTGCAATATGTAACATAAAAAAAATTGATTTTAAAATGAGTGTGTCATATGTAGATTTGAATAGTCTGTGTTGATTTAAATATCTGTCAGTTCTCACAGTGGTGAAGGTGTATTAAAAAGATTTAAAATGACATGAGGGTGAGTACGTCAGTGTTATTTTAGTATATTTATAGGGATGCACAATATTATTGGAATTGGCTGATAAAGGCTTAAAATGTAAACATAAGCACTGGCGTTTTATTTATTTATGGGGCACTGTAGGCCTACTTGTAATAAAATGAAAGTAAAGTACACAAATATAAGTATATTTGTGTTTCTGAATAAATAAAGCAGTAATTAATGTCATAAAAACATGAGTCTGTTTTGATTTAAAGGTCAGAAGCTATAGCTTACATAAAGAAAAAAAAAATCATTTGTAAATTAAATAATAGACTATATAATAGAATATATAAAGATTTATTTATTCATATGCAATTTTTTTCAAATAGATTATGAACGTGTAAATACAATGATCTCTTTTTACAGCTCTTTTGCTTTTGACCATCTATTAATGTTAAATCCAAATAAAATGACGAGGTTCCAACTGCATTTGACTGGCATCATTTAAAAAAAGGAACTTTAATAATGTTTATTAGTTCTATAAAAAATGTTTTTGCTCAAAATTAGCCTAAATAAAATTTATTTGTTCATAATTTCCAAACAAGAGAGATTTTGTGTTGTTTTAAAACAAAGGGAAATACTGGTATCGGCATCGGCTATCAGCCAAAATTATTTGAAAAATATTGGCATATCGTATATTACCAAAAATGTAAAATCGTGCATCCCTACTTATTTATATAATTAATATAATATTACATATTTTTTTAGAATTAAATATTATTATTAAATTAAACATTTATTAATATTTTAATTTATCTTTTATTTTTATATTGTATGTTTAAAATATACATTTAAAAAATACATTTCTTTTAGATTTTTTTATATTTACATTTAGATTTCTAGAATATTTTAAAGATTTTATTGTAATTGCAGTACGTCTACTGTAGCCATTTATGTTTTTTTCATTTCATATTTATATTTTACTTAAACTTTATTTAAATTACCAAAACCTAGTTTTAGTTTTAAATGAACAATAACAACAGAATTAAATTTTTTGCGTGAACCATCCCTTTAAGAAGGAAGGAATCTTTTTTCTTTTTTTGTTATTTTCTGAGTCTTTGTGACTCCATAAAATTTTCTTTTTAATAAACAAAAAAAAAAAAAAACAAAACAACAAAAAAAAAAAAAACAACAGCACCAATTATTCGGTGCTTCTCTGCAAGCCCAGGATGCGCATAGTAGAAAAAAAAAGCAGAAAACAAAAGCCATCCTTGGGTATTTACATTGCTTTTTCATTTAATTATTGTTTGTATTGTCTTGTTTCAATAAGCAGTTGTTTATTCGTACAACTGCAATATGTAACTTAATAAAAAAAACAGTTTTTTCAAATGAGTCTGAGAATGTAAATTTCAAATTGTTTGTGTAGATTTAAAAACCTATCAATTCTCACAGTGGGGAAGGTGTATTTAAAAAAAAAGAAAGAGAGAGAGAAAACTGTGCACGGCAGGATGGTACACAACACGCACACAGCTGCACAAGCACAAACAATCCTATTCAGGGGGCAACAATGGCTCTTGTCAGTGTTTTCAATACTGTGGCTCCCTCCCAGTCATAAAGATATAAACTCTTGTTTGCTGCTTTAATTCAATTAGACCGGTGGAGGTAGGATGTCTGTGGAACACTGGCCAATGCTAATCTCATTTCGTCAGCCATTACGCCAGAGCTCGGCCCTGGCCTGCTCTCCCCACGAATGCACCTTCCTGCCAAGCCTTGGCACATCCTTACAGCTTCACAGCCTCCGTAAAAGCCACCGTGAGCCTGGCTCCATACCTTCAGACCTCTCGTTTTCCTTCCCTTGTGGTAAGGGCTGCGCCGCAGGTCGTCCCATCAGTTAACCTTTTTGATGAAGACACAGAAAGCTGCAGGCTGGCAGCGAAACCATCTCTCTCCCTCTTGTCCTGACCGGGCGGCCGACTGACCGAGCGACCGGGCCAAACGTGTGCAAGCCTTCTCCACAGGAGAACCGTCTCCCTGCACAGAGCACGAATGAAAGCAGATGTTAAATGATGCTCCCCTGACAAATGCAATGATAGATGGTAATGGGGGTGATTACTTTAAAAGGGGATAAAATGGTCTCTAAGCTACAGCCTATCAGCAGTGGCGGCCGGAGCAAAGAAGCGAGCGAGCAGGCTTTCGTGCTTCTCTTTGAGCCCGGATTTCAGCAGATCAATTGGATTTTGGAGTTGGCCAAAGGAGATACGATCCGATGGCAATCCTCCCTCGACATCGATCTCTACTTTTACAATGGCTATGAAATAGCTTTTACAGCATTGTCAAAATGAGCCCGAAATGAGGGATAGGGAGAATCATCTGTTGATCAGGTTAAACTTGATTTTCTTTCGCAGTCGGCGTCGTCGGCGAGCTATAGCGCTAAAAGTTTATTGTCGAAAATAAGTAGGTCTTTAACCGAATCTGCATCGAGTCGTGGAGTTCTCTCCTTATTATTTTTATCATCAAACGTAAATGAAGCCTACACAGAGGAAGAGAAGGAGGTTTGCGTGATACACAAAAGCCCAGTCTAGCGCACGACTTGCAGTTATTTTAACTCTCTCCCCTTCTTGAGAATCAGTAAGTCGAAATTATGTTCAATTTTCCATCTCGAGCATTATTGAGGTGCAAACAATCCCCGTTCAATTTTCTAGCATTCACGCCAATAACCCCCCTGCCTGTCCTTTCCTCAACACTTCTGAAGCAGTTTTTACTTTCCCCCCTTTTTTTTCCTTTTTGCCAATCTGATTTTGAAGGCACTTGTACAATTTAAATCTTGTAAGACTTTGAAGACAGAACTGGGCATGTAATTCTTTTTGTGTGTTCATATTGTTATAGTTTTTTGTCCACTGACTGATTCATTCATTCATTCAGAGGAGGAGATTCTGAGCACGTTAATATCAGAAGAATCTGTATATAACGATCTTGCAGTCACAGATTCACGCCAACTTTGTATTATGTAAAAAGGACATTTTATATCTGAGAAACAAATTATGGTTTAGCACCTTATAAAACTCTATTTGGGAACAAATTATTAATAATAAACATTATCTAGACATACTTCGACTCGTAGCATTCATCATGTTACAGTGTACACTTCATCGCGTCGTAAGAAATTTAGATACAATGAGCTACTTTCATTTTCAAAAGATTTCACTCGATTTCAAACATTTTAGCCAGGAATCATAGTTTAGGAAAACCCAAGCTAGTAAATGTGTTCAAACTTATGTCAAAATAAAACGTTAACTAATGCAAAAAAGACGCATTACTTACTCATCAGACTGATCTCTTCCTCTGGATCAGCGGCACGTCGCGTTGTGTTGTGTTCTTCATCTGAGGTGAATTCTGTGTTTTTCCTCTCAGCGCGTCTTTTTTTTCTGAAGGTAAATTCTGCTGTTTCTCTCAGCGCGTCTTCTTCCAGAAACGAACAGTAGCCGAGGTGAACTTGATGAATCGTCAAGCTTTGTTTACGATGATGTGGGCGCTAACACGCGGCGCCGCGCACGTGGCTATTTATCATATCAAAAGCAAAAGCGGCTCGTGGGCGTGATCGCATTAAAAATAATTAGCTCTGAGGGAAAAACTAGGCATCACGTTGGTTTCACGCGGATTACTTTAGCGCAGAATATTTGTTTTTGATAAGACTTGATTTATTTAAAAGTAGAGATATCAAGCTTTCTATAAATATCTCTCTCCTGTCTGTGTGTCGAGTATTCACTGAATTTAGGTTCATTTTATTGATGCATTTCTAAAAGCCGTTCGCGGAGACAGTGAAGACTTAATTTAAAGCAGCACACAGTTCAGTTTTTATTTTGAGTTTGCACAAATAAAAGTATACACTTAATGGTGTCTAATGATGTATAACACTTATTTGTGTGACCAAAATTGACGGAGTATTTTTAGTGTCTTTTGCACTGATCTTAAAAAACGTGAGCTGATCACGCCGGCGTGATCGTCTACCACAGGGGGTTAATATCACACTAATGCTTTCTGGACCGGACTAGCCACCTGTGCAGGGTGTTTTCTCTGGAAAGACTGGATCACAATATTTCATTACCATAAGTGGCAGACAAACTGATGAGGGACATGACCTCCGATGTTTTTCAATACTTAATTGGCAAGAGCACACACTCAGATAATATATTAATTAACCATAAACTCTATGTAAATTGTTATGGGTTATGAATCTTAAATGACTTAAATAAAATGATGTATTCAGACAAATGTGGTGGGCCTAATGCTCCAATTACAGGTCAAAATAGATGAACATTGTAACTGTTACCTAGTATATAATTTTGTGATCATTTATGTCATTTATTCGTTGTTGCAAAACTTTTACAAAATGTAACATTTAATTACGGCTGATCAAAAATACATCGAAAACTAATATTGTGAAATATTACAATTTAAAATAAGTGTTTTCAAATGTTTTAAAGCGTTTTTAAAATGCTATTTATTCTACAGATGTTGATTTACTGCTTAAGAAATATTTCAAGTTCATGTCATTGTTTATAACAGTAGTGCTGCTTAAATAATGCATATAACCATACTAGGGCTGCCCTCGACTAAAGAAATTTCTGGTCGACTTGTGGTCGGTCATTTTAAAGATTAGTCGACTATTAGTCGGATGTTTAATATTCCATTATAAATCATAATAATGAGCTTTAAAAAAACAGCCTAATAAGCGCTCGATGGCACGCAAAAAAAGCTTGCCACAGCACAGTAGCAGATATAATTATTATGAGTGTTTCAGTGGAAAACAGCAAGGAGACTGCATCACTGTTTTATACATTTATTGATAAACTAGTGCTTTCTTTGTTTTTCGGTTTAAGAGATGAAGTCAGCAACACGGACACGGACACAGTAGTGGATGTGCCTACATATTTCATATGGATTATATAATCTGAGAGAATATTTGTTTTCTACTTGAATTGGTTAATTTAAAATTAGATTTTTTATTCTCTCTAGACAAACACTCTCTCTATAAATTGTTCATGTTTGTGAGACAAGTTTCAACGTTTCGCGCTCAAGTTCACAGAGGCCGAGATGGCAGAAAGTGTATCCTGTTTGCTTTCATTATTTTACAAAAGCGCAGCGTTTCGTTGTTGTTCTGAGTGCACACAAATAAACGTAAAGTCTTAACAGATTCCAACGATGTATTACTTTTATCTGTATGACCAAAAATGACGGAGTATTTTAAGAGCAAGTGACCGCATCTGTCATGCAGTAAGCGCGCTACTGTTCAGCTTCCACACTCCCCACAAACACTTCAATAGAGCACATTTTTCCAGGTTAACATTAGATTGAGCAGCCAAATAAAGTTGCTACTACTTACATATTTCAGATGAAAAGCCATATTTGAGGCTGATGAATGATAGGTGAGCGTTTGGATGTCCTGCCCGATTACAACAGAAACCAGCTGTTAACGTTCTGTCCATCACTGACTGCGTGACTTCGCCACTTCCTGTTGTTTTTTTTTTTTGTTTTGTTTTTTGCGACTAATAAAATTTTGGTCAACCAAGCCTTTTCTCGATGACTAACGGTTAGTCGACTATTAGGGGGCAGCCCTACACCATACTTCCACTATTGACTGGTTACATTAATAACTGCAAATTTTTTTGTATACCAAGTTTTCTGAAATGTTATGTATGAGGCATTACCTAATGAAATATGCACTCATTTGTATACATTTCCAGAGCAGAAATTTGAGCACTGGATAAAACCAGGTTCGAAATTTTGTTTCATTTTCTTTACATACTAGAGACAAAGTTATTTATTTTATTTATTCTTTTTCTACAGAGGGGATTTTGCATATCTTTGTTTCACTCAGTATATCAGAAAACAATGTTGAAAGCAATAAATAAACAAACATTCAGTTTAGTTTATGTAAGTGCTTCTGAGATGGAGATTTCTGGCTTACTGCAGGAGAAAATAATTTTGGGAAAACAAAGGACGAAAAGGACAAAAATGAAAATTCTGTCATTAGTTACTCACCCTTGTGTCGTTCCAAACCTGTGAGACCTTTGTTCATCTTCGGAAGACAAATTAAGATATTTTTGATGAAATCCAGCTTTCTGACCCTGCATAGACAGCAACACAACTGACACATTCAAGGCTCAGAAAGGTAGTAAGAACATTGTTAAAATAGTTCATGTGACATCAGTGGTTCAACCATAATGTTATCAAGCTACAAGAATACTTTTGTGTGAAAAGAAAACAAAAATAATGACTATTTAACAATTTCTTTTCTTCCGTGTCAGTCTTCGACGTATGTGATGCTGCTGATGCATTTTTATGTGATTTTAAACGATTTAAGGGCACGAGGGAAGGAATGTATGCACTGTTTACGAAAAGTGCACACATATGAAGCGCAAACACAGAGAACAGTGGTCCCAGTGCGGGTTCCAGCCTGTGTCTGTTGTCGAACTGTGCAGAAAATGTTGTTTTGAGCCGGAACCAGTATCTCTTTCACATTTACCAACCAATATGCACCAAAATATATCATCAATATATAATCAAAAACAGATGTTTTTTGTCTTAAATGAACATAAATAGATGTGAAAGAAAAGGCATGTGTATTTTTAAGTATTTTTAGATCCGCATGCATTGTGTTAAAGACAGCAGCCTATTAAACGTGCTTTCTATCATTAATGTTAGTCAAAGAACAAAAGAAAATCATTCACCGTTTAAACTTTTGATTTTAATTTATGTACCTGTACCTTCAGTTGCATTTTTTTATACTATTGCTAATTGATTTGTTTGTTCCTATTTTATTACTGACTGCTTACTTGTCTTTAACAATTTAATGTTTGAAATATATTAGTCTAGTAGTTTAAAACCACAGGCAAATGTTCCTAATTGTAAAAGATGTAAAAGAAGCGTAAAGGTGCATAGATGTTCTTTAAGCTGCTTGCTCATGTTATTCAGCTGCAACAGAACACACTAAATAGACAGAATAAGTATGTTTGACATCGAACTGTTTCACTCAGATTTTTATTTATTTTGTTTTTTTTTTTAGAAGATTTTTTTATATTATTGGATATTAAACTAGTGGCAGAGGCTGACACGAAAGAGAAGAAAGTGTTGAATAAAGTTGTTATTTTTGTTTTCTTTGTACACAAAAACTTATTGTAACTTCATAACATTATGGTTGACCCACTGATTTTACACACTATTTTACCAATGTCCTTACCACCTTTCTGGGCCTTCAGTATGGTAGTTGCATGTCTCCAATTTAATCAGAAATATCTTAAGGTTTTGGAAGGTAATGAGGGTGAGTAATTAATGACAGAATTTTTATTTTTGGGTGAACCAGCCCCTTAAAGATACGTGTTGTACCTGAAATCTATAAACGCTAATAGAAGCAAGTGCAATAAAATAAACACTTAAAAGTTTTTTGTTTTTTTTTCAGTAGTCTGAAACAATGTAAAGAGACTTTACATTGTAAATACTTTTTTCTGACCCATTACATACATTGTGTGTGTACACAGGTCAGACATGTATATATATATATATACCTCAGAAATCATCCATAATGCAAAAATTAAAATTAAAATTCTGTCATCATTTACTCACCACAAGTTGTTCCAAACCTGTATGAGTTTCTTTCTTCTGTGAAAATAAAGATATTTTGAAGAATGTTGGTCCCCACTGACTTCCACAGTATGGAAAAGAAATACTATGTACGTCTATGGGGACAAGCAACTATTTATCAACATTCTTCAAAATATCTTCTTTTGTGCTGAGCAGAAGAAAGACATTAATACAGGTTTGAAACAAATTGAGGGCGAGTAATTGATTGAACATTTTTGGGTAAACTATCCCTTTGCAATTAGTAAAAACTGTACACTGGAAAAATGGAAGTTAATGTTACTTTTGGTTGATTTGCAATGTACCTCTAAATATAGACTCCCAAATGTCCTTAAATATGCTTACGAGTTGCTAGTAACTGTTATTAAAGCTGTTACATTGTGAGATGTGACAGATGTTCTGGTTATTCCCTTCAGCATAACAATTCTTTCACAAGAACCAAATCTTGTTCAAAAAATAAAATAGAAAAAGGTAAACAATGTCTGCTGTTCTGCATACACAGCATAACAATACCATCCACTGCTTGAATATTAGCTGAAGCCACTTAGAATGAATGATAGTCCACAAAAGCATTTCTCCTTTTCTCTATGCTTCAATGTGGGTGGGTTGAGATATCAGTATATCATTTCTATCATATCTCACAGACCAAATCTGACTAACCTAATCTTAAAGTAGTTTTAAAGTTATCCAGAGTTCAGCGTGACCTACAAAGGCAGGTATGCTTCTGGCCTATTAAGTCGGTCTTTGTTTCAATAAGCATACAACACTACCTCTATCTCTGTGGTATAATTCAATGCTCTGAATAGTGGAATTGAAACATTGACAGTGGTGAGCTCTCGTCCACTGTGAATGCTCTGCAGCTTACAGCCATCCTCTTGAGTCATTAAAAATAAATGCAAGAAGGCCATCATGTCATTTGCATATAGATAAAAGCCCATTTGATTTGGGAATCACTACCTCATTCCGTGATTTAGGAGATTCTGCTTTAATCTGTGAATAAACGCTCCTTATTTTTACAGCTCTATGTCAGTGTTGGTAAAAAAAGATGTCATTTTGGAAGCCAGGCGTTCAGGTTTCTGCTGAGCCCCCAAGCTAAGCTGTGAATCTCCTGTAGGTGATACCATGTTCTGTCCTCACTGACAGAGCTGTTCTGTTATAAAACTGTGCTGCTGCCATGAACCCTTGACAAATTGGACATAAATGTTCGCCTCGCTATCTAAATGTTGCTGTTGTATGTACACAACAACATGCTAGCAACAGCTGTCCTAAAATGTTAGCTCACTCAAAAAAACATAAATAAATTAATAAATAAATTCTGTCACCATTTACTTACCTTCATGCCATTCCGAACTCTTGACTTTCTTCCTTTTTAAAGTGGTCAGGTTTTATCAACTGCAACTGCAAAAGGACGCTAAGGTACCCATTTGCCCAAATGGCTACTGCAACTACTGCAAACAGTTGAACTCGGGAACCGGATCACAGGATTCATGAACTAATCACCCAGACTACTTTTTTGAACCACACAAAGCGATTCGTTGAAGAAGCAATATATTTTCAGTGAGTGCAACACAGAACACGATTTTGCGTTTAAAAACACAAGACGAAGGATATTAGAGAAGTGGGGAGAGGGGGGAATGTAAGATCTTAAACGCATTTAAACGTTCGATTTCGCGTTTTTAGAACGCTATATATCGTGTGCTAGAAACAGCAGCACATGAGAGGTGATTGACAGTACATTCCACATATCGACTCATGTTACGTGTACAAATAGAAGTCTAACAGTGTGTGTTTGTTTGTTAAATTTCTGTCTCTGATAAATTAACTTACCCATTAAACTGTGGCATTAAATGCCAGTCTGCACATGTGCTGTTAGATGCTGTGTTCCCACCCACATCGTTAGCAAGTTTAAATCGCTAAATCTTGAATGAATGTTAACTAGTGATGTGACATTTGAAGCGAAGCATCGGAGCTTGTGTTAGGGGTGTGCTAGATGAAGCCTCGATTCGAATCGAGGCTTGTGTTGTTAACGTAGAAATAACGAAACCAGTGACAAACTAAGCCTCACTTTCTCTACAGTCCCGTGTGCGATGCACTTTGTGTGTCGGTTCGAACACCCAGATCTTATTTATTCATGTTCATGTTTTTTTTTACTACCCAGTCATACAAGTACTTTGAAAAATACAAATTATTTCAGGAAAATAAATATTTGCCATATGCACTTAATGTGTAAATTATTCTTCTATTATCATATAGATATTCATACTAGCATTTAATGCCACAGTTTAATGGGTAAATTAATTTATTAGAGACAGCAATTCAACAAACACACACACACACACTATTAGACTTATATTTGTGCACGAAAAATGAGTCCATCTATGGAATGTGTGGTGAATGTTTCGTCCGACCGTGTTTCTTTCACAGGCTTTTGGCTGCTTTACTTTTACTACCCACCAGATCTCGCTGTTTTTGACACACTCGAAGCTTTGAATTTTTTCCCAAAACAGTCAGAGGAAAATGTCAGTGCTTCACGAGGTTTCATTTGTCAACTGCTGAATGAATGACGTCCCGCTTGTTTAGTTCGAACCGGAAGACGCTCCCACTTTTGACGCAAGGCCTCATAGGGCGTAGGAAACTTGTGGATAGAAGACTTGTAATATAGCATATGAGTTTATTATACTTTTTTGGTACTTTTTTGTTATTTTGCAGCTTCTCAGCTAACAAAAATATTCTAAGAGCAATCTGATAACATTCTAAATAAGTTATGAAAACGTTAGGCCTATTTGTGAATGTTTTTGAAAATTCCTGCTACTTTTGAATGCTACCTTTGAATATTCTCTGAAGGTTCTTAAACAAATAATGACAAATAAAACGTTCCATGAACAATGTAAAAATAATGTTTTTGTGGTAGAGTGTTTTCATGAGGCATCATCATTCGGACATAAGTATAATAAACTCATATGCTGTATTACAAGTCTTCTATCCACAAGTTTCGTACGCCCCATGAGGCCTTGTGTCAAAAGTGAACAGAACATAAACAATGCCACTGAACTGAATGGAACATACATATTTTGCTGATTATTGCTGCTGAAAATGGTTAATTTTTGTCAGGTTTTGGGTTGTACATTTGGAGTATTATAGACTGCCAAATGTTATAACAAATCGAGGAGAAGAGTGCAAAAAACTGTCTGAGGAACAAAAGGCATTTGTGGTTGACCAAACTGAACCAGGATTTCCAGGGCAAGAATCTTGACAACATTAATTTCCGGTCAGGTAGGTGAAATAATAGGCTGATATCTTAATTAATACTGCTCGTACGTATCTTACCACCTATTGGTTTGTCAAACTTTTGCACCCTTGCTTAGGTCCTTCTCAATGTGATTTACCAGCTTCCACATGTTTTTTTTTCCCTGTTATTTAGACAATTAGCAGAACAGCATATTCAGTAGTACATTAACCGTACAATCAATACTGTTGTTTACATCCGAGTATCTCCAATATGGCCGCGCATCCAGGTAACTGACCAAACTGTGGCATAAGTGCAAACCCTTTATTATGTTCTACTAACATTGCTAGCCAAAGTTCTGAGAATGTTCCCAGATAGTTGGGTGTCATTCCCAATACTGTGTTGTGTTGTACTGTGTTGTGTTGCATTGAAGAAAGAAAGAAACTTCACCAATGCTGCTCCAATGCTGTTTTCCAATTCACATTAGAAGATAGAAACCTTGGAGAAAGAGCGGAAGTGTCCAGCTGACACATAACAGGAAGTGATTAAAGGTAAAATAGAGTAATATATGGAGATCAGCAGGAGATATATTTAATATATGGAGAACCATGGAGTCTGTTGACATTTGGGTCATAATTACGCTATGCTAATTAAATCTGCTGAGTATCAGAGAGCTGTTTAATAATTCAAACCCAGTGCAACCTCTAATACCAATGCCAATTTCCCAAAGTAAAGACAGTGGAATGATCATACTTGTCTCTCCTAAATATTTAATTCTCCTTGGGAAATCATTTTGACCTACAAAGACTAAGGAAGGGCAAGACAATGACATTATTTCTGTACTTACAGTGGAGAAACTGCTCTGAACCAGACCGGGCATGTGGAAATGTGATCTGTCACAGTACAACCGAAGACTCCTATTTAGCACTGCATGAAGTCTCACTATATCCGTCTACAATTGTGCTACAATTATATCAGCTGTTGAAGGAAAACATATCAATTGTCAAATCAAATAATGCTAGTAGATTTTCTGTGCCTTGTTGATCTCTGAACTGACCTGTATTGGGCCTACAGCTTGTTCTCTGGCAGTCTTTTCTCAAAGCAGACAGAAACAGCAGTTCTTTTCTCCAGGCGTGAACAGTATTAAAGCCTACGTGGTGAGTTACAGATGGCCTTGCAACAACACAATGAGCAGAGTAGGCTTGGATTGCTCAGGGGAGCTTTGACATCCAGAATATTTGCAACACAATAACAAGATCCCAAAGCTTCCGGAAAAGCATGCGCTTTAGAGCAGACTGGTTAAGTTCAATTAGCACATTCAAAAGAGCACATTTTTATTGAGAAATTTATATTAGAAAATCTCCCAATATGGTTCAGAGCAGAACTACAGTGGAGGCCAACAATACTGGCACCCTTGCACTTTAACAAGTGACTATTATTGCAAAAATGTTGAAATTAAAATATACACTCTTCAGCCAATATTTTAATATTGAAAACATCACTTTTTCATTTAGAAAATAAAAGAAAAAAGATGAGAACCTACAATTTCCCAAATTTCAAGGTCACTGCTTAAAGTCCTATTTAAAGTTATCCTAACAGGAGTAGAAGAGCAGTTTCATAAGCATACTTCATAAATGAATTGTATTCTGAAGAACAGTATAAAAAACTTAAATGAGATATTTGAAAAAGAACTCAATTAGAGAACACTTACAGATACCTCCAAGTTATTGGTGTTAATCTAACACCTGGGGCCGGTTGCATAAAAGATTTAGACTAGTCTTAAAAAGTTAGTCAGCTATTTTTTCTTTAAGACTGGTAATAATTTATTTAAAAACTGTTAGAGAAAAATGTAAATTATTCTAAGCTGAATCCAAAAAATAATAATGATTATCCTTTGGTTAACTGCTAGTTAGTCAGACTAATAGTTAAGACACTGTCTTAACATCGAGGCTAAGTTTATGCAACTGGCCCCTGGTGTTAGTTTCTTTAATTACATGAATCCCAATCTGACAGCATTCCTCCAATTTTCACTGAGATTGCAAGATGGTGGGCCGCTCTAAGTTGACTGAGACCATGTGACAGGAGGTTGTCCAGATGAAAACTAAAGAGATGACCCTTTCAGCCACTGCAAGAGAAGTTGGTCATTCCAAATATATAATTTCTCGAATATTGCAGGTTTACAATGACACTAATTTATTCAAGCCCCCCAAAAAGGCTGGTCGTCCATGTAAGACAAATGCACGAGAGGACAGGATAATGCGGATACTCTGAATGGGGAATGGGTTCAGCACTTCAGCTGGAATTGCTTGCCAGTTCAGTGCCGAACAGGGTAAGGATCCATCTCAGAATATTTAAGAGAAGTCAGAGCCCAGATTCCTGATCTAAGCTTAATTAAAAATCTCTGGAAAATCTTTAGCAACAAAGTTATGGCTGAGAAACCCACTACAGTTACCAAACTCTGGAAGAAGAGTGGACCAAAATCACACCAGAGCAATCTGAGAAACCATTGATGTCGCAGATGTGTTCAAATCATTCAAAGCAATGGGTTCCACACTTCCAGCTAATTTCTGACAGTTGTAACCCTCCAAAATTTTAGTTGTAATCTCCTTTTGTGCTACACCTACACCAGGGGTGCCCAACCCTGTTCCTGGAGATCGACCTTCCTGCAGAGTTCAAACACCTAATCAAACACACCTGTCTGTAATTATCAAGTGCTCCTTCAGATCCTAATTAGCTGGTTCAGGTGTGTTTGGTCAGGTTTGGAGCTAAACTCTGCAGGAAGGTTGATCTCCAGGAATAGGGTTGAACACCCCTGACCTACACTGACCAAAATTATAAATGCAACATTTTTGTTTTTGCCCCCATTTTTCATGAGCTGAACTCAAAGATCTAAGCCTTTTTCTGTGTACAAAAAAAAAGGCCTAGTTCTCTCAAATATTGTTCACAAATCTATCTAAATCTGTGTTAGTGAGCACTTCTCCTTTGCCGAGATAATCCATCCACCTCACAGGTGTGGCCTATCAAGATGCTGATTAGACAGCATGATTATTGCACAGGTGTGCCTTAGGCTGGCCACAATAAAAGGCCACTCTAAATTCATTCAAGATGTCTCACCTACATGTTCGTCTTCCTCATCGGGGTCTCGACCTGATTGCAGTTCGTCGTTGTAACCGACGTAAGTGGGCAAATTGCTCACATTCGATGGCGTCTGGCACTTTGGAGAGGTGTTCTCTTCATGGATGAACCCCGGTTTTCACTGTACAGGGTAGATCGACAACGTGTATGGCATCGTGTGGGTGAGTGGTTTGCTGTTGTGGATCGAGTGGCCCATGGTGGCGGTGGGGTTATGGTATGGGCAGGCGTATGTTAGGACAACGAACACAGATGTATTTTATTGATGGCATTTTGAATGCACAGAGATACCATGACAAGATCCTGAGACCCATTGTTGTGCCATTCATCTACGACCATCATCTCATGTTGCAGCATGATAATGCATGGCCCCATGTTGTAAGGATCTGTACACAATTCCTGGAAGCTGAAAACATCCCAGTTCTTGCATGGCCAGTATACTCACCGGACACGTCATGTTTGGGATGCTCTGGATCGGCGTATACGACAGCGTGTTCCAGTTCCTGCCAATATCCAGCAACTTCGCACAGCCATTGAAGAGGAGTGGACCAACATTCCACAGGCCACAATCAACAACCTGATCAACTCTATGAGAAGAAGATGTGTTGCACTGCGTGAGGCAAATGGTGGTCACACCAGATACTGACTGGTTTTCAGACCCCCCCCCAGTACAGTAAAACGGCACATTTTAGAGTGGCCTTTTATTGTGGCCAGCCTAAGGCACACCTGTGCAATAATCATGCTGTCTAATCAGCACCTTGATATGCCACACCTGTGAGGTGGATGGATTATCTCGGCAAGGAAGTGCGCACTAACAGATTTAGACCGATTTGTGAACAATATTTGAGAGAAACAGGCCTTTTGTGTACATAGAAAAAGTTCTGGTTAATGTATATAGAGGTCTTTAAACACTGTGGGCATTTGAGTCCAACATGTGTAGAGACATTTTCAGTTACTTTAGGTAAACCTATGACATTTGAGGGAAACAGCCTGATCACATTGCAAAATCCAGAACATTCAGATTTTATGATGCTAAACACCCAATACTTGAGGCAACACAACCCTAAAACATTGAAACTCCTTCATGTTTTACTATAGAAAAGGCATTGTACTCTATAAAAGCTTTCTTTCTATAAAAAAAGACAGCATGCTTAACAAAAAAGAAACACTCTCCCAGAAGGATTCTAGCTTTGCGCTGTTACTATGTTTATACCAGTTCACAAAAAATGGTACAAGCTGCAATTTTTATACCTTCCGTCTTAGCTCAAATCGCTGCCAGTTGATTGTCCTTTCTCCACCAGACAACAAATTGCTTCAATGCACAATCAGCCGCATGTTGAAAGACTGTAAGCGCCTTTGCTACTAAACACAGCTACCAATCTGTTGCTCAAACACCCCACTTTTGGAGAAAGATTATAAGGACAGGAAAAATGGCACACTGATGTCCAGGTGGGATATGCAGAAACATAAGTAGACAGATAGATCTGAGAATAAGCATGAGAAGATAGAGAAGAAACATGGCAATAGGATGGGAAAGTCAAAGATTACATCGTTGTCATGTTTTACTTGCAGGCCGTATTTTTATACCAAGACAAGGGAGTTTTCTCCAGAATGCATCAGAGAAAAAGAGCTAAGTGAGATACAGAGGACAGCACAGGAAGAGGAAGAGACAGCAGAGAGGCAGAGGTGAATGCAGAGCGAGAAGAGTTTATTCAGCATGCTACAGGATAAAAGCACTACACCACACAGGGACCGTCAAGCACGAACTTGGTAGAAAAAAGAACCTTTAATTGTGCCGCTTCTATACTGAACTTTACATTCCTAAAGATGTAAAAACTCAATTCATGTAGAAAATGTACAGAACACTCCCCCCCTCCCAATTGTTTCCCAGGCCTAGACCACAAAAATGTCATTTTTCAATAGAATCGGTGAGCGATTCTCGTACAACCACGATCAAGGACAATTACGCGAGTGATGTCTGTCGGAAAATCTGATTTCTTTTTTTCCTCCATTGATAAAAATATTCCAGAGGTTGAATAAAACATTTTGTACAATGTAGAATAAAAGTAAGACTAAAGGCACATTTACTTTGGTCCCAACAGTCCCTACATTAATGTGACATCACAACATCAAACATGGTCAATCTGACACATGCAACTGCCGAGATCCATCAGCACATGCTCTGATTTTCATCTAAAAAAAAAAATGGGTAACAAACTTTACTGAAGCAAATGTGAGTGAGAAATATCAAAGCAAGTACTATACGTCACACACTGTGCTCCCCACTGTCAGTGTTTTGTTTACCACAGGTTTCAATCACAAAAAGTACCTTGGGTGTCTGATCAAAGAAGAAGGAAAAAAAAAAACACACTACAGCCCAAAATAAAACAAATCCACAAGATAATTTACAACTTGGAGTATGTTCCACCAAATTCAGTTACTTGTGTTCAGATTCAATAGATCATAAAAAAAATTGAGCTTTTGCCTTTGAATCAAAGCGAGCGACTAGCTTTCAAAGCCTTGGTTTTAAAAAATGACCAGGGGAGGCTACGTTGGGCAGGAGCGAGAACTATCACTTTCAAAAACCATCCAAACAACAAAGCAAGGTGACTGTAATAGGTTACGTTTTCTGTATCACCACACATGATGTGCCTAAACCTCTAGAATGTGTAACAACGGGAGCAAAGAGATGATGCTATTTTGCTAAGTAAGGCACATTTTTGTCAATCCATCCTAAAACAGAATAACAGCTGGCCATACACAAACAATAGTAGGAGCAGATACAGAGCGAGTGTTCCTTTAAGGGCCATTCTCATTGAAGTTCTTGATATGACTGTTAAGGAATGACTGGTAAAAATGAAATTGACTTGAGGCTCCTGGGGGAGAGCGAGGAAAGGTGACACAGCACCAGGGGATCCTCAGATGGTGGACTTCGAGAAGGACACTCTCAGGCGATGGCCACGGCCCATGTCGTAGTTGTGAAGGTCGATGAGCGCCTGAATCGCCTCCTCCACCGTGGACATCTGCAGGAGAGCCATTTTGCGATCTCTAGAAGGAAAAACACAAACAAACAAAAACATACATGACGGTCTGTCGAATGCGCACAAAAATGACTAAGAGACAAAACGCAG
Organism: Labeo catla; assembly: GCA_012976165.1. Taxonomy (NCBI): domain Eukaryota; kingdom Metazoa; phylum Chordata; class Actinopteri; order Cypriniformes; family Cyprinidae; genus Labeo; species Labeo catla. The sequence goes on along the minus strand of VONZ01000030.1, from coordinate 111,464 downwards.
TGAGCTCTTACTGGAAAAACTTGAACGCTTTCACTGTACCGCCGGAATTTGAGAAGAGCAGTCGTAAATCCTCTTCTGTCACATTCTCACTGGAGGGGAAACAAGCAGTTATTAGCATTTCCTCAGAGTAAATGGTAAAACGTTATCATGATGCATGAACCAATAAAAAAGGAAAACAAATTTTAATCTCGGGCTTGAACTGAAAGACACTGCAAGGAAAAAAACTGACAATTAATTTAAAAAGATGGTCAGCAGTTGGTCCAAGATTTATGATTCCAGAATAAAACACAACGTGTATTAATAAAACGGCAAAAACCCTCAGAAAATATCACCACTAGCATTTATTAGGACTGGACAAATCTGCACAAATCTGATGTTCTTCTGCATACTCACGGTATGTTAGAGAGATGGAGTGTGGCTGAAGGGGGGAAGATGTTCTGGAAGTTCTTAGACCCGGGCTTCTTGAAGCGATGCAGAGGAGAACTGGTGAAGTCCTTGGTCAGACCCTGATCATCTAAACCCTCTCTAGGCAGCTGTACTGTTTGGTGCTTGGAGAGGGTCACACGAATGATCTTGCCATACATCTTCTGCCCGTTCAGATGGCTCATGGCTAGATAGCAAAAACACAGAGAGCTTGTCTTAATGTGATATAAATACAAAACATGTTAATTAGGGTTGTCACTAGCGATTATTTTGGCAATTGAATAATCAGTCGATTATTCTGACAATTAATCGAGTAATTGGATAATTGTATTTTTTTTGGTGGTGGTAATAAAAATAGACCCAAGCAAACAATAGCCTTTAAAATTACTTAAGCAATGAGGCAATAATAATTAGTTAAAATAAAGTATGAAAAGCAATATGGTTTTCATCAGATGGTTTTACTAAACGAAACCATTAAAATACATAATGTATTATAAACGATAGAGCTAATGTACATTATGCATTGTAACAAATGACTGCAGAGGGTGGCAACGGCTTGACAATTAAATATTTAATATTGACTAAACAACAATTCAAATGTCCACTTAATTTTTAATATTTGGACATTTCTTTACGACAGAAATGCTACAGCCACTGTCATTTCTTAAATATGTGGATATCAAAATGTGTAAACTCAGAGTGAGGGTTTAAGCTTTTCGCCTTGTCCAAACACTCACATTTGCGGTCTTTGCACTTGACCACTTACATGACATACTTCCTGTATTTGGTCCAAGTGTTCAAGTGAGGATGAAGACCACAAATGTGTCGAACTTTTCATTAACTAATGGGACACACTTATAGTGTTGTAAAAATGCACGTTTTTTTTTTTCAGAGCTTTATTTTTTATTTTCAATACTTTGCATTATAAAATCAACATCTAAGTGTCTGTTCAGTAGTCCCTATAACAGATGACTCAACTTAATTTGCAGTGCTTCTAATTACGTGATAAAAAGCAGTTGCAAACGTTGTACTCAATAAATATCACCACTACTCATCTTTGCACCAATAAAACGTGCAACACTTTGTGTTTCTATCAAATGAGATGTAATATCTAAGTATTATATCACTATTTAACTTACATTCGAAAGGTTTCTGTGTTCAGCAAAAAGTCTCATGATTTATTTCCAGAACATGATGCATGATGCAAACACCAAGCCTCGAATACTAATCCTGAGCAGTATTCAAGACAGTGTGGATTTAGTGTGCATTAAGGGCACTGCACTTTGGCATGTTTAAGACCTGGGACAGCCTATCGCGCACGCGCTTTCAAGTGGCCAAGACCACAAGTGTGGGTATTTGAACAAGGCATTTATTTTGACATTCAAATGAACAGTTAGCATGTTGACAAAGATGCTGATATATCCTCCTATGTTTTCGTAGGTTTATAAATGATTTACCTTACAAATCTGATGAAATGGCGCACGTTGCGGTCCCAGATGAACGTTATAATAAACCCAAACTCATAACAATATGCAGAAATGGAGTTTGAGACACTACACACATGTAAATAATAACTTGTTTGTGTGGAGCAGCATTTATTGTGAACAGAGCCGGTCTGACACGCACTTACATAACCTACACCCATGTATCTGTTTGTACAGATACTGTAACATTAAATTCCAAGACTTTCAAGGACTTTAAGCACTGCATTTTTGATTTTCAAGGACTTGAATCAGAGGTCTCACTTATGTCTTCTATTTCAAATTCTAAAAGAGAAATATGTCAATAAAAATATACTAATAAAAAAAAGGCAAAAGTAAAGTGTAGCACATGCAAAGTATTACTACTAAAGTATTACAAAGTATACTACACTTCTACTATGGTAAAACCACAGTTAATTTTCTTAGGGGATTTGTATTTGTGTATACCTTCGTTCTTTTTTTCTTTGTTTTGTTTTTATAACAGTACTGCCCTAATAGTTTGATGTTTTCTGCTGTATAAGGAAAAAAAAAAAAAAAAAACCCTCACAAAATCACTCCAAAATCCTGATACGAAACAAATGATTTGCGATCTGTGCTCCAAAGAACAGATCTAAAGCAAAAGATTTGCGAACCCGCTCCAAAGTCCCAGTCTAAATCAAATGATTTGCAATCCACGCTCTGAAGTCCCAATCTAAATAATGATTCCCGAACCATCATCTCAGATCAGGACTCGGAGTGTGAATCACAAATCATTAAGATCTGAACTTTGCGTATTGTGAATCATTTGATTTAGATAGGGACTTCAAATCGTGTATCGCAAATCATTTGCTTTGAATCGTTTAAATTGTGAATGATTCACAAAGCCATTCTGATCTAAACCAAATGATTTGCGATACACGATTTGAAATTCTGATCTGAAACAAATGATTTGGGATACACGATCCGATTGGAGTGCTTTGAAACAGTGAATCATTTTCCAACGTAATGGATTAACTGATTTGGAGTTTCAAAAAGCTCAGTTTCACCCACCACTATGTGCTTTATCATAACAAGCGACGTAAAAATTGAAAATGAATGGCTCTTTTAATTTTATCTAGTTTTTGCTAGTGAATCGCTTGAAATGAATGATCGCAAGCACAAGGCTGTATAAATCAGAGCGGTTAAAGCATAAATGACTGAATTGATTTGGTTCATCTGTTCCTGTTTTCACATCTTCAGCTATGTTTTCACGACACTGCCAGTACTACTACTTGCTTAGCTCGATCATTTTCTGAGGGTGTGTTCACACTTGTAGTTCGGTTCGTTTGGTTCATTTGGTCCTGACCAAAAAGGAAAATTATACATTTGGTCCTGGTCCCATTAGTACCCATTCACTGATCAGCCTGCTCAGCACCACTTTAAGTCGTATACACCTCGACTTATGTAGTCTGTTGGACTAAGTGCGCATGTTGTGTGTATATGATTTTATTTTTACCACCTGGAACTATCAAAAAGCTCATAAAGGCACTTTACCTCCTCGTTGCTCCACGTTTGCCCTCGGCTCATTTTGTGTTCCCTTCATGAAATCATGTTGCATAGCGTCACATCTCGTCATTACTTCCTGTTTTTGGTTCGTTTAGATCTGTGTCACATTCATATTTCAATCAAACCGCACCAGACTTTGTTTGGAAGCGGACTGAGACCATTAAAAAGATGGGTCTCAGTCCGTTTCCAAACAAAATCTGGTGCGGTTCGATTGAAATATGAACGCAACACGGACCAAATACTTCTAAACATACTTCTTGTTTGGTGCTTACCAGAGTTCGGATGACAGCGTGCACACTTACTCAAATGAACCGCACTAACAGAGCAATCACACCAGAGTTTGTTTTAATTGAACCAAATATGACAAGTGTGAACACATCCTGACATTAACTGAAATAAGCGAAAAGGGTATGATTGAATCATAGCGTTTGTGAATTCACAATAGCATTATGTTTTATTATGATTTTAAAATGGGTTTAATATATTCTCATTCATGGAATGCCCCACTTCCAGTATTCTGCAGGTTCTAAACATGGTCAAAATGTAATCGAGGATTTTTTTTTTTTTAAATCGAGTACTTGAATTTAACTGAGGAATCATGACAGCCCTAATGTTAATCATGAAAAGGACAGCACATCAGCTTACCTAACTGGGCTTGGTTTCCATCAGACATCTGGATTAGAGCACTGTCCTTCTTATTGTAAAGGATCTTCACGCGCTGCACGTCACCGTAGACACCTTCGGTTAAGCAAGAGGCAGATGGAAGAGGGAGGGAAGGAGGAGGAGGAGAGGAGTGAACCAGGAAGGACAAGTTAGTGCTTCAGAAGCTCTGGTTCTGACATGAAAGGTGAAGATGATGGTACAAATCTTCCAAATTATCTACACCAAAGAGTCCAAAACAGTGTTTCTAACAGACACAACTTATTTTGATACGCCCTCCAAAAACAAGCTCATGTGATATGGCAAAGTTAAAATCAAAAGCCTACATGCAAAATAATCAACCATGCATTAATATAAGCTGTACATGAAGAGAGACAGATAGAGCAAGATAGAGACAGAGGCTTTGAAAGCCAAGGAAAAACAAATAAAAAAACAAATTAAAAACTATTTCAGTTGAAATTTGGCATTGTAGAACTAAACAAATTAAATTGTAAACTAAGAAACTGTTGTTACACTAGTGCCAGATTAATAACTAACCCTTAAATGATAAATGAAAGAGAAAACAAAAAAACAACTGAAATGAAATTAACAATAGATAAACGAAAAGAGGTAGATTGCTAACAATAACATACCGAAGAGGGTAAACAGACTTTGGGGCGTAACCATCTTTAGAAGGAGAGAAGAGCAAGCAGCGTAAGACAGGAAGAGAGAAGAGTCGAGGTAGAGCGGAGATGAACAGATCATCCATAACGGAGGGTGGTTTCCCGTAGAATGGTGAGGTGGTCATGGAGCATGGGTCAAGGCAGTTAATTGGGGCAAGTCGGTCCGAGGAGGAACATTTGTTTTGGTTCAGGCACAAAGCATGAATGGGTGGAGGGCGGGGAGACAGGATTGCAGGAGAGAAAGGGCCAACCAATCACAGAGGAGTCAGGAGAGGAGAGAATAGGAGAGAAGAGGAGAGGAGAGGAGAGGGAAGAGGAGGGGTTGGAAGCAGCGTGGGATAAAAGAAAAAAAAAAAAAAAAAAAAAAAAAAGGACAAAGTTGGAAGGGGGACAAAAATAATATACAGGTCAGTACATAGGAAATGCAGGAGTTTGGTCAGAAAATGGCAGGGTTCTCTTTTTTTTCTTTTTTGCTTCCCCCGACTATGTTTAACAGTGCCAAACGTAGTCACCCGAGACCGAACGTGGGCAGGGCACATTTACTCAGGCTAACTGCAGCACAGAAACGCCATGATTAGGACAAAGCATGCAGAGAGCGTGGAAGGCTTTTGGTATGAGAAAGCGTTAAAGGAAAGAACAAAACAAACAAAACATCAGCCTATAGCTGTAAAGGGGTGGGGCCATGCAGCGGGTAGGCATGAAAACCACCTTGCAGAGTTATGGCATCAATAGAGAGCACGTCATGTCGAAAACTCCACAAACCCACAAGTGTTTGGGAAAACAAAAACCATGATGGGGAAATTACTGGGACACTTCAAAAAGACAGAGAAATCAAAGTGAGAGAGAGTGTGAGAGAAATGAGAGAGGCGGGGTGGGGCTACCATGTTTCATACCAACTTTGAATAGCTTAGAGAGAGGCAGTGGAGCATCAGGAGAGGAAGAGAGAGATACAGCTTAGAGAGAAAAGACAGTTAGATATTACTTCCAGACAGAGCGCTTGTGAAAAGGTGCGAGGGAGAGAGAGAGATAGAGAGAGAGCCAGAGAGAGGGAAGAGGGGGAGAGATAAAGAGAGAGGAGAGACAGTGATCAAAATTTGCACAGAGGAGAGACTGCAGAGAGACCCTCCATTTTGACGAAAACCTTACTGAGAATGCTTTCAGTATATTTCTGCAAGTATAAATGTCACAATAGAGAACAAAGAGCTACAGCTTTAAAGTCATTACTAGCCGCTATCAATTCACTACTAACTGCAAATATACTGAAATAACATTAAACATAATTTATGAAATACACTGAGGATGGAAATGAGACACAGGTCAATCTGAAGTCATGTCAAGACAAGTCACCTGCTCATTGGTCAGTGTGTGTGACTCAGTACATCATACTCAATCTAAAGCACATTAGAAAAGTGACTGAAATGACTTTGAAATCAGCTTCAAAACATCCAGCAAAAGAGCAAAGTTAACATGGGAATGTGATTACAGTGTTTTTGGGATAAAGGAAGCCCTGATGATGTAATTAGTAGGGCTTGGCACAAATGTTTTGTTTTTTGCGTACTGTGACTCTGGGTTCACCCAAAAAATTCTGTCATCATTTACTCAGCCTCATGCTGTTTTAATTTAGATCCAATTTAGGCTTTTATTCACATATAAACACTGATCAGAGCACATACATGGAGTTAATCAAATACGGTAAACATGGAAGCTCAACCATGAGAACCAATGAGGTTTGCTCTGGCACATGAAGCAAGTAAGGTCGATTTTGACTGTGTAGGTACGCTGATAAAAGATTGGAAAAAGGCCTAAATAAAATCTGTTAATCATAAGGCTGGAGTTCACTACACAGCGTTCGTAGAGATACTGTAAAATAAAATTCCAGGACTTTCAAAGACTTCTTAAGCAATACTTTTTGATTTTCAAGGACTTAAAATCAGAGATCTCACTTATGGTTTGATGTTTTCTACTGAAAACAAAAAAGGCCCAAAAAAAAAGAAGGACCAAAGTCCCAATCTGAATTAAATGATCTATGCTCCGTGCTCCTAGGTTCCAATCTACAGTAAAAGATTAGCGAAGCCGCTCTCAAGTTCCAATCTGAATAATGATTCGAGAACCATCATTTCAGATCAGGACTCGGAGCGCAGATTGCGCATCATTCAATTCATGGAATGACTTAAACCGCTCTGAAGTTCCGATCTAAATCAACTGATTCGTTATACGCAAAGTTCCGGTCTAAATCAAATGATTCGCGAACCTGCTCCAAAGTCCTGATCTAAATCTTAGCTTCAAAATCATGTTGTGACACAATGCTTTTTAAATGGTTTTTAAAATCATTACAAATGAATGGCTCTTTTAATTTGATCTGGTTTTTGCTAAAGAATCACTTGAAAGGAAGAGAAGACACGAGTTTGAAATTGATCAGCGCGGTTCCAGCTTAAATGACTAACTCAATTGATTTGGTTCTTCTGTTCCTCTTTTTGTGTCTTCAGCCATGTTTACACAACACTGTCAGTACTACTACTGGTTTAGATCACTAGTTTTATGACATTAACTGAAAAAAAAAAAAAAAAGTGTGATTTTTGTTTTTACATTTTAATTCTGTGAATTTTGCATTATAAGATGTGTGCTTATTTAAAAAATCCGAACACTTATTTTATAGATGCATTGTCTTTCAATAATTCAAGCACTTTTAAAGTACCTCTTCAGAGTACAGCTGTTTTCAAGAGTTTTCCAGGCCTTAAATTACAAAAAGTCAAATTCAAGTACTTCAAGCACTTTAAACAAGAATTTTAAAATCTGAACAAATAAAAACCTGAATGAGGCTCATACACTGCCAAGCTTTCAAGACATTCTAAAGCAAAAACACACAGCCTCTGTCAATCATACACTATGTGATTTTTGTGAAATCCGACTACCCAAAACGGGCACAAAGTTCTGACTTTATGCAACCAGTGTCAGAGCATCCAGGCAATAAATTGGGTCAAAAATTTGGACAAAAGTTGTGTAATATTTTCCAGCTTTAAAGCGATCTTGCACCTTCAGAAGACTTGGATTAAACCACTGTTCATATTTTATTTTAACAAGTTCTTGAATTTTTTGACAAGTGAACATTTGGCTGCGTGAACTTTCAATGGATGAATAAAAATGAGAGAATATTAAAAATGTCTTCATTTGTGTGCTGAAGATGAACAAAAGTATTATGGATTTGGATTGACATTAAAGTGAGTAAACGATGACAGAATTTTGACAGACAAACGGTTGTCGAATTTGTATTTCACATTTTGTAATATTTTGGGCCATCACAGCTTAAAGCAAATATAATGCAACAATGTTGCAAGATTTGAAAAGGTGTATAAATTTAAATAATGAAAGCACATTTTTGGGCAGCTGTTGATGTTTAAAAATTTTTACTTGTGGCATGCATTAAAATGATCTTGCGGTTTTAGGAATTACATTGGTTCTTTACTGAAAAAATATTTAACAATTTTAAAATGTTTCATTAATGTTAACACTGCTCTGCTGCTAAATGTCGTGAAGGTTATGTTAAGGCCCCTCAAACTCAAAAATGATCTAACAGATGAGGACTGAACATATAAAACCTGAGACATACAGTGTACTGGTGACCTGATTGACATAATGAAAAGACTGTGAACAGAGAGAGCAGGGATATGTTTGTGTGTGTGTGTGTGTGCGCGCATGTTTGTTTGTTTTGTGGGGGTGTACTGACCTCGTCATTGAGATTGCTGACCAGGAGCACTCCGCCGGGTCCTGAATGCCCAGACAACGCCACCCTCCCTGCTGCTGCCGCCGCTGCCGCTGCTGCACTCAGGGGGCTGATGGCCCCTACAGAGAGAGAGGAGCAAAGAGGAAGGACCATGTCAGCCCACACAGCCCAGAAGAGCCCACAGCTCAGCAACTCAGACGGATCTGCCCTGTGGCCATGCATTCTACCTGTCTGCACCCACCACACCAAGCACATCCAGTTACGCAGCCAACACCACAAACTTCGGGCAAACCCACATCCCAGAGTCAATATCTGCCGCTAGGCAGATCGCTATCAGAACCGATTTCACACAGACTGGCGCTCTAGAGCAATATCCGAACAAAATTGCTTTTTGGGGCCTCTCTGCTTGCTGTAGTTGGCCGCTCAATAGGCCGCTCTGCTTTAGCTAAAGGGAACTTGTGTTTGGCAGTTTGGATTGCCAGTCTGTCTGAAATACGGGCCCCTAATTAGTGTGCGTGTCAATCTATTACGTCAGGCCCATAATGCAGAATGGAAGGGCTTATTGTTGCAGCTTCAGATTTTTGCTTTGACAAATAGCGACACTGTTTATGAATCCTGCATGTCAAGCCAGGACAAATGGTTGGGGTGGTTTCAACATGAAAGCCCTGCCAATTCTGACAGCACTGGAAAAGTCCCTGTCCTTCAGAAGGAAGAGCGCATTCAAGTAGGGTTAGAAAATCAAAAAGGAAAAAGGAAAGTAAATGGAAGCATAGGTACCTAGAGAAGATGGAAACCCTCCACCACTAGAGTAGGAAGTTACCATTCCAGAGGGAGTACCTACGGAGAACGTGTACAGTCAAAGTCTTACGGAATCAAACACAGACCGGGGGCCGTGGAAGCGGCAAAAAAAACGTAAAGCAACGTGTTTGAATGGCACATCAATTAGACGGGATTGCATTTCAGGCACCATTGACCCATTTTCCACTAAGAGCTTGAAAACTCTCATGAATCACAATAGAGGGGAAGCATTCACACCTCTACCCTGATCTGAAACCGAAGCTATGCAGACAGGAGATGATGAGGCATGTCAGAGAGTGACAGGGAAGATGGGTCTTAAAGGTGTGATTGAGCAACGTTTGCGTTTGAGGTACACACAACAGCGCTTTCTAACTTACCGAGCAGGGAGGTGGAATCTTTGCTGAGAGTGGCAGCCACAGATGGGTCCACGGGCGGCTGACCGTCTCCCGCGGGCAGCTCGGGCCGGGTGTAATCCCGGCTTTTGTCGTTGTTGTATTTCACATTCAGGTTGACCAGCTTGGAGAAGTCAATGCGCAAAGTGCAGCAGGAGTTGTATATGTTCTGGCCGTCCAAGGACTTCAGTGAAAGGAAGCGAAAAGAGATGAGAGCAAGACATTTGTTATTCTATGACATGGGTGAATAAGGATAAGAATAATTACAGCCAGCGCATAATGTTGGGCCCTGGCTCAAAGTAATAAAAACGCTCCTCTACAAGTAATGACAGCTGCAGTCATTTCATCACATAAATGAAAGAAAGGTACTAAACCAACATATGACTGGATCATAATTTGCCCGTGGCCATAACCATCACATTAAAAATCTCATAACACTGCTTTGGCACATCATTACACATTTATAGAGTTTGCGGTGGTTTCAATCCTCCTCTTCGTTCACTCACCAGTTTGGCCTGCTGGGCATTTACTGGGTCGCTGAACTGCAGAAGAGCCTGGAACTGATTATTTTTGGTAAATGTGATTATCTTCATGACGGTCCCAAACTTGGAGAAGATCTAAGAGAGATCAGTGCAAAGTCCTGTTAATTCAGAGCCATGAGAGTGTAAAAATACATTTGGCTGTTTTTTTTAAACTGCAGTTTATTCCAGACGGATGCCTGCTGTGGCCAGTGACCTGTTGGAGGACGTCCAGGGTGACTGGGTAAAACATGTTGTCGATGATTATTCGCAGTACCGGGCTGGGGGCAGGCGTTAACACACTCTCGCCGGCTGCCGAGCTTGGAGAGCCACCCTCCTGGACCGCGGACACCGCCTGCAGCACAGCCTGAGCTCGCTTCAGAAAGAAAGCGGGGGAAGCGATAAGGACTACACACTTTCGTTGCTCATATAATTTTAGTAATGAAAAATTTAACAAGAAGGAGTGCATTTTCTAACCTGGTTGAGCGCACTGTCAGTCTTAAGCTCTTTGTGGTTGGAGTACTGAATGAAGACTGGGACATTGCGCACTTGGGGTGTAACAGCTGTGTAGTAGTTCACCATGGTAACAGCTGCTTCCTCTGTTCCTAGCTCCAAAAATGCCTAATTGATGGAAAGTGTTCAAAATGAAGAAACAGGCTCTTTTTCCAAATGAATGAGCAAAAACTTTGTTCGCCCAATTTGAAAAACAGATTTAACAAGACATTTTAAACACTAAATTGAATTTCAGAAAATCTCTCTCATTGCTATCACAACAGGAGCTTGGTTTAACGTTCCTCACCACCATCCCCAATCACATACCTGATTTTTGCCTTTAAGCATCAGGATATTAGTGACCTTTCCAAAAGGCAAACCCAGAGCGATGACCTCAGTCTCGGAAACCTCGTTAGGGAGTTTCCGGATATGAATGACTCTGGATGGTGGGCTATCCATGCTGTCCTCCACCCTCAGTTTCTTACTGTCACTTCCATTAGCTGTCAAATAAATTAGAAATACACCTGTATTTCAAAAGCTTTTTTTTTTGGATGATATTTAATTAAATAACTTGGATAAACTATATATTATTTGCCAGTAACTGGGGAAATGATCTTCAATACAGATGTACAGTTTTTATTCAAGATCATCCGCTGTATGACATTTTCCATATTCTGTTTCATGAATAAGCAAAAATGTGGTCAAAATGTTATTTGTATATGACTATAGTGTCCTTTCACATTGGATGTGGTCTCGTATTCTGCTAGCACTTGTTTTAATTGCTGCCTTGTGTATATGTGTCAAATGATTTGGGTCATTTTGCTGTGCCTTGATGTTTTTTAGCATCTCACACCATGAGCATCACATTTTGAAGACAGCATGTCATGTGAAAAGCTGTTTTAGAAGTATAATCTCACATTCATCTTAAGTTTTGTTGTTTACTCTTTGCATCTCCATATCATTATTTGTAATAGAAGACATCCTGAGTTAAAGCCACCTCCTTTCTAAGAGTTTTCATATACAAACACTTACTATCCACCTTTTTTCCCATAAGAGTGGGCGTGGACATTTGTAAATTTTATGGGTTTGGCTTCCAGTCTCATCCACTTTCAGATATTTTTAGCTGTACAGAACCGCTCATTTTGCTGCTTGATATTACAAACTGGTGTGTCTTACCATATTATTTTAATGTATTGTCTTAATTACGAACACACTGGTTTGTAGTGCAAACAGTTTTACAGTTTATAGCACATTGTTATTTTTCTTATTTCCCTATAGCAGCTAATGAACCGGAAGTCTTGCCCATAAGCTTACTTCCACATTGAAGAAAAAGGTGGATAGTTTGCTAGTGAAATAAGCAAATAATTGAGACCTTTCCAATGATATATGACATATGTGTGTACACAGCATACTATACATTGACTTGAAATGTTTTTAATCAGGTGAGTGGTTTTAGTTAATGGCCACTCCAACTGAAAGAATTAAAAAAAAATATTCACTTATCAGTTATCAGATGATCCCACATTTCTTATGTTGACTTTACAAAAAAAAAAAATGCAAACAGTGGAATTCTACAGATTGGATTTAAATGTGGTAAAAATGTGTTCTAATAGTAGGGCTGGACAATAATTCAATATCAACATAATCACAACATTTTTTTTTCAATAAAGGTGATATGACTTTTAAAGATTTCCAATATTTTAATATACATAACAGCATCTGTCACTATCGGTGTTCCCATTAGCCTTCAAACTGCGCAAACTAAAAATTCCGAACTGAAATTTCGCTACAAGTTCACAGCAACTCCCACATATCGCTAATAGGTTCTTACGCTCACATGAGGTGGATTTTAGGCAATTCGATGAAGCACTTTTGCTGTCACACCATGTCTACAATAAAAGAGAGAGACGCGGCACCACAAAATACTATAGAACCCATTATTATCAGTGATACTGTCTACACTGGATGCGGCACGGCGCAACACAACAAATCCCCAACAGAAAAATGATGCCTCGTTCCATTTATGATGTACTGACACAAAGTTCAAATGATTTGCAATGGTCGCTTTGTCACGTTTAGTGCAGACAGCCTTAAGCTGTCACAGCGCGGTGTAGAGAAGGTTTAGAGTAATAAGCATATATTAAAATTTAAAGATATTAATATTAACAAGGTGAATCTGAGAGTCTTGTGTTTATTTGACAATGATTCCTCATTTCTTGTTTGTATAAAGGCTAAATACAAACAAAAGGTGAACATTAATTCATTTATACCATTTTTATTTCTAAAATATTATATATTTTTAACAGAGGAGGTTTCATAGACTTGGCAAATTAATTTTTCAAGTTTGTAGGTACAGTCATCCATTGTGGACATTCTGAGGCTTTTTTTAACATTGTTCATATGAACAAAAATTAAGAAATATATTGTGATATAAATTTTGTCCATATCATCCAGCCCTATCTAACAGAGAGATAGTTTCTGTCCTTGATTATGAATGGACAAGCCACATTTGAAACAGTAATAATATACTCTTTAAACACACACCTGTGACCTACTGTACCACTGCATCTGAGTGTTGCTGTGTTGATAAATGTTTGCTGAAGAACTACACTGCTTGGCAGAAGAATTATTTTTTGTTTTCAATCATTTTATTTTTGCTGCCTTGTGCATATTCTATGAAACCTTGCCAGGTATATATTATTGCACTGCATTTTATGAACGCAATAAGGCCCATGGTTTGTAGCAATTTTAGAGCAGCTGTTCTAAAATAGCTTCTTGGGGTTTATTGCTTTAAAATGGCACTACATTCTAGACACGTATAAGTAATGGGGGCAAAGTTCTCAAATCTGTGGCATTTCAGTGGAGTTTTCATTATTTGTATTCATGTGGGCCTAGTTTTCAGTTATCAGTTTCACACCAAAAATCTATATTGATGCACCCAGTTTACAGTTTTTCCCCCTCTTACCAGTGACTGAAGAGTTTGGACTGTTGTACAGACTGCCAGACAGCAATTCATCTGAGCTTCTCTAGAAAGACACAGATGTACACTGCAAATTCAGTAAACCATTCAAATGATTAAAATGATGTATAAGTCATATAACTTTAAAGTATTCCATTATTCACATTACCCCAAAATAATATAGACCTGTGGGTACGGTTACACTCTCAGATTCATTTATACATATCAGATGTATTTTGACAAAATATCTTAAAATTAAGTTAAGACAAGTAAAGCAAAAAGCACTTACCTTCACACCAACTGCAACATCACTTGCAATGCTGAAGAGAGAAAAACAGAAAAATGTCGATAAATTCTGGGCTGTTTGTTCTGTTATACATTCGAAGTCACATACACATCTGAACACATAATGTCACCAGCACACTAATTTCCTATTTACAGATATTACAGTATAATAGTATAACAAGATATACATTTTAAGGACCTCTCAAGTGTGGACAGTATTGTCAGCAGTTTGTAAGTTATACAAATAGCAGTTATAAGAGGCTTAATAATGCTTGTACAAAATTGAGTTGAAAAGCAAATTGTGCCTAATAAAGTCGTATTCAGTAACGGCAAATTAATATTCAGCTCTTGGATGAAGCGAGTGACCGTTACGTTTCAAACAAAGAAAATCGGACGCGCCCGCACTCACAGCAACAGTACCGTTAGCCGCGGAGCTACACTATATTACAAGCCCCTGTTGTTCACATAATACGAAACACTTCATACACTGATATTAAATTATTCTGTATGCTGTTGGTTGATATTATGTATAAACAACGCATCTATTTCGCGGTAAAATATGATCTGCGGAGCTAGCATGCATTTGTTATGATTAGCCGACGTTGGCTTATGCATCACCAGTCTGCGCGAGCGGCCTTGTCAGAACGCTTAAGATTGCGACTAAACTCGTTTCAGAATGAACTGAAGCTACTGTCATGAATTGTATTTTTCTCTTATTCTGTAAACAACGCAGTCTTACCCGTCCATTGCAGGGAAAACGTTCTTCACGGTGTGATACTGATCGCAGGAGCAGAGGAGCCTTCAACACACGCGCGTAACTATGCAAAATGGAGGAGAGTCTGTTATTCACGAAGTCTCCCGAACACAGCCGAGACACTGCCGAACCGACGAGCACATACTCAGAGCGAGCTGGATGACTGACATTACAAGTTTATCATCAAAAACAACAACAACAATAATCGTTTTCAGAAATATCAAGAACTCCAATCGCTATTGAAATCTGGAAACATTACTACTTTCTTGGAAATATCATGGGAATTTAATAACATGTTTAAATTCATGGACATTTCTGTAGTGGTTGTACATTTCTTTGGTTCACAGAGGTTTTAAAAGCCTTTTTGGGCACTTATGCAGAAACCATGAATTAGCCTACAAAAATAATAGAAATAAAAGAAAAGAATAATTTTGACAGAGATCTGACAATGTTTTTTATGCAAGACTTTTTATTTTAGGCCCATATCTAACATCTTAATTCTGCACTGTAAATTGTATCATTTTTACAGAAAAATGGCACAGTAAAAACCTGCTGGCTCAATAACTAAGTTGTAGCGTAACTTATAGCAGAAAAATCAGTAAAATTTTCACAGTGCCTACATATTTACAGTCATACATATTTATTAGTTATAGGGATAGTTCACCCAAAAATGAAAATTCTGTCATTAAATAGGCTACTCACCCTTATGTCGTTACAAACCGAAGACCTCTGTTCATCTTCGGACTACAATTAAGGCATTTTTGATGAAATCCGAAAGCTTTCTGACCCAGCATAGATAGCATCATGACTTACACATTCAAAATTACAGTTAAACCACTGATTTCACATGGACTATTTTAACAATGTTCTATAACTTTCTAGGCCTTTAACATGGTAGTTGTGTTGATTAATATGCAGGATCAGAAAGCTCTCGGATTGCATCAAAAATATCTTAATTTGTGTTCTGAAGATGAACGAAGGTCTTACAGGTTTGGAACGACATGAGGGTGAGTAATTAATTACAGAATTTTCATTTTTTGGATGAATTATCCCTTTAAATGGTTTTGTTTGGTTTTATGTTTGTTATCAATACTGTACGATAGGATGTTATGTGCTACATATTATGTTATTTAGTGAATATTTATTTTAATATTTTAGTGCCATGTGTTACCCTGTTACCCAGTTACCCTGATGGTGTTTTGTCTTTGTATGATCCTGTGCATGTCTACAACAATGGCTGGCGAACTCCGCTCCTGGAAAGCCGCAGCCCTGCAGAGTTCAGCTCCAACACTAATTAAAACTCACCTGCCTGTAGCTTTCTAGTAACCCTTCAGACCTTGATTAGCTTGTTCAGGTGCGTTTGATTAGGGTTGAAGCAGGGGCTGCGGCTCTCCAGGACCGACGTTCGCCACCCCTGGTCTACAATATAGGCCAGGTTTTATGGCAGGCCACGGTGAACTGATTTATTATGTGGCTTTCTTGTACTACGTGTATTATTATTATGTTTATCAGCTTGGTATATTAACGTTATATCACTTAATGAAATATACAATTATAAGTTGTAATATATATAGGCACACTCTCTAAAAAAAATGTACAACAGCTTGTCACGGCAGTACCCTCAAAGGACATCTTTGCACTTTATTCCTAAAGGGTGCATATTTGTAACTATTAGTAGTAGTAGTACTAATATGGATCCTTAAGATAATAATTTGCACTTGCATGGTACTAACATGCACCCTTTATGTACAAAGATGTCTTATTGAGGGTGCTGCCCCAGTGACAAGCTGTTGTACCCCTAAAGGTGCAATTTTTCTATTTTTTTTTTTCTATTTTTTATTTTACATTCTAGCAAGCACACCTGCCATTTTATTACAGTAAATTTAACAGGATTTTTTATTTAATTTAATTTTTTTTTACAGCATGCACTTCTTTGGAATTCAAAATAATGTTTTATACTACAGATGGACATTATGGCAATAATATGAATGAAATATTAAAGAAATAGTTCATCTAAAATTTTAAACATACTCATGTAGATAAGTTTGTTGCTTCATCAAAACAAATTCTGAGAAATTTAGCATTAGATCACTTGTTCACCAGTGGATTCTCTGCAGTGAGTGGGTGCCCTTAGGCAGAACCTGATTCTACCAAGTACGACATGTTCCTGGATCAACATCTTTGTTGACCCTGGAACAACATTGTGATTAACCAATCAGATTTGAAAAAACAGTTTATAGTTTTTGTGAAGTTTAGGCTTACAATCAGTGTTTGGTGGTTGTACATCAGTGTCATTCATCTATCATTTCCCCTGATTTTAGGGATTACTCATGGGTAAGTTCAGGTTTAGGTGTAGGGATGTGGTCAAGATTAAAATGTTGGATTAAAATGTTGTTCCAGGGTCAACAAAATATGTTGACTCAGGAACACATCTAACTCAGCAAAATCAGGACATGCTGCCCTTAGAATGAGAGATCAAACAGCTGATAAAAACATCAAAATAATACATGTAACACAAGTAATCCACACAACCCCGGTCCATCAATTAAAGGAGAAGTTCACTTTCAGAATAAAAAATTCCTGATAATTTACTCACCCCAATGTGATTCAAGATGTTCATAGAAATTAAGGTTTTTGAAGAAAACATTCTAGGATTTTTCTCCATATAGTGGACTTAAATGGTGGCCAAAGGGTTGAAGGTCCAAACTGCAGTTTTAATGCAGCTTGAAAGGGCTCTACACAATCACAGCCAAGGAATAAGGGTCTTAAAGCAAAACAACTGGTCTTAAAGGGGTGGTTGACTGGCTTTTTTTCTAGGCTTGATTGTGCTTATGGGGTGCAGTCTAACATGTGTTAATGCTTCGTTTTTAGAAAGTGTTCATAAACGTCACACCCCTCACATGCGATCTAGTTGTATTGTAAACGATGGCTTCGTTAATATTGCTTATCAATTTGAGCCCGAATGAGACCCAGAGAATATTAGTGAAGAGGATCACCGCAGAACCTGTGCAACCACGGCTCTTACAGGACGTTTCAGAATGGTATGTGTTTTTGTTTGTTGTTGTATCATACTTTTAGATACGATATATATGGTTTTATCCTGATTAAAGCTTTAATACAGCAGAATACATGATTGCGCTGTAGCAGTTTTGTAAAGTAATTGTTTTTTTTTTGTAACAGTAAGAAGTGTTTGCCAGCAAGTATTGCTCACTACCACAGCAACTGCGTGTGCGTCCTTGTTTAATGCTTCTCGTAGCTATATGGAAAATATCTGTCTGTCTGTACACATGAAGTGTATAATACGAGGGCACAATCGCGGGTCCCCCTTGGCAGAAACCGTGAACCCGGGGCACCTAGACTGGACCGAAAGGGCAGAGCTCAAAGGGGCAGGAGGGCTCGAGCGGGGGTGTGTGAGAGAGAGGGAGAGACAGAGAGAGAGAGACACACACACAGAGATGCAGAGCAGAGGGGATGCAAGGTCCACTTCCAAAACAACAATTTATAAATAATTTACTCACCCCCTTGTCATCCAAGATGTTCATGTCTTTCTTTCTTCAGTCGTAAAGAAATTATGTTTTTTGAGGATAACATTTTTAGCATTTATCTCCATATAATGGACTGCTATGGTGCCCCGATTTTGAACTTCCAAATGCAGTTTAAATGCAGCTTCAAACAATCCCAAATGCAGTTGTAATCGATCCCAAGCAAGAAGGGTCTTATCTAGAGAAACGATTGGTTATTTTAATAAAAATAATACAATTTATATACTTTTTTAATGTCAAATGCTTGTCTTGTCTTACACTGTAAAAAATAAAAAACACAATTTGTTGAGTCAGCTTAAAATAATTTGTTACCCTGCTGCCTTAAAATTTTAAGTTGATTCAACTCAAATATCTAAGTTGTCACTTAGTATAATTTAACATTTCAAGTTGAATAAACTTTTTTTGAGTTGACTGAACTTAAAATTTTAAGGCAGCCAGGTTACAGATTATTTTAAGTTGACTCAACAAATTGTTTTTTACAGTGTACTCTGCCTGGACTGTTTTTGTTCCAGTTCATGACAGTTAGGATTTGTTGAAAACCTCCCATCTCATGTTCTCCTTCAACTTCAAAATCGTCCTATATCGCTGTTTTACCTTTTTTGTTAAGGGTGTTTGATCTTCTTTGCATGTTCACTTTGCAAAGACTGGGTCAGTACTTCTGCAGCAATGTAGGTTGATTTTGAAATGATTTTTGAAGTTAAGGGAGAAAATATGATCAGAGTTTTTGACATTCCCTAACTGTCTTTTGAGATTAAAAAGTATTTAAATTGTATTTTTTTAATGAAAATAACAGATCACTTCGCTAGATAAGACCCTTCTTCCTCGACTGGGATCATTTACAACCGCATTTGGGATCCTTTAAAGCCACATTTAAACTGCATTTTGGAAGTTCAAAATCAGGGCACCAAAAAAATACAGAAATGTTTTCCTCAAAAACATAATTTCTTTACGACTGAAGAAAGAAAGACATGAACATCTTGGATGAAAAGGGGTAAGTACATTATATGTGAATCTTTGTTTCGGAAGTGGACTTCTCCTTTAAGGACTGCTGTTTTACAACATTGATTTTGAAACTTGTAAATCCATTAGAATCATTAGACAGAATCGCGATTCATATATGAATAGATTTTTTTGTACGCCGCTAGTTTTGACAACATGGCAACAGCTCTTCCTCTTTTTGTCTTTGGCGGCAGGGTTTATGTAAATATCTGGGTTTATGATGTCACCAACCCAGAAAGTCCTTTTTGTAGGCAACAAACTGCCATAAATTTAAAAGACAATATCTCTGTTTGCATTAAACTTTTAGCCATGCAACTTTGCAGATATTGTTTATGCTCATACAGCAACATTACACACTCACTGTAGTTAGTGAAATCACAAATGTGAATCACAATCAACCACCCCTTTAAAACAATAAAAACTTTATATACATTTTAACCACAAATGCTCATCTTGTACCAGCCAGACGAAGAAATAACCGCATGTGACCTTTACATAATGCATGAATATGTGCATCGCAGAGCTAGTTTAAGATGAGCGCTCGTGGTTAAAAAATATATAATTTTTTACTTTTTGTATGAAAATGACCTAAGACCCTTATTCCTCAGCTGGGATCGCGTAGAGCCCTTTGAGGCTGCATTGAAACTGTAGTTTGGACCTTTAACCTGTTGAGCACCATTTGTTTTACTATGCTTCTGGTTAAAGTACAGGTTCTCTATTGTTTAATATTGCTTTCTCCAGTGAAAAAGTAGTCTTGTAAGTCTTATGAGCATTGTTTATAAGTCCAAAACAGTTCACATTTTGATTGGAGAGGACAACAGGGAATGGACTTTTTCACTGGAGGAAGTATATTTTGGTCAGAAATCCACATTTTAAAGTTAAAACCCCTCAATGATTTGTTTCTATAAACACACCTTTTTCACTTTGCAAAGTGTTAACTGATGGACTGGAGTCGGATCAATTCCTTGTGGTTTAATAGTGATTTTTTTTTATCAGCTGTTTGGACACTCATTCTGACGGCACCCATTCACTACAGAGGATCCATTGTTGAGAAAGTGATGTAATGCTAAATTTCTCCAAATCTGTTCCAAAACTATTCCTTTAAAGCAAGTGGGGAAAAAAAGCGTAGACACCTCGGTGCTCAAATATCAACTTGAGCGACCCTTTCTGTTCAGCTCAACAGTAGCAGCTCAGTGACCCTTTAAACGATGTTGCAGATTGCCGTGAGATCATCACACTTCGCTGTTCTGAGAGCCCACAGGGAAAATGCAATCATTCTCTGGACGGAGGGGGCCAGCCGGCTTCAACTGACCACAGATGAAAAGATGTTTACTACACATTTCTGCACCAAATGTAACAGCTTGGCCTGAGCATCATTATATACCCTGTATTGATTTCCAATAGCCAGCACATGTGACTGTTGCCTCTGGGGCCTTGGTCACCAAGTGAATTGGGAGCTTGCAGTCCTTTGTCACTGAATCAGATTATTGATGAGAGAAGTGGGCCTTCTGGCTATAGTGTTTCATATAACCTTTACCTAACCCTCCTCGTCTGCTTGTCCAACACCAGTTCGGCCGTCTGTGGAAAACTGCCAGTCCTTGTGGGTGTCCACTATTTCTGTGAACCTTGCAGAAACGAAGCAGAGCTAATGCTATTGTTAAGAGGTCACAGTGTGAATATACATGACTCTGTGGTTACCGTAAGGTTTGCTGCAGGGCTCGGTCTGCCATGGTTACCTGATATAGCGTTTCCTTAATTATTCAAACAGCGCTGCGCATCTCATTTAGTCTGAACTCAGGTGAACTGTTCGATACGGTGAACCCGCTGACCCCTCTGTAATCACTACAATCTGTTTGCCTCTGTTGATTAAAGCCTTTTACAACATTCTCAGAAGACCTGTATGCACCCAGAGGACCGGGAAGGGTAATAACGACACAAACAGGACCATAAACAGGACCATTTTCCAGCCTGAGTCTTTGTGTTACAGTCCTTTTTGTCAATATTCATTTCATATTAATAGAGAATGCTTTTTACCCTCTCTTAATAGTTAATATCTTCACCCGTGACCTTGAATGTGACTTCCTTTCGTAATATAACTTTTATTCCTCCTTGTATTCTCCATTTGGATCAGTTTCTCCATTTGCTTGTAATTCAAACCCACGTTCGCCGTTTTCAATCTCATTTGGTCAATACAAGTCTTGTTAGTGCCTCAGCTTTGTGAAAGTATTACAGATGTGTATAAAATATATTTTCTCTTCTTATATGGATACAATTGTGTAGTTAATACAAAATATTTAATGTGGTTACTAAATAGAGTGATAGATCATGCAAAAATGAACACAAAAAGAATGCAAAAGAAGATATTTTAATGAACATTGGGGCCCAAAACAACATAGACCTTAGGGTAGTGCTATATTTCATTCATGAGAAAATAAAAATGAAGCTGTGTTGATAGAAGTAGTGTGCTCAGTGGTTACGAATGTAGTCTAACAACATGCCAATTGTTCATCTGACAAAACATCTTTCTCAAAAAATGTTAAGTATAGACAAAAACTCCATAACACAGCTTTGAAAATTGTGAGTTGTGAAAACATACGATTTAGGAGTCTTATACAGTACATGCCAGTGAAGTCTGTAAGACTGCAAGGTCTATTAGAACGCAAAAGACATTTTTTAATGTGATTTTATGCTGTCTAAAGATGAAAGAAAGTAATGAAAGAAAGAGATCTTTTAGTATTTATATAATATTATTATTGTAGTGGACAGCACATTCCAGGGCCCGGTTTATGGCAAGAGCCCTCCCTGACCACAATACTGGACATAGGTTTGCTACAGTTTGATTGGATCTTGGTGAACTAACATAAACAGACTGTCCAACGGCATCAGATAAAGATGCCAGGACAACAGCCAGACACCTCTTAGAGCACAAGAAGACCACCTTTGGTGCAAAGCCCAGGAAGGACAGAACTTCCTATTGGTCAAAATGCAGTTTGTGCCCTTCACCCACCTTGAGACTGATTCCTAAGGGTTTGGCCTGTGACTGACCATAAAAATTCCTTAGGACCTCCAGATGCAGCAACAGTGGGTGAAACTAAGAGAGATCATGGAGATCCATCCAAATCCATTCATAACTATGTTTTCAAACCTTAAAACTGACTACACTACAACACACACATTTTATACTTATTCAGAGAAATAAGTATTCCTTGTGACAGCAATGTGTAGTGCAACACCTTACACAAACTTAGCTGTTAATGGACAAATGAATGAATGCATGACAGTTCAATCTTCTCCCATCATGTTTGGACTTAATGTGTTCGTAACATTGCCAAATGCATTCTGGTTATGGTTTGGAAAGTGATAAATGCACCGCTAAAACTTTAGTGACACTTTTCTAGCTTTGTGTTTGGACTATGCAAATAAATTCCACAGGAGGAAAGAAGGGTGGACCACCACGTGTCCCCCCACTCTGATGGAACCAGCCAATCACAGCATGGAAATGGAGAAGCGCCAAATTGCAATCTCCTCCTCATCGGAAAGGGATAAAGGTACCCTTCCAAAAGACACTCCTTGTTCTGAGTCTAAGTCCTGTAAGGGATGAGACAGAAACAGATCACCTTCATTCTGAGTCTCCCATCCAGTGAGACGATAGCAGATCAACCTTCGTTCTGAGTCTGAGACCTGTGAAGGAATAGACACCAACAGAGCAAACCAGTTCTGAGTCTGCTACCCGCGAGGGAAGGGACTATAGCAGGATACACGGTTCTGAGTCTCCCGTTCAGAGAGACAGTAACAGATACACCGTTCTGAGTCTGAGTCTTGTAAAAGAAAGGACACTAACAGAACAACCTTCGTTCTGAGTCTCCCATCCGGTGAGACGATAGCAGATCAACCTTCGTTCTGAGTCTGAGACCTGTGAAGGAATAGACACCAACAGAACAAACCAGTTCTGAGTCTGCTACCCACGAGGGAAGGGACTGTAACAGAAACACCCTGTTCTGAGTCTGAGTCCTGGAACGGAAGAGACAGAAACAGATCACCTTCGTTCTGAGTCTGCCACCCGTCAGGGTGAGACCATAGCAGAAACACCTCCATTCTGAGTCTCCGGCCTGCAAAGGTGAGACAACAACAGATACCAAGTCCAAGTCTCCAGCTTTTGAGGCAGCAACAGATACGACCACGTTCTGAGCCTCTAGCCTGCGAGGAAAGAGATAATCTACGTTCAGAGTCTTTGTCCAGCGAGACAACAATTGATGCAGCACGTCCTGAGTCTCCATCCTAGAGAGACAAAGCGGATTGACCAAGTTCTGAGTCTCTAGCCCAGAGAGGCAGAAGGCACACAGACATTTGCAACAAGGTTAAGCTCCGGCGAGCAAACCTTCACTTCAGGTACTTTTGCTTGCGTGTTCCAAGCTAAGGACCTTCAGCACCTACTCCAGGGCACATCTGCGTGTTCCAGATCTTAGGACCCTTGGTGCTCCAGGAGATCAGCATCCTACAGCGCTTCATCTTCAAGGCTGTCGAAACGGATTCCTGCTCCTTTCCCCACTGTACTGCCACCAGCGCAACCAATGGAAGAAGTCGCCGCCACCGGACTGCTCACTCAACCACAGCGAACGTAAATATCACTTCCAAACCTCTTCCAGAGACCTTGGTATTGTTGTATATTATCAGTATATGATTTTCTAATTTACATTAGATATTATATAGCTGATTGCAGTTGATAACAAATTACATGTATTTGTTTGATGCATAGTAAGGTTATTCACCTTATTTGTTTCAGAATAGCAACAGTTTATCTTTCCAGATAACGTAGCTCTGATAGAGCAACTCCCAACATAATCACTTGCTTTTTATGCATCTTATGCACTTTATTCCTTTTTCATTCATGGTATTCATTTAGTAGCTGTTGATTACTCTTGTCTATCTTTTGTTAATAAAATTTATTTTATTACAACTTGTGTCTTCCTTGTGTTGATAATACAGAAGAGGTTCTACAAGTTAGAGATCCCACCAATCTTTCTTATGTGATGTACTCATAACCACACATTAATTGACACGTGATTCAAGAATCATAACGTCAGCTGTGACATGAGTACCCATCACTACCGTATTTCACCTCCCTAGGTTGGCGAAAGCTAAATTCACTGCCTTAATTGGCATCCCTAGGTTGGCGAAAGCGAAATTTATTACATTATATTTAATCATTTAAATTAGCTTTTCTATTTTCAGGTTTCATATCTTATTAGAATTTTATGCTTTTGATATTTTTATTGTTTTTTTTTTATTGTCTTTAAATGTCTTTATATTTAAAATATTTTTAAAAGTTTGAACTTTTAACTTTTATGTTTTTTAACTTAAATTTTTTTCTTACATCTTATATTTAGGGGTTCAAGCGCGTAACGCTGTAATTGTTAGAAGAGTCATGGATAAGCGATTTCCATGTAAAACTGATGATGCAGACTGAACCTTAAGTCGTAGAGACTTGAAACTTGGAGGGATGGTAGTACTCAAACCACCTACAACGTGAACGTGATTGTCCCAATCAGCCTGACGGGGGCACTACAACGATCAAACTCAAGTGTCTTTTGTTTTTGGAATCCTTGGCTCATGCTGAACAAAACACATGCTAGGTGATTGTGAGCTAGCAAAATTTTGCATTATTTTACATTTTTTGCAAAACATACTTTTGCGCCATTAGATATTATATAGTGAGTTTTCCTCACATACATGCGATATGATAGACCTCCTCGTTCCGAACAACTTTGCCTCTAGTGTCAGGGCTCTGCCCTGGCAGCTTTGTCTGTGTTGTCTTTGTTTAATGTTTCTTTGTTTGTCTTGTGTCTTAACACATTGCTTTGTCTTTGTTTGTGTCTACCATGTGTTCCTGTGACCCTGCCTCCTTGTTTCCCTTGGCCACGCCCTCTTGTTTAGCCCTTGTCTTGTCCTCGTTTCTTTAATTGTGCCCACCTTGTCCTCGTGTACTTTCCTCCCTTTATATGGTGCTGTTTTTCCTCTTGTGTTTTTGGGTTTGTCTTGTGCCATAGAGATAGCTACTGGCTTGCTGCTTGATATTCCAGTCCTGTGCTGTTATTTGAGTATCCTTGCTGCAGTTTTCTTCCTGTTGTTTTTGGTCTTGAACTGAAGTTATCTTACTTTACTTACTTGTAATATTTTCTTTAGCTGTTTATCAGTTTTTGGTCTAGTCTTGTTTCTCTTTGGGTTTTATACTTTAGTTAATTAGTCTAAACTTAGTTGGTTGCTTTACTTTTTTGGATTCTTTGCTTTACTCTTTTACTCTTTATTTTGTTCTTTTTTTTTTTATTACATAATGATATGTCTCCTTGTGTTGTGCTGATGTGTGTGTGTGTGTGTGTGTGTGTGTGTGTGTGTGTGCGCCTGGTATTTATCATGTTATGGGGACCAAATGTCCCCACAAGGATAGTAATACCAGTAAATTTTGACCTTGTGGGGACATTTGTGAGGTCCCCATGAGGAAACGGGCTTATAAATCATACAGAATGAGTTTTTTTGAGAAAATAAAAGTGTGCACAGTCTCCTGTGAGGGCTAGGTTTAGGTGTAGGGTAGGTGTATGGCGATAGAAAATACGGTTTGTACAGTATAAAAACCATTACGCCTATGGAATGTCCCCATAAAACATGTAAACCCAACATGTGTGTGTGTGTGTGTGTGTGTGCACCTGGTATTCATCACGTTATGGGGACCAAATGTCCCCACAAGGATAGTAATACCAGTAAATTTTGACCTTGTGGGGACATTTGTGAGGTCCCCATGAGGAAACAGGCTTATAAATCATGCACAATGAGTTTTTTTGAGAAAGTAAAAGTGTGCACAGTCTCCTGTGAGGGCTAGGTTTAGGTGTAGGGTAGGTGTAGGGCGATAGAAAATACGGTTTGTACAGTATAAAAACCATTACGCCTATGGAATGTCCCCATAAAACATGTAAACCCAACATGTGTGTGTGTGTGTGTGTGTGTGGTTGGGGTTTTTTTTCCTTCCCCCAGTCCTGCTCTATCAGCCTGAGACTCCTTGCCTGTTGGTTCTCCAGGGCAGCCTGCCAACCAAGCCTGGTGCTGAGAACCTAATCTCTGATACTGGCCTGCTTTGAATCTTGTCCCTCTGATTGCACGCTCAGCTGTTTGCTACTCTGATCGTCTCCCCATTCTTCTGCCTGGTTTTGCCACCGACTGGGACTGTTCTTCAGACTGTATCTCTGGAGGCTTAATTCTCTTCCTGCTGGTTGGAGCTGTCACAAGATTGTTCACCCCTGAACTTGTCTTCAATAAATATTTGTTTGTCTCACTCACTCTGCATTTGGGTCCCTTCCTGCTGACCTTGACATCTAGAATCACTGCTGTCAGTCAAACTTATTTTTAATAGTTTTAGTTTTTAGTTAATAACATTATTGGTAAATGATGACAGATTTTTCATTTTTGGGTCAACTATCTTTTAACTTCAACTTGATTTTTTTTTTTTTACTGTTCAGAAACATGACAAGGATTTAGTGCGCTACTAAGCAATTTGTGATTACTTTTCACTGGTGAATCAAATTATATCAAGTCTGGAAATTACTTATAGATGTTAATTAGAGATCTCATTAGAATGCTCAATAAAAGCTTAATAGTTCACTTTAAAGATTAAGTTAGATTCTGTGCTGTCATTCTTCTGTGGCCCATACTGAATAGGTTCTCTTGATGCTGGTTAAATAAATCAATTCTTTATTCCAATTAGATGCTCCAGTGTCTTTGTTCTCTTACTCTTTGTCGTCTTTGGGCCTGTGGTGTAGTATTATCCTGCTTTATTTTTCTGTGTGACCTCCAAGACAAAACAACACACCAGCAGCGGTCTATCACCAGCACTGTGTTGTGGGAAAAAGAAGTAAAATACAGAGATGTTATGGTTAACATCTTCTGACATAGACAGTCCCTTTTGTAAGAAAACATCAGTTGAAGTAAAGAAAAAGGAAGTGTCATTACCAGGTGAATACACAGATATTACACTCACAGTCTTGTTGAGCCGAGTGGCCTTTGGGAGTGACGGCTTGTGATTTCAGACGTGTCTGTTGAAATGTCAGGGCACTTCACATTTCCGCCCTGCTTCCTTCAGCAGGCCACCACCTCATCTTGCAGACAGGACAGTAGTGTTGAGATTTCCTCCGCTGGCCTGCCATGCACTGCTCTGCTATAATGGGCTGCGTCCACTGGGCTCCTGACCTTGCTTGATGGATGAGCTTTAACATACAGTAGAAGACAGAAGATGAAGAAAAGTTTCTTTTTTCTAGGCACAAGACAAATACTGTACTTTGCGGTAATTGAGATGATATTTCTATATCATCAGACAAGTGATGTGAAACGACAGTGTTCTTATGGTTTGTTGTGCTCTCTACAAATGGAAGTGATTCTTGAGCTGTAATTGCTGCTTTTCCATGCAGAAATCAATTCAATGCTCTAAGGATGAGAGGTTCAGCAGGGAGAGTGTTTGGTTTAAAAGCTGTTTGGCATTATACATTGTCATGGGCATTTATAATAACATTCAAAACTTTAAAAAGTTCAACACTGTGTTATTGTAAGTATTTCTGTTTCAAGTAAATGCTGTTCTTTTGAGCATTCTATTCATCTAAGAATCCTGAATTTTTTATCGCGGTTTACACGAAAATATTATGCAGTACAACTGAGCAACAAATCAGCATTTTAGAATGATTACTAAAGGATCATGTGATTGACAGGCGATCTGACCAGTCATAACGCAGATTCTGCCAGTTTTGTCCGACAAACAAAACAGGAGAGAGGATTCATGCCAGTGGATTTGAACTTGAAAAATATATTGACGTTTTTCCGCGGTTGAAACAAGATACCTTTTGATGTTCATTCATGTTTATTTCATGCTATAACTAGTAAAAAGGAAGAAATTGGTTGATGTGCCGCTTGAAATGAGGCACTACAGCGATCTGTCATGACATTAAAGAGTGGGCCTGTGAATGGTCGCAATTAATATTGCTAGGATTTTTTCCACATATTTATTTATTTATTTTTCTTCTGGCATTTATTTGGAATGCCAGAAGAACACATTATCCAAACATATTGTTTACCAAGCCATCCCTGTTGAAAAAAAAAATATTTTAGTTGGGCCTTAGCTGGTTTATGGTGGTCCTTTGCTGGTTTATGCTGGCTCTTTGCTGGTCCTTAGCTGGTTTAAGCTGGTCCTGGACAAGCACATGACCAGCTAAGGACCAGCATAAACCAGCTAAAACCAGCATCCCAGCATCAAAACCTACCTAACCAGCATATGCTGTTTTTTTTTTCAACAGGGATGTTTTTTTTTTTTAATTCGCTTCAGGAAATAAAAACCAACTCGGAACCCTCAACTAGAAGTCACGCAATACCAGGTCTATCAATACCAGGTCTATTTTCAATGTACTGTGGCTTCTTTATGTCTTTATTCTTTATTTGCGACTATGCTAATTGCTACTACTGCTAAATTCATTCCGGCAATTTAAAAAAAAGTAGAAAAAGTAGAAAGAGTAGAGTAGAAAAAGATGTCTACTCTGGGCCGAAATTCTGGGCTAATCATAACATTCTGACAGATGATGCATTTACTCCGTGCTGTGTAGTTCAGTTTGAAGTTGTCCAATATGGTGTCTCTTGGCCAAAAACAGATGCGTGAATGTGAACGGCTGACACAAAAATAACAGCATTAACAAAAACATTGACTATGTACACCCCTCCATGTTTACAAACACAACCTTGGGAGATGCAGCCGTTTAGAGGTCATTTTTGGTTAATTTTTGACTGTTGCTTGTGTGAAAAACGCATTTTTGCACCGCGAGAGCATTTGACCTATCGCTAAGCCCCTCCCCTTCAACGCAGATGAGTCAATGGCAGCTGAGTATCAGCTGCATAGGTGGTTAAATGTAAATTAATTTTATCTTACACTGCAGTACATGAACAGTCTTGATCCTGGATGTTGTCATAGGTATAGTAAGTGATTTATGGTAGCCAGTGTTGATATTTGAAATCACCAAAACAAACACGCCCCTACCCCAGAAGCATCTCGGCCCTATTTTGATAGCTCCACCCCACACATACATATGCAACCCAGGAACTGATTACGGTGGAATCTGCTGTGCCAGCCACCGATTACAGATGAACAAACAAGCAAACATGACACATGAGCATATTCAAGCAAAAGCCATCTTATATTAGTTCTGTCAAACAAAGCAAAATCAATGTTACTCACCTATCAAGAAGAAACAAAGCAACCTCGCCATCTGATCGCAGGCCTTCCTGCTCCTTTAATTCTCTCCGGCGCTGAAAAGCTGATCTGATATTTACACGGATACTACTTTTTGCCTTATCGTAAGCTTTCTTTTGTTCTGCAGACGTTTTCCTCGTTTGTTTGCTATCCGCCATCTTTTTCTTTCTGTCGTCACTCGGTTCGGCTAATGTCCGTCCTGTGCAGTGATTTTAAAATTCCCTTTAAAAGAATGAATGGCATATTTAAGTCCCACTTGAATGCTCCTCGATGAGAGGTGGTCCTTCTGTGTCTAAAATTTATCAAAAACATATTGGGACAAGGTTATCATACTGACAGTTGTAAGCACATCGTAAGCACAGAGATTGTCTTATTACTGGGAGATGAGAGGGTCTGTGTTACTTTCTATTGGAGAAAGCGTAACGGTCAATATGCATCACATGTGCCTTGATAACCAATCACATTACAGCCTTGACGTCACTGAATTTCAGTTCAGAGTTGTGCGACACCCAATCGCGTTTACGGATACCATAGGAATGAATGAGAAGTGCCATAAGCTGAATCCCACCTGTTGCAAAAAAAAAGTCAGTGACTTCTCTTATAAAATGGCTTTTGTGTGTGTGTGTGTAAACTCTAAATAGTTCAATCCAAAAGTATTGTTTAGTGTAAAACATGTTGAAAATTAACCGATTGACAGTTGAAATCATTAAATGATAAGCTGTTTTCTCTAAAAAGCTGTTTATTCTGCTTAGTGAAGCCTCACCTCTATTAACATCCATTAAAAAAAAACGACCTCTGGTCTGCTTTCCCAATCCGGAAGCGTTAGCTTTAGCCGTTACGCTTTATTGGTGAAAGACTGCAGGCTTGCCAGCATAAACAAGCAAAGGACCAGCCTAAACAAGCATCAAAACATGCCTAACCAGCATCCCAGCATCAAAACATGCCTACCAGAATATGCTGGTTTTTCACCAGGGTTGGATTTGGTAAGCAAACGTTTGTCCAATGTCAAATGTTTGTCCAAGTGAGCAACAGTAACTAAGGGGTACGAGGCTTACGATAGATCAATTCAAAAGCATGATTGTTCAGTCTGCTGTCAAATCTCTATTGCAGTACTTTGATGTCATACGTCGATCTGTCTGTGCAGCGCCGGTTCAAGTCAAATATGCAAATCAAAAACTTGACATGACATTGATTTGATATAAATTAAACATCAAACATATTGGCCTACATGTACATTAAACCAGTTTCAGTGTGGGATTTACTTCCTATTTTCACCCAATTACCACTGGAAGAAACTGCCGTCAAAACTGAATTTAAAATGATGTTACAGCATCTTGATCAAATCTTCACTAATATCTGATGTCAAATTGATAAGGCTAATCGGATGCTTGTTTTTCGCAAGTTGATATAATTAATTAGGGTCTTAATGAGAAGTCTATAGTTGGCTTTGTTGCATGTTCCTTTAAATGCTAATGAGTTCTGCTCACCCTGCTAACTAGCACATTATTAAGAAAGGCGATTAGCAAAAATGCATTAAAAAACCCTTATACTCACTTCTGCTGTAGGTGAAGCTGGATGATTTGCGTTAACATAGGCGCATTTATGTAGATCGTCTGGCGCATTTCCTTCGAAAACAAAATAACGTTAATCCTCTGCGTCTTCAGCAGCTCAGATGTCAGAAGTAAATGACGACTGCTATGTTCATTATTACATCCAACAACAGAACACCTCAACTGCTCATTCGAAGACTTTCTTGTTTTCTCCTGCTCCGGAGTTGAAACAATGGCAGTCGGACTGTTACAGCTCATCAGGGTGGGTCATGTCAATGACCTATCTTGGGAGCGGCCTTGGTCGGTGTGACGTCACACCGACAAGAAGCTGAGAATGTCTTGATTTGAAAAAGGGGATATTACTTATAAAGATTAAAAAAGTAAAACTGGGTGGATTTTTTTATCATTATAGGGTGGTTGTGTACACACACTGTCAACACACATTTATGTTCAAACAACATGTAAAAGTGAGTTTTGCATCCGATGACCCTCTTTACGGTGCCTGCTGGGAGGAGTAATGACAGGAATATTCCATACAGTGGAAGTCAATGGCAGCCAAACTGTTTTTACCCTAACATTCTTTTAAAAATGATCATCTTTTGTCTTCTGTTAGAAGAAAGTAAGTCATACTGACATGAGTGAAGAAAATGATGACAGAATTTCCCTTTTTTGATGACTCTTCCATGTCTCTTACTTGGAAATATAAGTCACTTTTGATTTAAGGATATATCAAATGCATAAAGGCAATTTGAAATATTTTGAAGTTTTAAAAAATCACGTCAGATTTCAGAAAGGAATTAATCTCTAGTGTATGATAATATAAAATGTGAGATTTTAAACAAAACACCTTCAAAGTTTGAGAGCTCTGACCAATTTCAAAGTGAAGCAAAAAACAAAAGTTCCAAATGGATCTCTTTCCAGCAATGCTCAAAAATATGAAAATATCAAAACCATTTATCCGTGAAGACCCACACACTGTCATATCACGGCGACAGATAATAATTTATATGACTGATGCCTATTAAAACTACATTTCAAATCCCCAAGGCTTGCTTTTTTATGCTATATATATAGTCCAGATTGTGTTAGCGGTGTCTTTGTGGCCTCTGCACAAATGACAAAATGATGAATTTAACAACATGTTCCACAAACACTTTCCTGCACATTTTTTAAAGTTAGGTGAGGCGTGTCTTGTCTCATAATTTACAACATGTAAACACGTCTTTATCTCCATGGGTGCGTGACACCGAGGCAGTTTCCATGGAGACATTCAGCTAAAAAAAACTGTTGTACAAATAAATCTCATTAACCTCTTCACCTCTGCCTACGTCTCTGGAGAATGGTTCTTCACAAACAGGAGCCTGGTTTCTTCATTCTGCCACACAAATTCATTTTAAGCGCATTGTAACCTGACAAGGTGTCACAGAGGCCAAGTGCGGAGGGGCAGACGGCTTCACCACACACACATGAACTGCGCTCAGCGGCATATGATGCCTAATGGACGTGGGCTCACATTAATGACTCCCCGTCTGTCCTCGTTTAAAAAAAGAGGCATTTGTACCAAACAAGTTGCCATCTATTGAAAAAGGTTATTTCAAGACTTTGAATTAATGTTGGAATGAATGTTTGAAAGTCTTTTCCTCTGAGCCTGAAACTTTATTGTTCTTTTACAACTGCTGTATACTCAGGGCCAGCCTGTGGCCAAGAATATGAAAATGGACCTGCTTGTGTAAAACAACACAAAAACATCCACAGAACTACTACAATGTTACATTTTAAATTTGCAAGAGAAAGCACAGCCTTCACACAGCACGGTATTATGCATATAAAATATATAGGATGATTTTAATGATGCTTTTCACATTTGTATGTGGTTAAAAGTGCAAAATAAATAAATTAAATGCTTCATCAAAAATGGTGTAAATAGATTCATGATGTAAGAAAACAACAATTGCAGAACTATATGCAGAAATTGACTCTAGGTTAAAATATAAAATATAAATATAATATAATATTTTATGTATGTATTATGTATTTATTAATACATGCATTAAAACAGCAAACATTAATTTAAAAATAAAATTATAAGGTAATAACTGTGAGGTAATAACTATAACTGTGTACACAGATCTTTTTTTAGAGTAGGTCTTTGCAGAAAGGTTAAAAAATGAATTGCTCTGCATTTCACTCACATATTTTCATAATGTGACAGATACCGTTTCTTCCATGCAAAAGTGCTTTAAATATTTGAAGGGAGAATTTAGTAAAAAACAGAAATTCTGTTATCATTTACGCACGTCCCCGGTGTTATTTTTTTTTATACATATATTTTTTTTATTTTTGCTATTTGTAATTATTATAATTTTAAATGGCTTTTATTTTTATATTTTCAGTTTTCATTTTAATTTCGGTTTAGGTTATTGTAATTTTGTTGTGTTTTTGTTGAATATTTCTATGGTTAAAGTGATTTTAATTTCAGTTTTAGTCATTTCAAGACAAACTTTTCATTTTAGGTTAAAGTTAAAATGTTAAGATATTTCATTCAGTATTTATATTTTATTTCATCTGCATTTCAGTTAATGAAAACAATTAATAATTTAGTTAATGAAACCTGTGTGACTTTTTTCTGCGGAACACAAAAAACATATTGTAAAACTAAATATTTAAGCTGTTTTTCTCCATGTAGGGAAGTCAGTGGGGTCCAAAACAACACTTGACCCTTGTATTCCATCTTTTATCTTTTGTGTTTTCTTTTATGAAAGTCACACAGGTTTGGAATGACATGAATAAATAATAACAGAATTTGCAATGTTTCATTTTTCATTTCTTTAAGAGTATGCACACCGCAGACTCAAGTCATAAAACATGTACAGGTTTCATGAAAACCTGTGTGTTTCCAGCAATACAATGCAGCATGAATAAAATATACAGCTTTACTGATTTACTATTTGCTGCATTTAAACTGTTGTTAGTGTATTCCTTGCACTTTATATTTGTCATAATGTGGTAACCGCTTATATCGCCCATAGGACAAGCACGGCCCTGTGTATAATTGCATGTCAGGCATACAGTGTGTTGTTAGGTCAAATAAACACCAGTGGTGTTAAATACTCATTAGAACCACAAGAGAGCGATTGCATCTCTGTTCACAACATAATGATTTCCACACATACAATCCACCAGAGAATCGCGGCGAAATAAAGACGTGTGTTCCGCTCCCTGGGAGTGTGCATGTGTAATGAGTAATATAAAAAGAGTTGATGTGTACTTGCACGTACATCTGTGGCCCCCACACCAAAAGGCAGGTCACTGTTACCCCCCGGAGGGAAGCTGCTTGAGCACTGCTTGTTATCCTGTTGTGGGAGACAGAGTGTGACAGCCCCTTAATCCAGCCAGCTTTGTGCCACTGCCCCCGACACCATGCTAAATTGTGTTTGCTTGAGGAAGCTCTCAGAAGCATCCAGCCCGCGCTACATCTGTGACCTCCCTGACACATATAGAGCAAATACCACAGAGACCGCACTGATGGGAAGCTCTGCCATCTCCAACACGACCAGAGGCTCTTTTGTCATAATTCGTCCATTGATAGCATATGACGTTCCATCTTCCACTCGAGAAGGCAAAGCGCTGAACTCAATTCCCTTTCCAAGAGCGCCGGCGACGTGGATCTGATGTTTCCGTGGTGTGATGCCGAGTGAGAGCACCTGCCATGGGAGGAGGTTGTGCGGTGGAATGCAACATACAGAAGTTGGGAAGCTGCTTATACACTGAAAAAGACATATACTTTGATACAGCCAAATGTATTAGTTTTTCTCAAACATGATGCATTAGGAGCCAAGGAAACATTTAAGTATCTTCTGTATCTTCTGAAGGGAAATACTAAATGAAATAAATATACACATCTTCATTCTGTTCAAAAGTTTTCACCCCTGGCTCCTAATGCATCATTTTTCCTTCTGAAGCATCAGTGAGTGTTCGAACCTTTTGTAATAGTTGCATATGAGTCCTTCAGTGGTCCTCTGTGTGAAGAAAATGGATCTCAAAATCATACAGTTATTGCTAGAAAGGGTTCAAATACACAAAAATGCTGAAAAACCAAAGAATTAGTGGGACCTGAAGGATTTTGGCAGATAATGTAGTCACCCCCTTGTCATCCAAGATGTTCATGTCTTTCCTTCTTCAGTCGTAAAGAAATAATGTTTTTTGAGGAAAACATTTCAGGATTTTTCTTTTCATATAGTGGACTTATATGGTGCCCCGAGTTTGAACTTCCAAAATGCAGTTTAAATGTGGCTTCAAACGACCTCAGATGCAGTTGTAAATGATCCCAGTTGAGGAAGAAGGGTCTTATCTAGCGAAACGATCAGTTATTTTCATTAAAATAATACAATATACTTTTTAATGTCAAATGCTCATCTTACTCTGCCTGAACTCCTGAACTAACTGTTCATGACCGTTAGGGTATGTCGAAAAATTCCAATCTCATGTTCTCCCTTAACTTCAAAATGGTCCTATATCGCTGTTTTACCTTTGTTGTTAAGGGTGTTTGATCTTCGTTGCATGTTCACTTTGCAAACACTGGGTCTGAACTTCTGCAATGATATAGGATGATTTTGAAATGATTTTTGAAGTTGAAGGAGAAAATACGATCAGAGTTTTTTGACATACCCTAACTGTCTTGAGACAGAATACACAGAGTTCAAGGACTGCAAGGCAAGATGAGCGTTTGAGAATAAAAAGTATTTAAATTGTATTTTTTTAAAATGTAAATAACCGATTGTTTCGCTAGATAAGACCCTTCTTCCTCTGCTGGGATCGTTTACAACTGCAATTGGGATCGTTTGAAGCTGCATTTAAACTGTATTTTGGAAGTTCAATATCGGGGCACCATAGAAGTCCATTATATGGAGAAAAATGCTGAAATGTTTTCCTCAAAAAACATAATTTCTTTATAACTAAAGAAAGAAAGACATGAACATCTTGGATGACCAGGGGGTGAGTAAATTATTTGTAAATTGTTGTTCTGGAAGTGGAGTTCTCCTTTAACTTCAAAATGGTCCTATATTGCTGTTTTACCTTTTTTTTTTTGTTAAGGGTGTTTGATCTTCTTTGCATGTTCACTTTGCAAAGACTATGTCGGTACTTCTGCAGCAATGCAGGATGATTTTGAAATTATTTTTGAAGTTGAGGGAGAAAATATGATTAGAGTTTTTCAACGTACCCTAAATGTCTTGAACTAGAATACACAGAGTTCGGGCAAGACAAGACAAGTGTTTGAGATTAAAAAAGTATATAAATTGTATTTTTTTTTTTAATGAAAATAACCAATCGTTATGCTAGATAAGACCCTTCTTCCTCGGATGGGATCGTTTACAACCGCATTTAGGATCGTTTGAAGTCACATTTAAACTGCATTTTGGAAGTTCAAAATCGGGGCACCATACCAGTCCATTATATGGAGAAAAATCCTGAAATGTTTCCCTCAAAAAAAAAAAAAAAAAATTCTTTAAGGCTGAAGAAAGAAAGACATCTTGGATGACAAGGGGGTGAGTACATTATCTGTACATTTTTGTTCTGGAATTTAATTTTAATTGTGATGTTTTTTTAAAATGTGGATAATCTTTTCTGTTATGTAGTATAATAAATAAATACATTTAAAATAAAGATTTCTGCAGCAAAGTTATCCAGCATGTGTTCTGTACATTAACACTCTGGTGTCAAGAGAAATTTTCTGTTATACATAGAAGAGAGAACGAGAGAGAGAGAGAGAGCGACGGGGACTTAAACTCGGGACGCCCCAAGCACAATGGCGTCATATGTCGATGCACTGCTCACAAAGCTGTTAGCACTGACAGAAAATACTATTTAAAGAAGATTAATTTGTTTGTTTGTTCGTTTGTTCGTTGGGGAGTGTTATTTGCTTTGACTGGAAACCATGTTTTTCTAAAAAAAAAACACACACACACACACACTTTAAATATGACAGAGCCGTTTCCCTTTTTTTTTAGTCTGGGGGGAGACAGCTGGGAAGAAGCGGTAATGTTAGACTCAGGCATGTGTCCCTCAGAGCGAAACTTTAGCTTATGTGTGTGTGTGTTCATTTTGGGGTTTAATGTTCAAGGGAGAAAATCCACTGTACTTCTAACAGCTGATCAATATGACTTCCCAGTTTTGCCTTTAGGTTGTCTAGCAGTAGCAAGGCTGTATTAAGAGATGCCACAGGGCTTTAATTCATGGGCAACCTTGTACACCTGCATTCAGACCATGACCTACTACTTATACATTTATATAAGCAATTTTAGTGTAAAAGCTTTGTTCTGAATATCAGTAGTGCTGCAGTTAATCACAGCCATGATCATATTCAGACCAACAGCACCATAGTATCAACAGTGTGGTTAAGTAATTTTCGTTTTAGACACAATATTGGCAGTTATTTTGTCTTATTTTGCTTCCAAAACAAATACACTCTCAGAAACAAAGGTACAAAAGCTGTCACTGGGGCAGTATCTTTTCAAAAGGTACACTTTTGTACCTACTAGGTTCTAATATGTGGGTCATTCTACAGAAATGTCCACTTTTGGTATGGCAAGATGTCTTAAAATGTATTTCTTGTTCTAACATTTAAACTTAGACCACATTGTTGGATTAACTTTTGACTTTAGGAACACATATAAATGACAGCTTAATGATCTTTTCTGTGCAACTATTTAAAGACCACATGTACTTTTTTTGTCACTGGTGTTACCTTCTTTGGCAATATCAAATTCAAATTTATGAAATATTATGTCACCAGAGTTACAGAAAAATAATGAAATGCAAGAAATAAGGAGATTATGTTTTATTTATTTAATGTGAAAACCCACAGTAACACCAGTGACACAATAAAGTAGGTCACACCAGTGACTTCAACTAAAAGCTTCATATAAAATCATGAGATAAATTAGAAAATGTAATAGATAAATTAGAAAAGAGATGTCATCAGTGTGATTTTTATTTCAATATATATATATATATATATATTTTTTTTTTTTTTAAACAGTAACACCAGTGACACAACTCCAGGGGACCACTACTTTTATTATATATTGTTTTATAATATTTATTCAGCATTTATTTATTTATTTTTTCATTCCATTTACATCAGTTGATAGTTATGAATACATTATTGTATTTTAAATGGTAGAAAAACCTGTTTTTGACCTCAAAATAAAGCACTTTACCTCTATACATGGCTGTGGGGACGAGTGGTTTTGTGGTGCTTGGTATTCAATATAATTAATTTAAAAACAAATATTGCCACATTAATGGCTCAAGAAGGTGTAATTGTTCGAATAACATATTGTTTCATTTTAAAATAATAAGAAATTGTAACCCTAAAGTGTTTTTCAAGTGTAATATTTCTGTAAAGGCTAGGGACAGAAAAATGGACATTGGACAAATGGTCCATAGAATGGCCCATGTACACTGTAAGTTCTAATATGTACCTTTAAGGTACCAAAATTAACTCTTTAGGTACAAACATGTACCTTTTGAAAAGGTACCACCCCAGCTTTATTTATGAGGGTGTACAGTAAAAAAAAGTCTCTGATTTTAACGGTAAAAGACTGTAAAAATGTTACAGTAAAAACCTATTAATTGGTTAACGGTATGTTCCCCTACTATATAAGGTGAAAAACTGTATTGGACATTACATGTAATTTCACATGCAATCAACGATCATCCTTGTGTTCTCGTACCACACTCTAAATGTAAAAATATGGTTTTAACATCGAAGACTAACACGGAGGAGAAGGAATTGTTGAATAAAGTTGTTATTTTTGTTTTCTTTGCACTGAAAAATTATTCTTGTAGCTTCATGTACCACTGATGTCACATGGAGTATTTTAACAATGTCCTTACTACCTTTTTGGACCTTAAATGTAATAGTTGCGTTACTGTCTATGCAGGGTCAGAAAGCTCTTGGAATTCATCAAAAAAAATCTTAATTTGTGTTCCGAAGATGAACAATGAAGGTCTTACAGTTTAGGAACAACATGAGGGCGAGTAATTAATGACGGAATTTCTTTTTTGGAAAAACTATCCTATTAAAATAGAAAATAGTTATTTTAAATTGTAATAATATTTCACAATTTGACTGCTTTTAATTTTTTTTAATCAAATAAATGCAGCGTTAGTGAGCATACGACTTCTTATACCCATTATTTTAGGCTTTTACCAACTGAAGAGACTCTTTTCATAGCCTGCTTTTCCTATTTCCATATTGAAACATTAGTGTGTTTATGTAGGGTGCCACCAAAGAAAACGCTACTGCCCTAGGCCTGCCTATACATCGCTTATGCCAGGATCCTCCACTGCAGTTAACACATTATAAATTGTGGCAATCAATTTTAATATGTCGTACTTTTCTTGTGCACCACTGGGTTCCTCCCTCAGGGCTTAAGCTCAGGTGCGCCTGTGCATTAATGTCACCGTGAGCATGAGGAGATGTGTGGAAGAAATTCTTACATATGCATCTTAGTACTGAACTATATAGAGAGAAATTAAATA
This sequence comes from Labeo catla, assembly GCA_012976165.1. Lineage (NCBI taxonomy): Eukaryota > Metazoa > Chordata > Actinopteri > Cypriniformes > Cyprinidae > Labeo > Labeo catla. The sequence continues at coordinate 71,884 of VONZ01000030.1, read as the reverse complement.
GGACTGGAAAGAAAGAAAAAAAAAAACACACACACATACCGTGAGGGCTGGTTTCCTCCAGATCCAGCATAGCATCCATGCAGCCGCAGGCATGGAAAAGGACCCAGACTCACAACACCTGCAACCGGCAGCACAAGCACCACAGGGTCTGCAGAGATACAGCGAGACATCTGGGAACTAATGAAGCCACAGATGAGCTAAATGTTAATTAAAGTTTCTGTAATAAAAATCCATATGGTGGCCTACTGATTAGCACACTCAAGATACACTCGACGTGTTTCATTATACCAGTACAAGGATGTTACTGTGGTTTCTCTTTGCAAAAGCATGGGAGCCATCAGGGGGAAAGTCTGATCTGAAGCTTTACTGCTTTATGCTGTGGAGGGGGGGCTTTATATGTGCTCATAAAACTTTTTAATGTTCATATTTCTTCATAAAACATCAATGTACTTTAAGAAGATAGCATTTGTTCTTGCTAGGAACAGCAAGAATAAACTTGCACTGTGCAGAATTATGTTCAAATTTTGGATTAATTAAATAATTTTTCCTACTTCTAACAGAGCTTGACAGAAGTGTTTTTCGAAATGGGTGTTTCATGCAAGTATATCACAGACAAAAGAAAATGATATCTAATTCTGAATGTGATTCCTAGGGAGCAAAAATAATATGTTCTAAGAATGTTTTCTGATGTTCCCTGAACATTAAAAACAGTTGAATTCAAACAGTTTTTTAAATGTTTTCAAAAAATAAATCTTGGTTTTATGAACATTCTATTTTATCATTGTGAAAACATTATGGGAAAATTAGGCTGCGTGTCTACCAAAGCATTTTTCCAGACACTGTAGTGTATTTTTTCAGTTGGAACGCCACATATTATTATTATTATTATTTATTTATTTTTTTTTTTTAACGCAGAGAGTTGATTGATTCATGTAACCAGGCCTTCAGACTGACAGCAGAAGGTATGGGAACCTTGGACACTTTCAGGGTTGCCAGGTTTTCACAAAAAACTAGCCCAACTGTGTTTTGAGGGGGGTCCTAAGTTAAAGATCATCTTTGGCGGGCATAATACATGTTTTTTGGTGGGGCTCCCCTGATAAAATTCGCATTCCAGGAGATAAATATCATGTTTTTGGGGTCGCTTCAACCCACGGACATGAAACCAACCCACAGCAACATTGTAAAAGTAACCCAATTCCATGTGAAAACTTGTGGACTTGGCAACACTGGTCACTTTGATTGGCCAAGGCTCATCCAAGAGGCCATATGACTGACGGGTAAAGCAACCAATCACGTTTCGTTTTGTACCACATCATGTTTAGGTGTGTGGAAATGTCCCTACAATAACAGACTGTAAACAGTGTGTAAAACTCTTGAACATATTTTAAAGATTTTGTACCGCAAACTTTTAATATTTCACACAGTTTTGAAAATCCATTGTTTAGTTGACCCTGATAAATGCTCATCCTCACAGCTGTAAACACGACTGCTTTCTTCTTCCATTAGGGGGTTTGTCATCATGACATCTTTGTTTCCAGGTGGAACGTTAAAGAACGACACACACGACTCCCAGAAATCCTGTATAATTCAATGAATCAGGCATCATCCCAGTTGCTCAAAAAAAACATACAAAATAAAAAATTAATTATTTTACATAATTAAAAATATAAGCAAGAACATATATAGGCTATAGATAATTATAAAAAATGCATTTTATGGTGAATGCAGTAAGCACACACAGGCTAAGCACACATAACGCGCCATTCCCGAATCAGCACCCATGCCCTCACATCATGTTTGTGGCTGACTGCAAATGATCATAATCAGCAGTCTGGTGCCGAGAAAACCAGAAGAAAAAAAGCCCAAGAGGAAGCCTGTGTATCATTTTCAGGTACGTTCATAATCCTGTGCAACTTTTTAGGCTGTTGACATTAATAATGTCTGTAATAATCTTACCACCACCAGTGCATCTGCCTTATTATTCTAGTTTCCATGGCTTAAAATGCATTAGGCTATGTAAAAACAATGAGGCAATGATGATTTGTTAATTAATAATAATCATATGGTTTTACTGAATGCCTGCAAAGGGTGCCAAAGGGCTAATAATTGCTGTTGTTACTCTCACAGGATGATCAAATCCTTGTTTAATATGCTGACATACAGTACTGTGCAAAAGTCTTAGGCCACTAGTATTTTCATCAGCTAAAAAAATGGTTTAAAGTCAGTTAAAGTCGGTCTTTTGCTGTAGTGTGTCAGTAGGAAATATCAGTTTACATTTCTAAACATTCATTTTGCCATTAATTATAATAATCCAGTGAGATTTTTATATGGAGCACAGGCTGTTGTCAGACTCCTTGTGCAAACAGGGATCTGATCTCCCTATCATTCAATCCAGTCTGTCTTAAGAAACAGAAAAAATGGAGACAGACTAAATCCAGAAGAACTGTGGCAACATCTCCAAGATGCTTTAAGAACCCTATACCTACGAAGCTACAGTACTGTTAAAATTTTTAGGCAGTTAGGCACATAAAATGAGGATGCTGTCAAAAACAATGTCATAAATAGATTTTCTTTATCAAAGAACTTCTATTAACTAAAATAAATAAGCATTTGATGTGAACATCCTTTTGCCCTATGTGCACTTGTGCAGAGTTTTTCAGGTAGCTTTGCAGGTAGGTTACTTGAAACATCTTGGAGATGTTGCCACAGTTCTTCTGGATTTAGTCTGTTTCAGTTATTCTGTTTATTCATGTCATTCCAGAGACAGACTGGATGATGATGAGATCAGATCTCTGTGTGGAGCACTGGCTGTTGTCAGACTCCTTGTGCAAACAAAAATCTCACTAGATTATTACAATTAATGGCAACACTGACACACTACAGCAAAAGATAGAAATAACTTACTTTAGCTGGTGAAAATACTAGTGGCCTAAGACTTTTGCACAGTACTGTATATCCACTTAATCTAGCCATAGAAATTCTACAGCCTCTATAATTTCTTTAACAAAAACATGCAGACATCACAACCCTTGCCAAAATCAACCATGGTTTTATGGTAGTAAAACTGCTTAATTTTTTTGTGTGATTTTTGAATGATTAAGACAATAAAATCAATCAGACAACTGTATTAATTAAAGTCATAGCCATAACTGTCTGTAATTTATAAATAATACAGTTTAATTACAATCTAATAACAGTTTAATTACAAGTTCTGTAAAGTATTGTGGAGTTTTGGATTGTGGTTTGTTGTGTCGCATTGAGTTCCCTAGTTCCCAGAGTTTAGCTTTCTCGCCTGGTCATATCGTTTTGTCTGTCTTGTTGCCTGCCCTGTGGATCTCTTTCTCGTTTATTCGGATTACCCTTTCGCCTAGCCCTTTGGATTACATTCGCTGTTCTTCTACACTCGCATGCTTCTCAGACTACTCATACGTCTTGCCTACACTGTACCTGTCTGCTATTGTTCGACCCTGCCTGTTTGTGACCATGTCTTTGTCTAAAACCAATAAAAGCTTGCATATGGATACTTTCGCTTCACGTCTCCCTCGCTATGTTACACTCTGAAACTTTCGTCAGTGTTGCAATGTCCACATTTTTCCCGCGGAATTGGGCTGCTTTAAAGGGGTCATCGGATGCTAAGTTCACTTTTACATGTATGAACATTAATGTGTGTTGGCAGTGTATGTACAAATCTACCCTATAATGATAAAAATCCATGCAGTTGTTTTTAATTAATCTGTAAAAATAATATTCCCTTTTTCAAATTGAGCCATTCTCAAATGCATTGTGGCGACACACCGACAGAGGTCGCTCCCACGATAGTTGATTGACATGAGCATTTTACCTCAGATCAGCTGTCAGAGTCCATCCTCTTTGTTTCGATGCCAGAGCAGGGATGTAAGTTAGACAAGAATATCTCTGTTTTCTATGAATATCTCTGTTTTTTGCGAATCTTTGCGATCACCTTTCCTAATAAAGTGCTAGTTAGCAAGTTTAGCGGCTAAACGCGGCTAAATGCGGCTAAATGCGGCTAAATGCAGCTAATGTAAATAGACGCGTCTATCCACAGAGAGAAGAGAGGGGCATGAACTCAGTTTTTTTCCAGTTCAATAGGTCAATACAATTAGGGTATGTCGAAAAACTTTTTTTCTTCCCGAACTTCAAAATCGTCCTACATTGCTGCAGAAGTACTGACCCAGCATTTACAAAGTGAACATGCAAAGAAGATCAAACGCCCTTAACAACAACAACAACAAAAATGGGTAAAACAGCGATGTAGGACAATTTTGATGTTAAAGAAGAAAACGCTACCCTAACTGTGTTGACCCAGATAACACAGACAACACATGTGCATCACAGAGACGAGACGAGATAAGCAATGCATTTAAACTGCATTTTAGAAGTTCAAACTTAGGGGCACCATTGAAGTCCACTATGTGGAGAAAAATTCTGGAAAGTTTTCCTCAAGAAACATAATTTCTTACTGATTAAAGAAAGAAAGACATGAACATCTTGGATGACAGCCCTGTTGAAAAAAACAGCATATGCTGTTTTTTTAACAGGGAAGGGGGTGAATAAATTATCTGTAAATTTGTGTTCTGGAAGTGAACTTCTCCTTTAAACTGTCTTTTTTTTGCATCTGTAGCAAGCATTTTGAGAGGTGTTTTGACAATTCAGAGCCACTGTGACATTCAGTGTGTGACGAATTTTGACGAATACGAAAAACGCATATGACAATTTAAAGGTCCTTGCACACTGCGTCTGAAATTCTCATCCGAAATTTTTGCATGTTAAAAAATTAACACAACCATACATTGTGTCAATCATGTTTACACACTGCCTCTGAAACGTTCGTCCATCATTAAAAAAAATGATCGGGTTCAATTTCCGGTGTTTTTCGCATACATACAAACACACATACGAAAATTTCAGACACATTTAAGGAAAAGATGTTTCATGAACCATGTTAACGTTTTGATAATATTATTAAAGAGCAGACTAGAAAGAATGTTCTATTAATGTTACTGGAGAAACATTTGTTAATAACTTTGAGAGAACCTTGCCAGAACATTCTGTGAACGTTCACTGTTAGCTGGGTTGTTTTGAAAATGTAAAAATAAGCCCTGCTGACTGCATCTAGAAAACAGAGCTCTACGCATCTTTTTCCCTGTAGTGTTGTCCGGTTTGTTCCTCTGTGGTCACTGTGATGTAAACACAGATTGTAGAAAAAACATTATTTAAATGGGGAAAAGGAGTGCTGACTGTTCATTCTGAGATTCATTTCACCACCTGATGCTGACTAGGCAGCAATTCTCTCTAGAACTGCAGGTGTAATAGCATCCGGCCTCATAAAATGATTTCTCTTTATGCCTTTGCGCTCTGTTAACCCTATCATATCGCAAAAGAGATTTTTTATAATTTTACTCTTTGTTTGTGTAAGCGTTTATGAAGTTTACAAAGAAAAGACAACAAGTTTTGATTTTGCATATGATGAACATAATGTAACTGCCTTGATAGTTTATACTAAAGAAGAAAAAGGCCATATATAAAGTTAGAAGACATCTCACATCCAATCAAACTTACAACGGCTTGATATGCACCTACTGTGGGTACTTACAAAGAAATCCATTCATTACAAGTAGCCTGACACGGGCAGATGGCAACTGGTTTAATCTTTTCACCCCAGAATCCTAGGCAGCCTCAGGTTTCCACAGAGGCAATCATACGCACTGAGGGATGGGATAATTGCCATTGATGGCAGCCAGCCTTCCAGAGACAGGCCTCATAGTTTCACAAATAGCACAAACTGACTCGATGGTCAAGAGCTCAAGCCAAAGTTTCAGACAACAATCCAGCTGGCTGGTTGATGGAAGATAATTATAAAGAGTCAGTGAATGATGTCCACAGTCCAAAACATCCGGTTGCTAGTGGTATATGCAGTGTTTGCAAAAATTATTTGGACATTTTTGGACTCCCACTTAAAATGTATGCATCTCATTGCATCACATATCAAAATATTAAAGTGGCATCTGCAAGCAAATCATACTAGATGTTTTCTCAGAAATAACTACATTTTTGCAATGTGTTGCTAAAACTGCTGGGGGGTTTTGTGGGGGTGTGTAGTCACATTAACTATAAATACTGAAAAAAATTGAATTTTTCACTCAAAAATTACATTTTAAAATTAATTACAAAGTAACACACTGAATTAAACGAAATTTAGAAGTAGAATGACTGAAACTGTATTTCTTGTACAATGTACTTTGATCATACTTATTTTGTTTACAGTGTAGCAATACATCTATTATTTTAGTTATTTTAATGTTATTTCTAACAAAATATTTTTGTAAATTGTATGCTTGCAAAGTGATTTGTGTTTGTGTTGTGTTTTTTTTTTTTATGAATGCTTTAGTATGAGAATATAAGGTAAAAACTGTATATATTATATTATATTATATTATACACAAATAGGAACTTTACTATATATTCAGTCTGCATCTAGTCAAGTGTCATGATGACAGTTGTAAGCAGCTAAATTGTAGCACTCAAATAATTACAAACTAAACTGAAAATTGGACCTTAGAGTCCTCAAGTGTTGTTCAAATGAAAGAAGATTCAGATGACAGCTGTTTATCCCTGTTAGTTATGGTCTCACATGGACCCCCAGAGAGCTGTCAGAAAAGAATGGTGTCATTTCTCCTAACAGAGCAGAAATGACTCATTAAAAGCTGATGACATGATAGTGATGAGTGCAAGGCAGTGGTCCACAGTCTCCCAGAATGCCGAGCTGCAGTCATTAGAAGGGAGGTTGGGCAGGCTGAGGAATGAGGTCACTGTGTTCCAGGGTTGAGCAGAGCAGAAGGAGGAGAGCCACTCTGGCCAGGACCATAATGAGCACATTCAATGGCTTTGTGTGCAGCCTTTCACACTTTCTCTCTCACACACACACCCACACACATTTTTTTTTTTTTTTTTAAGTAAATGAACGATAGAGAAGCATTTTTGAGTTGAAGTATTAAAGCATATATATTATCATAAACTGCATTTTATTCATTTAAATGAAAGGCAATACGTTAGAAAACTGTGAATTCTATACTCCGTGAAATTTTTTGAAAGCCAGGGTTTGGCCTTTTAAAACTGCAGGTCTGAAGGATATCATACTGCAACAGTTGACTAAAAATGTACATTTTTTTAAGAATGAAGAAAGTGTCACGGAGTCAGACGAGAAATGAATGATCGAAATATGTCCCTGTGTAGCGCAGCGGAAAACTCAAACGCGGATACACACGAGTGAGTAGGTAAACCACGCAGTTTGATCTGAGAACGCTCCAAAACGGAGTTGAGATTTCCACCAAGAAATCCGCGTTCTCACACGCACAAAAACAGGTAAATAAAGCGCTCCGAGGAGCAGAGAGTTTACTCACGTGAGTAGGAGAAGAGATGGGACCTGAAGATGAGCCCCGCATGAGCTCAATGTCTGGTGCTGGATCGTCACCTACTTCCTGCTTAAATACCTGCGTGAAGTTACTTCCGGGTCCTCGTGACCTCACGTGATTCGGTGCGTGTGACAGAAAGTCCAGAGCTGTAGCCAGCATACTGCAAAAGATGCAACAGATTTTTGTAGTGAATTTTGCTGTCGCCAACCTAGGGAGGCGAAATAGTGTAGTGATGGGTACTCGCGTCACAAATGATGTTATGATTCTTGGATCACATGTCACTTAATGTGTGGTTATGGGTACATCACATAAGAAAGATTGGTGGGATCTTTAACTAGTAGAACATCCCATGGGATAACATCCATGGAAGTGTTGCTACTCTGAAACAAATAAGGTGACGAACCTTATTCATCACACAAATACATGTAAGATTCGTTATCAGCTACAATCAGCTATATAATATCTAATGTAAATTAGAAAAATCATATACTGATAATATACAACAATGCCAAAGTCTCTGAAAGTGGTTTGGAAGTGATATTTATGTTCACTGTGGTTGATGAGCAGTCCGTTGGTGGTGACTTCTTCCACTGGTTGTGCTGGTGGCAGTACAGTGGGGAAAGGAGCAGGAATCTGTTTCAGCAGCCTTGAACATGAAGAGCTGTAGGATGATGATCTCCTGGAGCACCAAATGGTCCTAAGATCTGGAACACGCAGATGTGGCCCTGGAGTAGGTGCCGAAGGTGTCTTCTGCCTCTCTGGGCTAGAGACTCAGAACCGCTGGTCAATCCGCTTTGTCTCTCTAGGATGGAGACTCAGGACGTGCTGCATCTGTTGTTATCTGGACGAAGACTCTGAACGTAGAGTATTTCTTTACTCACAGACTGGAGGCTCAGAACATGGTCGTATCTATTGCTGCCTCAAAAGCTGGAGACTTGGACTTGGTATCTGTTGTTGTCTCACCCTTGTGGGTCGCAGGCTTAGAATGATGTAGCTGTCATTGCTGGCATCAGACACAGTACAGGTATCTGTTAGTCTCTCCGGACGAAAGACTCAGAACAAGTTGATCTGTTACTGTCTTTCTGGACAGAAGACTTGGAACAGGTGTATCTGCTAGTGTCTCACATTTGCATGCCCGAGACTCAGAACGAGTTGTTTCTGTTATTGTCCCTTTCCTTGCAGAACTGAGACTCGGAACATTGATGATCTGTTAGTGTCTTTTCCCTACGGGACTCAGACTCAGAACTCTGTTGTTCTGTTAGTTCCCTTCCTTTGCAGCACTCAGAACTAGGAGAGTCTTTTGGAAGGGTACCTTTATCCCTTTCAAATGAGGAGGAGATTGCAGTTTGGCGGTTCTCTATTTCCGTGCTGTGATTGGCTGGTTCCTTCAGAGTGGGGGAACACAGCATGGCCCACCCTTCTTTCCTCCTGTGGAATTTATTTACGTAGTCCAAACACAAATTTAGAAAAGTGTCACTAAAGTTTTACCGGTGCATTTCTCACTTTCCAAACCACAACCAGAATACATTTGGCTATGTTACGAAACACATTAAATCCAAACATGATGGGAAAAGATTGAACTGAACGGTGCTATCTTGGCCTAATGGTTAGAGAGTTGGACTTATAACCCAAAGGTTGTGGGTTTAAGAGTCAGGTCTGGCAGGGATTGTAGGTGGGGGGAGTGAATATCCAGCACTCTCTCCACCCTCAATACCACCACTGAGGTAAGACCCTTGAGCAAGGCACCAAACCCCCAACTGCTCCCAGCATTGGCTGCCCACTGCGCCGTGTGTGTGTACCTGGTATTTATCACATTAGGGGGACCAAATGTCCCCACAAGGATAGTAATACCAGTTAATTTTGACCTTGTGGGGACATTTTTTAGGTCCCCATGAGGAAACAGGCTCATGCAGAGTGAGTTTTTTGGAGAAAGTAAAAGTGTGCACAGTCTCCTGTGAGGGCTAGGTAGGGTAGGTGTAGGGCGATAGAAAATACAGCACTTGGATGGGTGAAATGCAGAGCACAAATTCCAAATATGGGTCACCATACTTGGCCACAAGTCACCTCCTTTCCTTTCCTTTAAACTGTCAGTCCTTTAAATGTCTGCATAAGGTTTAAAAACATAGCTATGAATGGATTTGGATGGATCTTTGTGATCTCTCTTTGTTTTACCCACTGCAGCTGTGTCTCGAGGTCCTAAGGAATTTTTACTGTAGTCACAAGCCAAAACCTTAGCAATCAGTCTGCGTTTCGACCAATAGGAAGTCCTGTCCTTCCCGGGCTTAGTACCAAAAGTCTTTGTTTTGCCCTCTAAGAGGTGTCTGGCTGTTGTCCTGGCATCTTTATCTGACGGCATTGGACAGTTTGCTTATGTTAGTCCACCAAGATCCAATCAAAATGTAGCAAACCTTTATCCACTATTGTGGTCTGGGCCCTGGAATGTGCCGTCCACTATATGTTTATCTCACTGAAATTCATTTATTTGGAATAACCTGCAATGTCAATGTCATCATAGCAGATAATATACAGATTAGGGGTTCTTAGTATATAATATTCCAAATAATATTCTAAGTACTGTTTAGAATGAATAATCAAAACATGGACATCAACAACAACAAATAATAATTTATTATTATTTTCATTATTATGATTATGATTATTAATATTATTATTAATATTATCTATTGTAGAATATAAATATGAATATAAATATCCTACAATAATACCAATGGTAGAATATAAAAAAATATATATATTAAAATAATAAAAATGTATACTAAGCAGCAAATCAGTTGTCACGCTTCAGGCAGGAACAGACTAACAACGACGTAATGAAACGAAATATCTTTAATAATCCACAAGAACCACTGGAAACTCTGGAAACACAGGGAGGTAACGTTAACGTCCGACAAACGACAAGGGGAAACACACGCTATATATACACACAGACTGATACAAACACAGGTGCAGACAATGAGGGAGAAACCAAAACACACAGATCTGCAGGGGGAAATGATGGTAGAAACCAACTAAATAGTCCAGGGGTGTGACATTACCTCCCCCTCCCGGAAGGCACGTCCTCGCGCCGACAAACAGGGAAAACAAAATGTACGAAGTCTTAGGAGGGGGCTTCGGCGGAGGACGGACTCCCGGGAGGAGGGCAAAAGATGGAATCCAGGGTGATGACGGAATATTCCATGGAGGTGATGACGGAGGGAGGAGCCAAGGAGGTGACCGGAGGGGGCTGGAGCAGGAGGAGCCAGGTGAGACCCAGACCGCAGCCATGATGGAACCCCACGGTGGAGCCGATGGAGGGAGGAGCCATGGTGGAGGAAAGGCTAACGACTCCATGGGGCCGACCGACGGAGGCGGAGCAGGTGTTGGTAGAGCCCGAGGTGGAGACGGAAAGCCGATGATCCTTGGCGACACCGAGGATCCGGAGGGCCCAGGCGGAGCCCAAGGCTCTGGCCACCAAGGTGGAGACGGAGATCCGGAGGTCCGCGGCGGAGCCGGAGCGACAGAGGGCTGAGGCTGTGCCAGAGGGATGGAGGAGTTCCACGGAGCCGGTGGGATGGAGCGACGAGGCGCAGCCGGAGGAGTGGAATCCTGAGGCGAAGGTGGGATGACGACAGACCGGGGCGGAGCCGAAAGGACGATGGAGCCCGGTGGAGCTGGTGGACCGACGGTCGACGGTGGAGACGAGGGAGCTGAGAGACGGGGTGGAGCCGCAGGGTCGGAGGGCCGAGGTGAAGTCCAGGACTCAGAGGCTGAAGGCGGAGATGAGGGATCCTCCAGCCATGACGCCGATGGTGACTGGCAGACCTGCGGCGAACCCACCGCACAGATGGTGGGCTGAGGGTGAGTAGAGGGACTGACAGGCAGCAGTGGTGGCATGGCTGAAACATTATGGTTCTTAGACTGAGGGAGGGTGGGTGGGAAATCAGAGCAGGTAGATAGTTCGGAAATTACAGAGAGTCCAGTATTAACATCCTCAGAATTATCAGGTATATCATTCATTGTCAAATGTCCCAAAATCCAATTCAGCTCACCCTCAGTGGTGGTGCAGTGGGTAATGCTGTCCTCAGCACTCTCATTTTCCACTGACCCCTCCACCGTTGCGGTCATTGTGGCCGGCTCACGCACCTGATCTGACGGCTCGTGCAACTCAGGCTCCGTGGTGATCAGCTGCTCTGTCGCTCCTCTCAGCAATGGCACGCTGGTCGCGGCGGGCTGTAGCTCTCCGTCATCGGTAGGCTCTGGCTGGGATTCCGCGGGTCGGGGTGGCTGGCTGGGTTCTGGGTCTGGAGTGGCACTGGCGAGATTATCCATGGAACAGGCGGGGAACGAGGATCGGTTTCTCGCCAGTGTCCACTCCACAAACGCGACGAAATCCGCTCGAGGGCCGTCTTCGGACGACGGCGCTCTGCATGACGCGTTGAGGCTGGCGTTATAAAACGCACAGAGCGTGTCGTCCGGGTAGCTGGTGTTGTGAGCTACAAGCTGGAACATGATGGTATATCCCTCGAGCGGTAAATCCCCCTGCTTCAGCTGGAGGAGGATGAATTCTGGTCGGATGTGATACATAATAAACACACAACGGAAACAAAAGACTGGAAAACGAACGATAAACAAAACGGGGGTGTTGGTCGGACGTTCTTTCACGCTTCAGGCAGGAACAGACTAACAACGACGTAATGAAACGGAATATCTTTAATAATCCACAAGAACCACTGGAAACAACTGGAAACTCTGGAAACACAGGGAGGTAACATTAACGTCCGACAAACGACAAGGGGAAACACACGCTATATATACACACAGACTGATACAAACACAGGTGCAGACAATGAGGGAGAAACCAAAACACACAGATCTGCAGGGGGAAATGATGGTAGAAACCAACTAAATAGTCCAGGGGTGTGACATCAGTATATATATATATATATATATATATATATATATATATATATTTTTTGCTGTAGATGTCGGCGCACTAACCACAAGGCTATTGGCGCCGACTCAAATCAGAATTATTAGTATGATTTCTGAAGGAACATGTGACACTGAAGACTTGAAATCACAGGAATAAATTAAATTTTAAAATAAATTCAAATAGAAAACTTTTTTTTTTTTGCTGTACTTTGGGTCAAATAAATGCAAGCTTGGTGAGCAGAATAGACTTTATAAAAAACATCTTACTGTTCAAAAACTTTTGACTGGTAGTGTTGTATATATATGTGACCCTGGATCACAAAACCAGTCATAAGGGTCAGTTTTTCAAAATTGAGATTTATACACCTAAAAGCTGAATAAATAAGCTTTTTATTAATGTATGGTTTGTTAGGATGGGACAATATTTGGCCGATATACAACTATTAAAAAATCTGGAATCTGAGGGTGCAAAAAAATCAAAATACTGAGAAAATCGACTTAAAGTTGTCCAAATAATATTCTTAACAATGTATATTACCAATCAAAAATTAAGTTTTCATACATTTACAGTAGGAATTTTACAAAATATCTTCATGGAAAATGATCTTTACTTAATTTCCTAATGATTTTTGGCATAAAAAAAAAATCAATAATTTTGACCCATACAATGTTTTTTTGGCTAATGCTACAAATATACCCCAGCGACTTAAGACATCCAGGGTCACATATTTCAGTGGTGTTCTGAAATGAGAAGTCAAAGTCCTCAAAGTTTTTTTCTTAGTTAAATAAATATTACTTACACTTACACATCAGAAAAAGAAAAAAAAAAAAGATTCTATTTAATATTTTTTTTGACATTAACAAAGTAATCAATATTCTATTCATTAAAGCCAAGTATGGATCTCATCAAGTGTTTTTAAGAATTTTACATTTATTCCAAAATAATAACTCCAGGCAGTAACAATTTAAACAATATATTTTATTTGTGAACTATATATGTTCTATATATGTGTATATATATATATATATATATGAACTATTTATATGTTCAGCTATTCTTAACTTTTAGATCATGAGTCATCAAAAAACTCCCAAAGATCATGGATTCATGCCATTTTACAAAGTGGTTATATCTTAGTGTGTGAGTGGTTTACTTATTTTTTACCCATGATATTGTTCATCCAGACTGATTTGTGAATGCGGATCGCACACGAACACAAGAGGTGGGATTTATCGCGTGAACCAATCACAGCCCATTCTAACCAGTCCCATCCAATCACATTGCGATGGATATTGCAATTACCCCCCACCAAACTCACTCCACGCTTTAGGGGGTCTGTTAAAACTCAATGGGCTCAAGGGAGGGCTGTACCTTTACCTGCTGGTGTTGCTGTTGAACAATATTTCTTTAGAAAAATAAATGATTTCTTTTCTAATGTTATATTTTGTAATATTAGCATTGTTTTATTTTACCATTTTTTTTCTCATACATATATCACTACGTATAGTACTCTTCATGTAGGTGATGTGCAGTATGTCTTCTGAAAACTTCCTTTGAAATGATATACTTATGAATACAGTACTTGTTCTCTTTGCAATCTGGAGTGCCCTTTATACCAAACTTATATATGCCCTGTGTGATTTGGATTCTGTATTAAGTCCACTTTGCAGGGCACTACTGGATGATTGGAATGCACTGCAAGAAATATCTATCTAGCAGCAGCTTCAGGTCCTGAGATCAACAAAAACACATGATTCCAGAAGTACCCTCAGGGCTGAACATTGCTGGGTGGAGCAATAAAAAAAAAAGGGCTGAAGCATTTCATCACACACTGGAGCTGAAGCACCATTTTAAGTGTCCCACATACCAGCATTTTCAATAAACCTTTCTTGGCTGTCTAAAAACCTATTATAATACCACTGTGAAGAGTACTCCAGGCTGGCACCAAAAACCCATATCACTATCCAAAACAAAAACATCTTGATTTGGAATTTTAAAAACTCATAAAAACAAGAAGCTTCATGGAAGTGTTATTGAATATTTGGGAGGAAGAACTGAGCACTCAACCCGACACAATCAAGCGGTATTTCTGTGGCGTAAACCCTCATACCTGTCAGTGCAGCAGAATCTGACTCCTGAAATAAAGCAATATTGCATATTAAACAGGAGATTGTTTTGGTGAGACTTCTTCGTCAATCAAAACACCAAAACATTTTACAACCTTTGAAAAGTGTTCAATATCCAGCTGTGAGGCCTTTAAATCCAGCTGTTTTATCACCCTGAAGGGGTTCCTTTTGTAAATAAATAAATACGTTGACAGTCTAAATCATTTTATAATCTTACCTGATTATTTGCACACCCATTTACTCTTTGTGAGAGCTTTGTATTTGACTCTTACTTAATATAAGGGGGGGAAAATCAAGGTTAACATATTCTAAATCGAAAAGACTTCATGTATTTGAAAGAAGCAAGCAGGTGACTCAGGTTAAGTCTATTGTATATTGTGATTCCTAGGAGGAGAGATACAGTATGAGGTTAAAAAAGGGGGTCATGAACAAGAACTACATATTAAACGAGCTACCATTTCTATATATTACACATAGCTATAAAAAAGATTAGCAATGATTCAAGCTTAATAATTTACAATTCAAGGTTGAAAATGGCTAAATTCACAAAAGTATGGGAACATTTTAACCCGTCATTTGAATTAGTCTCTTGAATTTAAATAAACCGATGTTGAAATTGATTGCAACTTTACATAACCTAATATAATTACACCAGCAGTAATAATTTACATGGCCAGTTGGCCGATCTGAATAAGGAATTTGTTTGGATTCTTATTCATGTCTGATGAAGGCAAATGATTTTTAACTCCACAAATAACTACCTGATTAAAATCTACTAACACAGACAAGGAAGAAAAAAAATGTTAATTAGCAACTCGGAATGTTGCGATGATTAAAGCAACGATGCTGTGACCTGCGATTTCATTAATACCTCATGTTTGGATGAAAAAGACACAAAAAAATCATTGTGCAAATTTGCTTGTGTCAATCAGGATGGGCTGAAGTGGATACACAGTCACAGGGGAGCATTTCAAAATCATAATGCTTTGTCTGATATGAGTAATTACACAAGGGAGATAGCAATTAAAGAATGTTATCTCCCTTCTCTAGTTTCCTTTTCTCTTCTTCAATCACATTTAATTGAAGTCAAGAGGTTTGAGGAAAGAAGGTAGGGAGAATGAGAGGGAGGAGGTTAAGTGATTTGCAAAATGAGTTTTAATAAGATTAAAACAATTAAGAGTTCAATAACGGAATTGATTCTAGTGTACGGCTTTCTTCTTTTCCGCTTGCTTTCTTGCTTTGTTCTGTCTCAAATACAGAAATCGGCACTAAAATCACTTTCTGACCTTATCGTGCACTGCTGTTTACCGCTGTGAGATGATTGTTTGTGTTTGTAGGCTTCTGTTTGGGAAAGTCAATGTGAAATGCATGAGTTATTCATAATGTGCCACATTAGGTCCATTTGGGTCCACAGAATGAGTTTTAAGCAAATCGTATGTTATTTACTCGTCCTCTTGCTGCTGTTGTGTTGAGCCAGCGAATAGCACAGAGAGCCGTAAGTGTGCTCTTTAGCTCTGTATTTAATAGCACTCCCAGGTGAGGAGGTATTAATGCAGATTTACGAACAGGGTTGGAAAGGCACGCGGACCACCCACATCTGCGCTAGTGACTGGAGTTTGGAAGCCAGTCAGCTTTATGGTGGGTTTAATGATGGGGTGCAGATGCCATTATAGCTTATCCATTTTATTTACAAAAAAGAAAGGAAAAAAGTTAAAAACACTGGAAATGTTAATGTTAAAGGGGTCAATGGATGCAAAGTTCACTTTTACATGTTGTTTGAACATTAGAGTGTGTTGGCAGTGTATGTACACATCTACCCTATAATGATAAAACCATGCAGTGGTTTTTAATTAATCTGTCAAAATAATATCGTGACCACTACGCGTGGTGTAGTGTGGCGTCACACCGTCAAAGGCCGCTCCCACGATAGTTGATTGACATGAGCGTCTTACCTCAGACCTGTCAGCTGTAACAGTCCGACCTCTATTGTTTCGATGCTGGAGCAAGGACGTAAGTTAGACAAGAATATGACGTAATAATGAACATAGTGGTCGTCAATTACTACCCAAATCTGAGCTGCTGAAGATGCAGTGGATTACATTTGTTTGTGAAGGGAATGCGCCTCCTGATCTACATATATCCGTCTTTGTTTGCGCAAATCATTCATGATTCAGCTTCACTTACAGCAGATGTGAGTATAAGGGGTTGTTTTATGAATCTTTGCGATCGCCTTTCCTAATAACGTGCTAGTTAGTAAGTTCAGTGGCTAAATGCGGCTAAAGTAAACAGGCTCGTCACTCCACAGAGAGAGGAGAGGGGCGGGGCGAGCAGAGCTTATTAACATTTAAAGCAACCTTGACCAGAACAGGATGATTTTTGCAGAGCTGATTTTGGCAAGGTAAAAAAGGTGTCATTTACACTACCATTAAGAAATTTTAACCAAAGCATGTTATAGACTTTTCATTAAGACCCTAAAGAATCATATCAACTTGTGGAAAATGAGCATCCAATGACCCCTTTAAACACTGCTACAGATCTCAAATCAAACAAATTATTTTAATTTAAATGTATTTTATTATTTTATTCAATTAAATAAATAAAGTCAGCAGTCACTGTCATTAATAAAAACAATTAAACCCACACCTGCTGTGATTTTGTTAGCAATATTTTAAAGGGGACATTAAAAATCCTACCGTCAAAAAACTTTTGACTCGTAGTGTATTTGTACATCTCTCATTATACGTTTTGCCCACCACAATAACAACTACAGAGGTTTGATCATAAAACTAAGCATTTAAATATCTTACTAAGACATTTTATTGAGGGAATATTGCGTGACAACTGATATTTGTGCATTTCATGTACTGTAAGCAGTCTGCTAATCTGATCTCATTGATTTACATTACAAGCTATCAGAATTTCATTCTATTTTCAGCCATTTCGATATCAACAGCTGCATCAGATTGCATATTTTTCCTCTGAATAAACTGAAGTGATTTTTCCTCCTTGAGCTTCATATTCATTATACTACGGTATGCCATAAAAGCCTGATGTTTCAAAATTGATACTCTTCAAAAAAATGCATGAGCAGATCATTGTGGAATAAACCATTCCATTAAAATAAATAAATAAATAAATCCTATGTCAGACTTTAAAGGTGCTGTATGTATTTTTTTGACTGTATCAAGGCATAAAAACATCATAATACATTCACAGGTATTTAGGATACATGCTAAGTTCACTCCAAAAAAACAATGCTACAGCCAGTTATTCTACTTTGAAAATGTGCATTGAATCCTGTGTTTTGGTCTGTGTGATTACATTAACCATACTATTAACCAATAGTATTTCAACACCTCAGGTTGCCAGTTGGTGGAAAACAAGGTGTACTAATCAATTGAAGGCAGCAAACGAAGTGACTCAGAGATAACAGATTCTACCCTGTTGCCAGGTTTTTACAACAAAACCCACCCAATTGCTACTCAAAACTAGCCCAAAACTAGCTCAATTGCATTTCGGGAGTGGTTCCCCAATAAGAAAAATAAAAAAATTGCATTGCAGGAACTAAATATCAGATTATTGGGGTCGCTTCAACTCGTGGACATGAAAAACAACCCACAGCAACAGTGTTAAACTGCCAACACTGGGAGGAGGGGGTGGGAGAAATTATAAATTGAATTTGGACTGCAGTACCCATTTTAACCGATAGCTTTCAATATTACATACTGCACCTTTAAGGGTTAATTAAAGATTACCTAAATGGTCAAACACATATCCAATAAGTATCAGATACATAATACATTCCCTAAATGTCTTTGGCAAAAATGTCTTTGGCAAAAAAAGTACTTACGGTATATTTAAATCATGTACGGTATATTTAAAACATGGTTTTTATGATTTAAAAGCACATGGAAACCACCACAAATTCATCTTTAAGCCCAGAGTTTTATATTTGGGCAGTTGTGAGCAAGAAAACATGTCAAAAGCAGTGAATGCATGATTTGTATTGATGGTAAATGTGTTGTCATTTACAATAAAACTATCTAAGTTGCATCTAAAAAAAAACAGAATAGTGCACAGTAAGATAAAGTAGTAGAATTTTGATAGAATAACAATTCAGTTTACAGCAAATTCAAAAATCATAATTTGTAGAAGTAGAGTTTAAAATCGTTTTGAATGTTTTGCCGAAAATGTGCATGGGCTTCTTGCTCCAACCAACTTGGCTTGAATGCACCTGATGTCAAAATTACAACTTGCCAACCCTTAAATACAAACTTCCCAGGAGCACTGAAACGCACCATTAAACTCAAAATGATCATGTAAAAAATAAAGGCTATGGAAATACACATAAGCCTTTGCACTTGAATAATTTAATAAGAGGAGGGTGGGGTCAGTTGTAACACACTGGCTGCATCCGAATAGGCATACTACCCTACTATCAGTGTTAGGCATGTTACTTTAAAAAAGAAATTAGTTATAGTTACTAGTTACTTCTCACAAATACTGAGTTAGTAACTGAGTTGCTTCATTACAAAAACAACTAATTACGAGGGAAAGTAACTACTGTGTTATTATTATTATTTTTTTTTTAAATGTTTAAATATGTCAAATAACTTGAATTCCCCATATATGTTAAATGAATAAAATTTAAATGAAATGAATAAAATATATATGTAAGCTTAATGGCACTTTTTTTTTTTTAATATCTAAATGAAAGTACACTTAGCATCAGTCAGTCAAGCGTTATAATATGACATTATGATAATTTAGCATTAAAGTTTAGTAATTAGAAATTTAGTAATTAGAATAACCATGTACAGTATGAATGCATATTTGTCATGTTGACAGAACTTAGAACTGGTGGTGGTGCTTAAGATATTGTTTGTAATTTAGTGTTTCTATAAAAAAGGGAAAAATCTAAAAATAATACTGATAAGATAAAACTACTTTGAATTCTTCTACTATTAACAATATAAAATGCACCAAGGATTAATGGATTCATGAATATTAATCACATTATCTACGTTCGCTTGAACTGATTTGCTGAATTTAAAACAGGGACAATAATAGGTGAGCGCCAGCTAATGAGATTGCCGTTTGCGCATTAGTTCCGCCTACTACCGGAGAAACCGGCAGTTCTCAAAAGCTGAACAATTCCAAAGGAATTCTTAAGCGCACATCCAATGAACACTTTACTATCCCATGAGGCCACAGGAGAGGATTTGTGAATGGCAGCTGATGCTGTAGGTCCAGATTACGTTCAAACGACACACATAGGCTATAGCCTATGGCTTTTTTTTCTCAGTCACAAAGTAATTATGATTTTGGACACAGCCTTCCTGTTATTCCAGACAGGAACAAGCTAAAGTCATGTCACTGAATATCCACAGCCTTTTAACATTCTATCACCAAAAGTATGTTTTGGGGATAAGAAAAGAAATTTGCTGAACAGTTTTTATGCACATGAAACAGAAATACCTTAGCTGACTAAGAGTACAAAGACAAGTACATGGTGAAAGTTTGCTCCAGGGTTATAAAGCAACAAGCACATTTATACCATCAGGACTTCCAGAGTGTTGTGGACGGCATTGCTGGTGAGTGACACTGACAGAGCCCCGGTGCATTCCCCAAAACCACAGGAAAGGTCAAAGAGCTCATGCCACAGAGACAGTGATCTAAGCTGAAGCCCCACAAGGTATACCGCAGGTGCACGTCGTTTCCGATTTTCCACTCAACGCTACCTTTATGTAGGTTGACCCACACAATAGTGCTTTCCTCTGTGCCTCGCTCTCTTTAACTAGAACTTCTGAAAGAAGTCCCAAGGTAATGGGAAGACAGTTTTCTAAAGGTTTGATAATTTGAGAGCAACTTGTCATTGGCAATTGAGCAAAGTGTTGTTTCAATGTAAAAACCGTTCCTGAGACAATTATTTTGAAATTTCCAGGGAGCATCTGTCAGTGTTGAGGTTAAATTTTCTCAGATTACTTGTCAAAATGTATTGAATGTCTCCCTATGAAATCTCAGTTAAAAGCGTCTCCTGTACCTCTCAGCTGAATCAATTCCTTTGAGGCAATTTTTATAAAATTGATTCATAACACGAGGTAGTATCTCTAAATTTTACCATGAAGACAGCGAATGTAGAGGAAGTTTTCTAAAGACGGTGAAAGTCGGGCTTGTAACTGAAAGGTTGAGGGTTCGAGTCCCAGGTCCGGCAGGGATTGAAGGTGGGGGTAGTGAATAACCAGCGCTCTCTCCACCCTCAATACCACGACTGAGGTGAGTCCCTTGAGCAAGGCACCGATCCCCCAACTGCTCCCCGGGCGCCGCAGCGATAGCAATATGGCTGCCCACTGCTCTGGGTGTTTGTTCACTGCTCACTACTGTGTGTGTGCACTTGGATGGGTTAAATGCAGAGCACAAATTCCAAATATGGGTCACCATACTGGTGACCCCTGCCCTAAAGCATATGGTCAGTTTTAGGGGTAATTGAGAATGAATGGGGGAAAGTCACATGAGAGGAGGCAATGCCTCCATCGCGATATGATTGGATATGACTGGTTATGATCGAATCTGATTGGCTCATGCGATAAGTTTGTGTGCTCGCGAATCAGTCTGAATGAACAATATAATGGTGTTAATGGAAAGACTCATTTAAAAAAGTAAGTAAACAACCAACACTTAGATTTAACCACTTTGAAACGCATGAAAACATGTCAGATTTTTGTGACAAGCAATCAGAGGTCAGACACAATAGGTCTCTCCAGAGACGTTTATCTATCACCCTGGACATCAGGGTGATGGCACATGACGCTTCCTCCTAGGGCTCTCTCTGCATCTACACTGTAAAAAACAATTTGTTGAGTCAACTTAAAATTATTTATAACCTGGCTGCCTTAAAATTTTAAGTTCAGTCAACTCAAAAAAAGTTTATTCAACTTGAAATGTTAAATTATACTAAGTGACAACTTAGATATTTGAGTTGAATCAACTTAAAATTGTAAGGCAGCTGGGTTACTTACCCATCTGTTAAGTTTAGCAAACACAAATATCTAAGTTGTTACTTTGTACAACTTAACATTTCAAGTTGACTTAACTTATTTTAGTTGACTGAACTTAAAATTTTAAGGCAGCAGGGTAACAAATTATTTTAAGCTGACTCAACAAATTGTGTTTTTTATTTTTTACAGTGTAGCTGCAAAAGACAGACATTCACACACATATGCAGAGAACACTTATCTGGACTTCAAGTTTGCCTAGCTCTGCCCTGGATCTTATCAAATAAGGTCAACTATACACACAATGAAAGCAGCTTCTTATTGAGTGAAAAGACAGACCAAATCCATATTCAACTTATTTTCTAACATAAGTTTCTAATCATGTGTTGGTTGCGTAGGTGGCATGTCCTGATGACCCCTTGTGTCATGGCACTATGACCTTGAGGAAAAATAGAGCTCAGCATGTAAAAGGACACTGTTACACATTCCATTCTTACCATAGTCTATAACTACTAATATGTGACGCTAGACCACAAAACCATCACCAAAACTGAATAAACAAGCATTCCATTGATGTATGGTTTGTTAGGATACAATGTTATTTGGCCGAGATATGACTATTTGAATATATGGAATCTAAAGGTGCAAAAAAAAAAAATAGAGAGAAAATCACCTTTAAAGTTGTCCAAATTACTAATCAAAAATTAAGTTTTGCTATATTTACAGTAGGAATTTTACAAAATATATTCAAGAGACATGATCTTCACTTAATTTCCTAATGATTTTTGGCATAAAAAAAAAATCAATAATTCTGACCCATACAATGTATTTTTGGCTATTGCTACAAATATACCTCAGCGACTTAAGACTGGTTTTGTGGTCCAGGGTCACATATATGTTAACTTTATTAAATTGTCAAACAATCTAGGAGGTTAATAACAACACAAGAAATAGTTATTAATATTATGAAGTCCAAGATCGATCCAGGATTCCACTCCTTCAATATTAATTGCAATAAGGATTTTAATATTTTTATAAATACACTGTGTGCATAATTATTAGGCACGCTAATATTCTGGTCATATTTTTTTCCCAAGCACATTTTACCAATTCCAAACCATATCAATCTTAATAACTACTATTAATTTTGTATTTAATCATTTATACGTGATATATATTTGTCCATGAAGGCTGGAAGTGAAAAACTCCTTATATTCAGGTGTGCGTAATTATTAGGCATGTTTTCTTTTACATATAAAAAAGCCAAAAAAGAGATTTAACCCAGACTGAAAAGTCAAAAATTATTAAATGCCCATGAGAAGGATGCAATACTAATGCAATACTAGAATTTGCAAAGTTAAGGCATGACCATTGGACAGAGAAATGCTCGTTGGGTCAGCACGGTGAGAAAAAAAACAGTGGAGAAGAAAAGACACGTTAACTGCAAAAGAATTAAGAATTAAAGTGAAGAATTAGCTGTGAAACCATCAGGAACCATTTAGTCTCCAGCGCCAACATTTTCCAGAGCTGCAACCTACCTGGAGTCTTCAGAAGTTCAATGTGTCAGGTTCTCAGACGCTTTCTTGGGTGAAAAATCCTAAAAAATGACCCTCATTTAAAGAGAATAACATGCTGAAGTGTTGTAAAATACATGAAGACTGTTTTCTATAGGCTTTATAGACAGATAAGTTGAGAGGGACTTTTGAAGGACCAGCATCAAATCCTCTTATACCACTCTTTCAAGAATTTATCTTACAAAATCTGGCAGTAAGTTTTGGGAGTTCATTTTGGGCCATCTCTGCAAGTCAGACTTTTCAGGATAGGAGATAGACTAAACATGAACTCCCAAAATGTACTGCTAGATTCTGGAAGACAAATTCTTGAATCAGAAGTACAAGAGGATGTGGTGCTGGTCCTTCAAGAGTCACTCTCAACTTATCTGTCTATAAAGCCTATAAAAAAACTGTCTTCATGTATTTCTTAACACTTCAGAATGTTATTCTTATTAAGTGAGGGTCATTTTTTAGGTTTTTTTCTCAAGCAAAGTCTCTGACAACCTGACACATTGAACTTCTGAAGACTCCAGGTAGGTTGCAGCTCTGGAAAATGGTGGCGCTGGAGACTAAATGGTTCCTGATGGTTTCACAGCTAATTCTTTACTTTAATTCGTAATTCTTTTGCAGTTAACGTGTCTTTTCTTATCCACCGTTTTATTTCTCAACGTGCTGCCCCAACGAGCATTTCTCTGTCCAATGGTCATGCCTTAACTTTGCAAATTCTAGTATTGCATTAGTTTTGCATCCTTCTCTTGGTCATTTAATCATTTTTGACTTTTCAGTCTGGGTTAAATCTCTTTTTTGGCTTATTTATACGTAAAAGAAAACATGCCTAATAATTATGCACACCTGAATACAAGGAGTTTTTCACTTCCAGCCTTCATGGACAAATATATATCATGTATAAATGATTAAATACAAAATTAATAGTAGTTATTAAGATTGATGTGGTTTGGAATTGGTCAAATGTGCTTGGTAAAAAAATATGACCAGAATATCAACGTGCCTAATAATTATGCACACAGTGTAATATTAAAGGAGAAGTCCACTTCCATAAGGATTCACATATAATGTACTCACCCCCTTGTCATCCAAGATGTTCATGTCTTTCTTTCTTCAGTCGTAAAGAAATTATGTTTTTTGAGGAAAACATTTCTGCATTTTTCTCCATAAAATGGACTGATATGGTGCCCCGATTTTGAACTTCCAAAATGCGATCGGTTATTGTCATAAAAATAATACAATTTAAATACTTTTTAATCTCAAACGCTCGTCTTGTCTTGCACTGCCTGAACTCTGTGTATTCTGGCTCAAGACAGTTAGGGTATGTTGAAAAACTCTAATCGTATTTTCTTCCTCAAAAATTATTTCAGAATCATCCTACATCGCTGCAGAAGTACTGACACAGTCTTTGCAAAGTGAACATGCAAAGAAGATCAAACACACTTAACAAAAAAGGTAAAACAGTGATATAGGACGATTTCGAAGTTGAGGGAGAACATGAGATGGGAGTTTTTCAACATACCCTAACTGTCATGAACCAGAAACAACCAGTCCAGGCAGAGTAAGACAAGATAAGCCTTTGGCATTAAAAAGTATATAAATTGTATTATTTTTATTAAAATAACCGATCGTTACGCTACATAAGACCCTTCTTTCTCGTTTACAACCGCATTTGGGATCGTTTGAAGCCGCATTTAAACTGCATTTTGGAAGTTCAAATCGGGGCACCATATCAGTCCATTATATGGAGAAAAATGCTGAAATGTTTTCCTCAGAAAACATAAAAACATGAACATCTTGGATGACAAGGGGGTGAGTACATTATCCATAAATTATTGTTCTGGAAGTGGAGTTTTCCTTTAATACATTTTTTAAATATTTCTCAGACTATTTATGTAAACGTGAATGTGAATGAGTGCTGCCAATTAAAAAAAAAATCATTAAATATTTACAATAAAGATGAAGAGATCATGAGCAATAATCATAAGAATTCCTTCATTGATGTCATGCATCAGTGGCTTATTCTTATTTCTATTGCAGCATCCAAGCAAAAAACAGAGGGAAATGCACCCCAGGCAGATAAATGGATCATATCAGTATTCGGCGTCTGTGGGTGAATAGGACTCATCTTCATTCTGTCTCTGAGAGAGCTCATTGTCCTGTTGATCCTCAGATCAGCTCCCCCGTGCTGGTTTGGAGTCAGTCAGAGTCTCACTATTGCTTTGGTTTAGGTCATAACTGTCTCCTGCCGACAGGACTGACAGCGGCCCGAAATAGAAACCGGTTCTGGAGATTCTGCCGTCAATTGGGCAGAAAATAGGAGATGACAGTGGAGCCTGCCCTGCCTGCTGAAATAGATCGGCTCCCCGATGGCTTTAATGTCATTATTACCTCTCAAATGCACTGTGCAAAACGCATCAGCTGGCTTAGAAACGCCACAGCGCGTTACAGAGCAGGTAGTACATGCATACGGCAGCGTGATGGCTTTGACAGGCGAGTCCAGGGAGGCAGATGGCTCTGTGCGGCTGCTTCTGCCTGTATTAGATTCTGGCCTTTGCTTGCTTCCTTTCGCTCTATGTCTCTCTCACCTTAATGGACCCAACCTTTACTCCTCCTAACTGTCTCGCTCCAGACGTGGCAAGGATATTCTGCAGATTGCAGTTCTCTGAAAAAAAAAGAGGCCAAGGAAACACAGATCACTGTGAATTCACAGTCTCACAAAGATCAAGTGGTCATCAGGATGAATACTTATGTTCCGCACAAGGCTGCAAATATTTAATTAAAATACAGTAAAAACAGTAATATTGTGAAATATTATTGAACATAACTAATTTCTATTTGAATGTATTTTAAAATGTAATTTATTCCTATGACGTGAAGCTGAGTCATTTCTCTAGTCTTTCAGGAATCATTCTAATATGCTGATTGCTAATACAACTATTATTTATCATTATTATTTACTTTTATCAATGTTGAAAACATTTGTACTGTCTAATATTTTTGAGGATGAATAGAAAATGCAAAATAACAGTGTTTATTTGAAAAAGAAATATTCTCTACAACCACCTTATGCTTTTTCATTACAACTATATGATACTTTTATAAATTATTTTAATGATAAAATCAAAACTATTAATAAAACACTAGAAGACTCACAACACATACAGTTAAACCAAAACTTATTCAGACACCAAATATAATTTTTTAAAATATTGTTTGCTAGAGGGTGCAGGACATTACAGTTAATTTATGTGAGGAAGGATAGCAAAATAGAGTAAACTGTGACATACTATACCCAAAAAATCTTCATACAGTGGACTACCAGTAAAACTGATCAAATATTGGGGACCAAAAATTATTCAGACACTTTGACCTGACCATGTTTTGCTTAAGTGTTTTTTCTTTAATTGCTAATTTTTACCTTTTTTTCTCTACAGACTGAACAAAATTAAGCATTGCTTGGTAATTGGTCAACAAAGTATTGATAGTTGTGTAAATATTGTCATACTAACAGTTGTCTGAATTGTTGGTTGATTGTAATCAATATCTTTCTATCAAAGTTATCTGACATTATCAAGATGACATTATTCTGACAGTTTAACTCTGAGTCATATTTTATTACCATTTTCTAAACTATAGCGAATAAACTGTGATAATGTGAGAAATGTTGAAGGTGTCAGCTTCAAAGGGCTCTAAATGATCCCAGCCGAGGAAGAAGGGTGTTATCTAGCGAAACTATTGATCATTTATTTTGAGAAATAAAAATTTGTATACTTTTTAAGCACAAAAGCTTGTGTAGCACAGACTCTGGGATGCGCGTCCACGACGCTACGTACTATTGAATCACATCTTTCATTTTGAATGACTCGGGAAGTGATTCGTTCAGTCACGCATGTGCAACATCCTATTAGGTTCTGTACTGGAATTAGTTCACCTGTTTCAAGTCTTAGGGTTTTTCAAGTCGTTCGTTCATCACGTGACAGCCTCATAAGATGAACTCAAACCTGGAAACTTGTTAGATAAGAGGTGAGGTGAGCTGATCATAGACTAAAGACCGAGGTAAACAATGAATTAATCTTTTCTGTTTCTTATAGCATTATAATTTTGTCTTGTTTGTAGTGTGATCAACGTTTGTGTAAGCAGTAGATGTGTTAGGGAAGTAACACGTAACTTTTTAATTTATTTTGCTAAAATGAACGAAATGACTCGAAAAAAGATTCGTTCATTTTGCTGAACGAGACTCAAAGGTCAGAGTCTGTAAAACGATCCAAATTTCCCACTACTACGAATCACGTGTAAGTTCATTGTGTACTGAGTACGGCAAAAAACTCCATCTTATTTTCTCCTACAACTTGAGAGGAGGACATCGTTGTAACTTTTCGCACTTTCTTAGTCTTTGCGTGTTCGCTTTGTAAACACTGGGTCTGTAGTTCTGCGTGACCTTTTGACATGATTCAGTAGTTTGTAGCGTTGTGAATGTGCATAACAGAGCCTGTGCTACAGAAGCTTTTTTGCTTAAAAAGTATAAAAAAAATTAATTTTCCGAAATAAATGACCGATCGTTTCGCTAGATAAGCCCTTCTTCCTCGGCTGGGATCGTTTAGAGCCCTTTGAAGCTGCATTTAAACTACATTTTGGAAGTTCAAAATTGGGGCACCAATGAAGTCCATTATATGGAGAAAAATCCTGAAATGCTTTCCTCAGAAAACATAATTTCTTCACGACTGAAGACAGAAAGACTTTAACGTCTTGGATGACAAGGGGGTGATTAAATTATTTGTGAATTGTTGTTCTGGAAGCGGAGTTCTCCTTTAACGAATATAACTCCCATATTTAAGAAACCTGGTGCAGTTCATAATAACCCAGAAAAATGTTGACCCATTTCTGAATTACCTTTTCTTTCTGAATTATTGGAAGAAATAGTTGCTCGACAGGTGCTCAACTAACAGAGAATAACTTGTTTGAGCAATTTCAGTCTGCCTATCATCCATATCATAGCATGGAAACTGCACTTATTACAGCCACAAACAATGTGTTAATGGCTGCAGATTCTGGACTTTAATCACTACTCATTCTTCTCAATTTAAGCACAGCTTTTGACACCGTTTCACATAGTATTTTGTTGGAGAGGTTCTACTGGTACTTTTTCTACTGATTTCTACTGGTATTCCTCTTAATTGGTTTAGATCTTATTTATCGTGTCAGACTCAGTTTCTTCAAATTAGACGTTTCAAATCATGGACATCTCAGATTACTAATGGCATGCTTCAAGGTTTAGTTTTTGGCCCTCTTCTCTTCATAATTTAGCTGTTTCATTATTTAGCTTTAGGACACAGGAACTTTGGATCATTACACAAACATTGTTGATTGAGCATGTCTCTCCAGTTTTAAGGCAACTCTGCTGGCTTTCAGTTAGACATTGGATTAATTGGATTAAGGCTCTTCATAATTTATCACCTTCATATTTGTGTGAGAATCTTAATGTCACCTACCCAAAATATAAATGTTACAAATCAGTTCTCATAAGATTAGGTCAAAAAGTATTAATCTGACACTGTTACTATTGTTATTAAAATGGATTGACCCCACTGATCTATAATAAACATCTTATATATAGTCCAGTGGTTGAGTCCAGACAAAACACAAGAGCTGACTTTTTTGGGGGGAAAGAGGGGACAATCCAACAGAGCAGCTCCTGTAAGTCTGGCTTTTCCTCAGATCAAAGTGAAGTCACACTAGCTAAGGGGCCTTAAGTCTCAGCGAGAGGTTGATGGGCTCCTCAGGAGCTGTGAATGTGAAACTGGCAGGAGAGGAAGTCCATGGAGTGCGTTGGTGTGATACACTCTCTCCATCAAGGGGAAAAGAGCTTTTCGCAGAGGGGAGCTGGTGGGGGGCATCAGAAGAGAAGATGTGTAGTAGATCTCCTTTATCCAGGACAAAGACGGTCAACTCGTCTTGATCAAACAGAGATGTTTACACATTTTCAGAACGAATGGCAAATTTATTTCTAGATTTTTTCATAGTAACAGCCTTCTAAAGCAGTGTATAATTGGGGCACTGGGCACAACCAGTGGCGTGAGAATGGTGACAGACAAATAGGGAAGTGTTTGGAGAAACCATTTAGAATGTTTTAAACAGATTTGGATAAATTTAGAATTGGTTATTAAATTTAATATTAGTTATTAGTTAGCTGCTATATTCGTTAGTTGCTCACCAGTGGATCCTCAGCAGTGAATGGGTGCTGTCAGAATTATTCTTATTATCTCATCTCGTTACCGCTCTAGACTTGCGGGATGTTTTTCGCATCACCCACACGAATAAAATAATCAATAATAGCTGAAAATGCTTTTTCAACTTGCACTGAAGATGCGATATCTCGCGTTCGCGGCAATCGCGACGCTCAGTGTCATTAGAAAATTTGTGTCTATTCATGTCTTTGCATTGACTTTGTATGTAATCTGCTCATGCAAATAATTAAGTTCGCTTTTAGTGTGAACACACCATTAGAGTCCAAACAGCTGATGAAAACATCACTATAATACAAGCAGTTCATAAGCTGCATGTTTGTAATAAACAAATCCTTTATTAAGATGTTTTTAATTTCTAGTACTCTAAGGCGATCTCTGCTTACATAGCAAAAACAATTCAAAACTGTTCTAAACAAATATGTTGGTGAATTTTGTTGAGGGAATTGACTTCACTGGAGGTAATGTTATTATGGATTACGGACTTGTATTTGGCCAAGAAGCAAAGGTTTCAAGTTAAAATGCCATAATGATGTATTTGTCTCCTAAAACACAGCTTTTCAGTTCACAAGAAATTAATTAATGGACTAGAGTCATGTGGACTACTTGTGGATTGTATTTGTCATTATTTGGACTCTCATTCTGATGGCTCCCATTCAGCACAATGGACCCATTGGTGAGCAAGTGATCAAACACTATTTTTTTTTCCAAATTTCTTATAAAGAAATAAACTACATCTTGGGTGGCCTGAGTACAAAGTAGTTAAAGGAGTAATTTCCAGAACAAAAATTTACAGATAATGTATTTACCCCATTGTCATCCAAGATGTTCATGTCTTTCTTTCTTCAGTTGTAAAGAAATTATGTTTGTTTTTTTGTTTGCTTGTTTGTTTTTTAAGGGAAAACATTTCAGGACTTATCTCCATATAGTGGACTTCAATGGTTCCCGTGAGTTTGTCCAAAATGAAGTTTCAATGGAGCTTCAAAGGGCTCTAAACAATCCCAGCCAAGGAATAAGGGTCTTACCTAGCAAAACGATTGCTCATTTTCTAAAAAAAAAAATTAAATTACTTTTTAACCTCAAATGCTCATTTTGTCTAGCTCTGCGATGTGCATGCATACTGTGTAATCCGGGTCAAGTTAGGGTAGGTTGGAAAACTCCTATTTCATTTTCTCCTCCAACCTCAAAATCGTCCTACATCACTGTTTTACCCTTTTTTGTAAAGGGTGCTTGACCTTCTTTGCACGTTCACTTTGTAAACACTGGGTCAGTACTTTTGCAGCAATGTAGGATGATTTTAAAGTTGGAGGAGAAAACGGGATGGGAGTTTTTCAACATACCGTAACTGTATTGAACCGGAGTGCACAGAGTACACATGCGCATGGCAGAGCTAGACAAGATGGGCATTTGAGGTTAAAAAGTATATAAATTTGTATTTTTTTTTTTTTTTTAGAAAATGATAGATTATTTTTGCTAGATAAGACCCTTACTCCTCAGCTGGGATCATTTAGAGCCCTTTGAAGCTGCATTTAAACTGCATTTTGGGCGTTAATACTCGTGGGCACCATTGAAGTCCACTATATGGAGATAAGTCGTGAAATGTTTTCATCAAAAACATTTCTTTACGACTGAAGAAAGAAAGACATGAACATCTTGGATGACAATGGGGTGAGTACATCACCTGTAAATTTTTTGTTCTGGAAGTGAACTACTCCTTTAATGAAACATTTAGGAAGTGAAATGAAACCATTTAACGTTGTTGCATTAAAATTAATTAACAAATAATAAGTAGTTTATGTAAAATTCTATTTTTAAAAAATCCAATTGCTCAGTTTACCTCAGATTACTCACCATATACACATACGGAGTAGATGAATGGCAATAAAAGCTGACTTGACTTCAACAAGCTTCAAAAGTGAATGGTTTTCATTCAGGGAGGGTCTTCCCACCTCGTGTGAAGCTTAGTGCTTTTAAAAAGCATTAAGCGTGGGATCATGCTTCTCTTGTCTACAGAATTATGTAAGAAGATAAACATATCCCCCTCTCGCGTGTAGGATTTTCATGTTGGACTGGGAAGAACCTACTTAGAATTCATGCAGACTGCGAGTGTGGCGCTCCCCTAAATCCACTTTGACAATCCATGAAAATGTGATTTGCAGGCTAAGTCAAATCCTGAATTATTAGCTCGTCCAGTCTGGAATGATGAAGGAAGTGCAAATCATAAGATGAATAATTGATTTTTCCTTTTCCCTTTTTTTGCATTTGAGCTAGAGAAAAAAATAAAATACCAACATTGTTGGTGTAAAAAATGCAACGGAGTCCCGAAGCAGAATCTTTTATTGTGGCGTTCGAGATAAGTGAGCGAGCAGGACAATAAACAAATGTAACGCATAGAGTTCGAGACCTGCTGGCCGTTGTGTGAACTCTTTGATGTGGCATGTGTGTTTCGGTCGTGCCAGCGCCAGCTCTCGCTCTTACTCTCATTCCAGACAATGCCAGCTCTAGTTAGGAGTCTCACAGGACACAAACAAGATTTTCACTCCTTTCGTGTTGTTTTTTCAAGTCGACAGCTTTCTACTTGTCTCCTTCACTCAGGCCGGATCTATGGGAATGTCTAACAGCTCTCTAGGCTAAATGTGGATGCCAATCAAGCGGACGCTCTCTGTGAATGAGATGAGCGAAGCTCAGAAAAAATGAGGGCAGGGCCGCTGTTGTTTTTATAAACACGATTTCATTAGGATTCAGGCTGTAAAATTGGGATGAAAACAAAGTTTGCTGTAAAGCGCATTTCCACAACGTATCGATCCGGTTTTATTGACCACATGACTCTCAATGGTACTACATTTACACAGTCTTGTCACAATCAACTGTTTTGACTCTTATTGACACTATTTCTAGCAGCAAGTTTACCGAGAGGCTAAACTGCGGAAGGGAAAAAAGAGCCCTCCAACTCTCCACTATCTTGAAAGCCTTATCTAATGATCTTTCTCTCGCAAACACACCACTCTCAATCAATATGTTTGTCTGGACTGACAAGAGAGAGCCCACACCAAGTGCGACAGTTTAGAGTCAAATGGCTCAAAGAGCTCAAGGTCTCTTTACCATGGCTGACACCTGGGCACACAGGCATTCATTCTCTGTAGTCTATGGGCTCTATTGCTGGCTGTGTCATCATCAGACCACGGCAGTTCTGCCCAGCGGTACACAATGTCAAAGAACTCGCTGTGCTAGATGGGAGGTAGTGACATTGACCTTCTATTTCTGAATTATATGGACAAAATTACTTGGAACACGGTATCAAGCGCAGCACTGCTCTGTCCTTTGTATTTGGCAATGACAGTAGTGACAGGACATAAAAGAGGTGGTCTTGGCTTTATCTTAGTGGATGTCTGACAGAACGTTTCTATCCGATCTATCTACAGACACATGTGAGTAGTTAGAGGATTAGTTCACTTCCAGAAGAAAAATGTACAAATAATTTACTCACCCCCTTGTCATCCAAGAAGTTCATGTCTTTCTTTCTTTAGTCGTAAAGAATTTATGTTTTTTTGGGTAAACATTTCAGAAATTTTCTCTATGAAGTAAGGGTTTGACAAGACACTCAGCCCACGAGATGAAACACGAGACTGGGTTCACCAGAAAGGGACGAGACGAGATTTTTAAACCTTAAAAAAAAAAAAAAATCCTCAGTAATGAAATATATAATGTTTAATGCAATATATAATGTGAAATGCAATAATGTTAATAAACAAGTTTTCTACATAAAACATTACTTGGCTTGATAAACATTCTGAAAATGTTCTGTATTGTTCTTGCAATAAAATAAAATTCTTGCAAAAATTTGCAAAAATGTTACAAGGATTGATAAATATTCTTAAAATGTTCTGTAAGTTCTTTCAAAGACACAAACAAAATGTTATTGAAATAACATTCATATACCGTTTTACATATAGAATGTTATTACTATTAATAAATGTTCTCAAAACATTCTGTAAAGGTTCTCTCAAAGTTACAAATAAAACATTCTTGTAATAACATTTTAAACATTAAAGAATTAAACACCCAAAAATTACAAATTCTCAGTCTTGTCCAGACTCAAGTGAAGTGAAAACTGTTTATGTGACAATAATGATATTTTTATACTATTAAAAAGGATTGTTTAAACAAAAATGAAAATTCTGTCATTAATTACTCACCCTCATGTTGTTCCAAACCCGTAAGACCTTTGTTCATGTTCAGAACACAAAGTAAGATATTTTTCATGAAATCCGAGAGCTTTCTGACCCTGAATAGGCAGCAACGCAACTACCACGTTCAAGGCCTAGAAAGGTAGTAAGAAAATCATTAAAATAGTTCATGTGACATCAGTGGTTTAACTGTAATTTTATGAACGTACGAGAATACTTTTTGTTTTTAAAGAAAACAAAAAATAACTTTATTCAACAATTTATTCTCTCCTGGGACAGTCTAAATGACATTAGGGGGAATAATTAATGACAGACTTTTCATTTTTGGGTGAATTATCTCTTTAAGATTGATAAACATTCTGTAAATGTTCTCTCAAAGTTGCAAATAAAATGTTTACCCAGAAACAGTAATATTATCCATACTTTGTTAGTGTAACCATTATTTATTCTGTTCTGTGCTCTTGTTTTTTAATGTGGCTTTGTAGTTTGCCGTTGTTGCATGCATGACCTTTGTGTTGCATGACCTTTGTCTTGTTAGCTTTTATACATAGTGTTACGCTAAATTCAGAACTGCTACCACCATACTACTCTTACTAATTTTATGATATCTTTCTATGGCAGAAAAAGGAAGAGCAGTATGTGGTTCCGAATTCAGCCTTAGCATTTCCTAGGTGAGGTTTTATCCTTTCCTCAATGTTGCACATTGATTTACTTAGTTCTGTTCCTTATGTTGTGCTGTATGTGCTTTTGTTATTTTATAATTTATCATTTTCCTGGTTTCTGAGTTCACCTTCTTTGGCAGTAATGTTATAACTTAATGGCAGTTTGACTATTCTAAATTGTTTAATTTTTATATTTGAGAGTTACGTGTTTTTGTATGTTGTAGTTTTTTCTTTCTTTACAGAAATACACTTAAAAAAAACACCCATTCAGTAAACGGTGTAACGACTGGCCCCAGTCCCGTCGAATTAGAAGAAATCACCAATATAACATGGCAGTGATGAATATAACAAAAGCACACAAAATAAAGATGAAATTTTTGTTTAAATAAAAAACAATCTTGTGTATGTTTATGAAGACAAATTCAACAGAGTCCAGTACAGTTCCCGACAAACGGCTCTTCAAAAGCGTCTGACAGCAACCGTTTCTCACCATTTTTCACATCCATTTTTATTTCTTCCTCCTTCTCTGTCTCCTTGCCCCGCAAGCCTCCCACAGCTTGTTAAATCACAACATGTCACGCTGCTTGATTGCAACAGTCAAGATCTAACATATGCCACCTGTGGGTGTGCTTTAAAGCCTGTAAATTATATTAAGCCTATAAAAAAAGATCAGCTATCACAGGCCCGTGATGGACTGGAATAATTACGGCGGGTCTCACTTTGACTGTAAAGCTCACGCAAGACAAAGAGGTAGAAAGGAAGAATGATCGAATAAAATCCTGTGTGTACCCCAAGGAGACAGCGTGCATGATTCAGTGCTCCAGCCCCCCATCAGGAGACAGAAGCATCTCGTCATGCAACCATAAACAACGGCTATTATATCACACAAACCATTATTTCATAAAATACACCTGAATAGTGAAATAAATATGTTGGACTTCCTCAACCGAGCACTGTGTACATGTCATTTCGGGCTAATTATGACTAATTAATTTATAGGCGTGGTTTATTTAGATTAATCACACTGAATATGAGTTAGTAGCATCTCCTGCACAAACGCTCTCACCACGCACTGCGGTAATTTTAGTTACAAAACACGGCGCTCTCGCTGAGATGTGACTGTTCCAGTGGTGACATGATTTAAGGGTCAGCTCAGCTAATTAACTCTCAAGCCACAGATTTCATTACCCACAGTGCTGCTGGTCTGATCAGTGTCTCACTTTCACACCTATAGGCTGGGTTGCGTTGTGGAGGTGTGCTGGTCAGTGGCTAATGAAAAAGATGATACAAGTATATCTGGCAGGAAACAAAGTGAGATGAAGCTGTTCATGTTAAGTGTGGCTCACCTTAGATTGCAGATGTGATTCACACACATCCACATAACCACATATAGTGCATACAACGTTTTCTGTGATAAAAATGATTTGTTTGGGTGACAAAATGTTTGTATTAGACTGTGAGTTTAGCTATTTGTAAATGCTGCTTATTATTCATTTTGTATGTGTTTCAAAAAAAAAAAATAATAATAATAATAAAAAAATAAAATCTATCTTTCTATTTTACCGCAGCGTTTTCTCTGAGGAAGCAAGGAAGGCAATGCCTCCATCGCGATATGATTGGATATGACTGGTTATGACCGGCTGTGATTGGTTCATGGGATAAATCCCGCCTCTTGTGTTAGTGCGCGCTTCGCGTTCGTGAATCAGTCTGGATGAACAACGTAATAGCGTTAATGGGAAGACTATTTTAGAAAGTAAGTAAACAACTCAAATACTTAGATATAACCACTTTGTTACGTCAAAATAAGACTTAAAATGGCATGATCTGTGGGAGTTTTTAGTGAGTAATCAGCTTTGTGACATTTGAAGTAAATCTCTGTGCCTGTGACAAGTATTTACTGAGCTTTGATGATATGAAAAATTCAAAAATAGTTACAAATTAACTATTAAAAAGAGTCTATCTGTCTATCTATCTACAGGTGAATCAAAAGTTTACATACACCTTGCAGAATCTGCAAAATAATTTTACCAAAACAAGAGAGATCATACAAAATGCATGTTACGTTTTTTTTTTTTTAGTACTGACCTAAATGAGATATTTCACATAAAAGATGTTTACATATAGTCCACAAGAGAAAATAATAGTTTATTTTTTGCCTGCTGTACTTCAGAAAATCCTTCAGGTCCCACAAACTCTTTGGTTTTTCAGCATTTTTGTGTATTTGAACCCTTTCCAACAATGACTGTATGATTTTGAGATCCATCTTTTCACACTGATGACAACTGAGGGACTATTTCAGAAGGTTTCAATCGCTCAGAAGGACACGCAACGCATTACGACCTGCGGTGTGAAAACTTTTTGAATTTGAAGATCAGGGTAAATTTAACTTATTTTGTCTTCTAGGAAACATGTAACTATCTTCTGTAGCTTTTGAAGGGCAGTAGGCCTTCTAAATGAAAAAAAAAAAAAAAAGATATTTAGGCAAAATAAGAGAAATGTTCATGTCTTCATTTTGTTCAAAAGTTTTCACCCTGGCTCTTAATGCAGAGTTTTTCCTTCTAGAACATTAATGAGTGTTTGAACCTTCTTTAATAGTTGCATGTAATTCCCTTAGTTGCCTTCAGTGTGAAAAGATGGATCTCAAAATCAAACAGTCATTGTTGGAAAAGGTTCAAATACACAAAAATGCTGCAAAACCAAACCAAATTTGTGGGACCTGAAGGATTTTTCTGAAGAACAGCAGGCAGTTCAGGACAAATCTATCTATCTATCTATCTATCTATCTATTCTATGTAAAAAAAACAACTTAAAATAATTTGTTACCTAGCTGCCTTTAAAATTTTAAGTTCAGTCAACTCAAAAAAGTTTAATCAACTTGAAATGTTAAGTGACAACTTAGATATTTGAGTTAATTCAACTTAAAATTTGAAGACAGCTGGGTAAAAATCCCAGCTTTTAAGTTTACCGAACCAAATTTTTAGTTTAGTCAACTCAAATATCTAAGTTGTGACTTAGTAGAACTTAACATTTAAAGTTGACTAAACTTATTTGGGTTGACTGAACTTAATTTTAAGGCAGCAGGGTAACAAATTATTTTAAGTTGACTCAACAAAGTGTGTGTTTTTCTATCTATCTATCTATCTATCTATCTATCTATCTATCTATCTATCATCTGTCTGTCTGTCTATCTATCTATCTATCTGTTTGCAACATGTAGGTTATAAGTGAGATATAGTCTGTCTATGGGATTACCAGTGCTTGGCTTTTGAAAAAAAGAAAAGAAAAACATCTTTTCAAACAGACAAAGTCGACTCAGCAGAGCACAAATTGGTGTTGTTGAAGGAAAGCTTGTATTGTTGAAATAGGTGCTTTTCAAAGAAAGTGAAGGGGGCAGGGCTGTGTTATAGTTGTGGCCCGGTCAGAGCAAAACACTTGCCATTTAGCTGATGCTTTCATCTGAAGTAACTTGCAGTACACTAATTGCAGGGACAGTCCCTTTGGAGGAACCTGGGGTTAAGTGCCTCACTCAGAGGCACAACGGTGAAACAGAAGGATTGTAATCTCAATAATGGTTTGATTGCTAAGTCACCCTTATTTTAAACTAAACCTGTAACCCTGGTGAACCTGAATTCAGGCCAGATCCTTAACTAGGAGATCACCCCACTTGGGTTGCATTTTTAACCTCGAATCAGTGTTATTAAAGGTAATGTTTTTAAAAATAGACATGAAGAATAATGTGTTATCTTTTATTTTACAAGAAAAGACGCTGGTCTTAAAATGCAAATGTGTCTTTTATTTCCCAACAGTAACAAATCTCAATTAATATGTCTAATTTTCAGATAATCCTTATATCGCTGTGTTAGTATCCTTATACTTGTTCTTCAGAATTAAAGTATGGCAAGTCAAATCTGTAAAACAATCAAACAAATAGGATTTGGCACCATATTATGTGTACAAGAAGTCTTATTTGAGACAATTGCTGGCATAATTTACCTCGTTTACATGGTCCTTGAATAAACCAGTTAATCACTTAGCTTTTTTTTTTCTTTTTAAAGACGGAATTAAACTAGGGGGCTGTTTGTAGCTGATGATTAAAATTTAGGTATGCATCAGCGCTTTAGTCAAACATGTGGTTAACGCCTCCAGACGTCTGTGCTACCTGTTTTCAGATTCAAACTCGTTTCTCCCAGTCGGCCAAAAAAACTCCTGAGCACACCAGAAAGTGAAAGAGCATCATCTGTTCCTCACTTCGATCATCTGTTATTCAAATCTACATGTGCGCTCTGTCACCTACAGTACGAGCTAGATCCAGCATTAATGGACACTGCAGTCTGTTGTGGGATATTCAATATTCAAATGATGCAGAGGTCATGGGGTCCAACTCATTATGAGTAATGAGAAAAGCGCATTTGCATTGCTTGTATACAATGTGGCGCTGTCAATGCGGCCTGTCCGTAAAGGGCTGGTCATAATGAACAGCTGCCAGGTATGTCTGCAATGGCACCGTTGCCGTAATTGCGGTGATATCACGTAATTTAATCGTGGAAGCTGAGTTCCAGCATCCAAGCCCCATGGAAACTTGTATAAGAAAAAAGTTAAGAGGATTATTTCATACGAGGCGTTCTCGAAAAATATGAAAATGATTTTTTTTTTTAAATTTGCTACCTGTGAAATTTACTTTTAGTGAGTCACCTTCATGTGGTATTTGCATTTAATATATTACACGCCTCTACGGAGAAAGTGGTCTTATTCAAAAAGTCAACAGTTTCTTTTCCCCAAAGGTTCAAATCTCAAATCGTAATGAACTACAGTGGAGGACTCTTAAAAATAATGTCACCTTGCTTATACCTAAAAAGATTTAGCTTTTTTTTATAATATGAACAGGTTTTCAAATATTTAAAATGAATAGTAATAATATGTCTTTAAAGTCTAAATATAAAAAGCAACAGCTTTTACAGCTGTTCATATAGACTTCACAGACTTCTGCTAAGAGCAGGGAGTCTTTCTTTTGTTGCTTGATTAAACATCAATGCCACAGACAATAGCAACTAAATTAGGATGCTGCACGTTTAAAATCGAACGCGCGGATGGAATGTACTGATACACATCCGATGTTCTCCCAACTGTTTACGTTCACCTAAGACATAACCGAGTGTGTTTATGTGAACAGTCATCAAAACGGACGATTCGACATAATTTTGTGTGTATTTCTTCGTTCATGAGATGCAAAAGTGTACTTGTGCACTGTGTGAGAGATGCTGCTTTATTGTCTGCGAATTGAGTTTGCGTCGTCAAATGTATCCATACGTCTGCTCTTCTCTTACTATCAGATATTGACATTTTTGAACAATTTATGAGACGTGCAGCAAATGTATGCTATACTTGATAGACCTATCAGAGGCTATGATACAGTTCAAATGTAACGCTACGCATTTAACCTCCTAACCACGCAGCAGATTCATTCTGAATGAATCTCTTCCCAAATCGTCCGTCCCTAACATTTTCGGCTTGTTTCATCTTGTTTGTCCTGTTTTATTCGTTGACAAAAATGTCAATAGATTTTCATCAGTTTTTGTCATTCAAAACGAGTTTTTTCATTATCATCTCATTCTCGTCTGTGAAAAAATGTTGTTCACGAAAATTATTCATCAACGAAATGAACACTGCTTTATTCAACAATTTCTTTTCTTCCGCGTCAGTCTTAACCGCACGTTTATGAGAGCACGAGAGCGCTGTGGTACTCTTGTGAACATGCGTCGAAGACTGACAGGGAAGAGAAACCTGATAGCACACGCACAACTCGGAGACGTCTATTTGACATCTGCATTTACATCTGCAAGATGTATTTTTTTAGATTGTTTGCTCATCTGCAATGCGTATATAGGCATGTCCTATCAGATATCAAATAGATGTCTATTAGACGTCTATGATTTAGAATGTATGTAAAACTAACATCTTACAGACATCTATCAGATGTTCATACACAGCAGATGGTTTCCAGATCAGGTGATCTTTAACAGACATCCTGCAGACGTACGTGTGGAAAGAAATTGTTGAATAAGGTCATTATTATTGTTTTCTTCGCGCACAAAAAGTATTCTCGTAGCTTAATAAATAATAAATAGGTCTTTAAGTCTTTGCAGCTTTTGCAACTGTTTAAACAGACTTCACAGAGAGTGTAAATTCCACATGCCAGTTTTATCTTTGTGGGATGTGGCTCAATCTTGTCCAGGCCTCAAGTGGAGTGCAAACTGTTTATGTGATAATAATGAAAGAATCCTGATTTGAGAAAATTGTTAGCGTTAATGATTTGCGGGGCAGGGCGTGTTCCAGTTTGATGGCGCGTTAAACCAAACCCACCAACTTCTGCCAGACAGAGAGGAATCAAAGTCGTCGCATTCCCACAATGACCCTGGCACAGGAACGAAAAGTAATTGTTTCTGATCGCAGTATGCAGTTATTTAAGTTCTGCCTGCTATGCAATTTCAGCATGCTGACAAATTTGTGTGTATTTGAGCATCTCAAAGAGACGAGGTGACACATGTGAAAATGTGCCATTAAGCTGGCAGGTGGCTCAATTATCCTCTTCCCAGCAATTAGGCAGCACACATCGTCATCTTCAAGGGCATCGGCAAATATGTTTTCTCACTTGTTTTCCAGCAGGATGAGTCAGCCGCAGCCAGCATAATTTTCCCCCAATTGTTTCCAAGCCGGAGGATGACATTTTACAAAACTACAAACTTCCGGCGCTCACCCCTAACAACTTGTGGAGCGTGGACCGGCTTTTTGTTTACACCCTGCCAACAGCAAATATCGGACAAAACTGCCTATTTGCACTTGGCAGAAGGAAAACGTTCACACCATCCCCCGCACACCATGCAGATCTA
The DNA here is from genome assembly GCA_012976165.1 of Labeo catla. Lineage (NCBI taxonomy): Eukaryota > Metazoa > Chordata > Actinopteri > Cypriniformes > Cyprinidae > Labeo > Labeo catla. The sequence continues at coordinate 30,857 of VONZ01000030.1, read as the reverse complement.
ACAAACAGCATTTTAGGAAAATGCCGCACTAGTAAACTAAACCCGTCTGATTTAATGATGTGTTATTGTGAGACGCGTACGCCGACCCGAGAGGGGCCGTGCGTGGAGACACAGAGGGAAAAGCTCTGTTAGGAAATGTGACTGGAATCTATGATGACGAACTGTCTCATCAGAACATGGAGGGAAGGTCACGTTCAGTCATCGGCACTCACGAGTAGGAAATGCACATCGCTATTGAGCACTGTGACCACAACCCTCTGAGCTCTTAAGGCTAATTCACACTACAACGACAGATGCCGATCAATGGCGACAATCACCGAATTACAGAATGACAAACATTCCGCGACATGCCAAATGCTGATTGAACATGTCAGTTGGAGGAAACGAGAGCCGACCAGCGCCAACCAAACTAACAGAGAATGCTCACAGAACTTTGGCTAACCATTCTGGCAAGATTCTGTCAAAGTCAAGAGCAAGCTTTTTTCCTGTAACATTGATACAAGTTAATTTAAAGTTATCTGGTCTTTAATATATAATAATAATAATAATAATGTGCTTTAAAAAACTTTTTATACTACTTATACATCATTTTAAGAATTTTTTTCAGAAGTGTTTTAGTTGAACACTTGTCTAATGTTTATAAATATTCCCAGCTGAAGTGCCTTGTGAAAGTATTCATTCCCCTTCATTTTTTTTTTCACTTTTTATGTTATGTTATGTTATGTTAAACTGCTTTGAATTACTTTTTTCCCCCACATCAATCTACACTCCATACACCATCATAACAAAGCACAAAACATGTTTGTAACAGCTTTGGAAATTTTTTAGAAATAAAAAACTGAAATGATTCCATTGCGTAAGTATTCATACCCTTTTCTGGAACACTTGAAATTTAGCTAAGGAGCAGTCATATCATTTGTAGATGTTACTACACTTCATGTGGAGTTAAACTGGGGCAAATTCATTTAAATTAGTATGATTTGGAAAGGCATACAGCTCTCAATAAAAGGTCTAACAGCTGAAAATGCATAGCAGAGCAAAAACCAAGCCCTGAGGTCAAAAGAACTGCCTGTAGAGCTTAGGAAAAAACTGCTGCATTGAAGGTTTACAGAAGCATGTAGCCTCCATTATTCATTATGGAAGATGGTTGGATCAACTAGGAATCTTCCTGGAGCTGGCCTCCTGGCCAAACTGAGCAATTAATGGAGAAGGGGCTTGGTTATACTAGTGACCAAGAAGCTGATGGTCACTCTAGTTGAGTTTTATGATCATATATGCAGATGGGAGAAACTTACAGAAGGACAAACATCACTGCAACACTCCACCAATTCTGTTTTTATGGCAAGTGTGGCCAAACTCAATCCTCTCCTCAATGAAAACACATGAAAACCAGCTTGGAATTTGCAACAAAGCAACTAGAGACCTAAAAACACCTAAAAAAAAAAAGATTTTCTAGTCTGAACCTCAAATCCAAGCATCATGTTTGGAGGAAAGCAGGCACTGCCCATCACCTGCAGAGTACCATCCCAACAGTCAAGTGTACTAGTAGCAGCCTCATGCTGTGGGGCTGTTTTTCAGCGGCAGGGACTGAGGGACTCGTCAGAGTAGAAGGAAAGCTCAACACAGTGAAATATAGAGATAGTTTTAATGAAAACTCAGTCCAGAGCATTCAGAACATCAGACTGGGCAGAAGGTTCACTTTCCAACAGGACAATGACTGTAAGCACTCAGCAAGAGTGGCTTATAGACAACTCTGTGAATGTCCTTGAGTGGCCCAGCCACAGCCTGGGCTTGAACCCAATCAAACATTTCCGGAGAAAACTAATAATGTCTGCCAGCCCCCATCCAAGTTGACAGAGCTTGAGAGATGAAGAGGTGAGATGAAGAATGGCAGATAATTGCCAAATGGAGATGTGCAAAACTTGCCACATCATACCCAAATTTAAGGCTGAAAGGTGCTTCAGCTACAGTAAGTACTTATTAAAGGTATGAATACTTATGCAAAGTACTTATTTCAGTGTTTCATTTTTAATAAATTTGCAAAGTTGTCACAAATCGGTTTTGTGCTTTGTTATTATGGTGTACTGAGTGTAGACTGATCTGGAAAAAGTATTTTAAAGCAATTTAACATAAGGCTGCAGTATAACAAATCATGAAAAAAAATGAAGGGGTATGAATACTTTTGCAAGGCACTGTGCTTGTTTTAGAATGTTGAAAGAACATTCAAAATTAACATTCCCGTAATGTTTGCATAACCAAGGAAAAATGTTTTAAAAACTTTTTTTTTTTAAATTTTAAAATTGGCTGTTTCGAACGTTAAGAGAACATTCAGAAATAACATTTTTATAACTTAATAGGAACCTTAACAGGAGGCAAAATATTCTCATACCAAACCAACTAGCAAAAAAACTAGCGCTAAGGAAAGCATTGCCTGCGTTGGTGCAACAAAAGCTGCAGTAGATCCCAACACACAACTGTCATTTACCAATCCTCACAACACTCTTCATTAAGCAGATTGTGCTAAAATCTGGCTAAAATCGCGTAGTCTGAACCGGGCTTTAAGGAGTTTCAAAGTCGTTACCCGATCGGTTGAATTCTACAGGATTTCCAAGAGCCATGTGTGTCACGTTCTTTATCGTTCCACCTGGAAACAAAGATGCCATGACGCCAAACATCTCATGGAAGAAGAAAGCCGCCATGTTTACAACTATGACAGTGAGTGCTTATCAGAATCAACTAAACACTAGATTTTCAAAAGTACGTGAACTGTGTAAAGTTCGTGGCATAGACGTTTTAAAAAATATCCAAGAGTTTTACACACCGGTCTGTTATTGTGGCCTTGGCCATTCAAAGCAGCCAAGGTTCCCAGACCTTCTGCCATCAGTCTGCAGGTCTGGCTACCCGAGACTATCCTAGAACACACCAATGGCCAACTAGCGTGTATGCTCTGTGCTTGCTTTTTACCCTTTTTTTTTTTTAGCCTTCTGTTGCACATAAAACTGAAGTATATTTTGCACTTTAGTCTGTGTCTCTTGGTGCAGTGTGAATTAGCCTTTAGGCACAGCAAGCTGCTGTCACAGCACATTCGGATTCTAAATAATCGAAAGTTCTCTTGAGAAATTATATACAGAAATATTGCCACTAAATATGAGTGGAAGCCCCACAGAGCATGCCAGAGGTAAAATGATTTCAGTTCCGATTGCACTGTAATTGACTTTTTAACCTGGATCTCTTCGGCAGCTCATCCTGGCTTTGACCTCTGCTGTAATGCCAATAATCACCCAGCAGACATTATGTGTGGCAAGCCACAGGCATCAGATGTGACCATCTGCACCGTCCAGCAGAGCATCCAGATCCTCATCAGTGTTGTAGGTACGACGCTCCCTTAGAATGGCCAGAACTTTGAGTACAGCACAGTTGGACAGATGGAGGATAAATAGTGACTGTTTCAGGTATATTATAGTCTGAGATTGTACGCCTATGAACCGCCCACAGCCTGTTTACTGACCATCTGATGCACATTACACACAAACCTGCAAACGCTATCCAAAAACAAGTAGTTCCAGTTTGATTAACCGGTTTAAAATCTGACCTGAGAGTCACAAAAATGCATAATGTAACATATACAGTGACGACCAAAATTATTAGAACGCTAGTATTTTCACTAGCTAAAATGGTTTTACATCCGTTATTTCTATCTTTTGCTGTAGTGTGTCAGTAGGAAATTTCCAAACATTAATTTTGCCAATAATTGTAATAAACAAGTGAGATTTTTTGTTTGCACAAGCAGTCTGACAACAGCCAGTAGGTCTCTTGAAGCATCTTGGAGACGTTGCCACAGTTCTTCTGTGTTTAGTCTGTTTCAGTTTGTTCTGTTTCTTCATGTCATTCCAGAGACAGACTGGATGAGGATGAGATCAGATCTCTGTGTGGTGCACTGGCTGTTGTCAGACTCGTTGTGAAAACAAAAATCTCACTGGATTATTACAATTAATGGCAAAATGAATGCATGGAAATGTAAACTGATATTTCCTACTGACACACTACAGCAAAAGATAGAAATAAATAACTTAAATAAACCATTTTTAGCTGGTGAAAATACTAGTATTCTAATCATTTTGGCCACCACTGTAGGCCTACCAATGACTTATTTTACCAACTACACTACCAGTCAAAAATGGTAAGACTTTAAAATGTTTTTGAGAAGCTCCAATGCATTTATTTAAACAAAAAATACCATAAAAATTTAGAAATAGTGAAACTATAGTTTCTCCTCTTGTGCAAACAAAAATCTCATTGGATTATTACAATTAATGGCAAACAGAATGTTTGGAAATGTAATCTGATATTTCCTACTGATACAGTACAGCAAAAGACTGACTTTAACTGACTTTAAACCATTTTTTAGCTGATGAAAATACTAGTGGCCTAAGACTTTTGCACAGTAGTGTATATATATATATATATATATATATATTTAATTTAATTTAATTTTTTTTTAAGCTTTACAGGCTGTTCTTTTGACCTCAGGGCTTAATTTTTGCTCTGATATGCATTTTCAGCAGTTAGACCTTTTATTGAGAGGTGTGTTCCTTTCCAAATAATACTCATTCAAATGAATTTGTAGTAACATCTACAAGTGATATGAATGATCTTAAATTTCAAGTGTCCCAGAAGAGGGTATGAATACTTACGCAATGGAATCATTTCAGTATATATATATATATATATGTGTTTTGTGTGTGTGTGTGTGTGTGTGTGTGTGTGTGTATATATATATATATATATATATGTGTGTGTATATATATATATGTATATACATACAGTAGTCAACATTTGAAGTTGATCAAAAAAGTTAATCAAAGTTGTCCTAAGACAAGACCGGGTATTGTTTTAGTTTTAGGACAACTTTGATGAAAGCTTTTGATCCACTTCAAATGTTGACTACCATATATATTTTATATATATATATATATATATATATATATATTTTATAATTATTTAATTGTACAGTCACATGATCCTTCACAATCTCATTCTATTATGTAGAAAACATGCTGCTACTACATATTTTGTGTAAATCATGATACATTTTTTTTCAGGATTCTTTGATGATTTGATGCTTCAAAAAGAACAGCATTTATTTGAAATAGAGATATTTTCTATTATAATTATAATTATAAATATCTATTAGTATTAGTATTATAAATATCTTTACTATCACTTTTGATCGATTTAATGTGTCCTTGCTGAATAGAAGTAATAATGTTTTTATAAAAACTGACCCCAAACATAAAACATTTCATTAGTAATCACCGTTTACAAAGGAAAAATGAGAAGAAATCATATTGTATATATATATATATATATATATATATATACACATATTACACACGTTAACTTATGTACACATGTAAATATATACATGTATGTGTGTGTATTATATATATATATATTTTTTTTTTGAGTTACTTGTGGCTTTTGTATATTATGTTTACAAAATTGATATGCATTTCTATTATTTCCTTTGGGGTTTATGCTGTCACTGGTATGCAATTGTTTAGATGTTTGTTTTTTTATCATTTTATGGGCTTTTCTGAAAAACATGTCTCAAAACTGGGACTGGTCACTGTACATGTCTAAATGAGACAAATATCAAAACCCTGGCAATGTGTGACTACGGGTGACGTCTTATTATAGCTCTCTGATGGGAAGAGTTACATTTTGCAGACTTAACAACAGGCACAGGTGACCTGTGAACTAAAGAATTATTGACAGAAGTCTCTATTCTGATTTCCACCGTGACCTTGAGCGAGGCACTTAACCCTGGGATGCTCCAAGCGGCTGCCATGCAATTAGAGCACGGGAAGTTGGTTTAAAGAGGAAAAAAAACCTGCTAAATAACAGGTAAGGAGGACAGACCTTTCAGTCCAACATGTCGCAGTGCTTCAGCAAGTCATGTCAGATTCACAATTAACTTGTGTAACAAAAACCTACCAAGCTATTTCAGTCGAATGTGATTCCAACAGTCAGTGACAGAGATTCTCCACTGATATAAGCCCTGTTAGGTTACTTGTCCTCAAGTCTACCTTCCAGTAAAAAAGAGAGAGATTTAAAGAATTAATTGAATTCCCCACACACAGACATTGGTGCGCCACTGGTGCCCAATGGGGACGTTTGCTCGGGGCCCATCTGGAGCTCTCCACTGCATGACTTGTCAGGACTATGTGATTTCCACACACGTCACTGCATTTGAGAAGGTTAGCAGTGAATCACGAGGAGACATGGAGAGAGAAGACAGACGCACCAAAATCAGTTCACCTGACACGTGTACCTTTAGGATTTTACACAGTTATCTGCGGTCAGTCACAGGACCTGAATATGGGTGCACACACTTTTAAAGGCTTAGCGGTTATTTTATTACGCTTGAACTTCAGGAGAGTTAAATATAATCCAGCTGTCTGTCACCATGTCAAATGCTTGTTCTGCCGAAGTAGTCGTGAGACAAATCACGCTGCGCTTAACAGCACAACAGCGCCCTCTACTGTTTGCTAACAACCCGCACAAGTTTTACCACGTTAATTGACAGTTTTCCACCTGTAAGTACTAGAACAATACAAGCAAACTGTCTAGAGCGAAAACACAAAAAGAAAATAACATGTTATGAAATAATGATTTCTCTCGATACGTTCAACATTTAAATATTTACCCAAATCTCTTAACCCAGCCCAAACTAATTACAATCGCCCAGGCACCAGCTATTCCTCAAATTACCCCGCGTTTAGCCTCCCTGTGTGTTCGCTCCACATCCGAGACTCTCATTTCTGTCTTCCTTTTTTACTTAATTAACAGCAGGTTTATCTCTCACCTAAAAAACATCCTCAGTACTCCAGTTTAATTAAAAGGGGGGCTTGCATTCACGCGCCACATTATTCAGGAGTGTGTCTTTGCATGCAAACAAGCTAGTGCATCTCAGCCATTATGATAATTGGGAATATGAGCTCAATAATGGAGAATCCAAAGCTAATGCCAGGTAAAGACAGATGTGCACCTCTGCAACCAGATGGGATCGGAGCATTAACATGAGTCAAAAATGATTATCCACGAGAGAATTTTATTAAGCCTCGTCCATTTATTTGTCTTTTATATTGTGTGCTTTACAGCGTAACGTCATTCCTGCTTCAGCTCTGTTGCTTAAAAAAAAAAAAAAGTATGTTTTTTAAGAAAGTATTTCTATAAAAGGCGACAGAAATATGCTCTGGTCAAGCTCAGGAACTTCAAATTATTGATTATGACGAATTAACAAAACGGACAGGGTGGAGACAAACTTCTTTCGCTAATATCATACCATATGTAATTTTTTTTTTTTTTTTTTTTTTTGTGGCCAAAATATATTTTAAATATGTGACCCTGGACCACAAAACCAGTCTTAAGTAGCACGGGTATATTTGTAACAGTAGCCAAAAATACATTGTATGGGTCAAAATGATCGATTTTTCTTTTATGCCAAAAATCATTAGGATATTAAGTGAAGATCATGTTCCATGAGGATTTTTTGTAAATTTCCTACCGCAAATATATCAAAACTTAATTTCTGGTAAGTAATATGCATTGCTAAGAGCTTCATTTGGAAACTTTAAAGGAGTTTTTTTTTTCAGTATTTTGATTTTTTTGAACCCTCAGACTCGATTTTCAAATAGTTGTATCTCAGCCAAATATCGTCCTATCCTAACATAACATACATCAATGGAAAGCTTATTTATGTTGCAAACAGTGAAGCTCAAACATATTTTTTTCCAAATGTATTTCAGGGGCAAGAAAATACATTTCAGTAGTGAACATTTAGGCTAAATATAAATGTGGATGGCCTACTAGAGACCATTTTTAATGATTTAATAATGTTTAATATTTTAATATACTGCAATATAGCAGTTTTTTATGTTCCTGAAGTTTATTCAATTGTTTTATGCATTCAAACGTTATGGACAACAAGTTTTCTTCAAATGTGACATATGTGAATGCATTTTGTTGGACTGAAATGTATAGAGTATAGAGAAAACATATGCACATATATATATATATATATATACATACATATTTTAGCACATATATTTTTAGCATTTATAAAAAATGTATGCAAAAATATATATATGGCCATTTTTGTTTTATATTTTGTTTTTAACAAATTTAAAAAATCATGTTTTTTATTGTGTTAGTTAGCTGTATTTTTTTTAGTTATTTTTACTTAATCAAAATAACCCAAATGCAGTTTGATTGAGATAAATTGGAATGCACAATGAAAAAACATGATTTCTGAAAATTGTTAAAAATGGAGTTATCTGTTTTTGCAAATGAACTCTTCATACACACACCCACCCAACCACCCACCCACACACACACACACCCACACACACATATATATATATATATATATATATATATTTGTACAGTAAAAATAGTGAGAACCAACTGATACCACAAAACATCACAAAAGTATTTATATTAATTGTAAATTTGTGCTGTGTGCTGTTGTATTCCTCCCTATCAATAGTGATGTCACTTCTTAGAAGAATTCAAAACAATATTCCCAACAACAACAAAAAAAAAATCTTAGATTGCATAGCCCCTGGGGACAAATAAATAAATGGATAAATAAATAAAATCAGATAAAATTGTTTACATTTGTGAAATTATTTAAATCCACTCCAAATGATTTACTTAATTATATTCAGTTTAAATAAAATTAATATGATTTCCATCTCTCTAAATATTATATCTAAATATCTTAGGCATATGCTGTATGATGGGGACTTGAAAATGCTTTGCACAGTAACACAAGTAACAAAGTTACTTTTGGAATTAAAGTCTCGTGATCATTCAGACTGAGGCTAAACGTAAGGGTCTGGCTGTCGACAGCCTTCTTGTGGCAGAGTTTATACCGCATCGACCTGGGTAAAGTTGGACACGGAGGGCCACGACGGTTGGTCTCAGTCGTGCTTCTGCACTGATTTAACCAATCTTCAGCAGTCGGATAGAATTCCAAATTGGCGCTTTTAGCGAGTCATAGATGTAGCGTTAATTTGCCAAATTAAAATGTCATTTGGCCAATAAATTTTAAGTCCGACCTAACCTTTGTACATTTAATGGGTCGTAATTAAAATATTCAACAGGTAACAGGTGCGTGGGGTCGCCGAGCGTGGCCTGCTGGCCTAGGAAAGGTAGAAAAGTGTGCTTCTCCTCTAGATCAAAGCCCTGTTTTATACAAGTAAATGCCACTGAGTGGATGACATTTAACAAGCAGTGTTGTTTTGTAAGAACATGTCAGGGAAAAGGTCAGGCAAGGTGAATTTATAGTTCAGAGTGGATCATTGTAAAGGGCGAGGAGGTGATTTTCATTAAGCCTTGTTAATTATGTTTAAAAAAAGTAATTTCATGTCAGTTGCTCCTGGACCCTCCTAGGCAACATCTGTCTGCACGATGTGTATAAGATAAACATAAGATGACAGCCAGCTATACAACGTGCGCATGTGGGTGTATGAAAAACACAGCTAAAAACAGAATCACTTCATACCTTTTGCCTAATTAAAGTTGATGTTGAAAAACCAATCTCGTATAAAAACGGATCGCTTATTAACCTGCAGAAAAGTAACCATAAATTAAAAGATGAGTCTTAATTTGTTTGAAGCACAAAAGCTGTCTTTAAGGTCAGCGAGTGTGCCAAATTCAATTTACAAGTTTAATTTAAAGAGCATCTTCATACCAACCGCTTAACAAAGATTTACTTTGTCTTAATTGTATTAAAGAAACACGCTGAGTTCTATTCTCAACATTAAGAAGAAAACTTTGTACTTGGTGTTTGTTCTTATAGTGAGGAGCAGGTAAGATCATTGATTTTGCCTTAAATAAACTGAAGCAGTTACTACAGCTTGTCTTTGCCCCCTAGAGCTTTAACTCTGCCACTGCAATTCAAATCTCAAAAATGTCCCTGTAACTAGGTACATATCTGCTACCACTAACACTCTGGGACTAAAAATATACGTTTAAATATGAGATTAAAACAAAATATGTTTCTAAGTCACTAATCAAAAAATTAATTTGAGATGCTGATAGTGTGACTCTTTGTACAGATGGTCAGATGATGTTCATCCATTGAAGATACTCTCAAGTCATGATGGAGAACATGATCAACAGGTTTGACACAAACTTGTGTAGTTCATATCATTAAACTCGGGGGGTGCTCTACACTCTTAAAAATAAAGGTGCTTTAAAAGGTTCTTCACAGTGATGCCATAGAAGAACCATTTTTGGTTCCACAAAGAACCATCTCTTTCCTTCCTTTTTATAATCTAAAGAACCTTCTTTTGCCACAAAGAACCTTCTGTGAAACAGAAAGGTTCTTTGGATGTTAAAGGTTCTTTATGGAACCATTTAGACAAAAACGGTTCTTCTATGGGATCGTGAAGCACCTTTATTTTTAAGAGTGTATTTTCGCGCACTAATTTTGTAATTAATATACTAAAAAATATTCTTAAGTACTTCATAAACTGAAGATCATCTAAGTGTACTCAACTGTGCTATTATGGGACACCATAAACACGAACTAAAATGTGCTTTTAACATACTTTGTATTTAAAAAATTTAGTTACCCCTTGAAGTGCACTTGAATCCATCTTTCATACACTAGTACACTCAAGTGTACCTCAAGGAGTACTTAAAAAGTAAGATAAACGTGGAGTAAGATAAACTTTGAGTACATTATGAATGTGCATTTGTTTTCACCTGGGGATTTATAAATATTTCAACTTTTCACTCAAATTGGGCTAATACTGTAAATTGTAACAGAAAAAAAAGTTGTATTACACTTGAATAATGTAAAATAAAATTAGTACTGATATGCCACTGTAAACTAACAGTTCACCCCAAAATGAAAGTATGCTGAAAATTTACTTTGGTAAAAAAATTTACTTCAGGTCATCCAAGATGTAGATAAGTTTGTTTCTTCATCTGAACAGATTTGGAGATATTTAGCATTACATCACTTACCCACCAACAGATCGTCTACAGTGAATGGGTGCCAGAATGAGAGTTCAAACAGAGCACAAATCCATCAAGACGTTTTTAACTTCAACCTGTTGCGTCTGGCCAAATTACCAGTTCATAATTCATAATAATGCTTCCTCCCTTATAATGGACTTGTATTTTAGCCAGAAGCAACGGTTTAAAGTTAAAAACGTCTTAATGATGAATTTGTTTCTCACAAACACACAGCTTTTCACTCTATAAAACATTACCTGATGGACTGGAGTCATGTGGATTACTTTTGATGTTTTTATCAGCTGTTTGAACTCTCATTCTGATGGCACCCAGTTGGCACCAATCCATTTCTCTAAATCTGTTCTGATGAAGAAACAAACTCATCTACACCTTCATGCAGTTTTCATTTTCAGGTGAACTATTCCTTATTTATGAAAACTGCACTTTAAAAAAAAATGCTGGGTTAAATACAACCCAGTGCTAGGTGATGTATTGGAAAAACCCAACCTTCTGGGTAGTTTTATTTAACCCAACTATTGCTTAAAAATGACTACATTCCTTGCTTAAAATGAACCCAAAATAGGTTGGAACCTTCGTTTGTCTTTGGAACATATTTTTGATGAAATCCAAGAGCTTTCTGACCCTCCACTGACACCAAGAGTAATACTGCGTTCAAGGCCCAGAAAGGTACCAAGAACATCGACAAAATAGTCCATGTGACATCAGTGGTTCAACTGTAAATGAAGCTATGAGAATACTGTGCACAAAGAAAACAAACATAACAGCTTTATTCAACTACATTTTGAAGTATCACCACAACACTTTCCTCTAAACATAAACAAAGCGCAGAGCACTTGTGTTTCCCATCGGCAGCATGCGTGCACTGTTTACCTGCAAGCAAAGTGTGCGCATGCATCATGATACTCTCTAAAATGGCGCTACGTTGACGCGGAGGAGAAGAATTGTTGAATAAAGTTATTTTTGTTTTTTGCGCACAAGAACTATTCTTGTAGCTTCATAAAATTACGCCTGTCAGAAAGCTCTTGGATTTAATCAAAAATATGTTAATTTGTGTTCTGAAGATGAACGAAGGTCTTACAGGTTTGGAACAACATGAGGGTGAGTAATTAATGACAGAATTTTTATTTTTGGGTGAACTAACCCTTTAATATGTTCAATAAATGAACATTTACTAATAAGTTAAATAAATAATTAAATAATAAATATTTATCCAATACCTTATAAATAAATGTTTACCTTTTGATTATTGCTGATACCTCTAGTAATTATGTGTCCGATTTTGGGTTCTTTTAAAGCCAGCCGTATAGTAATTTGTAAACAATAGTTAAATAATACTACCCAGAACATTGGGTTAAACATTTAACCCAACTGCTGGGTCAAAACAACCCAGTCGCTGGGTTGTATTTATCCTAGCATTTTTTTTTAGTGTGGCACTAATAACAGACAATAAATTTCATTTCAAGGGTTAGTTCACCCAAAAATGAAAATTCTGTCATTAATTACTCACCCTCATGTCGTTCCAAACCCGTAAGACCTTCATTCATCTTTGGAACACAAGTTAAGATATTTTTGATGAAATCTGAGAGCTTTCTGACCCTGCATAGACAGCAACACAACTAAGAAAGGTAGTAAGGACATTGTTAAAATAGTCCATGTGACATCAGTGTTTCAACCCTAATTTTACGACGCTACGACAATACTGTTTGTGTGCACATAAAACAAAAATAACACTTTTCTTCAACAATTTCTTCGTCTTTGTCGCACGTTCACATGAGTACCACAACGCACTGATGTCTATGCAGGGTCAGAAAGCTCTTTTAGATTTTATAAAAAATATTTGTGTTCTGAAAGATGAACGAAGGTCTTACAGGTTTGGAACGACATGAGGGTGAGTAATAATTTTTGGGTGAACTATACCTTTACACACATTACACCATGCGTTTACAACTGAGAGTGTTAAAATGACTTGTTGAGATTTTGTACTACACTTTAGCAATGACAGCAGGAAACAATTTTACCATAGATTTTATTATGATGTTATTTTGAACTTGTGTTTACAACAGGGGTGTCAGGGTGTCAGCAGGGGTCCTGGAGGGCCATAGCCCTGCAGAGTTTAGATGCAACCCTAATTAAACACACCTGATCCGACTAATCAAGTCCTTTAGGCTTAATTGAAAACTGCATAGTATGTGTGTTGGAGCAGGGTTGGAACAAAATTCTGCAGGGCTGCGGCCCTCCAGGAACTGTATTTGACAACATTTTCACCAGTCCAGGAGACACCAGACGACATATCGTCATATATAACAGCTCAGATGAGAATATAATAAGACAGCATATTTTACATTGTATGCTTCGAAACTGCATGATGCCCTTTATGATGGGATTCCATCAAAGAGCTGTACTGTAGATAGTAATTCAGTCCGGCTCCACCCAGTGGAGAGAGTGTGTGTTACACAGTAGCTGTCCTGTCAGATGAGTGACGGCACAAACTGCTTATAAAGCTCAGTCAGTCCAATAAGATCAAACTCCTTTTTGAGGTCGTCAAGTGATAAAATGTCTTTTACTTCAAACGTAGACATCCTAAAAAAAAGTGGTTGGGAAGTCATTGTACACAAAATATCATACACAATGTGAAAAGATGTTGAAAGTGTATGCATAGTACGCATAGTAGTAGTATGCATAGTATGCATAGTAAATGCTTACATTATCTGCTCCTCTGGCTGTGGAATCTCACACAGAACGCTCATCATCTTTTCCTTACAGCGTTTCCCTGAAGAATCAACATCAACTTTCACAGTCTTCTGAAGGTGGATGTATTCCTATGGAGAGTCAGATTAGCATGTATAATCTTGCATCATTAAAATCCAATACAAACTCTACAATTAGCCAGAAATCACATTAGAAGTTGTTTAAAACTGTTTAGCGAGTATGTTCTATAAAGATGTCCAGAACATCTAGTGATGGCTTTGGTATTACATTTATACTGTATAAGTTACTGAATCAATTGTCTTGGAAAATGAAAATCTTATGATTTTGTGCTCATACTTTAATATTTTCCTTTGTTCCTTGCAGAAGAATCAATATCGGCTTCCCTGTAAAGAGTCTCCCAGCGAGACACAGCTCTGAAGCCCATTTTTCAATCAGTTTGATGTATTTTGCTTTGGACCTCATGTGATCTAAATGTAGTAAAGCGGTCCAGGTTTCTTCTGTAGATTCTGGTCTGATCTCCGCTGAATTGCAGCTTGATGTTTTGACCAAGTCTGAGAAGTTTTCCTGAAGCCACAGCATTAAGTCATGGACCATGGGCTCTGGTGGAAGTGATTGTGCCGTGTCCAGTAAATGCTGTCTCAGGTCTTGACACTGTTTTCTTGACAAGTGGCTGGAAGTGATGCTGACATCTGGAGGAGTGTGGGGGTAGTCAGGACAGATGTGGAACGTAAGGGCTAGTGGTGTCTTCTCATTGTTTCTTTCAATAAGTGTGTGTATGCGGTAGACGATTCCCCTCTCAGCTGCATTTAAACATAACATGACATGAGTTTTAAGCAAAGCAGGGAATACAATTATGGGTTTAGAACTGTTTTGTTTGTCCAGATAAATAGTGTATGACCAACAGATTTTTTTGTAAAACTCCTGACATATATTTGTGGATTCCCATTATAGAGTGTTTTTACGACGCATCATCTATTGGCCATATTGGCGGCACTGAATCACATATCATGCTGATTATTGCTGCTGAAAAGGAAAGGAAAGGAAAAAGGAAAGGACGTGACGTGTGGCCAAGTATGGTGACCCATACTCGGAATTTGTGCTCTGCATTTAACCCATCCAAGTGCACACACACAGTAGTGAGAAGTGATCAAACACGCACACACACCGTGAACACACACCCGGAGCAGTGGGCAGCCATATTGCTATTGCTGCGGCGCCCGGGGAGCAGTTGGGGGATCGGTGCCTTGCTCAAGGGACTCACCTCAGTTGTGGTATTGAGGGTGGAGAGAGCGCTGGTTATTCACTCCCACCACCTTCAATCCCTGCCGGACCTGGGACTCGAACCCGCAACCTTTCGGTTACAAGCCCGACTCTCTAACCATTAGGCCACGGCTGCCCCCGAAAATGCTCAATTACTGTCATGTTTTGGGCTGTACTAATTGGTTGGACCAGGAAAATAATTGGAGTACTATAGACTGCCAAAAGTTAAATCAAATCAAGGAGAAGAGTACAAAAAACTGTCTGAGGAACAAAAGGCGTTCGTGGTTGGCCAAACTGAACTGAACCTGTATCTTGTCAACATTCTTGTTTGTTCATTCATCATTTCTGGTCAGGTAGGTGAAATATTAGGATAATATTTTATTAATACTGCTCGTGCGTATCTTTACAACCTGTTAACGTTAGTTTCTCAAAAATATTGCCCGCTTTCCTGCTTAATACGTTCTCAGTATGATCTAGCAGCTTTCACACATTTTTTTCTGTGGTTTAGACAACATAAATTAACAGAACGTATTCAGTAGTACATTAATCATGCAGTCCATGCTGTTGTTTACATCTGAGTATCTCCAATATGGCTGCGCATCTAGGTAACTGACAAAATCGTGAGTGACGTAAGTGTAAGCCTTCTGTATTTATTGGTGAATTGTTTCATTTGTGTGAATCTTGTCACATTTATAGTGTGGTTTATGATTTGTTTGTCTGGAAGTATGATATACAACTGATTTAGTATATTTATTATGTAAACTTGGTAATTAAGTTTACATTGCAATGTTAATGTTATATATTGTTACTATAAAGTAATGTCATATACTTTAAACTGTGTAAGATGCTTTCTGAATCTTTTAGTATTTTGTACAGTGGAATATAATACCAAGTTACCACAGCTTTGTTGTAAACACAATATAAACACACATTAACTGTAACTATAGTAAGAATAGTTCCGAAGATTACTGAAATATATAAAGCAAGACTCACGTGACTCTTCTAACAACTCGAATTCGTCCCGTTCACAATATATGGCGGATAAAACTGACATTTCATCATACGCTTCCTTTGACATTTTTGCAGTCCATTAACGAAACTCGACATTATAATTTTAGCCATTCACATTATAACGCTTACATCTGACCGGTATGTTATTGAACTACGTTATCATATTCCGTGTAGAAACGCTACTACAGAAAACCAGTTCCGCCTGACAACGTGTTGGAAGTCACTTTTCAACATAGTGCTACGTAACAAGTAATTAATACTCGTTAACAGATGATTTGTGACCCTGGACCACAAAACCAGCCACAAGGGTCAATTTTTTTGAAACTGAGATTTATACATAATCTGAAACCAGAATAAATGTAACCCTGGACCACAAAACCAGTCATAAGTGTCTTTTTTTTTTTTTAAACTGAGATTTATAAATCTACATTATACATATAAATAAGCTATCCATTAATGTATGGTTTGTTAGGATAGGACAATATTTGGTCGAGATACAACTGTTTGAAAATCTAGAATCTGAGATTGCAAAATATAACTTACCTTTGAGAAAATTGCCTTTAAAGTTGTCCAAATTAAGTACTTATCAATGCATATTACTAATCAAAAATTAAGTTTTGACATTTAAGGTAGAAAATTTACTAAATAACTTAATGGAACATGATCTTTACTTAATATCCTAATGATTTTTGGCTTAAAGGAAAAAATAGTAATTTTGACCCATACAATGTATTTTTGGCTACTGCTACAAATATACCTGTGCTACCTAAGACTGGTTTTGTGTTCCAGGGTCACAAATAAGCTTTCCATTAATGTATGGTTTGTTAGGATAGGACAATATTTTGCCGAGATACAACTATGAAAATCTGGAATTTGAGGGTGCAAAAAACTTTTTTTTTGGCTTATAATTGCTACAAATTTACCTGTGCTACTTAAGACTGGTTTGTGGCCCAGGGTCACATTTTACTATATAGCAGCACTGCACAAAAGTGCAATTTTTGGGAAGCTCAAGTACAAATTACAGCGTTAAAAAGAAAATGAATTTACACACCAAAAATAGGCATAAATGGTATTGTTTGACAGTATTTTTTAATTTCAGTTGTATAAATTACTTCATCTTGGCATTTTGTTCTGAAAATCATTTTTGTGGTACTTTTTTAACAAATGGTGTTGTGGCAGAAATAAATAATTGATTAGCAAGAAAACGTCAGTAAACGAAGAAAAACAAACAAAAAAAATGGTATCAGCCTATTTACACAATCATTGGATTCTGTCATTTTGGGTGGTTAACATTGTAAATGTTTTCAAATAAAACAGGAAAGCAAAATGTCAACATAAGTTTCTAAAAGTCATACTTTACATTTCATTTTCACTTGCCAGAGTGCCTTCATTAGGTTAATAACAGATGGTTTGATTACCTTTTCTTTAATTACAGTAATAAAGCATTTTTATTTGCATTATTAAAGTTGCATGACACTGTACGCCTACAACAGCACACAGTCCTACAATAGCAGGTTCTGCAGATATCAATGGAGGATGTGTTGAAGATATGCACATACCAAATTCATGACAGGAATATAATGATATGAGGTCATGTCAAAAAAAAGCTTCCACTGACTAACCTATATAAATATCAGTTCCAGTATGTCCTAAAGATCACAAAAGAAAATTCATGTGGAGGTCCAACGCCACCAGGCCACTTTCATACGGTCCCAAACAGCTCCTAAGGAATCAAAGGCTGGACGCACATCAAGGATAGTGTGCTTGGCCACCTGGCCTCCATCATAGTAGTCTATCACATATCTGACTTCTTTTCCACACCGGTCAATAATCCAGTCGTGCCTGTCAAACGGTAGCTCATGCCTACAACACAGAAGATCAAAAGCAACTTATTATATCTGAATTGGCATTCCACTCAACTACTCCTGAAGATGATGACATTTTATTGAGAGAAAGTGTTCAAGAAAAAACAGCAAATAAATTTCGTTAAGAAATACTATTACTTACCCCATCCAGTTGCGAAATCGAGCTCTGGGTGAAAACTCTTTTGCTTTGCCACCAAACCTTAGAAGAGAAGGTCCACATGGGCATTCTCTGTGGAGGACAACAGAAGACCATCAGGAATCATCTACTTGCTGACATGAGGATACAGAGTTGCCTTTAAAGGAATAGTTGACAAATAAAAATGTACTTACCCTCAGGCCATTCAAGATGAGTTCGTTTCTTAAACAGAACAGATTTGTAGAAATTATAACACTTGTTCACCAATGGATCCTCTGCAGTGAATGGGTGCCATCAGAATGAGATTTCAAACAGCTGATAAAAAAATAAATAATTCACAAATAATCCACATGACTCCAGTCCAGCAAATAATGTTTTGTGAAGTGAAAAGCTGTGTGTTTGTAAAAGAAACTAAACGGTTTTATCTTTTGGTATATTGTTTTTGGCCAATATACCGCTCCATAATCCAGTGGTTCTCAATCCTGGTCCTGGGGGTCCACTGCCCTGCACATTTTGAGGTCATCAACTCATTAGGAGAGAGATCCATGAACTGAACTAATGAGCTGATGATCTCAATCAGGTGTGTTAAATAAGGGAGACATGCAAAATGTGCAGAGCGGTGGACCCCCAGGACCAGGATTGAGAAGCACTGCCATAATCCATAATAAAACTTCCTCAAGTGAAAAAGTCCATCCCCTTTTGCCTTCCCGCACCAAAATCTACCAACATAATACATTCTAACCATTTTTGGCTGCTTTCTCATACTTCTCTCCTGAGTTAGATAACTTTTCACTGGAGAAAGCAATATTTTGGACAGGTGATCCATATTTTAGCCAGACACAGAGCTTTCACTGATGGACTGGAGTCATGTGGATTACTTGTGCATTATTGTGATGCTTTTATCACCCGTTCTAACACTCATTCTGACAGCACCCATTCACTGCAGAGGATCCATTGGTGAGCAAGTGACAGAATGCTAAATTTCTCCAAATCTGTTCTGATAAAGAAACAAACTCATCTGCATCTCGAATGACCTGAGGGTGAGTACATTTTTAGCAAATTTGCATTTTTGGGTGCATTATTCCTTTAACATGTGACTTACTTGGAATGGAGCTTCTCCCATCTTAGGATTTCCTGCCAGGCTTGCTCATTATTTTGATTGTGAATCCTAATGATGTTTGTCATATCTTTCTGATTGATGTCACCATTATTCCAGCGCCATCTGTAGAGAGTTATAAAGCAATAAAGTTAATGATACTATATGTTTCTGAATCATTATTGGACATATACTGCTATATTCACCATCAGCACTCGAGAGGAACTCACCCTTTCCTCAGCATGGCATTCCAAAACATCTGCTCTGAGGGATAAACCCAGTTCTGCTCAGATCCAGCACGAGGGATGGTAGATTCCTCTCTTACAACAGAAAGGGAAAAAGGTTGACCAGTGGAAGGTTGCTGGTTAGGTGGTGGCATCTATAGAAAACAGTAAATAAATTAGGCTGAATGGTAGAAAAGGGAAACTCAGTGCATCTAAGCTTCTAGGTATTAGTTAACCAATTGCAAGAATTCAAAATACCATGTTTGCTGGATTGATATCAGACATTGTGGGTTTAGCCCCATTGGCAGCTCTCATAGGACACTCTACGAATTCATAAGCCCTGTCCTGATGTGCTGGTGCATCTGGTGCTTTCTTCAGCTGATCGCTAGCAGGTGCAGATGCCTGATGCATTGGACATTCTGGTGGAGGGGCACCTGTTGGAGATGGTAAAGGTAAAAACTGAGGAGAACGTCCACATTTCTTTTCCATTATTGTTTCAATAGAGGGTTTTCACGACACCATGTTGGTGGCACTGAATGTAAACAATGCCACTGAACCGAACGAAACCTGCATATTATTGCTGCTGAAAATGGTCAATTATTGCAATGTTTTGGGCTGTACTAATCAGTCGGACCGGGAAAAATATTTGGAGTACTATAGACTGCCAAAAGTTGTAACAAATCAAGGAGAAGAGTGCAAAAAACTCTCTGAGAAACAAAAGTCATTTGTGGTTGGCCAAACTTTTAACCAGAACTTTTAACCCAGATGTGCAGCCATATTGGAGATACTCGGATGTAAACAACAGCATGGATGCATGGTTAATGTACTACTGAATACGTTGTTCTGCTAATTTATGCTGTCTAAACCATGGGAAAACATGTGTATGCTGCTAAATCACATAGAAAAGGACCTAGTAAGCAAGAAAGGGCACAATAGTTTGACAAACTAAAGTTAACAGGTGGTAAAGACACGCACAAGCAGTATTATTCAAGATATTAGCGTAATATTTCACCTACCGGACAGGAAATGATAAGAACAAACACGAATGTTGTCAAGATTCTTGCCCTGGAAATCCTGGTTCACTTTGGCCAACCACAAACGCCTTTACTTTAGTTTTTGCACTCTTCTCTTTGATTTGTTATAACTTTTGGCAGTCTATAATGCTCTGAAGGTTTTCCCAGTCCAACCGATTAGTACAGCCCAAAACATGACAGTAACTGACCATTTTCAGCAGTAATAATCAGCGAAATTCACGAGTTCTGTTCGGTTCTGTGGCATTGTTTACGTTCACTGCCACCAATATGGCTGACTGATGATGTGTCATGAAAACACTTTATATTTGTCAAACTGCACATTGTTTGGAGGACAACTTTGAGCAGAATGTGGAGTAATTAATACAATAATTAATTTTCTGGATAACTGATTATTTTAATTACTGAAGTAGTGGTGTGTCTTACTTTTATTAACATCTCGATGCATCGGACAGCCCTGTGGTGGTGCGGTGCCAAAGTCAGGCACCATGATGCCCTCTGCCTTCACGGTGCCTGTAGGGCTGGACATGGTGTCTCCCATCAGCTTCTCAGACAAAAAGATGAAACAACACAGTCAGTTTTAATTGACTTTACATTTTACATTACTCCTGTCATATATACAGTTCTACATACATTTATGCATGTATGTATGCATATATACAAAATCTTCTGGGCATAAAATGCTTTAAGTCTGACAACTGAACACAACTGTTGTGATCTAGCATCATAAATCCAGGTTTTTGTCAGTCAGCGTGACTTCAGGTGCCATCACTTGTCTTGTAGTTGCCAAACTGTACACCTGATTGACCCCTGTGTCACTCTGAATATACAACGAAAATCTTACAGCCACATTTGTCTTCCTTTCTACCCCAGTCCATTGATTTTAAGATCAACCCTAATTGATATCTGCAGCATTTACTGCACAATTATGATTTTGGGAAGTTGTGCAACAAATGTTACACAGGACTCTGCTTATAGAACACACACGCATAAGATAAAATCATGTACCTGTCTGTCCATGTAGTGTTTTTTACTGCTTAAATAGCTCTAATTGCCCTTTGTTGAAACTACATGCGTAAGATATCGCTGATAAAAGACTACCGCTATATAACAGTAAAGCACACTTACCTCCCACCTCTAATGTCAATGTCGTTCACTAGAAACATGCCTCATATCCCACGATGCTCTGGGTCGTTGCATCACGCCGTGTGTGTACCACGCTCGGACAACCACATGCACACTGCCCCCTAGAGTATTGGAGAGTTTATATTGATTTTATATAAATATGATGTTATCTAATTTAATTAAATATACAACATGAATTAATCATTAATTAAATTATATTATTCATTAAATATTATAGATCAATTACTTCCAGGGGAAGTTTTTTTTTCAGTGGCATCTACTTCACACTAAAAAAAGATTAGTTCAGTGTATTTCAGTGCGTGCCTCGTTAATTAAAATACTTTTAATTATCGATTTTTATTTTTTCAAAAGTGACTGACTTTTCAATTGTTACGAGTGAACCATTAAGTCGTTTATAAAGAAAAGCAGCCAGCCACGAGTGAACGAAAATCATGAGTCAGTGGAGAGATATGAACAAAAACGATAAGCTAACTTCAAAAGGTTTGTTCAAATACACGGATTCCCTCACAAACAAAACATCAGTATTGAGTAACTGTTTCTAAGTGAATTATTCCTTTAAGTAAAAACTAAAATGTGATCCTGGACCACAAAACCTGTCGTAAGTAGCGCGGGTATATTTGTAACAATAGCCACAATGTACATTGTATGGGTCAAAATGATTTATTTTATGCCAAAAATCATTAGGATATTAAGTAAAGATCATGTTCCATGAAGATATTTTGTAAATTTCCTACCGTAAATATATCAAAACAGTATTTTAGTATTTAGTAGGCTATTAGTAATATGCATTGTTAAGAACTTGGACAACTTTAAAGGTGATTTTTTTTTTCAATATTTTGATTTTTTGCACCCTTAGATTCCACATTTTCAAATAGTTGTATCTCGACCAAATATTGTCCTATCTTAACAAACCATACATTCATGGAAAGCTTATTTAAGCTAGATTTAAGTTACATAAAGTTAGCTTTATGTTTGTACTACTTGTGTAACTTCATACAATATAACATTTTAAAACTAAGTCGTTTATTCAGATTAAAACATTGTCACACCACAGAAACGCACATCTCTGGTCACTTACATGAGCATTTGACATCACAGAATTGTAGAAATTCATTCCAGTTGGAATAGCTCATACCCATTTTTCAAGAATCATATCATTGTTGATTTTTATCCACATACATATCTATTAAGTAAATAATGATAAAGAACCTGAAAAGCCTTATCTTACTGAAGCTTATATATTATAATTATTGTCGTTATTCCAAATTCAACCAACAAACCACATATTACAAGCAAAAAGCTTATACACGGCTGCATCAAGTTATAGATTTTCAGAAACACATATTATATAACATTGTGTCACCTGATATGTTTTCCATTCCAGACATATGTAATACTCTCCATACATAGTATTCTCTATATGCTATGATTACATGTAGACATGCATGGTTTCTTAAGTAAAATATCCTGCACTGCTGAGCTGCAAAGGCAGGATTTTTCACCCATACATTTCCACTACATTTATAATGGCCATTATATTTCCTCTATTTGCATAACCCTATCCATATTGTAGTCAAAAAGTTGTTTATCACGGTCTACAGGCACACACTGTGTATCTTTGTGAAAGTTCAGATGTGCTGTTGCTTTGTTAATTGCATTCATAAAGGCAAGTTGGTTGATCTTAATAGCAGCTTTATAATAAATAGTGCAACCACAACTGTTGTCCTGATTGTACATGTGATCAGTCTCATGCCTCTTAATCACCTGATTTCTTAAAAACCCAAAGGAGCGCCTGTGATTGAATTCCTCCCGTTGAGCCCATATTTTAAGATGACATCATGTAAGTCATTATTAATACAATAAATGGTCGTGATGCCACAGCATTACAGTAGCAGGAATAACAAAACGTATATGGCATTTGCACTCCAGCATGTGGGTTTGTGTGCTGATGTGTTTCGGTTTCTGTCTGAACCTCCATGTCAGTCTGTCTTTTTAGTTTCCAACTCATTTCCTGTTTTCCTCGACCAGGCAGAGCGAAGGACTTTGAGACATCCACGGATGATTCTGCGCATCCACATGACGTTCATGACATCCAAAGACACGCTGGAAATAACCCAGGCACTGCGGCCCCCCAGAGGTAACCGGTAGAAGTCATCCGTACCAAAGACCGAATACATATGGCTGTAGTAGCCTGGAATGACTGCGATTCTCACCAAGAAGAATGTAAATGCCATTGCGACACCATTGACCAGACTCGGTTTGGAAAGTTTGTGGTAGCCCAACATGTGAAAAAACCAACTGAAAGACATCAGAAATAATACGATTAGAAAATGAGCTCATGTAACAGTCAGTCACATTATGTGCTTTTAAAATGGACACTTACCGCTGGTTCACGAAGGGAGTGGAGAATTCTGAAAGCAGGCGGAAGTTAGCAAAGTAAGGCAATATCCCTTGACTCTGCAGAAGAAAAAAAATAAAAAATGACCTTGGAGATCTTGAGGAAGTAATAGTACACCAAATCAGCTGAGAACACAACTTACCAGCACATAGTAGTATGCATAGAGAGCAGCAAAATGATGTATGACAAAATATTTCTCTCCAATAGACTCCCATGAAGTAAACATGAGCAGGAGATCTGAAAAAGAAACATCAAGTTAAATCCCAAAATACATTTTCCTTACACGTTAAATACATTAATATACACCTCTTAAAGGTATTGTTTACCCATAAATGAAAATTCTGTCATTAATTAATAGTCCATGTGACATCAGTGGTTTAATCTTAATGTTATGAAGCTATGAGAATACTCTGTATACTTTGCTGTCTATGCAGAGTCAGAAAGCTCATGGATTTCATCCAAAATATCTTAATTTGTGTTCCAAAGTTGAATGAAGGTCTTATGGGTTTTGAACGACATGAGGGTGAGTAATTAGTGACAGAATTTTCATTTTTGGGTGAACTATCCCTTTAATCATTATTTGCAATCAATCAATCAATATACATTATATATAATATAATATATATAAAGCAGGGTTTTTTTTTTTTTTTTTACAATAGTTTTTCTAAGCAATAATAACATATTGTGACAAAACACTAAATATGTTTTTCTTTTCACTTTTTAATGGCTTTTTTCTTTATGATATCAGGACAGTATAATTTTTTTTTTTTTTTTACTTCATAGCTATAAAATGATCTAAATGAATTTAATTCAGAAATAAAAATATGCTTATCATTAAAGAAGTGATTTAAATCATGGAATAGCTTTTAGCTTTTATATATGTAAACCATGAATTTATTTTTGAATAAATATAATTATAATTAAATATAATTTATTTGATTATATTTTAAAATGAAATTTATTTCAGTGCTCAAAGCTAAATTTTCATTACTCCAGTCTTCAGTGTCACATGATCCTTCAGAAATCGTTCTAATATGATTTGCTGTTCAAAAAACATTTTACTATTATTATCAATATTTAAAACAGCTGAATACATTTTTTTCAGAATTCTTTGATGAATAGAAAGATCCAAAGATCAGCATTTATCTGAAATAAAAAGCTTTTGTAACATTATACACTATACCATTCAAAAACTTGGATCTTTTGATGGAAATTATAGAAATTAATAGTTCTATTTAGCAAGGATGCTTTAAATTGATCAAAAGTGACCGATCAGTGATTGATCAAATGATTTCTATTTGAAATAAATGCTGTTCTTCTGAACTTTCCTTTCATCGAAGAAACCTGAAAAAATTCTACTCAGCTGTTTTCAACGTAATAATAAAAATAATAATAATAAATGTTTTTGAACAGCAAATCAGAATATTAGAATGACTTCTGAAGGATCATGTCACTGGAGTAATGATGCTAAAATTCAGCTTTGAAATCACTGGAAAAAAATATATTTTAAAACATATCCAAATAGAAAACAGTTATTTTAAATAGTAAAAAAATATTTTAAAAATTTTACTGTTTTTGCTGTACTTTGGATCAAATAAATGCACTCTTGGTGAGCAGAAGAGTCGTCTTTAAAAACATTAAAAATCTTACTGTTCAAAAACTTTTGACTGGAAGTGTAAATCATGTAAATCAAGCCCTCCACCCACCTGAGATAAGGTAGCCTGAGGTAATGGCCACATTTAGCTTCACCAATGTGGCATCTCCCCTGTAAACACAAATTAGACGTTAGATAAGACAAAAATAGTATTGTGAGACCACCAAAAACTTTCTAGACAGCCTGTTACATGTGGTGCCACTACATTTGCAATGGACTGCATCTTCAATTCCTCACCAGACTGGGTCTTTCTGAATAGGTTCATCAAAGATATATATGTAGAGACAGAAGAGTCCCACAACCAAGGCGTGTATTGTTGAGACGGCCCTTTGAGGAAAAAAAAAAACAGTAGTGAGAGTTTATAGATCTTCCAGCTTTAGTTAAGAGTGCATAATAAAACATGCTCCACACCTGGAGTTCCACTCTGTCCTTTGTGTAGGGCTGAGCCTCAGGAAGCCTTTGCAGAGCTTCTCAGACACCCAAGGGCTACCTCTGTGGAACAGCCACTGGAAGCCCAAGAAGCTCCCTGTTACAACCACCAGCACCTGCAGGCTGAGAGGCTCCATGCCCGCTGAGCCCTAGAGAAAGAAAGAGACGAGAGCGAGACGGCGGCAAGCGTTCAGCAATAACTCTCCTATTGACAAACCCCCCAGCCCAACACATAATGATCACCCCCAACCCCGCAACACTCTTTAACAAAACCAAGTGTTTCTTACTCCAGACCAGTTGTGAGCATAAAAGCCCCAGTCATCACCTGAGCTGCCGCAGTACCTCTCTACTGCCAAATCCCCCAGTATACAGAAGCATTTGCATATGTGCTGACACAGCCGCACAGCCATCCAGAGGTCAGCCGACTCAAACACGTCTCAGATAGCTCCATCCGTGATTTATAGGAGCCACGCGTGGCTTTTGTGCAGCCTGAAATGCATCCGAGTCCCACAGATCTCAGCGTCCCGTAAGAAACAGCTGATCGTGTGGGTTTGTGCTGCATGCACTAACTTCTATTCTGGCTGAGGGGAGCTGGTACATGTTACTCCGGCTATACATTTCTGCAGTATGGACGCCGATCGAAATGAAACAGCAGGAAATCAATGCCTGTGATCAATGTGGCATTGTTATGGTCCACTGGGACACGACCACTCCCCTGCTTTGTCCTCATACCCTTGAAAAAGGCATCAAGCTTCAGTGCTTTGGGTAACTGATAGTAGGAGGAAGTCAAGCCGGTGTGACCTTGTCAGATTTGAATTCTACTGTTTCACTGAAATGCACAGTTACATTTAGAATGGGCTTTTATAAGTGACTCACAAAAGAGCCAACAATATTTATAATGCACATTTCCAGGTGTATTTGGAAGCTAGATTAGGAAGAAAACTAGAGAAGATAAGAAATGCAGGAAACAAAGGAGCAGGACATGCTATCTTTATCAATTTGTCAGATTCATTGGTTCAGCCATTCAGTTTATCTTACAGCAGCTTAGCTGTCCTGCTGACTATTAAACGACTGTATGCGTCCTTAAAAAATAATTAAAAAGTCAGCGTAATGCATGATCAGACTTACCCTTTCCGTTATGAAAGACCCATGTTGAACTGGCCATGGAGAGTGTGCATGAACACAGCTGGACACGAGGATAAACACAGGGTTTAAGAGATCTGCGAATCTCAGGTGTTCATCTAGGGGAGGATGAGAGATTGCGAATGCAAACCCAACAGCCTTCTCCCTCAGCACTCTCCATATTAACTCAGTAAGTGCCTTCTCTTGTATGCAGTTGTCCAGTGAAATTTTATAGCTTTGAATCCTAAATGAACTTCATAGAGGAACCACTAGATGGAGTGAGACGTCCAGCTGACTAACTTTTTTGTTTTTTTCTCTCCATGGTAGCAGAAGAGCTTCACATATGGTGGTAGAAGACCAGGAGAGGGTGGCTGATACTCTCCGGACACACTGTTGGTAAATGAATGTTGTGTATTTAACAAGGGCAGCCCTGTCGTCCTCAATTTCCTGAATCCTCAGCCTTAAACCAGATCTATTACCAACCAAAATAAACCCTAACCTTATTTAAATACCTCCAACAGTAACACTTCAGGGGTTTCTTGTAGTTACAGCCATAATGGAGCTAGTTTAGGCCAGAGCGGTTGGTTAGTCTCGCCCTGCAGCTTCAGGTAATAACATCCCATCCCCCGCTAGAGCTCAGTTGTTGTTGTTTTTGAGTCCGTCTGCATGTTGTGCCTCAGGGATGGAGCAACGAAGCATTCCTGTTTGATGAACCATTCACCCCAGAAGAGTTCTGCTCATGGAAAATAAAATAGATGTTGTACCTAAATGTGTTTTGTAATTGAATATATTTTTCTCAATTTATCAGCTGTGGGTTATATAATAGGACAGTGGAAACTAATAGCAAACCTGAGTGAAATTAACACTCCAGACACTTTTAGTGGAGACACAGGAACATGGGGAATTTCTGTTGCTGACTAAACATCCCTTTTCACGTCTTGATGAGTGAAATATTAATAGTTTTTGTGTAACCTGTTGATTGACTGGAAGACTGCAAACATGTCCTGATAAGATACTATAATGAGTTTAAACATATTAATCTATTTATGAGCTTTCGGTTTGAATGTTAAACGCTCTCCTGTCATTATGAAAGCCAATTTTGGTCATATAAGAAATTCATAATCATAATTGTGACATAAAAGACTGAATTATAAGATAAAAAATCATGCTTATGAAATAATACAAAAACTAAATTATGACAAAAAAACTGAACTTACAAGTCATAATTATGGACAAAATTATTAGATAAATGTCATACTTTAATGATAAAAAAGCTAAATTTTGACAAAACACATGAAATTTTGAGACAAAAGCTTGAAATTCAAACATACTAGGTCATAATTGATAAAACATTGTCATTTTTATATTGATTTTATCTCATATTTATGACTTTTTATCTCATAACTACGATTTACCAAAGCATGATTTTTTTCTTATGTGACAGAGATGGGCTTCCATACATTACTGATATAAATGCGATACTAAACCATATGCAAATATTAATAATAAAGTATTACTCAGGGTTAACCACAGAAAGAACGCATTACAAGTAACGTGAGTTATGTAATCAGATTACTTTTTCAAGTAACTAGTAAAGCAATGCATTTTAAATTTACAAGAAAATATCTTGAGTTACTTTATTCACTGACAGTTCTCCTGTCCCGTGTTAAGAGAAGTTAGGAGTGAGATCCGAGACAGAGGCACTTCCTTCAGCCTGAGACTTATAAATTTCACTTTTGGTGTAAAGGGGCCTTTACAGTTGCCAAAAATGTAACTTTTGGGTTTTTTGCTATTAAAAAACAAATAAGCAAGCTCAGCCCAGATGACAAAGAGTGACACAAAAGTAATGCAATCCATTACGTTCCATAAAAAGTAACTAAGTATCGCAATTAGTTACTTTTTTGTGGAGTAATGCAAAATTGTAAAGCATTTTAAAAGTAACTTTTCCTAATTCTGGTTATGAAGTGAAAATAGGTCTTTGTGCTTTTCCTGTCTTAAACCAAAAGCCCGGGAACAATCACTTCCAATGGCAAACACACCTTGTTTTCCGACAGCTTCTCTGATCACTATAGTGATGGGCTAAACACGAGCCCACTATGTCATTAGAATGCATGTATTGACTTGTTGTTAATTAATAGCATGTCTAGAGGTATGATGGTACTTTCCATTTTAATTATAAATCAG
Organism: Labeo catla; assembly: GCA_012976165.1. Taxonomy (NCBI): domain Eukaryota; kingdom Metazoa; phylum Chordata; class Actinopteri; order Cypriniformes; family Cyprinidae; genus Labeo; species Labeo catla. Next base: position 1,537 of record VONZ01000030.1, on the reverse strand, counting down.
GGGGGCTGAAAACTTTTTTATGTCTATACTGACACAACATCCTTTATCTTCATTTCAGGGGATGATGAAAGTAATTATAGTATAATATGACAAGGCATTGAATGCTGAACCTAAAAGTTACCAAGGAAGAATTCAAAAGGTGAGAGAAATTTGTGTAACATCTTGGATGAATTCTTTCTGGCATTGAGTTTTTATTGTTGTTTCCTGTTAATGACACCAGTGTCTCAGGACACAGAGGTTCAGGAAACACATGGTGAGAGGAGTCTGAACTCCACACACAAACACAAAAAAAGTAATAAAATCAAGGCCTTGGTCTCCAGATATTTTTAAGCATGTGTTAAACATCCTAAATATGCAATTGGTGATAATAAATACACAATTTATGATATTCTATTGCTCTGAGCACAGCTATTAATAAAAGTGCTATAATGAACAGGGCTTAAAAACGAACATATTTTTAAGTGTTAATGAGTCAAATGATTCTTTCAGTTACATATAATTAATTTGTATTTTGTAGTTCTGTTTTAATATTTTAAATTTTGAATGAATGGATAATTGCAAGAATTCGTATTACGGTGAGGGTTTAGGTTATGAATATTAATATAGTCGGCTGACGTTGCTTGGTAATCTTCCAGTATCGTTCCGCAGCCAAATTAATTAATATTCATAAGCTAAACTTCCACCGTAGCCATTTCACTAGCGCCACAAACTACCATCTGCATTTTAGCCAATCAGGAAGGTACAATATGACGCGTCACGGAACCTAATTAATATTCACAACTTAAGGCTTCGCCATAGTAGCATTCGTAAAATTGCTCGCCCTCCGCAGACCTTTTGCTGCTCTTTAATTACTTTGCTGAACAGAAAGAGTTTAGTGCATCCGCTCAGCTGGTGCAATCGGCGGTCATATTTGACTAGCCTAAACTCTTTATCTCTTGTCTTTTTTAACTGTGCAAAGCATCCTTTCTCGAACAAGACGAACCAAGTAGAAAACCGTGAGATTTCTAATTACTTCTTTGCTGCAAATCGACGTGAAATAAAAGACAATGACTCAGTTCAACAAGGGCCCTGCATATGGTTTATCTGCTGAAGTGAGAAGTAAGGTAAGGTTTGAACGATTTGAGTACTTTAACGTCAGTTAAACGACGAAATTGGGTTTAATGTTTCGTTGCATTGCACTGAAACGCATTAAAGTATAACTTTCAAATCAGAATAAACCATCACAGAAATGTTCAAAATAAAAATGCTGTATATGACTTAATGATAAACGTACTACTGTTGTTCAAATGCACTCTTTCTGTAGGTTTTGAGAGAAAGCCATTGTGTTTCCTTTTCACCTGGTTCCTGTGATTTGATACTTCTGAGATTTTGGTTCTAGGGTCGATGCATCTTGTTTTACTACTCATTTTGGTTTCTAAAAGACGAATACTTATACTTTTGCATGTGGAAAGCAGAAAATAATCCATGTTTCATGTTGCACCAACCGACTTATTAATGAATGAAACTTTCTTTTTTTTATGCACTCAACGTGTTTCGC